>OU342741.1:145025061-146225061 GCA_910589775.1 Avena eriantha | reverse complement strand
CCTTTTAAAGACACTTGCATGGAAAATGAAATTATTGTTAATGATAGCAATAAACATGCTCAAACCTCTGAAAGTACTATTTCTTATAAGCATGTTAATTTTTGTGGAATACATAGACCTTGTGAGAATAATCAAATTGAAGCAGAATATTGTATCACCCATAGGAATGAAAAAACTAAAATGTGGTATAGGGCTCTAACTGATCTTGGTAAAAAAGTTTGTGCCCTATATCCTTTTATTTGTGAATTTGCTTTGAAGTGGGTCATTTCAATTTTCAATGCTCATGCCATAATAATAGCCCTTCTAATCCAATGAGTACTGCAAGTTTGTATTGTGATGACATGATCACTCCTAATCAACATGATGAGCTTACTTTATTTTTGGGGTGTGAAGAATTATCAAGAAAAACTTCTTTGGTAGATATGAGTGCTTTTTATATGAATAGTGTCCTGCATGGTTGTCATCTTTATTGTGTTGATAATTGCCACACAAATACTTACATACAAAATATTATAGAAGATGAGATTTTACCAAAATATGACATGACTAATATGTGTTTTGGTCTTATTAATGAAAAGGAGGAATCCTCCAAAGTTTCTTCTATTGTCTCTAACAATGAACCAGGGTATATGGAGAAGCTTCCTTTCAAGCCTCTCTCTCCTAAAGAGAGGAACAAAAAGAAGAAGAGGAGGAGTAAAAGGAGAGAGGAAACAGTATTTCCCCCCTAAGCACGTTGCTCCTATTATATTTTTTGATGAGTCTGAACTTGATGATGTTCCTATGCATGTTACCTATAATAGTGATCATGATTGGGAAAAGCACACTACTTTTGATATTGAAAATCTCTTCGGTACTGATTCTGAAAATGATGATATTAATAATTTCTATACTATTAGTGCTATCCATGATCCTTCCAATGATGATATGTTTACAAATGAACACACTTGGGAAGATAATTATTCTATTTCTTATGATGATACTACAGCTCCAATATATGATGTATATGATGATTACAATGATGAATATGATATTTTCAGTCCACCTACTATTGAGGACAAAATTAATTATGATTATAATATGCCTCCTATATTTGATAATTATGGTGATGAGAATAATAATGATAGCTATTTTGTTGAATTTGCTCCCACCACAATTAATAAGAATGACTATGCTTATGTGGAGAGTAATAATCATTTTATGCATGTGGCTCATGATAAGAATGTTTTATGCGATAGTTATATTGTTAATTTTATTCATGTTGCTACTGAAAGTTATTATGAGAGAGGGAAACATGGTTTTATGTATCTCAACAATATTAAGTTTCCCCTCTTTATGTTGAAAGTCTTGAAGTTGCACTTGTTTTGCTTTACTATGCTTATTGCTTTGTGCTTTCATGGCTTCTTTGTTTACAAGATTCCTATGCATAGGAAGTGGGTTAGACTTAAATGTGTTTTGAATTTGCTTCTTGATGCTCTCTTTTACTTCAATTCATATTTGCTATGTGAGCATCTTCTCAAACTATAATGCCTAACTTAAAGGCGTCAAAGAAAAGTACTTATTGGGAGATAACCCAAAAGTTTTAGATGAGTCTTGGAAGTTATTACTTCTGTAATAACCGCTCCTTATCCTTTTTATTTGCTTTTTGTGCCAAGAGTAACCTCTAATGAGAGAGAAGTAATGCTTGGGAAAGTTGTTGTCCCGAAACAGATTTTTGTTCTTTACCATAAAAATTCATGTAAAATCTCTGTACGTCTTTTTGAGGCTTGAATATTTGTGCTTCTGCCCTAGGTTGTTATCTAACTTTCGTTAGTTCAACACTTTTTTATGTGAGCAAAATATGGTCTTCGAAAAAATTCGTCTTTACCTGCTGGTCTGTTTTGACAGATTTTTGCCATTTTCTGCATTTGCTACTTGTTGGTTCCTTTTTGAGTTCTTTTGGGGAATTGAGCTTTTTGAGGGAAGTGCTACAGTAGCTTGTGTTGTAATGGAAGTTTTATTGGTGTTGAAACTGAATCCAAAGACTTATTATCTTGAGTGCACTAATGTTGTTAATAAAGATTGTGTGAAGTTTTGTATGAAGGAAAAATTTCAGGTGTATGGAAGGAATGAGTAATGAGATGAAGGATGGACTAAAGCTCAAGCTTGGGGATGCCACGTGTGTCACCCCAATGAATATCTAAGAAGTACAAGCGACAAAGCTTGGGGATGCCCAAGGCATCCCCTTCTTCATCAATAAAAATCCCAGGTTTCTTCCAAATGCTTCATTTTTATTATTTCATGCACAGTTGTGTTTTTCTTGGAGCGTGTTCTTTTTCGTTTTCGTTTTGGTTTTTCGTTTTCTTGGTTTTCTTAGTTTTCTGAACAAATTGGTTGGACCCCCTCTTTCATACATTGGTTTGCAAATAGTTTGGTTTGGTTTGGAAAAGAGTAGGAAAGTTCATACTTATGTGGTAAAAAGAGCTCGTTTTTGACTGTGGCCTATGCTCTGTCATGCCATGCTTGATATTATTTTGGCTTTATGCTTAGTATTCTTTGCTGTAGCATGACTTGTTATAAACAATTGAGATTTCTTAATGTGCCTTGGATGAATCTTGCGTTGTTTTAGCATATTAAAGCATAGTATAGTGGTATTCTCCTTTGATGCTTTATTTGGGTTGACTTGGCGCATGCTCACACCATGTTATGACTATCTCAAGTCACCATAGACTTTATGATCCTTTAGTTTTCAACTTGTAGTATCACTTTATGCTTTGATCAATGATGTTTTGTCGCTCTACATGATTATGGCCATTATTGCTCTCTTAATTTGTCGCTCCCAGTCTTTTGCTAGCCTCCACAACCAAGTATGAGTTCCACTCATGCATCCAACTCCTTAAACCAAGTTATTCAAAGAGTCCACCATACCTACCTACTACCTTATGCTATTCCAAGTATATTCATGCTTTTGTTTACCTTCCAAATTAAACTTGTTATGAGAAAACTAGTGATTAAAGATCTCACGAACTTGATGGCACACTTTACTTTTTTGCATATAATAAACTTGTACCATTGGGTCCTTCTTTGTTGCGTATATTCTTGCGCTTTATAAGTTGAAATTAGCATAACCATGTATCATGGGGAACGCTTTCAACATTGCACTTGTACATTGTACCCCATTGAAATCATGTTCTTTTGCTTACGGATCCCGGTGGTGTGAAATAAAAGTGGAACTTGTAAGATCATGGAGTTTGTATGTGTGTTAGAGAAGCGCCTGGGCCGCTAGCCTAAGCCATGCCTAATCATGGTGGAAACTTTCAGCATCACCATAATGAGCACTCTATGAAGCATCCTCAATAAAAACCTATGCAAATAGCAAATAAAAAGATCGCTAAGATGCTCATTGTCTACTTGCCTTGTCATTTTGATTATGGGAAAGCTCTCGTATCATGTGCACGGGGTACCCCGTTGGCGGTTCTTAATGATACACATGTACTTACAATGACAAGAGCTTACTCGTGACTAAAGTTGAGTAGCATGAGGTTCGGTCTTCGTAAGTAAGGGGCATGAGATTTTAGTTTATAACTTGTCAAGCATATCCTCTTAGTTGTGTCACTTTAACCTTAACCACCTTCAATATGCTTATGATAGGGGCAATGAGAGCTGAAAGCTATAAGTACCATAATTTTTGGAAGTTCTTTATGAGACTTGAATCCCTACTTCCTTTTATAAAGGCCTTTCTTCCACCATTATATATTGAGTCTCCACCTTCTACCTTTATGCACCTACTTTGAGAGCATAGTGGCCATTCTTAGTTCTATGTGCATTGTCCCAAGACTAGTTGATTGATGCATAACTTCATATTGCTTGTTTTAAACTATTTGTATCTAGTCACTCTTATGAACTTTGAAGGTGTCCTATGCATTTATATTTGCTACTCTATGAGGGACAAGCTGAATACTATTATGCTATGTTTTCTTTATGTGAAACAAACAAACGTCTTGCAAAGCATTTTTATTCATGAATCTTTTGTTTATGTCTTTTCATGTTGCATCATAGTTTCTTTGTCTTATTGCTAGAACCTTGTCTTTCATGTTATGATTGAAGTACTATGATCCCAGCTTTGAATGTTTTGCAAATACTTTGATCAAGTTTATGATGGTGCATGTCACCTCAAAAATTATTCTTTCTTTTTATCACTTACCTACTCGAGGACGAGCAGGAGTTAAGCTTGGGGATGTTGATACATTGCAAATGTATCTATAATTTTTGATGTTACATGCTTGGTTTTATCTACTTTCTTATGTTTTGTCCACACTTTGGAGTACTTTTCATATGATTTCTTGGACTAACCTATTAACAAGTGCCACAGTGCCAGTTGTCTGTTTTCTGCTGTTTTTGGTTCCAGGAAAGTCACAAAATCAATATTCTCGGAATTGTACCGAACAAAAGCTAAAGTTGATATTTTCCCGGAAGACTCACGGAGCCAGAAGGAGAGTCGGAGAGGGGCCACAAGGTGGCCACACCACCCCATGGCGCGGGTCCCCCCAGGCCGTGCCAGGGCATGGTGTGGGCCCCCTGGCCACCGATCGACCTTGCCCTCTGGCCTATAAGAAGCCTCCCGAGGCATAAATCCTAAATAGTCAAGCCTCCAGCCATGAAAAGTTCCGCAGCGCCGCCACCACCGAAGGGGAGATTCAGGGGACAGAAAGTCTCTGTTCTGGCACCCTGTTGGGACGGGGAAGTTCCCCCGAAGCCATCTCCATCGATCTCCACCGCCATCTCCATCACCGTTGCTGATTCCCATGATGAGGAGGGAGTAGTTCTCTCTCGAGGCTAAGGGTTCTACCGGTAGCTATGTGTTCATCTCTCTCTCTCTATGCATGATCATATTGTGATCATGAGCTTGTAATCTATAGATCTACCTTGCTACTCAAGTGCTTTAATGAATCTCTACTCTCCCCATGTGTGTGAAAGTGACAGCGTGCTCACCATGGTGGCACTTAGGCTAGAGATTACAAATACTTGTTATGAGTTATATTTGGAGTTGGATGTCTTTATGAAATTGTGGTGTTTGTTGGACTCATCAAGTACTCAAGCTGACAGTGTGGGGTTTTCTAGATGGGAAAGATGAACTTTGAGGTGTGCTGTTATAGCCCTACCATCGATTAGAGTGTCCAACCGGAGAGTAGTTAAGAGTAGTATCATGAAGATGATATATTTATATGAGAGTGTTCACTAGTGAAAGTATGATCCCTAGGCCTTGTTTCTAAGCATTGAAACACCGTTTGCAATTAGATCTGTTACATGTTTGATTGCTTGCATCTTTATTTCAGTTTGCCTTTAGTCTTTTCCACGCCATCAAGCTATTTTATATCACCGTTACCACTTATAATTATCCATACCACTTGTATTTCACTATCTCTTCGCCGAACTAGTGCACCTATACACCTGACAAGTGTATTGGGTGTGTTGGGGACATGAGAGACTTCTTGTATCTTGATTGCAGGGTTGCTTGAGAGGAATACCTTTGACCACTTCCTCCCTGAGTTCGATAAACCTTGGGTGATCCACTTAAGGGAAAACTTGCTGTTGTTCTACAAACCTCTGCACTTGGAGGCCCAACAACTGTCTACAAGAATAGAAGTGCGTAGACATCAATGCTCCAGAATCAAACAACACTCTTGCTAAAACTGAGTTGACAGAAAACATACCCAGCACTACATCTGGCGCTTCTTGGGCTTCTTTGGCATTCATGTGGAAGAGACGGCCGTTGCGGTTGTGAGGGTTCCCTGGGGCGAATCTTCTTCTGGGCTGAACACGACGCTGCTGTTGAGCTGGGGAATTCACCTTGGCAGTGGCGGCAATCTTCTTGGGACCTCATTAGAGTAGCGACCCTTCACTCCACACTCGAAACAAGTGATCTGAGACTTGTCTTTTGCTACCACGGGCACAACATTGCTTCCAGTTCTGGGTGTAGTGTTGTTGTTGTTGTGCTTGGGAGGTGCACGGTTGAAATTGCTGGAATTGCCGGGATGGTTGTTGTTTCCTCCGGACTTCACATTTCCTCCGCTACGGTTGGGGTAGCTTGGGCGAGACATTGGGGGTCGGTTGTTTCATGGGGCCTATCCGGCAGATGGGTTGGGACGATACTTCTGGTGACTGCTGGATCCAGCTTGGTGCATGTTCCGACGTTTGCGGTTGTCGTTTGCTTGATTAATCTTCCCTTCCATCTGAATGGCAGAGTCGACTAGCTCTTCGAGATCCTCGAAACGGATGTTGACGAGAATAGTCTGCATCTCATCATGTAGTCCCTTCAGGAATCTCTCTTTCTTCTTAGCCTCCGTGTTGATCTCATCAGGTGCATACCCGCCAAGGGACAAGAATTTGTGACGGTACTCCACTACAGTCATTTTTCCTTGCTTTAACTCTCTGAATTCATCTCTCATTCTGGTGACTAGACCCTGTGGCACGTGGGTGCGGCTAAACTTGATCTTGAAGGCTTCCCATGTCATCACTTGACCATGGTTCATTGTGCGGGTGCTGTTCCACCATGCTCTGCCAAATAGTGGGTGGCAAAAAGAACTTTCTCGTTGGCATCCACTCCGGCTACTTCTAAGTTGTTCTCCATTGTCTGCAACCAATCATCAGCATCCAGTGGGTTTTCAGACTGGCTAAAGATTGGGGGATTTGTATTCTGGAAGTTTTTGAGTTTGGATCCATGATGATCATGATTTCCATGGCTCTGATTGTTGTGAGCCATCTGGGCGATCTGCTGCAGGGTGGCTAGATTAGCTTGGCGCTCTGCCCTACTAGCTTCACGGTCTGCAATGAGCCTCTGCAGAATCTGCAGCATTGGGTCCTGCGATGAGCTGCTCCCTCCTTGGTTTCCATGAGTCATCTGAAGATTGAGATAGATAATGGGGTAAGAGGGAAAGTTCTAAGGTTCATGGTTTTGGTTTCAAAGATAAAAACTTTGAGTTTGACTCAGATTTTGCAACTAACTTATTTCTAGTCATTCAAGCAAAGCACACGATACAAACTCACACAGCACATCACAAAGGAAACCATATGGTTTTAAGAACCATTCTGCAATCTAAGATACAATGGGACCGATACTCCTCACTCCTACGATAGTGCTCTAGTGCATCTACTCATCATCGATCAAGTCGGAGTCATCATCGTCGGTGTAGAAGTCCATGGCATCATCCTCCAGATAGTCATCATCATTGCTGAGGTATGAGTCAATATCCCCTTGGATAACTTCTCCTTCTTCCTCTTCCTCTTTTGCTGCAAGCTGAGCTTCATGCTCCTTGATGATCTTCTCGAGGCCGGCCACCTTCTTGTGAAGACGGTCGATGGTGCGATCCTTCTTTGCACGTGGACGGTGAAGTGACTGACGATCTTTGACGAGCAGTGAGAAAGTCTGGGACTTCTGGGCAACAATGGTGAGGTTGTGGTTGGCGAACTCTCTAGCATTGTCCAATTCCTTCTGTCTGTCGTACAGTAGGAAGTCGAGGTTCTCATCTTGACGATTCAACTCTAGGTGACTTGGCATCTCTAGAGGCATTCCCATAGAGTCACGCCTTGCATAGTGAGCAAAGCGGGTTCCTTGGATCAAGTTGACATTCTGTGCACAGAGACGAGCGAGAGCTTCATGCATTGCCCTGGCTAATCCATCTAGCCAGTTGCTCTCTCTCACGAAGAACTGAATCCTCCCGGATGTTGGTGCCTCTATCTTGCCTCGAAGATCAGCAGTTACTAGCCATTGTAAATCTCCTCCTAGGGGACCATGGACTTGAGCTCCAAGGACTTCCGGATGCGGACGCTCCAAGTACTCAGACAGTGCATCAAGATCCCTCTCGAAGATCAGTTGGCCTCCGTTTCCCAACTGGTAGAACTTGATGTACTGAGCTTCCATCTATAAGAATTTAGGATGAGAAAGTTAGTGAAGTGATCAAGTGTGTCAAACTTTATGTAGTAATGTAAGAATTTGGAGGAACATGAATTTTTTTTGAGAGAAAGAATCCCAAGGGTAAGAGAGGAAATAGTTTTCACAAATACTCACTTTGGTTTTTGAAACTAAGTTTTTATTTCGGACGTCCATTCTAACTAGGGTCTCCTATGGTCAGGATGGCTCTGATACCAACTTGTCAACACCCGGATTTTTAATCCTAGATGCTTGTTATGCCATACATCGCAATCCCAGGATTACCATTTTTGCGAGACATAACAGATTGGATATCACAGTACATCATCCATTACAAACCATAATAAGGTGTTACACAAATAAAAGATCTCATGATCCAGTCTTAGTACAATCAAGTAGAGGAATAAATAGCGCAGCGGTGGGGTCCATCTTTAGCGTCACATGCAATGCTGACGATGGGAGATGATCCTAGTTGTCGTAGCCGTCCTGCTGTCCTCCTTCAGGGTAGTCCTCATAGTATGGCCATAGGAATAGCCAGGGACAAAAGCCATGAGTACTATTTAAGTACTCGAAAACTATCACTAACAAGTAAGCTAGTTCTAGTAGGAATGCTAACTCTAAGTTCATTCGTAAAGTTAAGTTTGAAACCTAAGATCAGTTCAGAAACAAAGAAAGATAAAATAAAGTTTAAAATCAGCCAAGTGGGAACTTAGTTGTCATAGTCACAACTCTGTTCTGGTCAAGTCATGTCAAAATTCATTTCATAAGTCATTTTGAAAACATCTGACAACGGAACAGTATGGCCACTCCAACTGTCCATAACCGCGGACGCGGCTATTTGAATATTTTGACACTCTGCAGAGGTGGTACACTTTCACCACAAAATTCGATACATCTATCAGGGATAACCCTGAATCGTCATACTTAGTATGCAGAGAATCAAACATAACCTTTCCTTTACACACTCTAGTATAAGCACCTCTCGTATGAGCTTGGCCTCCCAGCCATGACTATAACATCCCAAAACTTTAAATCAAGCTTATCAAGATCTAAATCATCAATTTTGGGGTTAACAAAACTTTTGCAAATTAAAAATAAATGCATCCATATATGTGTGTGCATTTAAATAGGAGTTGGTTTGATTTGCCATGATTGGGTGATCCCTTGCTTCTAAAATGTTTCTTAGGTGATTTAAACATCATCAACATCATTCCCAAACTTTTCCTAAAGAAAATCAAATCAAAAAGAATTAAAAAGAAGGAATGGTCATTTTGGCAAAATTAACTCGCATGCCTACTTTGGCTATTCCTAGTACTCAAACCTTAACAGAAGCAATTCTGGATCTTTGCACCCCTTGCTAGTACACATAATGAGGTACCAAGGCCCACTTTGTGATCTGCTAAAAACTTTCAAATGCTAATTTTAAATGACAGTTTAAAATTGAATCTAATTCATATGGGAAGATCCCATTATTTCAAAAACCACTCAAACAAGCTCAATTTTCAAAACCCAAGCACCCACAGAGTCTCAAGCTTATTCCTAGCAAACCCACCAAAAATCTTTTCAAAATTCAAAAATAAATCTCATGCGGCCATTTCATCAAACACTTGGCATGCATAATCTCCACCCTAATCCTAGCTCACTGTTTTGAATAGGGTTTTGCCCCCAAATGATCTACATTTAATCTCTTTGTCCCCCCAGAGTCTAGCCATGCCATTAACACCCATTCCCTACACCCCTAGTGGCATTGCCATGCCATGCCGAGCCACCCCTCGCTGGCCAACATTGCCCTCACCGCAGCAGACCATCTCCCCCTCTCTCTCCATGTCTAGGAGGTAGCTCACACCTCACCGCCCCTCTCTGTCCCCTGCCCAAGCTAAGCCCCGTCGTGGACCACCGAGGAAACCACGCGCCCAGTGCCACCACACCATGCCAGTGCTGCCCCCAGAGCGCGCTCTGTCCCTGCTCACCCCTTGGCCACAGCACGCGCTCGCCGCTCCGCCACGACCTGGAGAACACCCCAGACACCCCCGCTGGCCACCCAACGCCTCACAGCCACCGCTCTCCTTGGACACCGCCGCCTCTGCCGCTCAGAGCGCCACCTCGCCCAGACCGCATGCCACCGCCCCTACGACCGCATTCAATTCCTAGAGCATCGCCAGGGGACCGCCCGTCGATCGCCACCCTCAGCCATGCCTCTACCCCGCCGTAGCCATGTCGCCACCGTCGCCTGCCCATCCCGCTCGGTCTCACCGTCGGGCCTATAAAAGGAGGCCTCCCCAGCCTCTTCTGTCCACACCATTCCACTCCCCTCACCTCTCTGAACCTCACCCACCTCTCGCTGGAATTGGAGCCGGAGCCGCCGCCTCTGGAGGAGAAGGGCGCTGTTGATTGCGACCACCCCCGGAGCTGCTTCGACCTTCCCTGAGCTCACCGTTGTCTTCCAGTTTGTTTGCCCGCCTCACCGTTGTCGCTGGAGCCCTGGTACGTCCCCAGCAGACCCTCACCGAGCCGCTAGGGTTCGATCTCGCCGGCGACCTATTCGTCGTCGACGACGACCCTCAGCCGTAGATCTTCCTTCTAATCCTACGACCCACAGCGCGCGTACTGTTTCACGTGTTAAGTGCCGCTGACACGCGGGACCCCCCTGTCAGATGAGCCCCGCGCCGCGGAGCGCCACTGGGCCGGCCCAAGTCTTTTCCCACGCTAGCCCACCCGTTCAAATCTGGATTTTTCTTTTTAGTTAAAGCTAGTTTCTGTCCACTAGTTTAAAATTCAATTCTGGGAGTTTCACAAATCCAAATTGCATGAAACTAATTTTTCCTGAAAGGTATTGAGATGATCTATCCAAGCCCGTTGAATTTAATTCAATTAGATTTATAGATCTCTCCTAATGAAAATAACAAAACAGAAGTATTTGCAACTTGTAACATTTTTATAAAATCAACCGAGTTAGCTTTTGAGTTGATTCCAACTCTCAAAAATCACATTTTATCATATATATCTAACTATGTAATAATATTAAGGTTTACATGCAGTGAATTTGGACTAGTACCAAAATAATGCTATATAGGCATTTCTAGTCACTTTAAATCATTAAATAATGAACTTAAACCAAAGTAATCTTGATCCAACCCTTAATTCTCATTCCCACATGTTAGAATATGTGGTGATGACATGTGTCAACATGATCCCATATTTTAAGTGGTGAATATTAAATCTTAGTTAATTTTTCAATGAGTAGAAATTACTTTTCTAAAATAAAAAGGAGGAAACTATTGAATTAAACTTGTGATGTTTGTGATGATAATAGATCATCAAATGTGTGTCTTAGAATGCTACTTAGCCTAGTTAAGTTTTGTTTGGTGATTGTGTGCTCCGTATGTATTTATAGACGATAGTACTGACCAAGCTTTCGAGGAGGAGGAGTTCTACCAAGAAGAAGAAGAAGAAAACTTCAACCACTACACCAACCAAGGCAAGCTTCTACTAGCAAGATAGCACTATCTAAGTGCAAGCCACCATTAACAGTGCAAGCGAACACTTGCAAGTCTAGTGCTTCGCAAGTTAGGATCAAACTAGATGGTTTAGCAAAGATGCCTTAAGCATGCTTTGATCACACCCCTTTGACTAGTAATATCCCCAAATCTTATTTACAAGCTTTACTCTCTTAGTTCCACAAAGTTCTTTACTTGTTTGGAAGGTAGCATAAAAAGTATAAAACTTGACCTAATTATAACCCCTTTAGATGTCATTCTATGGCATGAGATTGAACCCATCTTTTCCACCTTAGTGAACACTCTTAACTTAGTAGTTTAGAGTAGATCAAAAACTTGAGTCACTTTGGATGGGAACACTTGGTGAAAATGAATTATGAAAACCTTGGAATGATGAGTCATTATATTGAGATGTTTTGACATGTGTTGAGAAACAAAAAAGGGTTGATGATGATGAAAAGGTTGAGGCATGAGCCTTAACCCTTTTATAAAACTGATGGTTGGATTCGGATGCGATACCATTCCAAATTTACCGTACAACCACAATATCTGAATTGGGTAAGGCTTAGCTGGAAGTTTATATGCATTAGTATTACTGCCCTCACGGGAGAGGTCTGAGGTGAGGCTACCTCTCAATGTTGTCCACCTATGGAGTGCCCAAGATGACTGATGGTCATGGTTGGGAGGCCATGCTCATAGGAGAGGTGCTTATACTAGGGTGTGTAAAGGGAAGGTTATGTTTGATTATCTGCATACTAAGTATGATGATTCAGGGGTTATCCCTGACAGATGTATCAAATCTTTTGGTGAAAGTGTACCACCTCTGCAGAGTGTCAAACTATTCGAATAGCCGCGTCTGCGGTTATGGATAGTTGGAATGGCCATACTATTTCCTTGTCAGATGTTTTCTAAATACTTTGAAAAGAATGATGAATCTTGGCCTGACTACAACAGGGTTGTGTTTATGACAATAGCTTCCCAACTTAAGTGATCTTAGAACTTTACTTTATCTTTCTTTGCTTCTGAACTGAGCTTAGGTTTCAAACTTAACTTTATAGTTAAACATAGAGTTAGCACTTTAACTTTGAACTATAGTACTTGTTAGTGGTAGTTTGCGAGTACTTAAAGAGTACTCATGGCTTTTGTCCCTGGCTATTATCATGGCCAGACTATGAAGGAGATTATCAAGATGATGGCTAACAGGACGGCTATGATAACTAGGACTATCTGCCTTCGTCAGCATTGCCTATGCCTCTGAAGATGGACCCCACCGCTACACTTATCTTTTTTTCCGCTTCTTGTTGTATTAAGACTGGATCATGAGATCCTTTGTGTGTAAGACCTTATGTATGGTTTGTAATGGATGATGTACTGTGATATCCAATCCGTTATGTCTCGCAAAAATGGTAATCCTAGGATTGCGAGGTATGGCATAACGGGCAACTGGGATTAAAAATCCGGGTGTTGACAAGTTGGTATCATAGCCATCCTGACCATAGGAGACCCTAGTTAGAATGGATGTCAAACAAAAACTTAGTTTTAAAACCAAAATGATTATTTATGAAAAACTATCTCCTCCCTTACCCTTGTGGATTCTTTCTCCAAAAATTCATGTTACTCAAAATTCTTACACTACTACTTAAAATTTGACACACTTGATCACTTCACTAACTTCCTCATCCTTAATTCTTGTAGATGGAGACTCAATTCAGCAAGTTTTACCAGTTGGGAAACGGAGGTCAGCTGATCTTCGAGAGGGATCTGGATTCACTGTCGGAGTTACTAGGACGCCCGCATCCGGAGTTTCTTGGAGCTCAACTTCCAGGACCCCCAGGAGGAGACTTATAGTGGCTAGTCACCGCGGATCTTAGAGGAAGCATTGAAGCACCAACTTCTTGGAGAATTCAGTTCTCCGTGAGGGAGAACAACTAGCTAGATGGATTAGCCAGGGCAATGCATGAAGCTCTCGCATGTCTATGTGCCCTCAGCGTCAACAAGGTCCAAGGAACCCGTTTTGCCCACTATGCAAGACGTGACTTCATGGGAATGCCAATGGAGATGCCGGGTCACCCCGAGTTGAGGCGTCAAGTGGAGAACCTTGACTTCTTGCTTCATGACAGACAACAAGAACTGGACAATGCCAGAGAGTTAGCCAACCAGAACCGTGCCATTGCCGATCAGAAGGCCTAGACTTTCGCACTGCTTGTCCAGGACCGCCAGTCTCTTCGCCGTCAATGTGCCAAGAAGGATCGCACCATCGCCCGTCTTCGCAAGAAGGTGTCCGACCTCGAGAAGACCATCAAGGAGCAGGAAGCTTAGCTTGCAGTAAAGGAAGAAGAAGATGAGGGTGAAGACATCCAGGGAGACATGGATTCTTACCTCAGCAATGATGATGACTTTCTGGCGGAGGATGCCATGGACTTCTACACTGATGATGAGGACTCCGACTTCATCGACGATGAGTAGATGCACTAGAGCACTGTCGTCGCATGAGATGTATCGATCTCACTATATCGTAGCTTATAGAGTGGTTCTTCAAACCATCTGTTTTCCCTTTGATTGTTGTGGTGTGTGTTGTATTGGGTGCTTGCTTGCATGAATGAAAATGAAATTAGTTGAAAAACCTGAGTCTAACTCAAAGTTTTAGCTTTGAAAACCCAAAACCATAAACCATAAACCTTAGAATTTCCCTCTTATCCCTATATCTATCTCAATCTTTAGATGACTCGTGGAAACCAAGGAGGGAGCAGCTCGTCGCAAGACCCAATGATGCAGATCTTGTAGAATCTCATAGCAGACCGTGAAGCAAGCCGGGCAGAACGCCAAGCCAACTTAGCAACACTTCAACAGATCGCCCAGATGGCTCTCAACAACCAAGGACATGGAAACCAGGATCATCAAGGATCCAAGCTCAAAAACTTTCAGAACACCAATCCCCCAATCTTCAACCAATCTAAAAACCCATTAGATGCCGATGACTGGTTACAGACCATGGAAAACAACTTAGAAGTTGCCCGAGTTGATGAGAATGAGAAAGTTCTCTTTGCCACCCACTATCTGGCAGGAGATGCAAGAGCTTGGTGGAATAGCATCCGCAATATGAACCATGGTCAAGTGATGACATGGGAAGCATTCAAAGTCAAGTTCAACCGCACCCACGTGCCGCAGGGACTAGTCAAAAGGATGAGAGATGAATTCTGTGAATTGAAGCAAGGGAGAATGACTATGGTGGAGTACCGTGACAGATTCCTATCACTTGCCAGATATGCACCTGATGAGATCAACACGGAGGCCAAGAAGAAGGATAGATTCTTGAACGGACTGCATGATGAGATGCAGACTGTCCTCGTCAATATCCGTTTTCTGGATCTCGAAGAGTTAGTCGACTCTGCCATCCAGATGGAATGGAAGATTAACCAGGCAAACGACAACCGCAAGCGTCGTATGATGCAGCAGTCTGGATCCAACAGTCACCAGAAGTACCGTCCAAACCCTTTACCAGGATATGCACCAAGAAACAACCGACCCCCAAATTCTCGCTCAAGCTACCCCAACCATAGCGGAGGCAATGTGAAGTCCGGAGGAAACCATCACAACTCCGGTAATGCCAACAGCTTCAACCATGAACCTCCCAAGAACCCCAATAACAACAACAACACTTCACCCAAAACTGGCAGCAATGCTGTACCTGTCGCAGTCAAGGACAAGTCCCAGATCACTTGTTTCGAGTGTGGAAGAAAGGTTTACTACTCCAATGAGTGTCCCAAGAAGACTGCAGCCAATACTAATGTGAATGCCCTAGCCCAGCAGCAGCGTCGTGTTCAACCAGGAAAGAGATTTGCCCCAGGGAACCCTCACAACCGCAATGGCCGTCTCTTCGACATGAATGCCGAAGAAGCCCAGGAAGCGCCAGACGTAGTGCTGGGTATGTTTTCTGTCAACTCAGTTTTAGCAAGAGTATTGTTTGATTCGGGAGCATCGCATTCATTTGTCACCAAAGAATTTGCATGCACTAGTAAGATTCGTCCAACCAACCTGAAGCATGTCATGATAGTTCAAATCCCCGGTTCAACAACCAAAGCTAGAAAATTTTGCAAAGCTGTACCTATCAGAATACATGGGATAGATTTTTATGCCAACCTAATTGTACTTGGAACCAAAGGATTGGAAGTAGTACTAGGTATGGACTGGATGTCAACGCATAAAGAATTGATAGACTGTGCTAAGAAAGCCATCACCATGACCAGTAGTTCTGGAGTAACAGTAGAGCATATCTCTGAAACCTTACCCCGTCAGTTCAAGTGCAACCATAGTGTAGCCTTGCCCACCATAGACCAAGTCATAGTAGTCTATGAATACCCCGATGTATTCCCAGATGAATTGCCAGGTATGCCCCCGGATAGGGATATTGAGTTCATTATCGAACTAATCCCCGGAGCCGGACCTATAGCCTAGAGACCCTATAGCATGAACCCCTCAGAGTTAGTGGAACTGAAGAAGCAGTTGGATGCTATGCTAGCCAAAGGCTTGATTCAACCAAGTGCATCGCCATGGATATCACTAGTGTTATTCGTCGACAAGAAAGATGGAGGCAACCGTCTGTGCACAGATTACAGAAAGTTGAATGATGTCACCATCAAGAACAAGTACCCCCTGCCAAAGATAGAGGATTTGTTTGATCAGTTGACTGGAGCCTAGGTATTCTCAAAGATTGATCTTAGGACTGGTTATCACCAACTTAAGATTCGTGCAACGGATATTCCGAAGGCCGCCTTTACTACTCGCTATGGTTTATACGAGTATACGGTTATGTCTTTTGGATTAATCAATGCCCCTGCTTATTTCATGAATCTCATGAATAAGATCTTTATGAATTTCCTAGATAAGTTTGTAGTTGTGTTTATCGACGACATCCTTATCCACTCCAATTCAGAAGAAGAGCATGAGCAACATCTGAGAGTTATCCTAGAAACCCTGAGAGAGCATCAGTTATATGCCAAGTTCAGCAAGTGTGAGTTTTGGCTGAAGGAAGTAGGATTCCTAGGACATATTGTGTTTGCCGGAGGAGTTTCTGTTGATCCCACCAAGATCAAAATGTCTAAAAATGGGAAGCCCCAACCACTCAAACCCAAGTCTGTGCATTTCTCAGATTAGCGGGATATTACCGCAAGTTCGTAGAAGGATTCTCGAGCATAGCCCGACCAATGACCCAATTGTATAAGAAGGACAGGAAGTTTGAATGGACAGACAAATGTGAAGCCAGTTTCCAGGAGCTAAAGAAGAGGTTGATATCCGCCCCAATTTTGGTCATGCCTGACATCAAGAAGCCCTTTGATGTGTATTGTGACGCATCCAAGATTGGTCTAGGATGTGTATTGATGCAAGAAGGCAAAGTCATCGCTTATCTGTCTCGACAACTGAAGCAGCATGAGCAGAACTATCCGACCCATGATCTTGAGCTAGCAGCTGCGGTTCTAGCACTGAAGACATGGCGTCATTATTTGATGGGTAATCACCATGAGATTTACTCAGATCATAAGAGCTTGAAGTATATCTTCACTCAGAAGGAGCTGAATATGAGGCAAAGGAGATGGATAGAGTTAATCAAGGATTATGACCTTGACATTCACTATCACCCCGGCAAAGCCAATGTGGTAGCGGATGCTCTTAGCAGATTGCTGTGTGGGCTGAACACCATGATCAAGGAGAAGCAGCCAAGTTTGTATGAAGAGTTGGAACAGTTCAGAACTGAATTAGTTAGCAAAGGATTCCTAGCTAGCATTGAACTTCAACCCACTTTGATTAGCCAAATCAAGGAAGCCCAGAAGGGAAATGAAAGTATCGATGGAATCAAACGTCGTATTGGTACCGGAAAAGTACCTGGATTCACCGAAGATGAAGAAGGAGTACTTTGGTACAAAGGCCGTATCTATGTTCCAGCAGATTCGGAGCTGAAGGAAGTTATCATGAAGGAAGCTCATGATACTCTTTATTCTATCCACCCCGGAGGAACCAAGATGTATCAGGATTTGAAAGAGCAATTTTGGTGGCACAAGATGAAGAGAGAGATCAGAAGCTACATCGCCAAATGTGACATCTGTCAAAGAGTCAAAGCAGAGCATCAGAGACCTGCAGGACTGTTGCAACCATTGCAGATTTCGGAATGGAAATGGGATTCCGTTAGAATGGACTTTATCACCGGTTTGCCTACTTCTAGTAGGGGAAATGACTCGATCTGGGTCATAGTTGATAGACTGTCCAAGGTAGCCCACTTTATACCTGTCAAGACCACTTACCAGAGTGCAAAGTTAGCAGAGCTGTACATTGCTAGAATTGTTAGTCTGCATGGAACCCCCAAGACCATCGTATCAGATCGAGGAACCCTTTACCTCAAGATTTTGGCAGAAAGTCCAAGAAGGACTAGGAACCAAGTTGAACTTCAGCACAGCGTATCATCCGCAAACTGATGGACAGACTGAGAGAGTCAATCAGATCCTAGAGGATATGCTTAGATCTTGTGTATTGGAATATGTATCAAAATGGGAAGACTGCCTGCATTTCGTAGAATTCTCATACGACAACAGTTATCAAGCTAGTTTGCAAATGGCACCATTTGAATTCCTATACGGAAGGAAGTGTCGTACCCCTTTGAATTGGTCGCAAGTAGGAGAGAGTCAGATCTTCGGACCCGACATTTTCCAAGAAGCAAAAGAGAAAGTTCACAAAGTCCGTGAGCACCTCAAGACCGCCCAATCCAGATAGAAGAGTTATGCTGACAAGAGAAGGAGAGACCTGACTTTCAATGTCAGAGATTTTGTATATCTCAAGGTTTCACCACTGAAAGGAACTCAACGCTTTAGTCTGAAGGGAAAGTTAGCCCCCCAGATATATCGGACCTTTCAAGATTCTGAACCGTCGAGGAGAGGTATCGTATCAACTAGAACTGCCTGAAGAGATGTCAGCCATCCACAATGTGTTCCATATCTCGTTACTCTGCAAATGTCTAGAAGTGCCCGAGAAGACTGAAGTTTTCAAGAACATCGACCACAGAGCTGTAGAAATCAACAATGATCTGACTTATCGGGAAATACCCATCTGTATCTTAGAAGAAGCCTACAGAACCACCAGGACCAGGAGTATCAAGTTTCTCAAGATTCAGTGGAGCAACCATACCGAGGAAGAATCTACTTGGGAGCGCGAAGATTACATTAGGACAAAGTTCCCAGATCTCTTTAGTTCCTACTTCCTCCGTTCGAAAATATAAGACATTCTAGCTTTGTGAAACGAATGTATCTAGACAACTTTTCGTCTATAGGTTCACTTCAAACCTCTATGAACCTATACACTAAAAGACGTCTAGATACATTCGATTCATAAAGCTAAAGCATCTTATATTTTCGAACGGAGGGAGTAGTTTTCTTTGTAAATCTCAGGACGAGATTTTTTTAAGGGGGGAAGGTTTGTAACATCCCAAAACTTTAAATCAAGCTTATCAAGATCTAAATCATCAATTTTGGGGTTAACAAAAACTTTTGCAAATTAAAAATAAATGCATCCATATATGTGTGTGCATTTAAATAGGAGTTGTTTGATTAGCCATGATTGGGTGATCCCTTGCTTCTAAAATGTTTCTTAGGTGATTTAAACATCATCTACATCATTCCCAAACTTTTCCTAAAGAAAATCAAATAAAAAACAATTAAAAAGAAGGAATGGTCATTTTGGCAAAATTAACACTCATGCCTACTTTGGCTATTCCTAGTACTCAAAACTTAACAGAAACAATTCTGGATCGTTGCACCCCTTGCTAGTACACATAATGAGGTACCAAGGCCCACTTTGTGATCTGCTAAAACCTTTCAAATGCTAATTTTAAATGACAGTTTAAAATGGAATCTAATTCATATGGGAAGACCCATTATTTCAAAAACCACTCAAACAAGCTCAATTTTCAAAACCCAAGCACCCACAGAGTCTCAAGCTTATTCCTAACAAACCCACCAAAAATCTTTTCAAAATTCAAAACTAAATCTCATGCGGCCATTTCATCAAACACTTGGCATGCATAATCTCCACCCTAATCCTAGCTCACTGTTTTGAATAGGGTTTTGCCCCCAAATGATCTACATTTAATCTCTTTGTCCTCCAGAGTCTAGCCATGCCATTAGCACCCATTCCCTACACCCCTAGTGGCATTGCCATGCCATGCCGAGCCACCCCTCGCCGGCCAACCTTGCCCTCACCGCAACAGACGATCTCCCCCTCTCTCTCCATGTCTAGGAGGTAGCTCACACCTCACCGCCCCTCTCTGTCCCCTGCCCGAGCGAAGCCCCACCGTGGACCACCGAGGAAACCACGCGCCCAGTGCCACCGCACCATGCCAGTGCCGCCCCCAGAGCGCGCTATGTCCCCGCTCGCACAGACCGCCCCTTGGCCGCAGCCCGTTCCCGCCGCTCCGCCACGACCTGGAGAACACCCCAGACACCCCCGCTGGCCGCCCAACGCCTCACAGCCACCGCTCGCCGTGGACACCGCCGCCTCTCCAGCTCAGAGCGCCACCTCGCCCAGACCGCATGCCACCGCCCCTACGACTGCATTCAATTCCTAGAGCATCGCCAGGGGACCGCCCGTCGATCGCCACCCTCAGCCATGCCTCTACCCCGCCGTAGCCATGTCGCCACCGTCGCCTGCCCATCCCGCTCGGTCTCACCGTCGGGCCTATAAAAGGAGGCCTCCCCAGCCTCTTCTGTCCACACCATTCCACTCCCCTCACCTCTCTGAACCTCACCCACCTCTCGCCGGAGCAAGGGGAGCAGCAACTCGCTGGAATTGGAGCCGGAGCGCCGCCTCTGGAGGAGAAGGGCGCTGTTGATTGCGACCACCCCCGGAGCTGCTTCGACCTTCCCTGAGCTTGCCGTCGTCTTCCAGTTCGTTTGCCCGCCTCGCCGTCGTTGCTGGAGCCCTGGTACGTCCCCAACAGACCCCCACCGAGCCGCTAGGGTTCGAGCTCGCCGGCGACCTGTTCGTCGTCAACGACGACCCTTAGCCGTAGATCTTCCTTCTAATCCTACGGCCCACAGCGCGCGTACCGTTTCACGTGTTAAGTGTTGCTGACACGCGGGACCCCCTGTCAACTGAGCCCCGCACCGCGGAGCGCCACTAGGACGGCCCAAGTCTTTTCCCACGCTAGCCCACCCGTTCAAATCTGGATTTTTCTTTTTAGTTAAAGCTAGTTTCTGTCCACTAATTTAAAATTCAATTCTGGGAGTTTCACAAATCCAAATTGTATGAAACTAATTTTTCCTGAAAGGTATTGAGATGATCTATCCAAGCCCGTTGAATTTAATTCAATTAGAGTTATAGATCTCTCCTAATAAAAATAACAAAATAGAAGTATTTGCAACTTGTAACATTTTTATAAAATCAACCGAGTTAGCTTTTGAGTTGATTCCAACTCTCAAGAATCACATTTTATCATATCTATCTAACTATGTAATAATATTAAGGTTTACATGAAGTGACTTTGGACTAGTACCAAAATAATGCTATATAGGCATTTCTAGTCACTTTAAATCATTAAATAATGAACTTAAACCAAAGTAATCTTGATCCAACTCTTAATTCTCATTCCCACATGTTAGAATATGTGGTGATGACATGTGTCAACATGATCCCATATTGTAAGTGGTGAATATTAAATCTTAGTTTATTTTTCAATGAGTAGAAATTACTTTTCTAAAATAAAAAGGAGGAAACTATTGAATTAAACTTGTGATGTTTGTGATGATAATAGATCATCAAATATGTGTCTTAGAATGCTACTTAGCCTAGTTAAGTTTTGTTTGGTGATTGTGTGCTCCGTATGTATTTATAGACGATAGTACCGACCAAGCTTTCGAGGAGGAGGAGTTCTACCAAGAAGAAGAAGAAGAAGATAACTTCAACCACTACACCAACCAAGGCAAGCTTCTATTAGCAAGCTAGCACTATCTAAGTGCAAGCCACCATTAACAGTGCAAGCTAACACTTGCAAGTCTAGTGCTTAGCAAGTTAGGATCAAACTAGATGGTTTAGCAAAGATGCCTTAAGCATGCTTTGATCACACCCCTTTGACTAGAAATATCCCCAAATCTTATTTACAAGCTTTACTCTCTTAGTTCCACAAAGTTCTTTACTTGTTTGGAAGGTAGCATAAAAAGTATAAAACTTGACCTAATTATAACCCCTTTAGATGTCATTCTATGGCATGAGATTGAACCCATCTTTTCCACCTTAGTGAACACTCTTAACTTAGTAGTTTAGAGTAGATCAAAAACTTGAGTCACTTTGGATGGGAACACTTGGTGAAAATGAATTATGAAAACCTTGGAATGATGAGTCATTATATTGAGATGTTTTGACATGTGTTGAGAAACAAAAAAGGGTTGATGATGATGAAAAGGTTGAGGCATGAGCCTTAACCCTTTTATAAAACTGATGGTTGGATTCGGATGCGATACCATTCCAAATTTACCGTACAACCACAATATCTGAATTGGGTAAGGCTTAGCTGGAAGTTTATATGCATTAGTATTACTGCCCTCACGGGAGAGGTCTGAGGTGAGGCTACCTCTCAATGTTGTCCACCTATGGAGTGCCCAAGATGACTGATGGTCATGGTTGGGAGGCCATGCTCATAGGAGAGGTGCTTATACTAGGGTGTGTAAAGGGAAGGTTATGTTTGATTATCTGCATACTAAGTATGATGATTCAGGGGTTATCCCTGACAGATGTATCAAATCTTTTGGTGAAAGTGTACCACCTCTGCAGAGTGTCAAACTATTCGAATAGCCGCGTCTGCGGTTATGGATAGTTGGAATGGCCATACTATTTCCTTGTCAGATGTTTTCTAAATACTTTGAAAAGAATGATGAATCTTGGCCTGACTACAACAGGGTTGTGTTTATGACAATAGCTTCCCAACTTAAGTGATCTTAGAACTTTACTTTATCTTTCTTTGCTTCTGAACTGAGCTTAGGTTTCAAACTTAACTTTATAGTTAAACATAGAGTTAGCACTTTAACTTTGAACTATAGTACTTGTTAGTGGTAGTTTGCGAGTACTTAAAGAGTACTCATGGCTTTTGTCCCTGGCTATTATCATGGCCAGACTATGAAGGAGATTATCAAGATGATGGCTAACAGGACGGCTATGATAACTAGGACTATCTGCCTTCGTCAGCATTGCCTATGCCTCTGAAGATGGACCCCACCGCTACACTTATCTTTTTTTCCGCTTCTTGTTGTATTAAGACTGGATCATGAGATCCTTTGTGTGTAAGACCTTATGTATGGTTTGTAATGGATGATGTACTGTGATATCCAATCCGTTATGTCTCGCAAAAATGGTAATCCTAGGATTGCGAGGTATGGCATAACGGGCAACTGGGATTAAAAATCCGGGTGTTGACAAGTTGGTATCATAGCCATCCTGACCATAGGAGACCCTAGTTAGAATGGATGTCAAACAAAAACTTAGTTTTAAAACCAAAATGATTATTTATGAAAAACTATCTCCTCCCTTACCCTTGTGGATTCTTTCTCCAAAAATTCATGTTACTCAAAATTCTTACACTACTACTTAAAATTTGACACACTTGATCACTTCACTAACTTCCTCATCCTTAATTCTTGTAGATGGAGACTCAATTCAGCAAGTTTTACCAGTTGGGAAACGGAGGTCAGCTGATCTTCGAGAGGGATCTGGATTCACTGTCGGAGTTACTAGGACGCCCGCATCCGGAGTTTCTTGGAGCTCAACTTCCAGGACCCCCAGGAGGAGACTTATAGTGGCTAGTCACCGCGGATCTTAGAGGAAGCATTGAAGCACCAACTTCTTGGAGAATTCAGTTCTCCGTGAGGGAGAACAACTAGCTAGATGGATTAGCCAGGGCAATGCATGAAGCTCTCGCATGTCTATGTGCCCTCAGCGTCAACAAGGTCCAAGGAACCCGTTTTGCCCACTATGCAAGACGTGACTTCATGGGAATGCCAATGGAGATGCCGGGTCACCCCGAGTTGAGGCGTCAAGTGGAGAACCTTGACTTCTTGCTTCATGACAGACAACAAGAACTGGACAATGCCAGAGAGTTAGCCAACCAGAACCGTGCCATTGCCGATCAGAAGGCCTAGACTTTCGCACTGCTTGTCCAGGACCGCCAGTCTCTTCGCCGTCAATGTGCCAAGAAGGATCGCACCATCGCCCGTCTTCGCAAGAAGGTGTCCGACCTCGAGAAGACCATCAAGGAGCAGGAAGCTTAGCTTGCAGTAAAGGAAGAAGAAGATGAGGGTGAAGACATCCAGGGAGACATGGATTCTTACCTCAGCAATGATGATGACTTTCTGGCGGAGGATGCCATGGACTTCTACACTGATGATGAGGACTCCGACTTCATCGACGATGAGTAGATGCACTAGAGCACTGTCGTCGCATGAGATGTATCGATCTCACTATATCGTAGCTTATAGAGTGGTTCTTCAAACCATCTGTTTTCCCTTTGATTGTTGTGGTGTGTGTTGTATTGGGTGCTTGCTTGCATGAATGAAAATGAAATTAGTTGAAAAACCTGAGTCTAACTCAAAGTTTTAGCTTTGAAAACCCAAAACCATAAACCATAAACCTTAGAATTTCCCTCTTATCCCTATATCTATCTCAATCTTTAGATGACTCGTGGAAACCAAGGAGGGAGCAGCTCGTCGCAAGACCCAATGATGCAGATCTTGTAGAATCTCATAGCAGACCGTGAAGCAAGCCGGGCAGAACGCCAAGCCAACTTAGCAACACTTCAACAGATCGCCCAGATGGCTCTCAACAACCAAGGACATGGAAACCAGGATCATCAAGGATCCAAGCTCAAAAACTTTCAGAACACCAATCCCCCAATCTTCAACCAATCTAAAAACCCATTAGATGCCGATGACTGGTTACAGACCATGGAAAACAACTTAGAAGTTGCCCGAGTTGATGAGAATGAGAAAGTTCTCTTTGCCACCCACTATCTGGCAGGAGATGCAAGAGCTTGGTGGAATAGCATCCGCAATATGAACCATGGTCAAGTGATGACATGGGAAGCATTCAAAGTCAAGTTCAACCGCACCCACGTGCCGCAGGGACTAGTCAAAAGGATGAGAGATGAATTCTGTGAATTGAAGCAAGGGAGAATGACTATGGTGGAGTACCGTGACAGATTCCTATCACTTGCCAGATATGCACCTGATGAGATCAACACGGAGGCCAAGAAGAAGGATAGATTCTTGAACGGACTGCATGATGAGATGCAGACTGTCCTCGTCAATATCCGTTTTCTGGATCTCGAAGAGTTAGTCGACTCTGCCATCCAGATGGAATGGAAGATTAACCAGGCAAACGACAACCGCAAGCGTCGTATGATGCAGCAGTCTGGATCCAACAGTCACCAGAAGTACCGTCCAAACCCTTTACCAGGATATGCACCAAGAAACAACCGACCCCCAAATTCTCGCTCAAGCTACCCCAACCATAGCGGAGGCAATGTGAAGTCCGGAGGAAACCATCACAACTCCGGTAATGCCAACAGCTTCAACCATGAACCTCCCAAGAACCCCAATAACAACAACAACACTTCACCCAAAACTGGCAGCAATGCTGTACCTGTCGCAGTCAAGGACAAGTCCCAGATCACTTGTTTCGAGTGTGGAAGAAAGGTTTACTACTCCAATGAGTGTCCCAAGAAGACTGCAGCCAATACTAATGTGAATGCCCTAGCCCAGCAGCAGCGTCGTGTTCAACCAGGAAAGAGATTTGCCCCAGGGAACCCTCACAACCGCAATGGCCGTCTCTTCGACATGAATGCCGAAGAAGCCCAGGAAGCGCCAGACGTAGTGCTGGGTATGTTTTCTGTCAACTCAGTTTTAGCAAGAGTATTGTTTGATTCGGGAGCATCGCATTCATTTGTCACCAAAGAATTTGCATGCACTAGTAAGATTCGTCCAACCAACCTGAAGCATGTCATGATAGTTCAAATCCCCGGTTCAACAACCAAAGCTAGAAAATTTTGCAAAGCTGTACCTATCAGAATACATGGGATAGATTTTTATGCCAACCTAATTGTACTTGGAACCAAAGGATTGGAAGTAGTACTAGGTATGGACTGGATGTCAACGCATAAAGAATTGATAGACTGTGCTAAGAAAGCCATCACCATGACCAGTAGTTCTGGAGTAACAGTAGAGCATATCTCTGAAACCTTACCCCGTCAGTTCAAGTGCAACCATAGTGTAGCCTTGCCCACCATAGACCAAGTCATAGTAGTCTATGAATACCCCGATGTATTCCCAGATGAATTGCCAGGTATGCCCCCGGATAGGGATATTGAGTTCATTATCGAACTAATCCCCGGAGCCGGACCTATAGCCTAGAGACCCTATAGCATGAACCCCTCAGAGTTAGTGGAACTGAAGAAGCAGTTGGATGCTATGCTAGCCAAAGGCTTGATTCAACCAAGTGCATCGCCATGGATATCACTAGTGTTATTCGTCGACAAGAAAGATGGAGGCAACCGTCTGTGCACAGATTACAGAAAGTTGAATGATGTCACCATCAAGAACAAGTACCCCCTGCCAAAGATAGAGGATTTGTTTGATCAGTTGACTGGAGCCTAGGTATTCTCAAAGATTGATCTTAGGACTGGTTATCACCAACTTAAGATTCGTGCAACGGATATTCCGAAGGCCGCCTTTACTACTCGCTATGGTTTATACGAGTATACGGTTATGTCTTTTGGATTAATCAATGCCCCTGCTTATTTCATGAATCTCATGAATAAGATCTTTATGAATTTCCTAGATAAGTTTGTAGTTGTGTTTATCGACGACATCCTTATCCACTCCAATTCAGAAGAAGAGCATGAGCAACATCTGAGAGTTATCCTAGAAACCCTGAGAGAGCATCAGTTATATGCCAAGTTCAGCAAGTGTGAGTTTTGGCTGAAGGAAGTAGGATTCCTAGGACATATTGTGTTTGCCGGAGGAGTTTCTGTTGATCCCACCAAGATCAAAATGTCTAAAAATGGGAAGCCCCAACCACTCAAACCCAAGTCTGTGCATTTCTCAGATTAGCGGGATATTACCGCAAGTTCGTAGAAGGATTCTCGAGCATAGCCCGACCAATGACCCAATTGTATAAGAAGGACAGGAAGTTTGAATGGACAGACAAATGTGAAGCCAGTTTCCAGGAGCTAAAGAAGAGGTTGATATCCGCCCCAATTTTGGTCATGCCTGACATCAAGAAGCCCTTTGATGTGTATTGTGACGCATCCAAGATTGGTCTAGGATGTGTATTGATGCAAGAAGGCAAAGTCATCGCTTATCTGTCTCGACAACTGAAGCAGCATGAGCAGAACTATCCGACCCATGATCTTGAGCTAGCAGCTGCGGTTCTAGCACTGAAGACATGGCGTCATTATTTGATGGGTAATCACCATGAGATTTACTCAGATCATAAGAGCTTGAAGTATATCTTCACTCAGAAGGAGCTGAATATGAGGCAAAGGAGATGGATAGAGTTAATCAAGGATTATGACCTTGACATTCACTATCACCCCGGCAAAGCCAATGTGGTAGCGGATGCTCTTAGCAGATTGCTGTGTGGGCTGAACACCATGATCAAGGAGAAGCAGCCAAGTTTGTATGAAGAGTTGGAACAGTTCAGAACTGAATTAGTTAGCAAAGGATTCCTAGCTAGCATTGAACTTCAACCCACTTTGATTAGCCAAATCAAGGAAGCCCAGAAGGGAAATGAAAGTATCGATGGAATCAAACGTCGTATTGGTACCGGAAAAGTACCTGGATTCACCGAAGATGAAGAAGGAGTACTTTGGTACAAAGGCCGTATCTATGTTCCAGCAGATTCGGAGCTGAAGGAAGTTATCATGAAGGAAGCTCATGATACTCTTTATTCTATCCACCCCGGAGGAACCAAGATGTATCAGGATTTGAAAGAGCAATTTTGGTGGCACAAGATGAAGAGAGAGATCAGAAGCTACATCGCCAAATGTGACATCTGTCAAAGAGTCAAAGCAGAGCATCAGAGACCTGCAGGACTGTTGCAACCATTGCAGATTTCGGAATGGAAATGGGATTCCGTTAGAATGGACTTTATCACCGGTTTGCCTACTTCTAGTAGGGGAAATGACTCGATCTGGGTCATAGTTGATAGACTGTCCAAGGTAGCCCACTTTATACCTATCAAGACCACTTACCAGAGTGCAAAGTTAGCAGAGCTGTACATTGCTAGAATTGTTAGTCTGCATGGAACCCCCAAGACCATCGTATCAGATCGAGGAACCCTTTACCTCAAGATTTTGGCAGAAAGTCCAAGAAGGACTAGGAACCAAGTTGAACTTCAGCACAGCGTATCATCCGCAAACTGATGGACAGACTGAGAGAGTCAATCAGATCCTAGAGGATATGCTTAGATCTTGTGTATTGGAATATGTATCAAAATGGGAAGACTGCCTGCATTTCGTAGAATTCTCATACGACAACAGTTATCAAGCTAGTTTGCAAATGGCACCATTTGAATTCCTATACGGAAGGAAGTGTCGTACCCCTTTGAATTGGTCGCAAGTAGGAGAGAGTCAGATCTTCGGACCCGACATTTTCCAAGAAGCAAAAGAGAAAGTTCACAAAGTCCGTGAGCACCTCAAGACCGCCCAATCCAGATAGAAGAGTTATGCTGACAAGAGAAGGAGAGACCTGACTTTCAATGTCAGAGATTTTGTATATCTCAAGGTTTCACCACTGAAAGGAACTCAACGCTTTAGTCTGAAGGGAAAGTTAGCCCCCCAGATATATCGGACCTTTCAAGATTCTGAACCGTCGAGGAGAGGTATCGTATCAACTAGAACTGCCTGAAGAGATGTCAGCCATCCACAATGTGTTCCATATCTCGTTACTCTGCAAATGTCTAGAAGTGCCCGAGAAGACTGAAGTTTTCAAGAACATCGACCACAGAGCTGTAGAAATCAACAATGATCTGACTTATCGGGAAATACCCATCTGTATCTTAGAAGAAGCCTACAGAACCACCAGGACCAGGAGTATCAAGTTTCTCAAGATTCAGTGGAGCAACCATACCGAGGAAGAATCTACTTGGGAGCGCGAAGATTACATTAGGACAAAGTTCCCAGATCTCTTTAGTTCCTACTTCCTCCGTTCGAAAATATAAGACATTCTAGCTTTGTGAAACGAATGTATCTAGACAACTTTTCGTCTATAGGTTCACTTCAAACCTCTATGAACCTATACACTAAAAGACGTCTAGATACATTCGATTCATAAAGCTAAAGCATCTTATATTTTCGAACGGAGGGAGTAGTTTTCTTTGTAAATCTCAGGACGAGATTTTTTTAAGGGGGGAAGGTTTGTAACATCCCAAAACTTTAAATCAAGCTTATCAAGATCTAAATCATCAATTTTGGGGTTAACAAAAACTTTTGCAAATTAAAAATAAATGCATCCATATATGTGTGTGCATTTAAATAGGAGTTGTTTGATTAGCCATGATTGGGTGATCCCTTGCTTCTAAAATGTTTCTTAGGTGATTTAAACATCATCTACATCATTCCCAAACTTTTCCTAAAGAAAATCAAATAAAAAACAATTAAAAAGAAGGAATGGTCATTTTGGCAAAATTAACACTCATGCCTACTTTGGCTATTCCTAGTACTCAAAACTTAACAGAAACAATTCTGGATCGTTGCACCCCTTGCTAGTACACATAATGAGGTACCAAGGCCCACTTTGTGATCTGCTAAAACCTTTCAAATGCTAATTTTAAATGACAGTTTAAAATGGAATCTAATTCATATGGGAAGACCCATTATTTCAAAAACCACTCAAACAAGCTCAATTTTCAAAACCCAAGCACCCACAGAGTCTCAAGCTTATTCCTAACAAACCCACCAAAAATCTTTTCAAAATTCAAAACTAAATCTCATGCGGCCATTTCATCAAACACTTGGCATGCATAATCTCCACCCTAATCCTAGCTCACTGTTTTGAATAGGGTTTTGCCCCCAAATGATCTACATTTAATCTCTTTGTCCTCCAGAGTCTAGCCATGCCATTAGCACCCATTCCCTACACCCCTAGTGGCATTGCCATGCCATGCCGAGCCACCCCTCGCCGGCCAACCTTGCCCTCACCGCAACAGACGATCTCCCCCTCTCTCTCCATGTCTAGGAGGTAGCTCACACCTCACCGCCCCTCTCTGTCCCCTGCCCGAGCGAAGCCCCACCGTGGACCACCGAGGAAACCACGCGCCCAGTGCCACCGCACCATGCCAGTGCCGCCCCCAGAGCGCGCTATGTCCCCGCTCGCACAGACCGCCCCTTGGCCGCAGCCCGTTCCCGCCGCTCCGCCACGACCTGGAGAACACCCCAGACACCCCCGCTGGCCGCCCAACGCCTCACAGCCACCGCTCGCCGTGGACACCGCCGCCTCTCCAGCTCAGAGCGCCACCTCGCCCAGACCGCATGCCACCGCCCCTACGACTGCATTCAATTCCTAGAGCATCGCCAGGGGACCGCCCGTCGATCGCCACCCTCAGCCATGCCTCTACCCCGCCGTAGCCATGTCGCCACCGTCGCCTGCCCATCCCGCTCGGTCTCACCGTCGGGCCTATAAAAGGAGGCCTCCCCAGCCTCTTCTGTCCACACCATTCCACTCCCCTCACCTCTCTGAACCTCACCCACCTCTCGCCGGAGCAAGGGGAGCAGCAACTCGCTGGAATTGGAGCCGGAGCGCCGCCTCTGGAGGAGAAGGGCGCTGTTGATTGCGACCACCCCCGGAGCTGCTTCGACCTTCCCTGAGCTTGCCGTCGTCTTCCAGTTCGTTTGCCCGCCTCGCCGTCGTTGCTGGAGCCCTGGTACGTCCCCAACAGACCCCCACCGAGCCGCTAGGGTTCGAGCTCGCCGGCGACCTGTTCGTCGTCAACGACGACCCTTAGCCGTAGATCTTCCTTCTAATCCTACGGCCCACAGCGCGCGTACCGTTTCACGTGTTAAGTGTTGCTGACACGCGGGACCCCCTGTCAACTGAGCCCCGCACCGCGGAGCGCCACTAGGACGGCCCAAGTCTTTTCCCACGCTAGCCCACCCGTTCAAATCTGGATTTTTCTTTTTAGTTAAAGCTAGTTTCTGTCCACTAATTTAAAATTCAATTCTGGGAGTTTCACAAATCCAAATTGTATGAAACTAATTTTTCCTGAAAGGTATTGAGATGATCTATCCAAGCCCGTTGAATTTAATTCAATTAGAGTTATAGATCTCTCCTAATAAAAATAACAAAATAGAAGTATTTGCAACTTGTAACATTTTTATAAAATCAACCGAGTTAGCTTTTGAGTTGATTCCAACTCTCAAGAATCACATTTTATCATATCTATCTAACTATGTAATAATATTAAGGTTTACATGAAGTGACTTTGGACTAGTACCAAAATAATGCTATATAGGCATTTCTAGTCACTTTAAATCATTAAATAATGAACTTAAACCAAAGTAATCTTGATCCAACTCTTAATTCTCATTCCCACATGTTAGAATATGTGGTGATGACATGTGTCAACATGATCCCATATTGTAAGTGGTGAATATTAAATCTTAGTTTATTTTTCAATGAGTAGAAATTACTTTTCTAAAATAAAAAGGAGGAAACTATTGAATTAAACTTGTGATGTTTGTGATGATAATAGATCATCAAATATGTGTCTTAGAATGCTACTTAGCCTAGTTAAGTTTTGTTTGGTGATTGTGTGCTCCGTATGTATTTATAGACGATAGTACCGACCAAGCTTTCGAGGAGGAGGAGTTCTACCAAGAAGAAGAAGAAGAAGATAACTTCAACCACTACACCAACCAAGGCAAGCTTCTATTAGCAAGCTAGCACTATCTAAGTGCAAGCCACCATTAACAGTGCAAGCTAACACTTGCAAGTCTAGTGCTTAGCAAGTTAGGATCAAACTAGATGGTTTAGCAAAGATGCCTTAAGCATGCTTTGATCACACCCCTTTGACTAGAAATATCCCCAAATCTTATTTACAAGCTTTACTCTCTTAGTTCCACAAAGTTCTTTACTTGTTTGGAAGGTAGCATAAAAAGTATAAAACTTGACCTAATTATAACCCCTTTAGATGTCATTCTATGGCATGAGATTGAACCCATCTTTTCCACCTTAGTGAACACTCTTAACTTAGTAGTTTAGAGTAGATCAAAAACTTGAGTCACTTTGGATGGGAACACTTGGTGAAAATGAATTATGAAAACCTTGGAATGATGAGTCATTATATTGAGATGTTTTGACATGTGTTGAGAAACAAAAAAGGGTTGATGATGATGAAAAGGTTGAGGCATGAGCCTTAACCCTTTTATAAAACTGATGGTTGGATTCGGATGCGATACCATTCCAAATTTACCGTACAACCACAATATCTGAATTGGGTAAGGCTTAGCTGGAAGTTTATATGCATTAGTATTACTGCCCTCACGGGAGAGGTCTGAGGTGAGGCTACCTCTCAATGTTGTCCACCTATGGAGTGCCCAAGATGACTGATGGTCATGGTTGGGAGGCCATGCTCATAGGAGAGGTGCTTATACTAGGGTGTGTAAAGGGAAGGTTATGTTTGATTATCTGCATACTAAGTATGATGATTCAGGGGTTATCCCTGACAGATGTATCAAATCTTTTGGTGAAAGTGTACCACCTCTGCAGAGTGTCAAACTATTCGAATAGCCGCGTCTGCGATTATGGATAGTTGGAATGGCCATACTATTTCCTTGTCAGATGTTTTCTAAATACTTTGAAAAGAATGATGAATCTTGGCCTGACTACAACAGGGTTGTGTTTATGACAATAGCTTCCCAACTTAAGTGATCTTAGAACTTTACTTTATCTTTCTTTGCTTCTGAACTGAGCTTAGGTTTCAAACTTAACTTTATAGTTAAACATAGAGTTAGCACTTTAACTTTGAACTATAGTACTTGTTAGTGGTAGTTTGCAAGTACTTAAAGAGTACTCATGGCTTTTGTCCCTGGCTATTATCATGGCCAGACTATGAAGGAGATTATCAAGATGATGGCTAACAGGACGGCTATGATAACTAGGACTATCTGCCTTCGTCAGCATTGCCTATGCCTCTGAAGATGGACCCCACCGCTACACTTATCTTTTCGCTGCTTGTTGTATTAAGACTGGATCATGAGATCCTTATTTGTGTAAGACCTTATTATGGTTTGTAATGGATGATGTACTGTGATATCCAATCCGTTATGTCTCGCAAAAATGGTAATCCTTGGATTGCGAGGTATGGCATAACGGGCATCTGGGATTAAAATCCGGGTGTTGACAATGACCATCTGTCATCCTGGGCACTACATAGGTGGACAACATTGAGAGGTAGCCTCAGCTCAAACCTCTCTCACGAGGGAACTAATACTAATGCATATAAACTTCCGGCTAAGACTTTCCCAATTTAGGTATTGTGGTTGTACGGTAAAATTGGAATGGTATCGCATCCGAACCCAACCATCAGTTTTTATAAAAGGCTAAGGCTCATGCCTCAACATATTCATCATCATAAACCATTTTTGTTTCTCAACACATGTCAAAACATCTCAATATAATGACTCATCATTCTAAGGTTTTCATAAGTCATTTTCACCAAGTATTCCCATCTAAAGTGATCAAGTTTTTGGTTTATCTCTAATCACTAAGTTAAGAGTGTTCACTGATGTGGGATGTTAATGTCAATCTCATGCCATAGAATGACATCTAAGTCTAACTAGATAGGCCAAGTTTTATACTTTTTATGCTATCTATAAACAAAGTAAAGAACTTTGGTAAAGTAAAAGAAAGTAAAGCTTGTAAATAAGACTTGGGGTAGGTATAAGTCAAGATGTATAACCAAGCATGCCTATTGCATCTTGCTTGAGTTAACTTGCATCTAGTGATGGCTTGCTAATAAAAGCTTGCACAGTTTACTTGAAGTGCTAGGCTTGCAATTAAAACTTGCAAGGGTTAACTTGTATAATGATAGCTTGCTAACAATAGCTTGCCTTGGTTGGTGAAGTGGTTGCAATTCTCTTCTTCTTCCTCTTGGTAGAACTCCTCCTCCTCGAAAGCTTGGTCGGCACTACCATCTATAAATACATACGGGATACACAATCACCAAACAATACTTAACTAGTCTATTTAGTACACTAAGGCACACATTTGATGATCTATTATCATCACAAACATCACAAAGTTTAATAACTAGTTTCATTTATTTTATTTGAGAAAAGTAATTTCTACTCATTGAAATTAACTAAAATTTAATATTCTCCAATTAAAATATGGGATGATGTGGACACATGTCATCACCACATATTCTAATGCATGGGAATGTGATTTAAATGTTGGATCACATTTTAATAATTTTAAGTTTAATATTTAATGATTTAAAGTGACTAGAAATGCCTAAATAGCATTATTTTGGTACTAGTCCAAAGTCACTACATGGAAACCTTAATATTATTACATATTCAGATACGTATGGTTAAATGTGATTTTTGAGAGTTGGAATCAACTCAAAAGCTATTATGGTTGATTTTAGAAAAGTGTTTGAATGTGCAAAAGCTTTTGTATTGTTATTTTATCTAGGAGATATCTATAACTCTAAATGATTGAAATCACCCGGGCATGGATAGATATTTTCATTACCTTTCCAACAAAATTAGAATCACTCAATTTGGATTTGTAGAACTCTCTGAATTGATTTTCAAACTAAGAGACAGAACTAAGTTTAAGTCTAAAAAGAAAAAGCTAAATTTGAATTAAATGGGTCGCGCGGGAACAATAACGGGCCAGCCCAGTTTCACTCCGCGGCGCTGAGGACTGCTGACAGGGGGGTCCCGCCTGTCAGTGGCTCATTAAACGCGAAGTGGTACGGGGCATTGTGGACCGTAGGATTAGAGCTAAGATCTACGGCTCACGTTCATCGTCGACGACGGACATGTCGCCGGCGAGACAGAAACCTAGCGGCACTATGGGGGTGTAGTGGTGGCATACTCAGGCTCCAGCGAGTGCGGCGAGGCGGGCAAACGAACGTGGAGATGACGGTGGGCTCAAGCAAAGTCGCGGCAACTCTGGGGGTGGACGAAATCGACGGGAGCGTCTCCTCCTCTGCTGCAGCTACCTCCGATGAAATTCTGGCGGCTGGCTACTCGAGCGGCTCCGACGAGAGGTGGGGAAGGACTAGTGGTGAGAGGGGAGTGTGAGAGTGTGAGGAATTCGTGCTGGGGAGGATCCCTTATATAGGCGCGGCAAGGCGACATAGAGGTGTGGGAGGAGCTCGTCGGTGACGACGGCACAGGGGGCTATCAGCGTGGGCAAGGTAGGCGGACGGTGGGTGGTTCCTGTGCGGTCAGCTAGGGCGTAATGGCGGTGCTAGGGGCGGTGGATAGCGGCCGGGAGTGTCTCGCGCTCTGAGAGACAGAGGCGGTGCTCGACGTGGTTCCCGGCGATTGTGGGTCGAGCAGCGGGGTACGGGCATGTCTGGTGGGGTGAGGTGGTCAAGGCGGAGCGACGTGCACGAGATGTGGTCGAGATGCCGCGTGTGGCGCTCTGGCGGGGACGGCGCTTTGGCGTGCGCTGGCGCGGCGCAGAGAGGTTAGTCCGGGGGTTGTCCTCGGTGGTTCAGGGCATGGCAGTGGCCGTGGGGTGGACCGTGGATGGCGATGAGGTCACGCCTCACTCCCTAGAGCGGCATAGAGGGGCTGGTGGTCTCCTGCGGCTTGTGCACGGTTGGCCGGCGAGCATGTCCTCGTGGTGGCGTTCCACTCCTGCTAGGGACTGGGGGATGGGTTGGTTATGACCTGGTTGGGTTTGGGGGAGACCAAGACGGTTAATGTGGCTCAATTGGCTTGACAATTTTTGATCAACAATAGTAATAGTTAGGCCAGTTTGATTCTGCTCACAAGGTGTTTGACAAAATGGCTGAAAGAAACCAAGTTTTGAATTTTGAAATGAAATTTGGTGGATTTGTTTGTCACATGCTTAAGCATCTTTGGTTGCTTGGGATTTTCAAATGGAGTTTATTTGGATGGTTTTTGAAAAAGGGTGATCTAGACATATGAGGTAGATTCCATTTTCAATTGTCTTTTAAAATTAGAGTTTAAATGTTTTTGGGGGATCACAAAGTGGGCCTTGGCACATCACTACTTGTACTAGAAAGGGGTGCAAAGATCCACAATTGTTTCTGTTTGAAATTGAGTCCTAGAAACACCCAAAGTGTCCTAGTTGATTAAAATGGCAAAAGTGACCATTCCCTTTATTTATTCTTTTTGATTTCTTTTTCTTTGGTTTTTTGCTTGGGCATGATCTAGATGATGTGTAATTCACCTTAGATTCATTTTACAACCATTAGAACAAACAATCATGGCATTTCAAAACAACTCATATTTAATGCAACACTCATATGCATGCTTAAATATTTTAAATAGGAAAAAGGTTTTTGTTAACCCTAAATTGGGTGATTTTGATCTTGATCACTTGGATTTAAGTTTTGGGATGTTACATGGGTCCACATGTCAGCAGCCTATGTAGAGGAAACGTGTGTATGTTGGACATTTTCTTTGGTCACGTCCGCCGGTTTGACCTTGGTAACGTTGTTCCATGCGGCATGTGTGTATGGTCTTGCTGCTGGGGCCCACGTGTCAGCCTCTCTCGACAAGAAACGTGTCGATCTTGGTCTTATTTTTTCCGGTCGTGACTATTGTAGAAGTACTTTTTAAACGCGCTCGTTAAAATTGTTCTCTTGTATGGTAAGGTTGATAGGCGCTTGCTGCAAGCAGGTGGGTCGGCCATGTCAGCCTCTCAGTACAAAAATATTGCTACAGATAAACTGCATGCCTTGCCACTACACAAGAAAATTGTTATCCTTTTATAAAACGTAAAAAATGTATACTAACATCGTATATAACTTATTTATTTTTCTTCTTAAAAATTGCTTATCCATCTGCTATGCGTGATTGCTAGCAGCTCAACTAAAAAATGTTAAGTATAAATAATGTAGTAGGTAGTACTTAAAACATGGATAGGCAGAGGCTTTTTAGGGGTGGGTGGACGGTGCCCAAAAAGGCCGAATTGAAGAAAAATGGGCCAAGCAGGGATTGATGGGCTATTTTTCATGGGCTCTTGCCCAATCTAACTGGGCTATTTGCGAGGATGAATGACCCAAAACATGGCTGAGTTAGAAGGTCTTGGGCTATAATGAGGCCGGATGGGCTAATTTCTTGGGCTCGATAGTTAAAATCCCAAGGTACGTGTTGGGGCTCGGCCGAATTCAAAACAAAGCCGTCAACAAGGGAAAAAAGGTATAAAATATGAGCGCCTAGATCCTAGGCGCATGAGAACTTGTTATGTTAAGGAGCTGACGTCACCCTACTAATTGTGCTAATACTCAGTTGAAACCTAGTAGTGTCAACTCATTAAATTCCCAGTTACAAGCTATTGCAACAAATGTGTAACCCTCAGGTTGCACCAATCGCGAGGTAAATCCAATGGCGAGAGAGGTATTTCTGGGAAAATCCGATAAAATATTCATAGATATTTCTGTGAAAATTGTGGACAAACACCCCGCGCCCGTCAAAACTTTCTGCCGAGACCCCAAACTTTCCTAAGCCTGCCCTCAATCGAGCGGCCAACCCCTGTCTCTTCAAATTTTGCGCCGTTCTTGTGGGAGATGCACCGGATTAGAACCAGGACGCAAACTTCGCCACGCCTTAAAAAAACTTCTCGATGTCTTTCTATCAACATAGCTGGCCTACCACCATTGGCCGCGCCGTTCTTCACAAGACGCACCAGTGGGCGGGCAGCTGGGCGATCCCCACACTTTGCCTGCTAGATTCAGACATTGGACATTCTTCTTGGCTTTGGTTTGTTCTCCACCTCTCCTATAAATAGTTAAAGCTTGTGACCATCTAGATTTACAAGGTGCTTGCAGATTTGGGTAGGTACGTCCTTTAGGTAAATCTATAGTAAAGCTCTAGACAGAAGAGTTTGAAAACATCTTAAAAAGTACTTGACAGAGATCCTGTGCAAGCTTTTGACCTGATATATTCCCCATCCTTCTTTCATACGATGGAGCATTTGGCTGTTGATGTACCTGACGAGGAAGTACTTAGAGGTAAAGTACAGTATAGATGGATGTACCGTATAGAACATCGACTTCGCATTTCCAAGGAGCAGGAAGATATACATAGACAGTTTGATAAGTGAGTGTTATGCAAAGATATGTTCACATATAAGACTGTAGAAAAGTTAGATATATTCAGATTTCTGACTTGGATATGTTTTGTAGATTCTTCACAGAAATAAAAGTACCAGCAAATTTTGTTCCACCAATAAAAAGACCGGATGGACTAAGATCTAAGGATCATGTAAGACGCTCAAATTGCAATGTGAATTGTCTATGAATTATCCAGATGGGGTAACCTCTTGTCTATTTTGTAACGCTAGATTTTAGAGCTTAAATTTCTGGCCCTTATCTATTGTCCTAATAGGAGTATAACAACAGCTTCAGCTTGCATTGTTAACAGTGTCTGCCATAGCGCTGATGTACCTTCTATGGAGACTGGCGCAGCTGGAGGTTGTCCTGATGAACCTGCACTGAGTTGCATTTGGATTCGAAATCCTGCACTTGACATTGTCGTCCCAAGGGAAAGAAGGTTGTGGATCTGGTAATAATGCCTTTTGTAGAACAAGATGCTAGAGGTGATGATTTCCTATGGAAATCCCTACCATTCTATGACTTGTACGAGTAGTTATCATAGTTTAATTGAATTTCATGTCCCTATCTATCAATGAAAATGGCATATCGTTTGCCTTGTTTGAAAAATAAATAAATATTTGCATGTCCTTGTGTTAGTCGATGCAAAGAAGATACTATTTTTCTGTTCAAGTCATGTGAACAAATATGTTTGTATGTAGTGGCATAAATGCGGATTGGGTGACAAAATCAGCATAAAATTGCTAGATCAATAACACAAACATAATGGCATTGCAAGAAAAGGAACAAAACCATCTTTTCACGCCGCTTGTGAAAAAGGAGATGAGCCAGGAACCACGCCTGCGAGTGGCAGAGGCGAATTCTCGTGCAGCCAGGAACCACACATTAGTTTATCATCGATAATACTCAAGCATCCGAATATTATGATTACATACTAGGAGTAGTTCCAGTTCCACGCTACAGTTCAATAGGCAAAAGTGTAAGAAATGCGTAAGGTAGCTCCATAATACAGGTTCAAGAGAAAAGCATACAAATCATAAGAAAGAAAGCTCTGCATCACAGTTTGCCACCGTTAGGTGCAACAGTTTCTACAGATTGTAAACCCAAATCACCGCCTCCTTCAGGTGGCACGATAATTTCGGGAGCGGGATCAACAACACCAACAACAGCGCCAGCACCGATAGCATGAGTCTCCACAATAGGTGAACTATCGAGCACAATAATGTCCTCTGAAGGCTCTTCACTGCCACCTCCAGCTGCACAAGTCTCCGCGGATGGTAAAACCAATCCACCACCTCCATCATCTGACACGACGATGGCAGGTGCAGGCTCATCAGTACCAGCTGCTACTGCAACTGCATCAGTCTCCACAGAAGTTAAACAAGGAGGCATCTTAGGTGTAGCGATCTGACATCCATTTTGTACTCCGTCCTCAGGAAACTGAGAGTCTTCTTCAACTTTGTGCTTCTGTGGTTACAAGATAAACAGAGATTATAGCAAAATCATCTACGTGCAACCACAAGAACATATGTCATTCTATTGATTTACCTTGTCATCTGGGATAGCAGAAGTCACAGGATTGGAACCTATTTCATCGAGAATCCTCTTTTTCGCTCCTTCCCCCATCTCCTTCTACAGCAAGTTGTAATATTGATTACATGATGTTGATTCACAAATATATGCAAATGTTCAAAAGTTTGCGTTGTCGAACTACCAAATTCGAACGAATCCCCACAGTTCTTAGTTACGGGATCTAGCCCAGAAAACAAACTTCTATGAAATCCTAGTCTACAAAAAAAGGATGCATACCTGGGATAAGAACTACTCTACACATGACAATGCTGCGCAATCGACAATAAAAGTTTAACCGCATCATCAACTCTATCATGTAAGTTCAGAGTGAATCCAGATACACTCGTTTCACATAAGCTAAAACATCTTATATTATGAAACAGAGGGAATAGGTACGAGTGTTCTAGTATTTCACAAACCACCATTGCTGTCGCGGGACAGAGATGACGGATGCTCCACCGCCCAATAGGACAATATGGAGCGAGAGGCCAGGGGGTGGTAGTGGATGGGAAGAAGGGACAGAGTAGAAGAAGTTGTGTGTGGGGGGAGGTGATGTCTACGCACTTCTATTCTTGTAGACAGTAGTTAGGCCTCCAAGTGCAGAGATTTGTAGAACATCAGCAAGTTTCCCTTAAGTGGATTACCCAAGGTTTATCGAACTCAGGGAGGAAGTGGTCAAAGGTATCCCTCTCAAGCAACCCTGCAATCAAGATACAAGAAGTCTCTTGTGTCCCCAACACACCCAATACACTTCTCAGGTGTATAGGTGCACTAGTTCGGCAAAGATATAGTGAAATACAAGTGGTATGGATAATTATAAATGGTAACGGAGCTAGAAAAGAGCTTGACAGGTAGGAAGAGACTAAAGGCAATCTGAAATAAAGATGGAAGCAAGCAAACATGTAACAGATCTAGTTGCAAACGGTGTTTCAATGCTTAGAAACAAGGCCTAGGGATCATACTTTCACTAGTGAACACTCTCAAATAAATATCATATCTTTATGATACTACTCTGAACTACTCTCTAGTTGGACACTCTAATCCATGGTAGGGCTATAATAGCACTCCTCAAAGTTCGGTTTTCCCATCTAGGTAACCCACACTGTCACCTTGAGCGCTAGATGGTTCCAACAAACACCTCAATTTCATAGAGACATCCAACTCCAAATATAACTCATAACAAGTATTTGTAATCTCTAGCCTAAGTGCCACCATGGTGTGCCCACTATCACTTTCACACACATGGGGAGAGCCAGAGATCTATTAAAGCACTTGAGTAGCAGAATAGATCTATATATTACAAAGCTCATGATCTCATAAGCATAGAGAGAGATGAACACATAGCTACCGGTAGAACCCTTAGCCTCGAGGAAGAACTACTCCCTCATCATCATGGGAATCAGCAACGGTGATGGAGATGGCGGTGGAGATTGATGGAGATGGCTCCGGGTGCACTTCCCCATATCGGCAGGGTGCTAGAACAGAGACTTTTCTATCCCCCGAATCTCCCCTTCGGTGGCGGCGGTGCTGCGGAACTTTTCGTGGCTGGAGGCTGGTCGATTTAGGGTTTCTGCACCGGAGGCTTCTTATAGGCGAAAGGGCAAGGTCGGTGGATGCCGGAGGGGCCCACACCACCTGGTGGCATGGCTAGGGGGACCCGCGCCACCCTATGGTGTGGCCGGCCCCTGGCCCCTCTCAGTCTCGTCTTCTGGCTCTGTGTTCCCCTCAGTGAAATATTGACTTTGGCTTTTGTCCTGTCCAATTCCGGGAATATTCATTTTCTGACTTTCTGGAACCAAAAACAGTAGAAAACAGGCAACTGGCACTACGGCATCTTGTTAATAGGTTAGTTCTAGAAAATGCATAAAAGTATCTCCAAATTGTGGATAAAACATAAGAAAGTAGATATAAAACAAGCAAGGAACATAAAAAATTATAGATACGTTTGCAACGTATCAACATCCCCAAGCTTAACTCGTGCTCGTCCACGAGTAGGTAAGTGATAAAAAGAAAGAATATTTTTTGAGGTGACATGCACCATCATAAACTTGATCAAAGTATTTGTAAAACATTGATAACTGGGATCATAGTACTTCAACATAGCATGAAAGACAAATTTCTAACAATAAGACATAGCAACTATGTTGTAACATGAAAAGGCACAAACAAAAGATTCATGAATAACAATGCTTTGCAAGACATTTGTTTGTTTCACATAAAGAAAACATAGCATAGTGGCATTCAGCTTGTCCCTCATAGAGTAGCAAACATAAATGCATAGGACACCTTCAAAGTTCATAAGAGTGACTAGATACAAGTAGTTTAAGAACAAGCAATATCAAGTTATGCATCAATCAACAAGTCTTGGGACAATGCACATAGAACTAAGAATGGCAATTATGCTCTCAAAGTAGGTGCATAAAGATAGACGGTGGAGACTCAACATAAAAGTAAAAGAAAGGCCATCATAGAAGGAAGTAGGGATTCAAGTTTCATAAAGAGCTTCCAAAAATTATGGTACTTATAGCTTTCAGCTCTCATTGCCCCTATCATAAGCATCTTGAAGGTGATTAAGGTTAAAGTGACACAACTAAGAGGATATGCTTGACATGTTATAAGCCAAAATGTCATGCCCCTTACTTATGAAGACCGAACCTCATGCTACTCAACTTTAGTCACAAGTAAGCTCTTGTAATTGTAAGTACATATGTATCATAAAGAACCGCCAACGGGTACCCCTTACACATGATACAGGAGCTATCCCATAATCAAGATGACAAGGCAAGCAGACAATGAGCATCTCATCGATCTTTTTATTTGCTATATGCATAGGTTTTTATTGAGGATGCTTCATAGAGTGCTCATTATGGTTATGCTCCAAGTTTCCACCATGATTAGGCATGGATTAGGCTAGCGGCTCAGGCGTTTCTCTAACACACATACAAACTCCATGATCTTACAAGTTCCACTTTTATTTCACACCGCCGGGATTCATAAGCAAAAGAATCATGATATCAACGGGGTACAATGTACAAATGCAATGGTGAAAGCGTTCCCCATGATACATGGTTTTGCTAATTTCAACTTATAAAGCGCAAGCATATACGCAAGAAATATGGATACAATGGTTCAAGTTTATTAAGTGCAAGAAAAGTAAAGTGTGCCATCAAGTTCATGAGAGCTTTAATCACTAATTTTCACATAACAAGTTTAATTCAGAAGATAGATAAAAACATGAATATACTTGGAATAGAAAATGCTAATAGGTAGGTATGGTGGACTTTAGGAGTTGGATGCATGAGTGGAACTCATACTTGGTTATGGAGGCTAGCAAAAGACTGGGAGCGACCAACTAAGAGAGCAATAATGGACATAATCATGCAGAGTGACAAAACATCATTAATCAAAGCATAAAGTGATATTACAAGTCAAAAACTAAAGGATCATAAAGGCTATGGTGACCTTGGATAGTTATAACATGGTGTGAGCATGCGCCAACCCAACCCAAATGAAGCATCAAAGGAGAATACCACAATACTATGCTTTAATATGCTAAAACAACGCATGATTCTTTCAAGGCACATTAAGCAATCTCAATTGTTTGTAACATGTCATACTACAGAAAAAATCACTAAGCATAAAGCCAAAACAATACCAAGCATGACATGACAAAGCATAGGCCACAGTAAAAAACGAGCTCCTTTTACCACTTAAGCATGAACTTTTCCCACTCTTTTCCAATCCAAACCACACTTATTTGAAAACTAATGTATGAAAGAGGGGGTACAACCAATTTATTGAAGCAAAATAAGAAAACCAAGCAACGAAAACAAAGACGCTCCAAGAACAACACAACTGTGCATGAAACAATAAAAATGAAATGTTTGGAAGAAACCTGAGATTTTTATTGATGAAGAAGGGGATGCCTTGGGCATCCCCAAGCTTTGACGCTGTACTTCTTGGATATTTCTTGGCGTGACACACGTGGCATCCCCAAGCTTGAGCTTTAGTCCATTCTTCATCTCATTAGATCACTCTTTCCTTACACCTGAAATTTTTCCTTCATACAAAACTTTACACAATCTTAACTAGCAACATTAGTGCACTCAAGATAATAAGTCTTTGGGTTCAGTTTCAACACCGATAAAACTTCCACTAAAACACAAGATACTGTAGTACTTCCCTCAAAAAGCTCAATTCCCCAAAAAGAACTCAAAAAGGAATCAACAAGAAGCAAATGCAAATAATGGCAGAAATCTGTCAAAACAGACCAGCAGGTAAACACTAATTTTTTCGAAGACCTTCTGTTGCTCAAATCGAAAAGTGTTGAACTAACGAAAGTTATATAACAACCTGGGGCAGAAGCACAAAAATTCACATATCAAAACGACATACAGAGATTTTACACGAATGTTTACTGCGAAGCACAAAAATCTATTTCGAGACAGCAACTTTCCCAAACATTACTTCTCTCATTAGAGGTTATTCTTGGCACAAAAACCACACAAAAGTGATAAGTAGAGGTTATTACAGAGGTAATAACTTACAAGACTCAAATAAAACTTTTGGGTTATCTCCCAATAAGTACTTTTGTTTAATGCCTTTAAGTTAGGCATGATAGTTTGAGAAGATGCTCACATAAGACATATGAATTGAAGTAAAAGAGAGCATCAAGAAGCAAATTCAATGCACATTTAAGTCTAACCCAATTCCTATGCATAGGAATCTTGTAAAGAAACAAGTCATGAAAGCACAAAGCAACAAGCATAGGAGAGCAAAACAAGTGCAACTTCAAAATTTTCAACATAAAGAGGGGAAACTTAATATTGTTGAGATACATAAAACCATGTTTCCCTCTCTCATAATAACTTTCAGTAGCATCATGAATAAAATTAAAAATATAAATATCACATAAAACATTCTTATCATGAGCCATATGCATAAAAGAATTAATACTCCCCACATAAACATAATCATTCTTATTAATTATAGTGGGAGCAAATTCAACAAAATAGCTATCATTATTATTCTCATCACCATAAACATCAAATATAGGAGGCATATTGTAATCATAATGAATTTTCTCCTCAATAGTAGGTGGACTGAAAATATCATATTCCTCATTTTAATCATCATATATTGGAGGTATAGTATCATCATAAGAAATAGGATAGTTATCTTCCAAAGTGTGTCCATTTGTAAACGTATCATCATTGGAAGGAACATGGATAGAACTAATAGTACATAAATTATTAACATCATCATTTTCAGAATTGGTACCAAAGAGATTTTCAATATCAAAAGTAGTGTGCTTTTCCCAATCATGATCACTATTATAGGTAACAGGCATATGAACATCATCGACTTCAGACTCATCAAAAACTATAATAGGAGCAACGTGCTTAGGGGAAAATATCGTTTCCTCTCTCCTTTTACTCCTCCTTTTCTTCTTTTTCTTCTTTTCTTTAGGAGGGATAGGCTTGAAAGGAAGCTTCTCCATATACCCTGGTTTATTGTTAGAGACAATACAAGAAACTTTGGAGGATTCCTTCTTTTCATTAATAAGATCAAAACACATATTAGTCCTGTCATATTTTGGTAAAATTTCATCTTCTATAATATTTTGTATGTAATTATTTGTGTGACAATTATCAACACAATAAAGATGACAACCATGCATGACACTATTCATATCAAAAGCACCCATATCTACCAAAGAGGTTTTTCTTGATAACTCTTCACACCCCAAAAATAATGTAAGTTCATCATGCTAATTAGGAGTGATCATGTCATCACAATACAAACTTGCAGTACTCATTGGATTAGAAGGGCTATTATTATTGCCTAAGCATTGAAAATTGAAATGACCCACTTCAAAGCCAAGTTCTCAAATAAAAGGATAGAGGGCACAAACTTTTTTACCAAGATCATTTAGAGCCCTATACCACATTCTAGTTTTTTCATTCATGTGGGAGATACAATATTCTTCTTCAATTTTATTATTCTCACAAGGTCTATGTATTCCACAAAAATTAACATGCTTATAAGAAATCGTACTTTAATAGGTTTGAGCATGTTTATTGCTATCATCAATAGCAATTTCATTTTCCATGCAAGTGTCTTTCAAACTCTCATGATACATGTCCCATTTTTCTTTAGGAGCATTAATATGAGAAGCAAATGATCTAAAAAATCAACAAGAATTTGAGGATTAAGACCATATTTAGCACTAAGATCTTGAAAATCAGCAGTTTCAGCGAAAGACTTAATGCAGTCATACTCATAGAAAAGAGCTTGACGGGTAGGAAGAGACTAACGGCAATCTTAAAAAAAGATGGAAGCAAGAAAACATGTAACAGATCTAGTTGCAAACAGTGTTTCAATGCTTAGAAACAAGGCCTAGGGATCATACTTTCACTAGTGAACACTCTCATATAAATATCATCTCTTTATTATACTACTCTGAACTACTCTCTGGTTGGACACTCTAATCCATGGTAGGGCTATAAGAGCACTCCTCAAAGTTCGCTTTTCCCATCTAGGTAACCCCACACTGTCACCTTGAGTGCTAGATGGTTCCAACAAACACCACAATTTCATAGAGACATCCAACTCCAAATATAACTCATAACAAGTATTTGTAATCTCTAGCCTAAGTGCCACCATGGTGTGCACGCTGTCACTTTCACAAACATGGGGAGAGCCAGAGATCTATTAAAGCACTTGAGTAGCAGAATAGATCTATAGATTACAAAGCTCATGATCTCATAAGATCACGCATAGAGAGAGATGAACACATAGCTACCGGTAGAACCCTTAGCCTCAAGGAAGAACTACTCCCTCATCATCATGGGAATCCGCAACGGTGATGGGGATGGTGGTTGAGATCGATGGAGATGGCTCTGGGGGCACTTCCCCGTGCCGGCAAGGTGCCGGAACAGAGACTTTCTGTCCCCCGAATCTCCCCTTCGGTGGCAGTGGCGCTGCAGAACTTTTCATGGCTGGAGGCTGGTCGATTTAGGGTTTCTTCATCGGAGGCTTCTTATAGGCGAAAGGGCAAGGTCGGTGGAGGCCGGAGGGGCCCACACCACCTAGTGCCGCAGCCAAGGGGGCCCGCGCCACTCTATGGTGTGGCCGGCCCCTGTCCCCTCTCTGTCTCGTCTTCTGGCTCCGTGTTCCCCTCGGTGAAATATTGACTTTGGCTTTTGTCCCGTCCAATTCCAAGAATATTCATTTTCTGACTTTCTGGAACCGAAAACAGCAGAAAACAGGCAACTGGCACTGTGGCATCTTGTTAATAGATTAGTTCGAGAAAATGCATAAAAGTATCTCCAAATTGTGGATAAAACATAAGAAAGTAGATATAAAACAAGCATGGAACATCAAAAATTATAGATACGTTTGCAACATATCAGGAGGCCGGTGAGGGAGTTAAATCCAGCTTGTCTCGGAAGGAATGCGCTGCCACGTGCACCGGCATGTGTAAAACTCCCTCCATATCTCTTCTGTGTAGCTACTGTCAGTAGTACTCCAGCTAGCTTCATCGAGTTCACTGGTACTCCTACTAGTAGACCTTTACTACTACTAGGTAGACAAGGAGTACTTGTTCAGAAGAAGAAAAAAACTAGACTAGCACACCGTCGTATAGTATTGCCTTGTCAAATCACTAGCGATGCCATGATGAGTGACATGTTTTTACTGGTAAACCTGGAAACATCGTGTTCCTTCCACCGCGTGCAGTTTCTGAGCGAAGTACTTACCAACACATCCAACTTAGGCTTACAAGACCCAAACTGCAGTGAAAAAGAAACAAAACTATGGACCTGTAAGGAGTAATACTAATAGTACTACTATTATACAATATTCTGGAAGAAATTATGTACGAAATAGTAGTAGTAGAGTACAACTATACTCCTAATAAGGTTGTTTTACAAGCTTGGTGAAATATACATACTGGAGGAACTACCAAGTGTACAAAAGGGGTTTTTGGTCATATAGAGTATTTTACAAGCCGGACCGGCTGCGAAACTAAATGCTGAGTAGTCGTACATCAGCTAAAAACCAGCCAAAAGAAAGAGTTCAACAGAAGGCCGACACCAAATGAGCTATCCTTGAACAGGCTCGTTCCACTCCAACGCGTTTGAGAAGCTTCAGATGAACCAAAATGGAGTCTCTGACCATGTCTAGCGACTGTTGGTGTGGAAACCAACAGTTGCGTCACCATTCAGACTGAAGCGGCAAATTTCAGGACGCGGCCTGTACTCGTAGCCAATTTCTTGGTGTGATGTGTAAACATAGTTCCGTCTCGTCAGATGTCCTGGCAGATCATTTGCATCGCCTACTGCAATGATAATCGGATAGTTCACGCCAAGGAAAAGAGAATATGATCCAAGGTCACTAACCCTTTTCAATCGGTTAACTGCAGTTAACTGGCTTGCGTCCATCGAGAACACCATGCACTCAAACCCAGAAGGATATGTGTGAACGGTACGACCATAGTGAACAACACTAGTATCATCAGCAATTGCATTGCCTGAGACACCATATGTATAGACCAGAAGAAGTCTTGACCCACCGGTAGACTTGCTAACCACCACCTACCAGGATCATTCTCCTCATCGTTCTCAACAAACCCATGTGTTAGTTACAGCACATCGCATGGTGACATGATAAGGATAGGACCTTCAAAGGGAAAGGAAATGTAACATGGAAATAATATTGATATTGATCTGACATTGTAGAAGTTGATATATAATACTATTTTCAAAAATCTTGATTATATTTAAGATGTTTGATTGCGTAAAAAAATGCCAACCTAGGAAGATGCTATGGAAATTCTAATTCTTTTCGAAATGGGGATATGCTATGGAAATTTTCCTAGAGACATGGTTTGATTCATGGGATCAAATGAAATAGGAAATAATCCTATAGGATCTTGAATGTAAAGTTCACAGGGAAAAAAACAAGGTTGGATCCTACAAGATTTTGGTGTCTTTTATACCAAAAGAAAACCAACAAGGATTATTTCTAGGAGGTTTAATATCTTATCTTATCTTACCACTATGTAGTGTATGAATACCTTTGAATATTCACTATTGGATCAGGACTTGTGAATCCCAACATTGCCAGCAGTTGGATCTTCTTTTCCATTCTAGCATCTACTTGAAGATTCTATTGATAGTCTTTAGCACAATGAACACTATGCACAATCCTCAAAACACACTTCTCCATCATTCTAGAATCTTCTGCTTCATTTCTCAAGACCATGTAAACAAAATTTACAAGTACTAGTACCTAATAAACATTGACTTCTACATGATAGAAAATACAATAACTAAATATGCGCCCATACTTTATAGATGTTGATTAAAATTCTAATTTTTTGAGATTTACCTAGTATTATAATTCTATATAGTTATGATATGTTATATGTCGAGTATCTGAGTCTCACATAAATACTACTAGTCGATACCATATTTTCCATGGATGTACTAGTACTAGGAGACAATGCAATATTATCAGCAAAACTCAATCCTATGAATCGAATTACTTATATGTAAGAAAACTTAGTAAGGATTGCATTCCTCTGAAATTCCTAGGGAATTCGTACGAATCAAAGAGGCTAAAATTCCTATTAAATTCGTACTAACCAAAGAAACTTCAGAAAAAATAACTTACATTGATTCAGGAATAATATCTGGGTCTCACATAAGTACTTACTACTATGTAGTAGATACCATATTTTCCATGGGATGTACTAGGAGACGAAGCAATACTATCAGCAGAACTCAATTATATGAAACAAACTACTTATATGTAAGAAAACCTCCTAAAGATTGCATTCCTCTGAAATTCCTAGGGAATTCCTTCGAATCAAAGAAACTAAAATTTTAATGGTATTCCTACTAACCAATGAAAGTTCATAAAAAATTGCTTGCATCGATTCAGGAACAAAGCTCATAAAATACATTGGGAGGAGAATTTACCAAGTTCCAGAGACTTCTATGCATAAACGTAGTCGTTCTCGGTCACGGCGAACACACGATCGTGTTGGATAATAGCATCGTAGTATCTGAAGTAGCCCTGGAACTTGTTCACACAAACTTACCATCCATGACTATCATTCTAGTTGATGACAGCAATCTTGAATTCGAAAATGGTGACTAGAGAGAAATCTTTGTATCCGCCAGCAGCTGTCGGAACTTGGCAAATGACTATCTTCTGCAGTTTAGTACGTTGACCTTCATCAGCATCATCCGAAAATATAAGTGCAGAACGTTCGGTCGGTTCAAACCCCGACACTTGCGGAATAACAATCTTGCGACGAGTGTACACATTGACAAGGTCCCACATGAAATTGGGCCCAACTGTGACCATCCAATCTCCATTGCCGCCTGCTCGCTGCTCATCAAAACCATTTGGCATCACATCATCGGAGGATAACCTGTCCAGCAGCGTCAGCTTGCACGGGCAGCCCGCCACTTCGAAGTAGTCTTTGGATTCCCACGGTCTCACCGTCGGGTGAGAATGAAGAATACATGGGAGGCCAAATGGATGAGAAGAAGGCGTAGCTCCACTCTCTTTTGCCGATTGAAGAATATGTTTGGACGAACCGACGAGGCTCATGGCGGTGGTGGCGGCGCAATGGTTGATGAGTACTTGAAGAGGGCCTTTGGTGAACACCTTCTGAAACTGCTCAGGATCTTTACAGACCTTGCTCGATCTCACCATGGAAGGAGGTTGCGGATGGTGTTTTGGGGGCTTTCTTTGGGGTCGGGTGTGGTGGGGGAGGGAGGGAGAGAAGATCGTTGGCGTGAGCTGGCGTCTGGGATGCGATGGAGAAGACAAAGGCTGATGGTGCGTAGTAGTACTCTACTACTAGTAGTACTAGAGAAGGTGGGAGAGTGGGGGTGGGGCTACAATATAATTGAGGCTAGTTGCACAAACCTCCAACAATTAGAGCCGTAAGTGCAAAGATCTCCAACTGTTGAGCCCCGGGTATGTAAGAAATAATGTTAAGAGGGCTAATCGAGAATTTTGTGCTATCTGCAGCATTTGTACCCAAAAGTAATTGTAGTACAGTAGTTTCTTGCAACTAGACTATCATGATTATCTGGAGTTCCCTGCAATTTTGAATCCAATTGTTGGAGGTTTGTGCAATTTCCACCCTTCTCGTGTTCTGAGGAAGCTCTATGACCCTATGCTCAAACAAAAAATAATCAAAGACAAAAAAAGACCATCTCTCAGGGCTCGTTTGATTTGTAGGATTCTCAAAACATAAGAAGAGGAAACTACAGGAATTTGGATCAAGTATGTGTTCGAATCATAGGGAAAGCAAAGCAATTATACCATGAGGTTGGATTGGATGAAATTTTTCCTAAAAATAGAGGGCAAAGGAATACTTTGAATGAATCTCAATTCCCGTGTTTTTCCTATTCCTATATTTTCCATATCATGTGTTCCAAATGGGACATAATTCCTACAGATTGGAATCCTATGAATCAAACAAAACAACATAGGATTATTTCCTAAGGGACAAAATCCTTCACAAAACCTTTGAATTTTCTTTGAATCAAAGAAGGAATATAAAAAGGTTTCCTCTCTCAAGAAAAAAGGTACTCCACCTCTTGGAGAAAAATAAGGAACTCCACCTCTTGAAGAAAAAAAAAGAAAATCCACCTCTTGGACAATTCACTATGACGAGAGGAGCTACTAAAGTCTATGTCTAGTACTAGCTGTAGGGCCTAACCGTAGCACGTTATTTACTAGTAGTATACTAGTACAATATCTGTATTTGCAGGTGCCTCGAAAGAAACAAAATAAAGCTCTGCAGGTAATAAATGGCCATGGCAATTTCCAAGATACACAATCGTTTGCTTGTTCATTTTGATCTGGGCGATAGCTGGAGGATAGAGGAGTACTAGCTACTTCATGTCTTGAGCCATCGAGCTAGAGTAGAAATTTGGATATCTAAAAACCTGAATTGTCCTATCAAACCAATGCTCGTTGCATGCAGCTTGACCAAACAGACTTACTGCACTACTTTACTGCGCGTGAAAAACTAGGGAGTACAAGAAGTACTAGTATAGTAATGTTACACAGAGCGTTTTTTTAACGGACACAGAGAGTTCCACATTTATCATGTCCAGGCTGCCTTACAGGAAAAAAATAGTACGATGGGCAACAAGATCTATCTATTTTTGTACTCCTATTTGCGTATACTAGTAGTACTACTACGTACTCAGGAACGACACGAGCATGTGCTCCACTAGTGCGCCTCCGCACATAGTGTAATCCAGTACGAAGTAGATCACCACCGCATGGTCGCGTGATTATTATGCATTGGTCCATGATCTAGTCGTGGGCACATGCCGTAGCAATAAAAACTTTGTGAAAAATAGATTACTCATAAATAATTACTACCTCCATCCTAAAATACTAGTTACTGACTTGGCTTTGTCTAGATACGCATGTATTTCGATGCATTTTCACTATAGGAATAGATAGCTATGCCGAGGGTCGGGAGCTACGCCGACGGCCAAACGTCAGGGCCGTCGGCGTAGGCCACGAGCTGGGCACCCCAGGAAGTTGGCCGTTGGTATAGAATTGTCCTCGGTGTAGGAGAGCTACGCTGACGGCTGCCCTCGGCATAGCCTACGCCGACGGCTACCCTCAGCATAGCTATTTTCCCTTTTTCCTTATTAATCCTAGAAAAATCATAACTAAATCATTCTAATTCAGAAAAATACAAATAATATATCAAAATTTGTAGGAAAATAAGATCTATATATCTAAACTCAAATATTACACATTTTTAAATAAAAATTAAGTAAAGCATAAAACATTACATATAGTTTAAAATGACCATAACTAAATCAAAAAATCAAAAAAATGCGAGACCTTCGCGTGGCGTCATATTATGTGACATAGTTGGGAGGAAAAATATCAAACTTGGTATATTGATTATGTTTCAAAAAACCTTCACAAAATGACCTATCTCATTCAAGGTTTCCTGGCTTTCGGGTCAAACTACCAATGCTATGGCCAGAATTGTGACATAGTTTGTGATAATGTGCCCATATTGTGCATGAATGTGCATCATGGGATGGCGAATAATGTTACAGGAGAAAGTTTTCCTTTTCGTTGCACGGAAAAGCCATTTTCTATTTTTGGAGTGCAAAAATCGGGGCGTTTTGTGAAGCAACACCAGACGGTGAATACAAAAATGCTACCACCCATTTTTCAAAAATACTAGACCACCTTGAATGGATAATGTCCCGACCGGGTATTCGTAAACTTTTCCATCCACCCCTGTTGAAATAGACAAATTCCTGCCGAATTAGTAGGAAGTGGGTCAGATATGAACTACAGGTACATGATCTGATGCTCATGATTTTTTGAAAAAATCATTTTTATGTTCACAATATGATGTTTCTTTAGAGATCCAATGCACGTTTGGAGAGGCCCAGCCCCGAGCTAAGAATCTTCATGCCCGCTGTTCGATTAGGGTTTGACGATAGTTTCAAATGACCATAACTAAATCAAAAAATGCGATACCTTTGTGTGGCGTCATATTATGTGACATAGTTCTGTGGAAAAATATCAAACTTGGTATATTGATTATGTCTCAAAAAACCTTCACAAAATGACCTATCTCATTCGAGTTTTCCTGGCTTTCGGGTCAAACTACCAATGTTATGGCCAGGATCTTGACGTAGTTTATGATAATGTGCCCATATTGTGCATGCATGTGCATCATGGGATGGCGAACAATGCTGCAGGAGGAAGTTTTCCTTTTCATCGCACGGAAAAACTATTTTCTATTTTCTGAGCGCAAAAATCGGGGCATTTTGTGAAGCAACACCAAACGATAAATAGAAAAATGCTACCACCCATTTTTTTAAACACTAGACCACCTTACATGGACAATGTACCAACCGGATATTCTTGGACCTTTCCATCCACCCCTGCTGAAAAACACAAATTCTTGCCGAATCGGTAGGAAGTGGGTCAGATATGAATTGCAGGTACATGATCTGATGCTCATGATTTTTTGTAGAACATCATTTTTAGGTTCATAATATGATGTTTCTTTAGAGATCCAATGCAATTTTGGCGAGGCTCAGCCCCAAGCTAAGAATCTTCATGCTCGCTGTTCGATTAGGGTTTGACGATAGTTTCAAATGACCATAACTAAATAAAAAAATAAAAAAATATGAGACCTTCGCGTGGCGTCATATTATGTGACATAGTTGGGAGGAAAAATATCAAACTTAGTATATATATTATGTCTCAAAAAACCTTCACAAAATGACCTATCTCATTCGAGGTTTTGACTTTCGGGACAACCTACCAATGGTATGGCTAGAATCGTGTCAACGCCCAGATTTTTAATCCCAGATGCCAGTTATGCCATACATCGCAATCCCATGATTACCATTTTTGCGAGACATAGCAGATTCGATGTCACAATACATCATCCATTACAAACCATAATTAGGTCTTACACGAATAAAGGATCTCGATCCAGTCTTAATACAAACAAGCAGCGGAATAAATAGCATAGCGGTGGGCTCCATCTTCAGTATCATAGGCAATGCTGACGATGGGAGATAATCCTAGTTGTCGTAGCCATCCTGCCATCCATCTTCAGGGTAGTCCTCCTCATAGTCTGGCCACGGGAATAGCCAGGGACAAAGCCATGAGTACTCTTTAAGTACTCGCAAACTATCACTAACAAGTAAGGTAGTTCTAGTAGGAATGCTAAACTCTAAGTTTATTTGCAAAAGATAATTTGAATCCTAAGCTGAGTTCAGAAGTAAAGAAAGCAAATTTAATGTTCTAAATCACTTAAGTGGGAAACTAGTTTTCATAGTCACAACCCTGTTGTGGTCAAGTCAAAGTCACCATTCATTTCACAAGTCATTTTGAATATATCTGACGACGGAACAATATGGCCACTCCAACTGTCCATGACCGTGGACGCGGCTATTCGAATAGTTTGACACTCTACAGAGGTGGTACACTTTCACCACAAAATTCGATTCATCCGACAGGGATAACCCTGAATCATCATACTTAGTATGCGGATAATAAATCATAACCTTTCCTTTACACACCCTAGTATAAGCACCTCTCCTATGAGCTTGGCCTCCCAGCCATGGCCATCTGCCATCCTAGGCACTACATAGGTGGACAACATCAAGAGGTAGCCTCAGCTCAAACCTCTTCCACGAGGGAACCCATACTAATGCATATAAACTTCCGGCTAAGCCTTACCCAATTCAGGTATTGTGGTTATACGGTAAAATTGGAATGGTATCGCATCCGAACTCAACCATTAGTTTTTATAAAGGGCTAAGGCTCATGCCTCAACATTTTCATCATCATAAACCAGTTGTGTTTCTCAACACATGTCAAAACATCTCAATAGAATGACTCATCATTCCAAGGTTTTCATAAGCATTTTCACCAAGTACTCCCATCTAAAGTGATGAAGTTTTATGCTTAGCACTAGCCACGAAGGTTAAGAGTGTTCACTAAAGAGGGGTGCCAATCTTCAATCTCATGCCATACAAGGACATCTAAGTATAGCTAGATAGGCCAAGTTTTATACTCTTTATGCTATATATACTAAAAGTAAAGAACTTCGGTGAAGTAAGAAAGTAAAGCTTGCAAGTAAAACTTGGGATTGGTATAATTCAAAATTATAACCAAGCATGCCTAATGCATCTTGCTTAGGTCAGCTTGTATAATTCTAGACTGACAATCATAGCATGCATAGATCTAGCTTGCTAACAGTAGCTTGCATAGATCTAGCTTGCCTTGATTGGTGCAGTGGTTGAAATTCTCCTCGTCTTGTTCGGGCTAGAACTCCTCCTCGTAGACTTGGTCGGTACTATCGTCTATAAATAAATACGGGATACACAATCACCAAACAATACTTAACTAGTCTATTTAGCACACTAAGGCACATACTTGATGATCTAACATCATCACAATCATCACAAGATTTAAAGAACTAGTTTCATTATTTTTATTTGCGAAAAGTAATTTCTACTCATAGAAATTAATTAAGATTTAATATTCTCCAATTAAAATATGGGATCATGTGGACACATGTCATCACCACATATACTAATACATGGGAATGTGATTGAAAAGGCTGGTCACATTTTATAAAGTTTAAGATTATCATTTAAATGATTTAAAGTGACAAGAAATTCCCTAATAGCATTCCTTTGGTACTAGTCCAATGTCACTGCATGCAAACCTAAATATTATTACATATTCAGATATGTATTATCAAATGTGATTTTTGAGAGTTGGAATCAACTCAAAAGCTATTATGGTTGATTTTTCAAAAATGTTTGAATGTAGAAAAGTCTCTGTCTTGTCATTTTTGCTATATGTGATCTCTAACTCCAATTTATTTAAATCCAACGGGCTTGGATAGATATTTTAATTATCTTTCTAAACAAATTGAATCATGTCATTTGGTTAAGTGAAACTCTCTGAATTGATTTTTGAATCTAGGCACCGAATCTAGTTTAAACCTAAATGGAAAAATACTAATTTGAAACTTAGGGCTAGCGTGGGAAAAGAAATGGGCCGGCCCAGTGGCGCTCCACGGCGCAGAGGGGTATTGACAAGGGGGGTCCCGCTTGACAACGACTAATTCTAACCGAAGCGACTGAGACGTCCATTTTGCATCACTATTCTATGTCTTAATTCACTATTATTCATTGATATATTTCGTATTGAGAGGTGATACTTATGTTATTTCATCTGTTTTTGCATGGTTGATGACTTTTGGAGCATGGACCGCTGCAGTCAGGATTCTGATGGAGAAGGTGCTGTTTGGAGGCAAAATTCGCGAAGATCAGAAAATCCGGGAAAATATACGGAAAATCCTATTTTTCCAGAAGACTAAGGATGCCAGAAGACGGAGTGGAGATGGGCCACAGGGGGCCCACCCCACCCCCTGGCATGGGCAACCCTAGGCCGCACCAGGAGGTGGTGTGGCCACCCTGGCACACTCCAGCCTCTCCCCTCTGTCGTATATCATCCCCCCGAAACCCTAAGACTGGGGGAGCGACCACAGAAAGATTCCACCGACTCTGCGGGGCGGAAAACACCGAGAGAGAAAGATCTCTCCGGCAGACAGATTTCTACCGGGGGAATTCCTTCCCGAAGAGGGGAGATCGTCGCCATCAACACCATCATCAAGCTGGACTTCATCGGGATCATCATCATCATCACCACCACCATCATCATCATCAGCACCCTCATCACCATCTCCATATTGCTGTAACAATTGGGTTGAATCTTGCATTAGTTCATAGGGGAAACTTTCCCGGTGTTGATTACTCTTTGTAGTTGATGCTATTGAGTGAACCATTGAATTATTGTTTATGTTCATCATTATTTCATCTCTGATCATGATCCATATGATGTCTTGTGAGTAGTTCGTTTTGTTCTTGAGGACATGGGAGAAGTCATGTTGTTAGTAGTGGAGTTCTGTTGAAAAAGATTCAATAGTTTGTTATTTAAGTTGTGGTGTACTTCTTCTAGTGGTGTCATGTGAACGTCGACTACATGAAACTTCACCTATATGGGCCTAGGGGAATGCATTGTGAATTTGGCTACTAATCGTAGGGGTTACCGGAGTGACAGAAACCTGAACCCCCGTTAGGAAACCATTGCACAAGGGACGTAAGGGTCTTAGAGTTTAAGCTATTGTTAGGTTTCTACCTTAATTACGTTCTTGTACTTACGGATGTTTGCAAGGGGTTTAATCACAAGTATGTATTAGTCTTGGATAGGGCGGTACATTAGCACAGGTTCACCCACATAACACTTAGCAAGCTAAAGAAGATTAATCGACTATATGAAGCGAAAGCACTTGACAGTCTTCCCATGTGTCCTCGAGAACGTTTGGTCATCTTAAGTAATACAATCGGCTTGTCCTTTGCTGCATAAAGGATTGGCCCACTTGCTGCATTTATTCCTACTGTCTTTTATTTACTCGTACTTTGTTTACTTGCTATATCAAAAACCCCTAAAAATCTGTTTGCTAGGTATTTGCAGAGAATTCCTGATCCATACCACTAGCCAGCACCTTCTGCTCCTCGTTGGGTTCGACACTCTTACTTATCGAAAATACTGCAATACAGCCCCTATACTTGTGGGTCATCAAGACTATTTTCTGGCACCGTTGCCGGGGAGTGAAGCGCTATTGGAGAGTGGAACTGGTAAAGGAAACTTCTACTGTGATTATTGTTTACTTCTGCTAGTTGCTTTATTTTCATTATGGATAATTCGCTGAGTTTCTTATTTGGTAATGCTACTACCACTGCTAAGGTAGTAGATAATCCACCACCTGCTGAGAATGATATTTTCAAAATACCTACAAGAATTATTGATCGTGTTATGTATAACTATTATATTATGTTGGGGATGGAACTGTCCATCCCGATGATCATTTGCTCTTTCTACATGAATTATGCGGGTTGTTCAAGTGTGCAGGTATTACTACAGATCAAGTTAAGAAGAAGTTATTCTCATTGTCACTGAAAGTAAGAGCTGAGGACTGGTATAAGCTGCTGAAGAATGGTCAAGCTCTGGAATGGGAGGAAATAGTGCCTCTCTTTTATTCAAAGTTTTATCCTCCTAGTGAGATTCATAAAGATCGGAATCAAATATACAACTTTTGGCCTCTTGATGGAGAGAGTACATCTCAAGCTTGGGGGAGATTGAAGTTACTAATGCTCAAATGTCCCATTCATGAGCTCCCCAACAATATTATTATCAACAACTTTTATGCAAGGCTCCCACTTCATGATAAAGATTTACTGAATGCTTCTTGTGCTGGACCATTCACTCGCATGGAAGAAGAAGCTAAATGGGATCTTATGGACCGTATTCAAGATAATGTTGAAGCTAGAATGAAAAAGGTAGAAAGTCAGGTATAAATTATGATTATGAATGCATTGAATCTTTTATAGGAACTGATGACTTTCAAAATATTAAAAATGCCTATGCTCTAGACTCTCAAGCTATTGCTTCTTATTTAAGGCTTTTGGTTCCTATATTGAAGTGCCTAAAAAGAAGTGGAATAAGTATCATGAACCTTATAAAGATATTTTTACGAGTGTTCCTGCAAGCAATACTGAAGTTTATACTGCTAATCATGTTTTACCTAAACCTTATATTGAGAAAATGCCTTTTCTAGTTAAGGTAAAGGAACATTCTATGATAGCTAGTATGGTTAATGAAAGTACAAATAAAGCTGTTGAACCTGATAAACAAATGGTTGATGAACCTACAATAGCAAATGTGAAATACTTTGTTACTAAATATGAGAAATAGGGACACCCTATCCTTTGTAAGGATACCTCTAATATTGTCTCGCAAAGTAGTATCATGAGAGCTAGTATTCCTGTGTTTTCTGTTAAGATAAGTGATCATTGATATTATGGTTCTTGTGATAGTTATATTGTTAAGTTTATGCATGATACTGAAAGTAATTATGAGAGAGGGAAAAGTGTTCTTATGCATCTCAATAATATCAAGTTTCCTCGTTTTATGCTGAAAGTTTTTATGTTGCACATCTTTTGCCTTCTTATGCAAGTTGCCTCTGGTTTCAACAACTTGTTTGTTTACAAAATTCCCTTGAATAGGAAGTGGGTTAGACTTAAATGTGTGTGTTTTTGTTTCTTAATGCTCTCTTTCACTTCAACCCATATCCCTATGAGAGATTTATCAAAATTATCATGCCCATCTTAATGGCTATAAAGAAAGAGCTTTTTGGGAGACAACCCAATTTGTTTTTGCTTTCAGTTTGTTTTTGTTTCTTTGAGAATTGGAAGTTATTACTTCGGTAATAATCTCTCCTTATCCGTTTTATTTGGTTTTTGTGTCTAGATCAACCTCTAATGAGAGAGAAGTAAGATTTGGGGAAGTTGCTGTCCTGAAACAGATTTTTGTGCTTCACCGTAAATATTTGTGAGAGATCTCTGTACGTCGGATTGAGCTGTAATTTTTTGTGATTCTGCGCCAGGTTGTTATTTAAATTTCGTTAGTTTTGCACTTTTTGATTTGAGCAACAGAAGATTTTCTAAAAAATTGATCTTTACCTGCTGGTCTGTTTTGACAGATTTTGCCAATCTTGCATTTGCTTCTTTATTCGATTTCCTTCTTGAATTCTTTTGGGTTTTCGGAAGGAGTTGCTACAGTAGCTTATGTTTTGATGGTTTTCAGTTGACGTTGGACTCAAAAGGTTTTATCACTTCACTTATACTAATGTTGCTAATGAGAACTGTGTGAAGTTTTGTGTGAAAGAAATTTCCAGGAAGTGGAGATAATGGTGTAATAAGGAAGAGAGGTTTTATGACTCAAGTAATAAGTGTATGAAGATGAATATATTGATGTTATTCAAGTGGTGACTCCAGAAGAATCAGTAGATGCCAAATTCAGAGACCTGCAGAGTCTGTTTTCAAATAGGTAACGGTTCTGGTAAGAAAAGTTCCGCGGAAATAGTATCCAACTATATTTTTGCAGTTTTCAGTCAATAAGGATATCTACGAAGCGAAAAAGGGACGAAAATGGAGCCAGGGTGGCTCACACCACCCTGTGGCGTGGGCCCACCCTGGCCGCGCCACCAGGTGGTGAGTCCACCCCGGACTCCGCCTCCGACTCGTTTTCTCCCAGTACCTTGCTTTTGATATGAAACTTCGTAATTATAACCCCCCAGATCCCCCGAGGTTTGTATATCGTGTTTTCGTCGTGTTTTTGTTTCGATCTGTTTCTGCCAGGACATACTCTTTGAAAGTTTAGAAGCACAATGGTGTCCACCAAGGATAAAGGGAAGGAGCCTATGGAGGAAGATCTCCAAGACCCCAAGCAGGGGCTGGTACCTTTAGTCTCTTGCCCCGCATCAACGGAAGCCCTACGAGTCACTAAGGAGTTTTGCGACAAGTACCGAGATTTGAGGAGGAAGGTGGACATGCTTCAATGGGAGAATGATAGGCTTCGCAAGATGCTGGAAGATTTCCTCACGTCAACTAAGAAAATATTACCACCACCACGGAAGGAGTAATTCATCATCAGGTTTGGCATCCCCTTGGTTTGTTCCAAGCTTGGGGGAGTGCCGCGGTATCATATCACTATCTTCTATCTTTTTACCTTATTAGTAGAGTCATATCGTGAATAGAGGAGTTATTATGTAGTATGGTTTGCATTATGGAAGTGTCCCCTCTCTCGTTAGATATGTATCCCTTGGTGTGAGTTGCCGTTATGGAATATTAATGAGAAGTTCTATTATTCACTCTTTTGCATAGCTTAATTCGTGGTTATATGATTGATCTTGTTGTTAGTATTGGTATCACTTTGGGATCATTGAGTTAATTTAGTTGGTTTTGGCAAACCTGTCTCGGTCAATAGCACACTATTTTTGAGAGTTGAAAGAAAAGATAGAAGTACTCTGGAGAAAAATAATTTCATCATCTTTCTTTCTTGATTTGCTCATAACTTTAGTATTCTCTAGTTAAGATCTTTTGTGCTTCCAAGGAAGATTGCATGTTTGTTTTTATCACTTGTATGTTTGTTTGTTTCCTTCAACTCTCATACTTGCTACCCAGCCTTGCTAGCCAAAAACCTGTACTTAGGTGGTATTCTTTTCGTGCATCCACCTCCTTTAAACCAAAACCTTTGCCATTTGTGTCCACCATACCTACCTAGTAGCATTAGTGCTATTCCAAGTAAATTCTTGTTTTCTCTACCTCCCAAATTAAACTTGTTATGTGAAAATTAGTGATTAAAGCTCTCACGAACTTGATGGCACACTTTACTTTCTTGCACTTAATGAACTTGAACCATTGTGCTCACCTATGTTGCGTATATCTTGCGCTTTGTAAGTTGTGGATTAGCAGAACCATGCTGTCATGGGGAACGCTTTCAACATTGCACTGGTACTTCATACCAAGTTGATATCATGTTCTTTTGTCTATGGATGTCGTCGGTGCGAAATGAAAGGGGAGCTTGTAAGTCCATGGAGTTATGCATGTCTGTTAGAGAAACGCCTGGGCCGCTGGTTTAATCCATGCTGACATGGTGGAAACCTGCAGCGTAACCATAGCGAGTATCTATGAAGCATTCTTCTTATAAAACAGAGATAGAGATTGAGAAAAAGAGAAAAGAAAAAATAGATATTATGAAAAGAGGAAAGAGAGAAAAAAGCACCATATTCCCATGGTAAATAAGAAGATTGCTGAGATACTTGTTGTCTGCTTGCCTTGTCATTTTGATATGGGGATTCTTCCATATCATCGGGCAAGGGGTACCCCATTGGCGGTTCTCAATGATACACATATGCTTACGATGACAAGAACTTACCGGTGACTAAACTTGAGTAGCATGAGGAGCGGCCCTCGTATTCAAGGGACATGAGATTCTGAACTTACAACTTGTCAATGCATATCCTCATGTTTGATCACTTTAACCTTAATCACCTAAAGATGCCTATGATAGGGGCAATGAGAGCTGAAAGCTAGTAAGTATCATAATTTTTGGGAGCTCTTTATGAGACTTGCAATCCCTGCTTCCCTCTTTGAAGGGGCTTTCTTTTACTTTGTAGTTGAGTCAGTAAACCTACTCCCTTCTACCTCAGCAAGTATTTTGAGTTGATGTGTTTCATTCATTCATATGATGATTTATGCAATCATGTCTTATGTTCCTTGTTTTGAACATTGCTCTTATCTTGATGTTTACTACTTTGAAAGCTATCATTGAAAAACCAGCTATTTGTGAACTCCAGCAAATTATCACCTATTCTTCCACCAAGAGCTAAGTTTACCATTACCAATTATGATTTACTTTATGTATCTTTATTGTGTTTCCTTTACATATTACAAGTTGAGTTATATAATAGTGAGTTGTCTTCTATTATGATATGTGTATTTGATGAATGTGATGCTTCTTGTCCGTATTCTTTTATCGACTCTTCACTCCATAAACTTGAGGCCATGTTTATTGAGCTTAGTTTCACTTGAGGACAAGCGAAGTCTAATCTTGGGGGAGTTGATATGTCCATTTTGCATCACTATTCTATGTCTTAATTCACTATTATTCATTGATATATTTCGTATTGAGAGGTGATACTTATGTTATTTCATCCGTTTTTGCATGGTTGATGACTTTTGGAGCATGGACCGCTGCAGTTAGGATTCTGATGGAAAAGGTGCTGTTTGGAGGCAAAATTCGCAAAGATCAGAAAATCCGGAAAAATATACAGAAAATCCTATTTTTCCAGAAGACTAAGGATGCCAGAAGACGGAGTGGAGATAGGCCACAGCGGGCCCACACCACCCTCTAGCGCGGGTAGCCCTAGGCCGCGCCAGGAGGAGGTGTGGCCACCCTGGCCCACTCCAGCCTCTCCCCTCTAGCGTATATCATCCCCCCGAAACCCTAAGACTGGGGGAGCGACCACAGAAAGATTCTGCCGCCTCTGCCGGGAAGAAAACACCAAGAGAGAAAGATCTCTCCGGCAGACAGATTTCGGTCGAGGGAATTCCTTCCCGGAGAGGGGAGATCGTCGCCATCAACACCATCATCAAGCTAGACTTCATCGGGATCATCATCATCATCACCACCACCATCATCATCAGCACCCTCATCACCATCTCCATATTGCTGTAACAATTGGGTTGAATCTTGCATTAGTTCATAGGGGAAACTTTCCCGGTGTTGATTACTCTTTGTAGTTGATGCTATTGAGTGAACCGTTGAATTATTGTTTATGTTCAGATTGTAATACATCATTATTCCATCTCTGATCATGATCCATATGATGTCTTGTGAGTAGTTCGTTTTGTTCTTGAGGACATGGGAGAAGTCATGTTGTTAGTAGTGGAGTTGTGTTGAGAAAGATTCAGTAGTTTGTTATTTAAGTTGTCGTGTACTTGAACATCGAGTACATGACACTTCACCTATATGGGCCTAGGGGAATGCATTGTGTATTTGGCTACTAATCGTAGGGGTTGCCGAAGTGATAGAAACTTGAACCCCCGTTAGGAAACCATTGCACAAGGGACGTAAGGGTCTTAGAGTTTAAAGCTGTGGTTAGGTTTCTACCTTAATTACTTTCTTGTACTTACGGATGTTTGCAAGGGGTTTAATCACAAGTATGTATTAGTCTTGGATGGGGCGGTACATTAGCACAGGTTCACCCACACAACACTTAGCAAGCTAAAGAAGATTAATCGACTATATGAAGCGAAAGCACTTGACAGTCTTCCCACGTGTCCTCGAGAATGTTTGGTCATCTTAAGTAATACAACCGGCTTGTCCTTTGCTGCATAAAGGATTGGACCACTTGCTGCATTTATTCCTACTATCTTTTATTTACTCATACTTTGTTTACTTGCTTTATCAAACAACCCTAAAAATCCATTTGCTAAGTATTTGCAGAGAATTCCTGATCCATACCACTAGCCAGCACCTTCTGCTCCTCGTTGGGTTCGACACTCTTACTTATCGAAAATACTACGATACACCCCCTATACTTGTGGGTCATCAGCGGTACGGGGTAATCTCAGCCGTGCGGTTAGAACAAGAATCTACGGCTGTGGTTCATCGTCTCCGGTGAATAGCTCTAGCGAGAGAAAACCCTAACGCGGCACGCTGGGGGTACGTGGGGGCTTACCAGGGCTCTAGCTAGACGTGGCAATGGCGGAAATCGAGCTAGTGGACGACAACGGTTCTAGGTGTTGTCGCGGCGGCTCCTGGGACAACTCCAATCGATGACATCTCTTCTCCTCTGCTGCGGCAAGCTCCGGCAAAATTCCAGCAAACTGTAGCTCGATTGGCTCCGGGGAGAAGTGTGGGGTGGTCATTGGTGAGAGGGAAGTGAGATGATGTGCAGAGTTTGGACGGAGGAGGCCTCCTTTTTTAGCTCGAGGAAGGAGGCAGTGCGGCATGGTCTGGTGATGGTGGCGACATGGCTACAAGCTGCTATCGGCATGGCTGCGAGCGGCAGACGAGGTAGTGCTCCCTGGTGGTCCTCTACGACTTAAAGGCGCGGCTAGGGGCGGTGGCATTTGGTTGGGCGCGGCTGGTGCTCTGCGCGGCAGAAGCAGCGTTCGACACGGCGCACGGTGGCTGCGGGTCAAGCGGTGGCGAACGGGAATGTTTGGGCGCTTGCTGGGGTCATGGCGTAGCGGTGCACGCGAGTTGTGGTCGAGGCGTGCCGTGTGCACGCTTGTCGGGCGCGATGGTCTGGCGCGTGCTCTGCATGGCGTAGACACGGTGGGGGCAGCTTGCTAGGGGTGGTGCATGGCCTGGCAGCGATCGGGGAAGGGACAGAGGGAGGCGGTAGGGTGCGGTGATCCTCCTAGGCATGGAGGGAGAGAGCGGGGCGGTCTGCTGGGAGCGGTCCATGCTCAACCGGTGGGCATGGCGGTCGGGTGTCTTGGCACTGGTACAAGCGGCTAAGGGGTAGCTTGTTTATGGCCTGCTTGGAACTGGGGGAGACCAGGGGCGTGGATTGAGGCCTTAGTGGCGCTTGATCACTACTTTAGAACAGTAATTGTTAGGCCAGTTTAACTTTGTCTGCCAGGTGTTCGACACAATGCCCGCAAGAAGTTTAAATTTGAATTTTTGGTTCAAATTTAGTGGGTGTGTTGGTCATAAGCTTGGGCATCTGTGGTTGCTAGGGATTGGCAAGGTGAACTCATTTGGTGCGTTTTGCAAAAATGAGGATCTTCACATATGCATTGGATTCAATTTTCAAATGTCATTTAAATTGCTTTGCTAGATGTTTTCGTAAGTTTGTAAAGTTGGCCTTGGTACATCTTTACTTGGTCTAGCAAGGGGTGCAAAGATCTGGAATTGTTTCTATTGGGCATTGACTTCTAGGAACTCCTAAAGTGGCTTAGTGGATTAAAATGGTCAAAATGAACATTTGCATTATTTAATCTTATTTGATTTCTTTTTCTTTGGATTTTGTTTGTAAATGGTCTAGATGATGTGGAATTCACCTTTAAACCATTTCAAAACATTTAGAACAATCAAGCATGGCATTTTCAAACAATTCTGCACTAATGCAAACACACATGCATTCATTAATCATTTTAATAATATTTTTTTGTTAACCCTAATTTGGGTGATTAGGATTTAATAACCTTGATTAAAGTTTTGGGATGTTACAAACCTTCTCCCCTTAAACAAAATCTCGTCCCGAGATTTAAGAAAAACTAGGAACTAAAGAGATCTGGAAACTCAGTCATAATGAAATCTTCTCGCTCCCAAGTGGCTTCTTCTTCAGTATGGTTGCTCCACTGGATCTTGACAAATTTGATACTCCGGGTTCTGGTGGTTCTAAAAGCTTCTTCCAAGATACGGATGGGCACTTCACGATACGTCAGATCCGTGTTGATATCAATGGCTCGGTGATCGATGTTCTTGAAAACTTCAGTCTTCTCCGGCACTTCTAGGCATTTGTGAAGTAACGAGATGTGGAACACATTATGGATGGCTGAAATCTCCCAGTTGATACGATACTTCTCCTCAGCGATTCAGAATCTTGAAGGGTCCAATATATCTGGGGGCTAACTTTCCTTTCAGACTAAAACGTTGTGTTCCTTTGAATGGTGACACTTTGAGATACACATAATCTCCGACATTGAAGGTCAGGTCTCTACGTCTCTTGTCAGTATAACTCTTCTGTCTGGATTGGGCGGTCATGAGGTGCTCACGGACTTTGTGGACTTTCTCTTCAGCTTCTCGTAGGATGTCGGGTCTGAAAATCTGACTCTCTCCTACTTGCGACCAATTCAAAGGGGTACGGCACTTTCTTCCATATCGAAATTCAAATGGGGCCATTTGCAAACTGGCTTGTTGTATGAGAATTCTACGAAAGGTAGATAATCTTCCCATTTTGATCCATACTCTAGAACACAAGCTCCCAACATATCTTCTAGGATTTGGTTGAATCTTTCAGTCTATCCATCGGTCTGCGGGTGATAAGCTGTGCTAAAATTCAACTTGGTTCCTAATCCTTCTTGGACTTTCTGCCAAAATCTCGAGGTAAATTGGGTTCCTCGATCCGACACTACGGTCTTGGGGGTTCCATGCAAACTAACGATTCTAGCAATGTACAACTCTGCTAGCTTTGAACTCTGGTAGGTTGTCTTGACAGGTATATAATGGGCTACCTTAGACAGTCTATCCACTATGACCCAGATTGAGTCATTTCCCCTACTAGAAATAGGCAAATCGGTGATAAAGTCCATTCCGATGGAATCCCATTTCCATTCTAGAATTTGCAATGGTTGCAACATTCCTGTGGGCCTCTAATGTTCCGCTTTGACTCTCTAACAGATATCACACTTGGTGATGTAGCTTATGATTTCTCTTTTCATCTTGTGCCACCAAAATTGCTCCTTCAAATCCTGATACATCTTTGTGTCCTCCAGGGTGGATAGAATAAAGAGTATAATGGGCTTCTTGCATGATAACTTGCTTCAGATCCGAATCTGCTGGCACACAGATACGTCCTTTGTACCACAAAACTCCTTCTTCATCCTCGGTGAATCCAGGTACCTTTCCTGTATCAATACGCTGTTTGATTCCGTCGATACTTGCATTTCCTTTCTGCGCTTCCTTGATTTGGCTAATTAAAGTGGGTTGAAGTTCAATGCTAGCTAAAAATCCTTTGCTAACTAGCTCTGTTCTAAAATGCTCCAACTCTTCATGCAAACTTGGCTGGGCTTCTTTGATCATGGTGTTTAATCTACACGGCAATCTGCTAAGAGCATCTACTACCACATTGGCTTTGCCGGGGTGATAGTTAATGTCAAGGTCATAATCCTTGATTAACTCTATCCATCTCCTTTGCCTCATATTCAGCTCCTTCTGAGTAAAAATATACTTCAAGCTCTTGTGATCTGAATAAATCTCAGAACGATTACCCATAAGGTAATGACGCCATGTCTTCAAGGCTAAAACTACAGCTGCTAGTTCAAGATCATGGGTAGGGTAGTTCTGCTCATTCTGCTTCAGTTGTTGGCATAGATAGGCTATGCCTTTGCCTTCTTGCATCAGCACACATCCGAGACCAATCCTGGATGTATCTTGGAGGGATGCTCGAAAATCCTTCCACGAACTTGCGGTAATATCCCGCTAATCCGAGAAATGCACGGACTTTGGTTTGAGCGGTTGGGGCTTCCCATTCTTCAACATCTTTGATCTTGGAGGGATCAACAGCGACTCCTCCTGCTGAAAAAATATGTCCGAGTAATCCTACTTCCTTCAACTAGAATTCACATTTGCTGAACTTGGCATACAACTGATGTGCTCTAAGGGTTTCAAGGACAGTTCTCAGATGTTGCTCATGATCTTCTTCTGACTTGGAATAGATAAGAATATCGTTGATAAAAACAACGACAAACTTATCCAAAAAATTCATAAAAATCTTATTCATGAGATTCAGGAAATAAGCGGGGACATTGGTTAGTCCAAAGGACATGACCGTATACTCATACAATCCATATCTGGTGGTAAAGGCAGTCTTTGGAATATCTGTTGCATGAATCTTGAGTTGATGATAACCAGTCCTAAGATCAATCTTAGAGAACACTCTGGCACCAGTCAACTGATCAAACAGATCCTCAATCTTGGGCAGTGGGTACTTGTTCTTGATGGTGACATCATTCATCTTCCGGTAATCTATGCACAAATGGTTACCTCCATCCTTCTTGTCGACAAACAAAACAGGCGATCTCCATGGCGATGCGCTTGGTTGAATCAAAACTTTCGCCAACATAGCATCAAGTTGCTTCTTCATCTCCAGTAACTCTGATGGGTTCATACTATAAGGTCTCTGAGCTATGGGTCCAGTTCCAGGAATTAGTTCAATAATGAACTCGATATCCCGATCTGGGGGCATACCGGGCAATTCATCTGGGAATACATCGGGTATTCACAAACTACTCTGACTTGGTTTATGGTTGGGAGGGCTAGACTCTTGTTGCACTTGAATTGACGGGGCAAAGTTCTAAGGTTCATGGTTTTGTTTTCCAAAAGCTTTTAGACTTTGAGTTTGACTCAAATTGGCAAACTAACAACTTCTCATTCATTCATTCATTCAAGCACACCATACAAACACACACACACCACAACATAAAAGGAAAACAGGTGGTTTTAAGAACCATTCTATAAGCTAGGATATAATGGGACCGGTACAACTTATTCCTACGATAGTGATCAAGTGCATCTACTCATCATCAATGAAGTCAGAGTCATCATCATCGGTGTAGAAGTCCATGGCATCATCCTCCAAGTAGTCATCATCATCACTGAGGTATGAGTGAATATCTCCCTTGATTTCTTCACATTCTTCCTCTTCTTATTTTGCTGCAAGCTGAGCTTCTTGTTCCTGGATGGTCTTCTCGAGGTCGACCACCTTCTTGCAAAGACGAGCGATGGTCGATCTTTCTTCTTGCGTTGACGACGAAGTGATTGGCGATCCTTGATGAGCAGGGATAAAGTCTGGGCCTTCTAGGCGGCAATGGAAAGGTTGTGGTTGGCGTAGGCTCGAGCATTGTCCAATTCCTTCAGTCTGTCATACATCAGGAAGTCAAGGTTCTCCACTTGGCGCTTCATCTCCGGGTGACTTGGCATCTCCAATGGCATTCCCATAGAATCACGCCTTGCATAGTGAGCAAAACGAGTTCCCTGGATAAAGTTGATGTTTTGTCCGCAAAGACGGGCGAGAGCTTCATGCATTGCCCTGGCTAATACATCTAGCCAGTTGTTCTCTCTCATAGTGAATTGAATCTTCTCAGAAAGGGGTGCTTCCACCTTGCCTCGAAGATCAGCAACTATCAACCATTGTAGATCTCCTCCTGGGTGATCATTTAGTTGAGCCCGAAGAATTCCAGATGCGGGCGCTCCAAATACTCTGACAATGCATCAAGGTCCCTCTCAAAGATCAGTTGTCCTCCGTTTCCCAACTGGTGGAACTTGCAGTACTGAACTTTCATCTACAAGGATTTAGGATGAGGAAGTTAGTGAGGTGATCAAGTGTGTCAAATTTTATGTAGTAATGTAACAATTTTTGAGGAACATGATTTTTTTTGAAAGAGTCTCAAGGATAAGAGTGGGAATAGGTTTTCATAAATACTCACTTCATTTGTTTTGAAACTAAGTTTTTGATCGGATGTCCATTCTAACTAGGGTCTCCTATGGTCAAGATGGCTCTGATACCAACTTGTCAACACCCGGAATTTTAATCCTAGATGCCTGTTATGCCATACATCGCAATCCCAGGATTACCATTTTTGCGAGACATAAAAAATTGGATATCACAGTACATCATCCATTACAAGCCATAATAAGGTCTTACATGAATAAAGGATCTCATGATCCAGTCTTAATATAAACAAGCAGCGGAATAAATAGCGTAGCGGTGGGATCCATCTTCAGTGTCATAGGCAATGCTGACGATGGGAGATGATCCTAGTTGTCGTAGCCATCCTGCCGTCCATCTTCAGGGTAGTCCTCCTCATAGTCTGGCCACGGGAATAGCCACGGACAAAGCCATGAGTACTCTTTAAGTACTCGCAAACTATCACTAACAAGTAAGGTAGTTCTAGTAGGAATGCTAAACTCTAAGTTTATTTGCAAAAGCTAATTTGAATCCTATGCTGAGTTCAGAAGTAAAGAAAGCTAATTTAATGTTCTAAATCACTTAAGTGGGAAACTAGTTTTCACAGTCACAACCCTGTTGTGGTCAAGTCAAAGTCACCATTCATTTCACAAGTCATTTTGAAAATATCTGACGACGGAACAGTATGGCCACTCCAACTATCCATGTCTGCGGATGTGGCTATTCAAATAGTTTGATAATCTGCAGAGGTGGTACACTTTCACCATAAAATTCGATACATCCGTCAGGGATAACACTAAATCATCATACTTAGTATGCGGATAATCAATCATAACCTTTCCTTTACACACCCTAGTATAAGCACCTCTCCTATGAACTTGGCCTCCCAGCCATGGCCATCTGCCATCCTGGGCACTTCATAGGTGGACAACATAAAGAGGTAGCCTTATCTCAAACCTCTTCCGCGAGGGAATCCATACTAATGCATATAAACTTATGGCTAAGCCTTACCCAATTCAGGTATTGTGGTTGTACGGTAAAATTGGAATGGTATCGCATCCGAACCCAACCATCAGTTTTTATAAAGGGCTAAGGCTCATGCCTCAACATTTTCATCATCATAAACCATTTGTGTTTCTCAACACATGTCAAAACATATCAATAGAATGACTCATAATTCCAAGGTTTTCATAAGCATTTTCACCATGTATTCCCATCTAAAGTGATCAAGTTTTATGCTTAGCACTAGCCACTAAGTTTAAGAGTGTTCACTAAAGAGGGGTGCCAATCTTCAATCTCCTGCCATAAAATGACATCTAAGTATATCTATATAGGCCAAGTTGTATACTCTTTATGCTATCTATACTAAAAGTAAAGAACTTTGGTGAAGTAAGAAACTAAAGCCTGCAAGTAAAACTTGGGATTGGTATAATTCAAAAGTATAACCAAGCATGCCTAATGCATCTTGCTTAGGTCAGCTTGTATAATTCTAGCTTGCCAATCATAGCTTGCATAGATCTAGCTTGCTAACAATAGCTTGCATAGATCTAGCTTACCTTGATTGGTGCAGTGGTTGAAATGCTCCTCGTCTTCTTCGGGGTAGAACTCCTCCTCCTCGTAGACTTGGTCGATACTATCGTCTATAAATAAATACGGGATACATAATCACCAAACAATACTTAACTAGTCTATTTAGCACAGTAAGGCACATACTTGATGATCTAGCATCATCACAATCATCACAAGATTTAAAGAACTAGTTTCATTATTTTTATTTGATAAAAGTAATTTCTACTCATTGAAATTAATTAAGATTTAATTTTCTCCAATTAAAATATAGGATAATGTGGACACATATCATCACCGCATATTCTAATACATGGGAATGTGATTTAAAAGGGTTGTTCACATTTTATAAAGTTTAAGATTATCATTTAAATGATTTAAAGTGACGAGAAATTCCCTAATAGCATTCCCTTAGTATTAGTCCAATGTCACTGCATGTAAACCTAAATATTATTACATATTCAGATAGGTATTATCAAATGTGATTTTGAGAGTTGGAATCAACTCAAAAGCTATTATGGTTGATTTTTGAAAAATGTTTGAATGTAGAAAAGTATCTATCTTGTGATTTTTGCTATATGTGATCTCTAACTCCAATTTATTTAAATCCAACAGGCTTGGATAGATATTTAATTTATCTTTCTAACAAAATTTGAATCGTGTCATTTTGATCAGTGAAACTCTCTGAATTGATTTTTGAATATAGGCACAGAATCTAGTTTAAACCTAAATGGAAAAATACTAATTTGAAACTTAGGGCTAGCGCGGGAAAAGAAATGGGCCATCCCAGTGGCGCTCCGTGGCGTAGAGGGCTACTGACAGGGGGTCCCTCTTGTCAGCGACTAATTCTAACCGAAGCGGTACGGGGCAATCTCAGCCTTGCGATTAGAACAAGAATCTACGGCCGTGGTTCATCATCTCCGGTGAACAGCTCCGGCGAGAGAAAACCCTAACGCGGCATGGTGGGGGTACGTGGGGGCTTACCAGGGCTCCAGCTAGACGTGGCGATGGGGCGAATCGATCTGGTGGACGACGGCTGTTCTAGGCGTGGTCGTGGTGGCTCATGGGACAGCTCCAATCGACGACGCCTCTTCTCCTCTACTACTGCAAGCTTCGGCAAAATTCCTGCGAACTGCAGCTCGATTGGCTCCAGGGAGAAGTGTGGGGTGGTTAGTGGTGAGAGGGGAGTGAGATGGTGCGCAGAGTTTGTACGGAGGAGGCCTCCTATTATAGCTCGAGGAAGGAGGTGGCGCGACATGGTCGGGCGGTGGTGGCGACATGGGTACGCACTGCTATCGGCATGGCTGCAAGCGGTGATCGACGTAGTGCTCCCTGGCGGTCATCTACGACTTAAAGGCGCGGCTAGGGGAGGTGGCATTTGGTCGGGCGCGGCTGGTGCTCTGCGCGGCAGAAGCGGCATTCGACGCGGCGCACGGTGGCTGCGGATCAAGCGACGGCGAACGGGCATGTTTGGGCGCTTGCTGGGGTCATGGCGAAGCGGTGCACGCAAGTTATGGTCGAGGCATGGCGTGTGCACGCTTGTCGGGCGCGATGGTCTGGCGCGTGCTTGGCATGGCGTAGACACGGTGGGCGCAGCTTGCTAGGGGTGGTCCATGGCCTGGCAGCGCTCGGGGAAGGGACAGAGGGAGGCGGTAGGGTGCGGTGATCCTCCTAGGCATGGAGGGAGAGAGCAGGGCGGTCTGCTGGGAGCGGTCCATGCTCAACTGGCGGGCATGGCGGTCGGGTGGCTTGGCACTGGTACAAGCGGCTAAGGGGTAGCTTGTTTATGGCCTGTTTGGAACTAGGGAGACCAGGGGCGTGGATTGAGGCCTTAGTGGCGCTTGATCACTACTTTAGAACAGTAATTGTTAGGCCAGTTTAACTTTGTCTGCCAGGTGTTCGACACAATGCCCGCAAGAAGTTTAAATTTGAATTTTTGGTTCAAATTTGGTGGGTGTGTTGGTCATAAGCTTGGGCATTTGTGGTTGCTAGGGATTGGCAAGGTGAACTCATTTGGTGGGTTTTGCAAAAATGAGGATCTTCACATATGCATTGGATTCAATTTTAAAATGTCATTTAAATTGCTTTGCTAGATGTTTTTGTAAGTTTGTAAAGTTGTCCTTGGTACATCTTTACTTGGTCTAGCAAGGGGTGCGAAGATCTAGAATTGTTTCTATTGGGAATTGACTTCTAGGAACACCTAAAATGGCTTAGTGGATTAAAATGGTCAAAATGACCATTGGCATTTTTTAATCTTATTTGATTTCTTTTTCTTTGGATTTTGTTTGTAAATGGTCTAGATGATGTGGCATTCACCTTTAAATCATTTCACAACATTTAGAACAATCAAGCATGGCATTTTCAAACAGTTCTACACTAATGTAAACACACATGTATTCATTAATCATTTTAATAATAAAAAGTTTTTGTTAACCCTAATTTGGGTGATTAGGATTTAATAACCTTGATTAAAGTTTTGGGATGTTACAAATCGCGACATAGTTTGTGATAATGTGCCCATATTATGCATGCATGTGCATCATGGGATGGCGAACAATGTTGCAGGAGGAAGTTTTCCTTTTCGTCGCACGAAAAATCTATTTTCTATTTTCGCAGCGCAAAAATCGGGGCATTTTGGGAAGCAACACCAAACGGTGAATACAAAAATGCTACCACCCATTTTTCACAAATACTAGACCACCATACATGGACAATGTCCCAACCGGGTACTCGTAAACTTTTCCATCCACCCCTGCTGAAAAAGATAAATTCCTGCCGAAAGGAAGTGTGTTAGATATGAACTGCAGGTACATGATATGATGCTCATGATTTTTTGAAAAAAATCATTTTAGGTTCACAATATGATATTTCTCCAAATATCCAATGTAAGTTTGGCGACCCCAACCCGGAGCTAAGAATCTTTATGTCTGCCGTTTTATAGGGCAAATGATATTATAGGTAGAATCACGACATATTTTATGATAAGTTGATATGGATATCATATTTGGATTCCTTATTCTGATCAATTTAGACATATTATTTGTCGAATTCTGATTTATGGATTAAAGATATTAATTAATCCATATTAAATAGCAAAATACAAAAAAAATAAAATCATTACATTTTTATTTGAATTCAATAATATTTTTACTTATTTATTGTTGTTTACTTAAATAATTGTTTGTAGTTTAAAAAAATACAAATATGTGACATGATGATGTAAGAGTTAATATGATTGATATCATAGTATTCACGACAATGTATAAACTGCTTTGTGGATACAGATTCTAAAGGAACGGAGAAGTTAAGCGTGCTGGGGGTGGAGTAGTGAGGATGGGTGACCGACTAGGAAGTTTGACCAAGACTACAATTTGATCAAAGACTAAGTATAATTAGTGTCAAAAATGTTCCAAGCGAGAGATTAACGAGTCAAACAATGCAAACACTTAAAAAGTTGAGAAAAATTAAAAAAAAATTAATTTTTTTTTAAAAGTTATTTTTGTAACCGATCATTAGGCTATGCCGACGGTAGCTACGCCGAGGGCTGCCATCGGCATAGCCTACAACGACGGTTTTTCTATACGCCAATGGCCTTTGTGCGTTTCGCCGAGGAAGATCTTTGCCGAGGAGCTACGCCGAGGGCAACCCTTGGCGTAGCATACGCCGACAAGGATCGGGGCTATGCTGACGCTTTTGGCCCTCAGCATAGCTTGCCATTCATGTAATGTTTAGTACTTAGATACATAGATGCTCCCTCATTTCCAAATTAGAAAGCATACTAGGTTTTGTCGAAGTCAATATTTATAAATTTTGACCAATTATATGTACAAACATACTAACTTACATAATATCAAACGCATATAATATGACAACATGGTTCATGATGATTCTGATAACATTGAGTTGATGTTGTTGATGTCCATATTATTTTCTAGATATTTAGAAAAAATTCGAGGGCAGACTATCCTGCATGCTGGACCCACGTCGATGCGTGGTCCACACCAGTGCAATTTCGATGGCAATCTTGGTTCAAGACTTAAATCAAGTCGGATTGACAAGTTTGGGCATAAAATTCCGTAATCACTGAGTTAGATGACTAAAATCAAAGCATTGTAAGAACGGTTAGTGTGTTTATCTCTAGTCCATGTCATAGAAGTGAACAATTACATAAAAGTCGTACTAAACCCCTAAATACTCCGTAATAACATTAACAATAAACTTAGTTTACATCCAAAATGCATCCTCCTAGTACCAAAAGATAACCTACATGCGACTACAACTAGTAAACTGGAGTAGTAAAATAGTACTACTAGTAGTACTATTTATCTACTAATACACCATTACAGTCTTGATCACCAGCCGTAGTTTAAGATCATTTTTTCCTGTGGATGCAAATCTAGAAATATACAAGGGTGGACTGTCCAACCTTCATCAGGAACCGCGGCGGCACCCCGAGGTACGTCCTGAGCTTGTCAGACGGGAAGTTGGTCGACAACGAGTTGCTCGTCAGCTCGATTACCGCATTAAGGCTCTGGACCATCGACAAGTCCGCCGACCCCGGAGGGGCAGGCGCACATAGTTTCACCATGTACCGTGGCCACAAGCACCTGTCCTACCTGATGCACACCAAGGACACGACGGTGGCCGGGCCGAGCGTGCTGATGGGTAGGCCGAAAACGGCACCGTCAACCCCGCAGAGGAAGCGCGTGAATCCCCTCATGCTTGTTGGTGGCGAAGTCGGGATGAGGAAAAGAAGGCGGTGCCGTAGATGGCCTTGGTTACTATGACCCCGTGGGCCTCCTTCATGTGGGGAAGGAGGTCTGCCAGCAAGGTAATGAAATCACAGGCGGAATCAATGCAGGAGCACGGGCCGTGCGAGCACGCGATCTTGTCCTCGTCGAGCTTGTCGAAGGCGACCAAGCTAAAGTAGTTGTCATAGGGGCACTCAATCATCACCTCAGATTGGACGGCGTCCATAGCAGCTGGCTCACGGTCGAATCCTCTGATGCGGTACTCGAACTTGTGGGAGTGGTTACAGAGGGAAGATTGGCTCGCCGACGTAGTGCCTGCCGACCAGACACCTTGGTTGGGTGGGTATACTGAAGAGTATACTGATTGAGTTTCGTACCGTACTGGTACAATTGTACAGGAATACACTAGGCATGGACGCACCGGTGGCAGCTGACTTGGCCACTTTTTTCTTAGACAATGTCCACACGCTGTACATGCTTCGTCAAAACAAAAAGGCTGCAGAAAGTTGACAGGTGAGTAATAAAGCAGGTGTCACGATGTACTGTACCCGACAGTATAGTACAGACAGAGGGAGAGACCGATGCAAGAAGATCAAGTGAGTGAGAGGCAAGAAGATCTACTCCTAGAGAGAGACGAAAAGCCTGCGGCCTGCTGCAGGGTGTACAGTGCTGCAGGGAGAGACCGAGGATTGCATGCATGTCTTCGACACCAACCTGTAATTAACTTTTTTGGTCTTATCAAATTTAAATGGCCTTAATAATCCCAGACAGAGGGAGTACTAGTAATAGTAGTACTACATCTTAGAACAAATCAGACAAACTAGTACTGCATTTATTAGTGATACTTTTTTGAGAAATTATAATTAGTAGTAGTACTTAGATATGTGAAAAACCAATCTAAGTTACTACTCCAATAGAGAGTACGACCACTCTGCTTTATGGATTCTTGTTTACTATACGTACTAGTAGTAAAAGCTAGAACGTAGATTATTTCAGAACAAATTTGGCTCTACAATATCTAGTATACGCACAAACTTCAAAAGACACTTCATTGTTTAGATTCAGGGATCTTGTACTAAATGCATGGACTTGGATGTATTTTTCATTTTTATGAGGTCCTTGATGTAACTTGTACTTCTACCCACCGCGTGTTAACTAATAAAGCATCTCGCTCCTATGGGACCTACCATAATTAAAAAATAATTACACTACCCCGATTATTAGACAAAGTGGAACATGGTTTCTTATAATTCCAAAGTTTTAGAAATAGGATGTTGCAAGCTTCCCAGCTAACTTTGGACACTTTAGTGACTTTTTGCCGATTTAACGAAATTAGATCAACATTTGCTACACAAGTAAGGGCAATTGATTGCTATTGAATTAAATTTATTTTTAGAGGTAGATGGGTGATGTAGTAAACAATGTCGTCGCTGTTAGTTTCCAACTATCACGAAAGAATATTTAATTCTTAATTTTTCGAGTGATGACGAGATTGTTATTTTATGTAAAGAAACTCCGAAGAATATGGATCTGAATACCACAAGACAAGTTTTCAGACATAAAGAGTGGGCCAACATGTTGTACTGATGATACCCATGTTTTATGAGATTTCAAACTTCCAAGCTAACTCCGCCAACTTGAATGACTTTATGACAATTATTTATCGAATTTAGGTCAAATTTTAACTACAAGTAAATTGTTGGTTGCTTTGAAAGTTTTATGAAAACTCTTCTAGAGATACCTATTCAGGGGACAATTAATATATCATAAACCACTGAGAGTTTGACGACACATTTAACTTCATGCTAAGATTTTGCATCTTGATAGTTTAACAAAACTAGGTCAAACTTGAGCTACAAGTAAGGGCGAAATATCACTCTTGAATTAAATGTTTGTCCACATTTGAATGACTTCCTAGCTAACTTTGCCCATTTGAATGACTTTATGTCGATTTATCAAAATTAGGTCAAATTTGAAACTACAAGTAAATTGTAGGTTGCTTTGAATGTTCTACAAAAAATCTTTTGGGGGCACCCATCGAGGGGTCACAATCAATATGTCAAAAATCACCGATAGTTTTGACGATAGTTTCAACTTCTTGCTAAGATTTTGCATCCTGACTATTTAACGAAATTAGGTTAAACTTGAGCTACAAGCAAGTAAGCGCGATAGATTTCTCTTGAATTAAATGTCTTTTCAAGGGTAGATAGGTGCATCTTCTAAAAGTAAACAATGCTGTCAGTTAGAGTTTCCAACTATTGGGAAATAACATTTTCAATTTTTCGATTGATATAGAGACTATTCTCTCCTATAAAGGATGTCCGGAGAATAAGTATCTGAATGCGACAAGCAAAGTTTTCACACATATATAGTGGACCAACATATTGTACTTATGATTTCCCGTGTTTTATTAGTTCTCAAACTTCCTATAGCTTATCGCTCTGCCGACTTGAATGACTTTATATGTCGATTAATCAAAATTAGGTCAAATTTGAACTATATACTACAAGTTTTTTAGGTTGCTCTGAAAGTTATACGAAAAAGCTTTTGGAGGTACCCATCGGAGGGTCACAATCAATATATGAGAAACAACTGAGAGTTTTGACAACTGGTTTGACTTTATGCTAAGATTTTGCATCATGACACTATTTAACAAAATTGGGTCAAACTTGAGCTACAAAGTAAGCGCGATAGATTGCTCTTGAAATATATGACTTTTCAGAGGTAGATGGGTGTATTTTCTTGTAGTAAATAGTGTCGTCGATGTTATTTTCCAACTATCAGGAAACAACATTCAATTCTCATTTTTTTGAGTGATGACAAGCGAGGTTGTTCTTTTTCGTAAAGAAATGTCTAAAGAATATTGGATCTGAATGCCAGAAGCGAAGTTTACCAACATATATAGTGGACCAACATGTTGTACCAATGATTCCCATATTTATGAGTTTTCAAAGTTCCTAGCTAACTCTGCCCATTTGACCGAATGACTTTATGTCGATTTATCGAAATTAGGTCAAATTTGAAACTTCAAGTATATTATAGGTTGCTTTGGAAGTTTTACAAAAAAGCTTTTGGAGGTACCCATCGACGGGTCACAATTAATATATCATAAAACACTGAGAGTTTTGATGATAGGTTCAACTTCTTGCTAAGATTTTGCATCTTGACAATTTAACGAAATTAGGTCAAACCTGAGCTACAAGTAATTAAGAGCGATAGATTGCTATTCAAATTAAATGTATTTTCAGATGTAGATCGATGCATCTTGTTGTAGTAAACAATGCCGTCAATGTGAGTTTCCAACTATCAGGAACGAACATTCAATTCTACATTTTCCAAGTGAAGACGAGCGAGGTTGTTCTTTTTCGTAAGAAGTCCGGAGAATATTGGATGTGAATTCCACGCCAAGTTTATAGACATATATAGTGGACCAACATATTGTACCAACGATTCCCATGATTCATTTATCAGTTTTCAAACTTCCTAGCTAACTCTGCCCATTTGACTGAATGACTATATGTCGATTTATCGAAATTAGGTTAAATTTGAAACTACAAGTAAATTGTAGGTTGCTTTGAAAGTTTTAAGAAAAATGTTTTGGAGGTACCCATCGAGGGGTCACAATTAATATATCTGAAAACAACGAGAGTTTTGATGATAGGTTCAACTTCTTGCTAAGATTTTGCATCTTGACAATTTAACGAAAATAATTAGGTCAAACTTGAGCTACAAGTAAGCGCGATAGATAGCTCTTGAATTAAATGTCATTTCAGAGGTAGATGGGTGCATTTTCTAGTAGTAAGAAGTGCCGTGGGTGTGAGTGTCCAACTACCAAGAAATAACATTGAATTCTACGTTTTCCGAGTGAAGACGGACGAGGTTAGTTGTTCTTTTCCGTAAAGAGAAGCCCAAAGAATATTGGATGTGGATGCCACAAGCCAAGTTGACAGACATATATATATATAGTGGATGGACAACATGTTGTACTTGCGATTCCCATGTTTTATGGGTTTTGAAGCTTCCTATAGCTAACCCCGCACATTTGAATAACTCTATGTCGATATCTCGGAATTAGGTAAAATTTAAAACTACAAGTAAATTGTAGGTTTTGCTTTGATAGATTTACGAATAAGCTTTTGGACGTACCTATCGAGGGTTCAAAATTAATATACCATAAACGAGCGAGAGTTTTGATGATAGATTCAACTTCTTGCTAAGACTTTGCATATTGATAATTTAACGAAATTAGGTCAAACTTGAGATAGCTACAAGTAAACGCCATAGATTGCTCTTGAATTAAAAGTCTTTTCATAGGTAGATCATCGATCCATCTTCTTGTAGTAAACAGTGCCGTCGGTGTGAGTTTCCAACTATCAAGAAAGAACATTCAATTCTACAATTTCCAAGTGAATAATACGAGCGAGGTTGTTCTTTTTCCTAAACAAAAAGTCTAAAGAATATTGGACCTGAATGCCACAAGCCAAGTTTACATACGTATATATTGGACTAACATGTTGTACCAACGATTCCCATGTTTTATGAGTTTTCAAACTTCCCAGCTAACTCTGCCCATTAGAATGACTTTATGTCGATGTATCGAAATTAGGTCAAATTTGAAACTACAAGTACTAGTAAATTGCACGTGAGACTCAGATAATATACATCTGGCATATCATCACTATATAAAATTATAATAGGTAAAGCAAAAAAATATAATAGGTAAAATTTGAACTACTACAAGTAAACTGTTTAGGTTGCTTTGAAAGTTTTACGAAAAAGCTCTTAGAGGTACCCATCAGAGGGGGCGCGCGGGGGGGGGGGGGGGGTCAATTAATATACTATCATAAACCAAAAGAGAGTTCTGACGACAGGTTCATCTTGTTGCTAAGATTTTGTGTCTTGACAGTTTAATGAAATTAGGTTAAACTTGAGCTACAACTAAGTCCGATAGATTGCTCTTGAATTTAATGAAATTAGGTCAAACTTGAACTACAGGTAATAAATTGTAGGTTGCTTTGAAAGTTTTATGAAAAAAGCTTTTGGAGGTACCCATCGAGTGGTTATTTAATATATCAGAAACCATAGAGAGTTTTGATGAGTGGATCGACTTCTAGCTAAGATTTTGCATCATGAAAATTTTGAACACCTTTTGAAAACGATCACATGAAATAGGGATAGAGGGGAAATGATATTTCTATTCTCTATGGGCAACCCACAAGCTTGAGGTGCACCTTAGGCTTAAAGATAACTTTATTTTTTCCAGTATGTATAAGGTGAACCATAGCGGATACCACATAGTAGGCTATATATTTTTTTGAACGGGTAGTAGGCCATATTAAGGTGGGATTTTTTACACAGTGCGGGAGTAGTATATTTCTTTGGTTAGACATATGGTCACCTTTGTCCATGCGCTATACATGTTGAGAGAATAAAATGTTGGCAGGGGAAGAGGGCAGCAGCGAAGAGAAGTTGAAGGCAGTTCTATGTCAGAGCAAAATTATGATGGGTTTCTGACACGAGGTACTCCTGCGGCCTTACACTGTACTACACTATGCTGGTACTAGTAAATTTCAGGACCTATGCACGCAAACCAAATTGTGTGTTTTCTCTCTCCTTCGTTGCCTCTCACCATCCATCCTCCCTCTCTCCTGCCCTTTCCCCTCGCGCACCAGCCCGACTGATCTCTCCCTCATCCACAGCGTGGTGCTACGCACGTGTGCCTTGGTACATCGGCTCTGTGTCTCTGGCGTGTTCGGCAACCGCGTTGGTGTCGTGTAGGGATGAGGAGTACATAGAAAGGAAACCACTTTGGTCCTTGGCTCTGTGTCTTTAGCACGATGAACGCTAGTATGCGCAAACCTCAAAACACACTTCATTGCTCAGTTTCAGGGTCCTTGTGCTAAATGCATGGACTTGGGTGCAATTTTCATTTTTATGAGGTCCTTGATGTAACTTGTCCGTCCACTGACCGTGTTAACTCTCAAGCACCTCGCTCCTACGAGAGCTGCCACAGTTAAAAGAAAATGCAACTGCCCCAGTTATCAAACAAACTGGACCAAAGTTTCTTATACGTAATACCCAAGTTTTCAGTACTAGGATTTTCAAGCTTCCTAGCTAACTTCGGACACTCCAGTGACTTCTTGTCGATTAACAAAATTAGGTCAAACTTGAGCTACAAGTAAGTGTGATAGATTTGTCTTGAATTAAATGTATTTTCGGAGGTAGATGGGTGCATCTTCTTGTAGTAAACAATATCGCTAGTGTGAGTTTCCAACTATCAGGAAATAAAATTCTCAGTTTTCCGAGTGATGACGAGATGGTTCTTTTCTGTAAAGAAAGCTCAAAGCAGAATATGGATCTCAATGCCATAAGCCAATCTTCTAGACATATTAAGTGGACCAACGTGTTTTACTTACAATTTCCATATGTTTTTTGAGTTTTCAAACTCCCTAGCTAATTAACTCCACCCACTTGAATGACTACATGTCGATTTATCGAAATTAGGTCAAACTTGAACTATAACTAAATTGTAGGTTGCTCTGAAAGTTTGACAAAAAAGCTTTTGGAGGTACCGTACAGATCGGCGGGGTGTCACAATCAATATATGAGAAACAACCGAGAGTTTTGACAACAGGTTTAACTTCTTGCTAAGATTTTGCATCGCATGACACTATTTAACAAAATCGGGTCAAACTTGAGCTACAAGTAAGCGCGATAGATTGCTGTTGAAATATATGACTTTTCAGAGAGGTAGATGGGTGCATTTTCTTGTAGTAAACAATGTCATCGGTACAGTGTGATTTTCAAACTATATCAGAAAGAAGATTCAATAATTCTCAATTTTCCGAGTGATGACGAGCGAGGTTGTCCTTTTCCGTAAAGAAATGTCCAAAGAATAATATTGGATCTGAATGCTAGAAGCCAAGTTTACCGACATATATAGTGGACCAACATGTTGAACCAACGATTCCCATATTTTATTTATGAGTTTTCAAACTTCCTAGCTAACTCTGCCCATTTGACCGGATGACTTTATGTCGATTTATCGAAATTAGGTCAAATTTGAAACTACAAGTAAATTGTAGGTTGCTTTGAAAGTTTTACAAAAAAAAATCGGAGGTACCCATCGAGGGGTCACAATTAATATATCATAAAACACCGAGAGTTTTGACGATATGTTTAACTTTTTGCTAAGATTTTGCATCTTGGCAATTTAACGAAATTAGGTCAAACCTTAGCTACAAGTAAGTGCGATAGATTGCTCTTGAATTAAATGTATTTTCATAGGTGATGCACCTTGTTATAGTAAACAATGTCGTCAATGTGAGTTTCCAACTATCAAGAAAGAACATTCAATTCTACATTTTCCGAGTGAAGACGAGCGAGGCTAGCTGTTATTTTCCGTAAAGAGAAGTCCAAAGAATATTGGATGTGTGTAACATCCCAAATCTTTAATCAAGGTTATCAAGATCCAAATCACCCAATTTAGGGATAACAAAAACTTTTTAGCATTAAAATAATTAGGAATGCATATGTGTGTTGCATTAATATGGAACTGTTTGGAAATACCATGTTTGATTATCCTAATGGTTTTAAAATGAATCAAAGGTGAATGCCACATCATCAAGATCATTTAAAAACTAAATGCAAAGAAAAAATCAAATAAGAATAAAAAACCAAATGGTCACTTTTGCCATTTTAATCCACTAGGCCACTTTAGGTGTTCCTAGAAGTCAATTTCAAACAGAAACAATTCTAACTCTTTTGACCCCTTGCTAGTACAAGTAATGATCTACCAAGGCCCACTTTGAAATCTTACAAAAACATTCAAACACTAATTTTAAAAGGCATTTGAAAATAGAATCAAGTGTATGTGCATAGATCCCACTTTTTCAAAAACCACTCAAATGAGTTCACCTTGACAATCCCAAGCAACTACAGATGCTCAAGCATATGACTAACACACCCACCAAAAATCTTTTCAAAATTCAAACAAAACTTTCTTGCGGCCATTTTGTCGAACAGTTGGCAGGTAGAAAAAATTTGGCCTAACTAATACTGTTGCAAATTAAGTCCTTGTCCCCCATTTAAACCTCTCATCTCTCCTATGTCCCCTCTTAGCCTAACTAAGCACCAGACATTACCCCTCCTACCCTGCAGCGCCATTACCGCGCCACCCGAGTAAGGTCGTCGCCGGCCAAATGTGGGCAACGCGCCAGAGACCAAGCCGCGCCAAACCAGCACCGCCCTAGCTCCGCTGCACCCTACCGCGACCCCCTGTACACCCCACAGAAGCAGCCAAGCCCTGGACCACCGAGGAGCTGCCGCACCAAGCCTCTGCGCCATGCAAGGAGCACGCCAGAGCACTGTCCTCGATAGGCCAGCACACACCGCGCCTCGACCTCAGCTTGCACGCGTCGCTCTGCCTTAACCCCAGCATGCTCCAGGACATGCCCTTTTCCCGCCGCGTGACTAGCAGCCATTGCACGCAGCGTCGGGCACCGCCTCTACCGCTCAGAGTGCCAACCTCGCCCGACCAAAAGCCACCGCCCTATCTGTGCCATTGCGACGTAGATGACTGCCAGGAGGCAGCCCATCGTCCGCTTACCCCGTCCATGCCTTTAGCCCCCTGTACCGTCGTCTCCGACGAGCCGCACCCATGCCGCTTTGCCCCTTAGTCGACCCTATATAAGGAGCCCTCCCCGGCACCATTTCTCCACACTCCAACACTCCCCACCTCCCACTGAGTCCCTCACACCATCCCCGGAACCACTCGAGCCACCGTTCACCGGAATTTCCACCAGAGCCGCCACAGCAGAGGAGGAAGGGGCAGTCGATTTCGACCACCTCAGGAGCCGTCGTGACCATGCCTGAGTCCGCCGTCGTCTCCATGATCGATCACCCCCATCGCCACGTTAGCTGGAGCCCTGGTAAGCCCCCAATCGACCCCCACTGAGCCGCTAGGTTTTAGTCTCGTCGGCGACCTGTTCGTCGTCGATGATGAGCCACGACCGTTGATCTAGGTTCTAATCGCACGGTCCACATCGCCCCGTACCGCTTCGCGTTTAGTTGTGCATCTGACATGCGGGACCCCCCTGTCAGCTTCCCTCTGTGGTGCGGAGTGTCACTGGGCTGGCCCATTTAGTTTCCCGCGCTGGCCCTAGAATTCAAATAAGTATTTTTCTATTTAAGTTTAAACTAGATTCTGTCCACTAGTTTAAAAATCAATTCAGGGAGTTCTACTGAACCAAAAAGAATGATTCAAATTTTGTTAGAAATATAATTAAAATCTCTATCCAAGCCCGTTGGATTTAAATCAATTGGAGTTAGAGATCTCACGTAGAAAAAATAACAAGCCAAAGACTTTTCTACGTTCAAACATTTTTCAAAAATCAACCATAATAGCTTGTGAGTTGATTCCAACTCTCAAAATTCACATTTGATAATATCTATATGAATATGAATAATATTTGGGTTTGCATGCAGTGAATTTCTACTAGTACCAAAATAATGCTATATAGGCATTTCTAGTCACTTTAAATCCTTTAAATAATAAACTTAAACTTTATAAAATGTGACCAACACTTTAAATCACATTATCATGCATTATAATATGTGGTGATGACATGTGTCCACATGATCCCATATTTTAATTGGAGAATATTAAATCTTAGTTATTTCCAATGATTAGAAATTACTTTTCTCAAATCAAATAAATGAAACTACTTCATTAAATCTTGTGATGAATGTGATGATGCTAGATCATCAAGTGTGTGCATTAGTGTACTAAATAGACTAGTTAAGTATTATTTGGTGATTGTGTTTTCCATATGTATTTATAGATGATAGTACCGACCAAGTCTATGAAGAGGAGGAATTCTACCCCGAGGAAGAAGAGGAGAATTTCAACCACTGCACCAACCAAGGCAAGCCATCATTAACAATGCACGCTAACACTTGCAAGCTTGATAACCTAAGCAAATGCCTTAAGCATGCTTTGGTTATACCCTTTGGAGTTATACCCATCCCAATATTTACTTACAAGTCTTACCTTTTTCTTTACTAAAGTTCTTTACCTTTGTTTATAGATAGCAAAAGAGTATAAAACTTGGCCTATCTAGTTAGACTTAGATGTCATTCTATGGCACGAGATTGAGATTAGCATTCCACCTTAGTGAACACTCTTAACTTAGTAGTTAGAGCTAAACCAAAAACTTGATCGCTTTATATGGGAATACTTGGTGAAATGATTATGAAAACTTGGGAATGATGAGTCATTCTATTGAGATGTTTTGACATGTGTTGAGAAACACAACTGGTTTATGATGATGAAAATGTTAAGGCATGAGCCTTAGCCCTTTTATAAAAACTGATGGTTGGGTTTGGATGCGATACCATTCCAATTTTACCGTACAACCACAATACCTAAATTGGGTAAGGCTTAGCCGGAAGTTTATATGCATTAGTATGAGTTCCCTCACGGGAGAGGTTTGAGCTGAGGCTACCTCTCAATGTTGTCCACCTATGCAGTGCCGAGGATTGATTATCCGCATAGGAGAGGTGCTTGTACTAGGGTGTGTAATTGAAAGGTTATGATTGAGTATCCGCATACTTAGTATGATGATTCAGGGTTATCCCTGATGGATGTATCGAATGTTGTGGTGAAAGTGTACCTCCTCTCCAGAGTGTCAAACTATTCGAATAGCCATATCTGCGGTTATGGACAGTTGGAGTGGCCATACTGTTCCGTTGTCAGATGTTTTCAAAATGACTTATGAAATGAATTGTGACATGATTTGACCACAACAGGGTTTTAGAACTTTATTTTATCTTTCTTTGTTTCTGAACTCAGCTTAGGTTTCAAACTTAACTTTACGAACAATCTTAGAGATTAGGCATTCCTACTAGAACTACCTTACTTGTTAGTGATAGTTTGCGAGTACTTAAAGAGTACTCATGGCTTTGTCCCTGGCTATTCCCGTGGCCAGACTATGAAGAGGACTATATAGAAGGAGGACAGCAGGACGACTACGACAACTAGGACTATCTCCCATCATCAGCATTGCCTGTGACACTGAATATGGAGCCCATCACTATGCTATTTATTCCGCTACTTGTTTGTATTAAGACTGGATCATGAGATCCTTTATTTGTGTACGACCTTATTATGGTTTGTAATGGATGATGTATTGTGTTATCCAATCTGTTATGTCTTGCAAAAATGGTAATCCTGGGATTGCGATGTATGGCATAACATGCATCTGGGATTAAAAATGGGTGTTGACAAGTTGGTACCAGAGCCATCTTGACCATAGGATACCCTAGTTAGAATGGACACCCGAACAAAAACTTAGTTTCAAAACAAAGGAAGTGAGTATTTATGAAAACATATTCCCACTCTTACCCTTGAGATTCTTTCAAAAAGATTCATGTTCCTCAAAAATTCTTACACTACTACATAAAATTTGACACACTTGATCACTTCACTAACTTTCTCATCCTAAATTCTTATATATGGAAGTTTAGTACTACAAGTTCTACCAGTTGGGCAACGGAGGCCAACTAATCTTCGAGATGGATCTTGATGCACTGTCTGAGTACCTTGAGCGCCCGCATCCGGAATTCTTTGGAGCTCAGCTCAATGACCATCCAGGAGGAGATTTACAATGGCTGATAGCTGCTTATCTTCGGGGAAAAATGGAAGCACCACTTTCGGAGAAGATTCAATTCACTATGAGAGAGAACAACTGGCTAGATGGATTAGCCAGGGCAATGCATGAAGCTCTCGCCCGTCTTTGCGGACAAAATGTCAACTTGATCCAGGGAACTCGCTTTGCTCACTACGCAAGGTGTGATTCTATGGGAATGTCGTTGCAGATGCCAAGTCACCCTGAGATGAGACGCAAAGTGGAGAACCTTGACTTCCTACTATATAATAGGCAGAAGGTATTGGACAATGCTCGAGAGTACGCCAACCACAACCTTGCCATTGCTGCCCAAAAGGCCCAAACTTTCTCACTCCTCATCAAGGATCGTCAATCATTTCGTCGTCAACGCGCAAAGAAGGATCGCACCATCGATCGTATTTGCAAGAAGGTGGCCGACCTCGAGAAGACCATCAAGGAGCAAGAAGCTCAGCTTGCATCCAAAGAAGAAGAGGAAGAAGGTGAAGACATCCAAGGGGATATTCACTCGTACCTCAGCAATGATGATGACTACCTGGAGGATGATGCCATGGACTTCTATACTGATGATGACGACTCCGACTTCATCGATGATGAGTAGATGCACTAGATCACTATCATAGGAGTGAAATGTATCGGTCCCACTGTATCTTAGCTCACGGAATGGTTCTTAAAACCATCTATTTTTCTTTTGTTGTGGTGTGTGTGTGTTTGTATCGTGTGCTTTGCTTGAATGAATGAGAAGTTGTTAGTTTGCCAAACCTGAGTCAAACTCAAAGTTTTAGCTGTGAAAACAAAACGATGAACCTTAGAACTTTCCCTCTTACCCCTTTATCTATCTCAGTATTCAGATGACTCGTGGAAACCCCGGAGGAAGCAGCTCATCGCAGGACCCGATGCTATAGATTCTGCAGATGCTAGTTTCAGACCACGAAGCTAGTAGAGCAGAGCACCAAGCAAATCTAGTTACCCTGCAACAGATAGCCCAGATGGCCCACAATAATCAAGGCTAGGGAAATCAGGATCATCATGGATCCAAACTCAAGAACTTTCAGAATACCAATCCCCCTATCTTTAGCAAGTCTGAAGACCCGCTAGATGCAGATGATTGGTTACAGACCGTGGAGAATAACCTAGAAGTAGCAGGAGTGGACGCAAATGAAGAAGTTCTATTTGCAACCCACTATCTGGCAGGAGATGCAAGAGCATGGTGGAATAGCACCCGTACAATGAACCATGGTCAAGTGATGACATGGGAAGCTTTCAAGACTAAGTTTAGCCGCACCCATGTGCCGCAAGGTTTAGTCACCAGAATGAGAGATGAGTTCAAAGAAATGAAGCAGGCCAGGATGACTGTAGTAGAGTACCGTGACAGATTTCTATCCCTCGCTAGGTATGCTCCTGATGAGATCAAACGGTGTTAATCAACATCCGTTTTGAAGATCTTGAAGAGCTAGTCAACTCTGCCATCCAGGTGGAAGGAAAGATCAACTAAGCCAATGACAATCGCAAGCACAGAATGATGCACCAGAGTGGGTCCCACAGTGCCCAGAAGTATCGTCCCAACCCGTCTGCAGGATATTCCCCGTGGACCAATAGACCCCCAATGTCTCGCCCAAGCTACCCCAACCGTAGCGGAGGAAATGTGAAGACCGGAGGGAACCACAACAACAACCCGGGAAACTCCAACAACTTCAACCGTGCACCACCCAAGTCCAACAACAACAATACTGCCCCAAGGACTAGAAGCAAGGCCGTGCCTATTGCAGCCAAAGACAAGTCTCAGATTACTTGTTTTGAGTGTGGAGTGAAGGGTCACTACTCCAATGAGTGTCCCAAGAAGATTGGCGCCACTGCCAATGTGAATGCCCCAGCTCAGCAGCAGCGCCGTGTTCAGGCCGGAAGGAGATTCACCCTAGGGAATTCGCTCAACCACAACGGCCGTCTTTTCCACATGAACGCCGAAGAAGCCCAAGAAGCGCCAGATGTCGTGTTGGGTATGTTTTCTATTAACTCAGTATTAGCAAGAGTGTTGTTTGATTCTGGAGCATCGCACTCATTTGTTATAGAAGAATTTGCATGCACTAGAAAGATTCAACCAACAAAATTGAAGCATGTTATGATAGTTCAAATACCTGGTTCAACCACCAAAGCTAGAAAAATTGCAAGGCTGTACCTATCAGAATTCATGGGATAGATTTTTATGCCAATCTAATAGTACTTGGAACCAAAGGTTTGGAAGTAGTACTAGGAATGGATTGGATGTCGAAACATAAAGGATTGATCGACTGTGCCAAGAAAGCCATCACCATGACCAGTAGCTCCGGAGTATCAGTAGAGCATATATCTGAAACCTTGCCACATCAATTCCAATGCAACAAGAGTCTAGCCCTACCCACCATAGACCAAGTCAGAGTAGTCTGTGAATACCTCGAGATATTCCCAGATGAATTGCCCGGTATGCCCCCGGATCGGGTTATTGAGTTTATTATTGAACTAATTCTTGGAACCGGACCCATAGCTCAGAGACCCTATAGCATGAACCCCTCAGAGTTAGTGGAGCTGAAGAAGCAACTTGATGCTATGCTGGCAAAAGGCTTGATTCAACCAAGCGCATCGCCATGGAGATCGCCAGTGTTGTTCATCGACAAGAAAGATGGAGGCAACCGTTTGTGCACAGATTACCGGAAGCTAAATGATGTCACCATCAAGAACAAGTACCCACTGCCAAAGATAGAGGACCTGTTTGATCCGTTGACTGGTGCCAGAGTGTTCTCTAAGATTGATCTTAGGACTCGTTATCACTAACTTAAGATTCGTGCAACGGATATTCCAAAGACTGCCTTTACCACCAGATATGGATTGTATGAGTATACGGTCATGTCTTTTGGATTAACCAATGCCCCCGCTTATTTCATGAATCTCATGAATAAGATATTTATGAACTTTCTAGAAAAGTTCGTCGTGGTGTTTATCGACGATATTCTTATCTACTCCAAGTCAGAAGAAGACCATGAGCATCATCTAAGAATCATCATTGAAACCCTTAGAGAACATCAATTGTATGCCAAGTTCAGCAAATGTGAGTTTTGGCTGAAACAAGTAGGATTCCTCGCACATATTGTGTCTGCCGGAGGAGTCGCTGTTGATCCCTCCAAGATCAAAGATGTTGAAGAATGGGAAGCCCCAACCACTCAAACCCAAGTCCGTGCATTTATCGGATTAGCGGGATACTACCACAAGTTCGTAGAAGGACTTTCGAGCATTGCAAGACCCATGACCCAATTGTTGAAGAAGGACAAGAAGTTCGAATGGACCGACAAATGTGAAGCCAGTTTCCAAGAGCTCAAGAAGAGATTGATTTCAGCCCCAATATTGATTATGCCAGATATCAAGAAGCCTTTTGATGTGTATTGTGATGCATCCAAGATTGGCCTCGGATGTGTGTTGATGCAAGAAGGCAAAGTCATAGCATATCTATCTTGACAACTGAAGCAGCATGAGCAGAACTATCCTACCCATGATCTTGAACTAGCAGCCATAGTTTTGGCATTGAAGACCTGTCATCATTACCTGATGGGTAATCGCTGTAAGATTTATTCAGATCACAAGATCTTAAAGTATATTTTCACTCAGAAGGAGCTGAATATGAGGCAAAGGAGATGGATAGAGTTAATCAAGGATTACGACCTTGACATTCACTATCACCCCGGCAAAGCCAATGTGGTAGCGGATGCTCTTAGCAGATTGCCGTGTAGGTTAAACACCATGATCAAGGAAAAGCAACCAAGTTTGCATGAGGAGTTAGAGCTATTTAGAACTGAGCTAGTTAGCAAAGGATTATTAGCTAGCATTGAACTTCAACCCACTTTGATTAGTCAGACCAAGGAAGCCCAGAAGGGAAATGCAAGTATCGACGGAATCAAGCGTCGTATTGGTACATGAAAGGTCCCTGGATTCACCGAAGAGGCTGAAGGAGTTTTGTGGTACAAAGGACGTATCTGTGTGCCAGCAGATTTGGAACTGAAGCAAGTTATCATGCAAGAAGCTCATGATACTCTTTATTCTATCCATCCCAGAGGAACAAAGATGTATCATGATTTGAAGGAGCAATTTTGGTGGCACAAGATGAAGAGAGAAATCGGAAGATACATCGCTAAGTGTGATATTTGTAAAAGAGTCAAGGTGGAACATCAGAGACCCGCAGGCCTGTTGCAACCATTACATATTCTGGAATGGAAATGGGATTTCGTCGGAATGGACTTTATCACCGGTTTGCCTACATCTAGTAGGGGAAATAACTCAATCTGGGTCATCGTTGATAGACTATCCAAGGTAGCCCATTTTATACATGTCAAGACAACCTACCAGAGTTTGAAGCTAGCAGAGTTGTACATTGCTAGAATCGTCAGTTTGCATGGAACCCCCAAGACCATAGTGTCAGATCGAGGAACCCAATTTACCTCGAGATTTTGGCACAAAGTCCAAGAAGGATTAGGGACCAAGTTGAATTTCAGCACAGCGTATCACCCGCAGATCGACGGATAGACTGAAAGAGTCAACCAGATCTTAAAAGATATGTTGAGTGCTTGTGTGTAAGAGTATGGATCAAAATGGGAAGATTGTCTGCCTTTCGCAGAATTCTCATACAACAACAGTTATCAAGCCAGTCTGCAAATGGCCCCATTTGAGTTCTTATATGGAAGAAAGTGCCTTACCCCTTTGAATAGGTCGCAAGTAGGAGAAAGTCTAATTTTCGGACCCAACATCCTACGAGAAGCCGAAGAGAAGGTTCACAAAGTCCGTGAGCACCTCAAGACCGCCCAATCCAGACAGAAGAGTTATGCCGACAAGAGACGGAGAGACCTGACTTTCAATGTCGGAGATTTTGTGTATCTCAAGGTTTCTCCATTAAAGGGAACGCAATGTTTTAGTCTGAAAGGAAAGTTAGCCCCAAGATATATCGGACCCTTCAAGATTCTGAATCGCTGAGGAGAAGTATCGTATCAACCGGAACTGCTGGAGGAGATGTCAGCCATCCATGATGTGTTCCACATCTCGTTACTTAGATGCCTAGAAGTGTCGGAGAAGACCGAAGTTTTCAAGAACATCGATCACCGAGCCATTGATATCAACAAGGATTTGACGTATCGTGAAGTGCCCATCCGTATCTTGGAAGAATCTTATAGAACCACCAGGACCCGGAGTATCAAATTTCTCAAGATCCAATGGAGCAATCATACCGAAGAAGAAGCCACTTGGGAGCGAGAAGATTACATTAGGACTGAGTTAACAGATCTCTTTAGTTCCTAGTTTTTCTTAAATCTCGGGACGAGATTTTTTTTAAAGGGGGAAGGTTCGTAACATCCAAAATATTTAATCAAGGTTATCAAGATCCAAATCACCCAATTTAGGGTTAACAAAAACTTTTTAACATTAAAATAATTAGGAATGCATATGTGTGTTGCATTAATATGGAACTATTTGGAAATGTCATGTTTGATTGTTCTAATGGTTGTAAAATGATTCAAAGGTGAATGCCACATCATCTAGATCATTTAAAAACCAAATCCAAAGAAAAAAATCAAATAAGAATAAAAAACCAAATGGTCACTTTTCCCATTTTAATCCACTAGGCCACTTTAGGTGTTCCTAGAAGTCAATTTCAAACAGAAACAATTCTAACTCTTTTCACCCCTTGCTAGTACAAGTAATGATCTGCCAAGGACCACTTTGAAATCTTACAAAAACATTCAAACACTAATTTTAAAGGGCATTTGAAAATAGAATCAAGTGTATTTGCATAGATCCCACTTTTTCAAAAACCACTCAAATGAGTTCACCTTGACAATCCCAAGCAACTACAGATGCTCAAGCATATGACTAACACACCCACCAAAAATCTTTTTAAAATTCAAACAAAACTTTCTCGCGGCCATTTTGTCTAACATTTGGCAGGCAGAGAACATTTGGCCTAACTAATCTTGTTGCAAATTAAGTTCCTGTCCCCCATTTAAACCTCTCATCTATCCTTTGTCTCCTCTTAGCCTAACTAAGCACCAGACAACCCCGCTCCTACCCCGCAAAGCTAGTACCGTGCCGGCCGAGTAAGGTCGTCACCGACCAAACGTGGGCAACGCGCCAGAGACCAAGCCGCGCCAAACCAGCACCACCCCTAGATCCACCGCACCCTACTGCGACCCCTTGTCCACCCACCGGAAGCAGCCAAGCCCTAGACCTCCGAGGAGCAGCCGCGCATCGAGCCTCTGCGCCATGCACGGAGCACGCCAGAGCGCCGTCCCCTACAGGCCAGCACACGCCGCGCCTCGACCTCAGCTTGCACGCGTCACTCCGCCTTAACCCCAGCATGCTCCAAGACATGCCCTTTTCCCGCCGCGCGACCAGCAGCCACCGCACACAGCGTCGAGAACAGCCTCTACCGCTCAGAGCGCCAGCCTCGCCCGACCAAAATCCACCACCCCTAGCTGTGCCATTGCACCGTAGATGACCGCCAGGAGGTAGCCCATTGTCCGCCTACCCCGCCCATGCCTTTAGCCCCTTCTACCGTCGTCTCCGATGAGCTGCGCCCATGCTGCTCTGCCCCTTAGTCGACCCTGTATAAGGAGCCCTCCCCAGCACCATTTCTCCACACTCCAACACTCCTCACCTCCCACTGAGTCCATCACACCATCCCTGGAGCCACTCGAGCCACCGTTCGCTGGAATTTCCACCGGAGCCGCCACAGCAGAGGAGGAAGGGTAGTCGATTTTGACCACCCCAGGAGCTTCCGTGACCATGCCTGAGTCCGCCGTCGTCTCCACGATCGATCGCCCCCATCGCTACGTTAGCTGGAGCCCTGGTAAACCTCCAATCGACCCCCACCGAGCCGCTATCGCTGATCTAGGTTCTAATCGCACGATCCACATCGCCTCGTACCGCTTCATGTTTAGTTGTGCCGCTGACATGCGGGACCCCCTGTTAGATTCCCTCTGTGCTGCGGAGTCTCACTGGGCCGGCCCATTTAGTTTCCCGCGCTGTCCTAAGAATTCAAATAAGTGTTTTTCTATTTAAGTTTAAACTAGTTATGTCCACTAGTTTAAAAATCAATTCAGGGAGTTCTACTGAACCAAAATGAATGATTCAAATTTTGTTAGAAAGATAATTAAAATCTTTATCCAAGCCCATTGGATTTAAATCATTTGGAGTTAGAGATCTCACCTAGCAATAATAACAAGCCATAGACTTTTCTACATTCAAACATTTTTCAAAAATCAACCATAATAGCTTTTGAGTTGATTCCAACACTCAAAAATCACATTTGATAATATCTATCTGGATATGAAATAATATTTAGGTTTGCATGCAGTGACTTTGGACTAGTACCAAAATAATGCTATATAGGCATTTCTAGTCACTTTAAATCCTTTAAATAATAAACTTAACATTATAAAATGTGACCAACACTTTAAATCACATTCCCATGCATTAGAATATGTGGTGATGACATGTGTCCACATGATCCCATATTTTAATTGGAGAATATTAAATCTTAGTTATTTTCAATGAGTAGAAATTACTTTTCTCAAATAAAATAAATGAAATTAGTTCATTAAATCTTGTGATGAATGTGGTGATGCTAGATCATCAAGTGTGTGCATTAGTGTACTAAATAGACTTGTTAAGTATTGTTTGGTGATTGTGTATTTCCGTATGTATTTATAGACGATAGTACCAACCAAGTCTACGAAGAGGAGGAATTATACCCCGAGGAAGAAGAGGAGAATTTCAACCACTACACTAACCAAGGCAAGCCATCATTAACAATGCAAGCTAACACTTGCAAGCTTCATAACCTAAGCAAATGCCTTCAGCATGCTTTGGTTATACCCTTTGGAGTTATACCCATCCCAAGTTTTACTTACAAGTCTTACCTTTTTCTCTACTAAAGTCCTTTACCTTTGTTTATAGATAGCATAAAGAGTATAAAACTTGGCCTATCTAGTTAGACTTAGATGTCATTCTATGGCATGAGATTGAGATTAGCATTCCACCATAGTGAACACTCTTAACTTAGTAGTTAGAGCTAAACCAAAACTTGATCACTTTAGATGGGAATACTTGGTGAAAATGATTATGAAAACCTTGGAATGATGAGTCATTATATTGAGATGTTTTGACATGTGTTGAGAAACACAACTGGTTTATGATGATGAAAATGTTAAGGCATGAGCCTTAGCCCTTTTATAAAAACTGATGGTTGGGTTCGGATGCGATACCATTCCAATTTTACCGTACAACCACAATACCTGAATTGGGTAAGGCTTAGCTAGAAGTTTATATGCATTAGTATGACTTCCCTCACGGGAGAGGTTTGAGTTGAGGCTACCTCTCAATGTTGTCCACCTATGCAGTGCCCATGATGGCAGATGGCCATGGCTGGGAGGCCAAGCTCATAGGAGAGGTGCTTGTACTAGGGTGTGTTATTGAAAGGTTATGATTGATTATCCGCATACTAAGTATGATGATTCAGGGTTACCCTGACGGATGATCAAATGTTGTGGTGAAAGTGTACCACCTCTGCAGAGTGTCAAACTATTCGAATAGCCGCGTCCGCGGTTATGGAAAGTTGGAGTGGACATACTACTCCGTTGTCAGATGTTTTCAAAATGAGTTATGAAATGAATCATGACATGATTTTACCACAACAGGGTTGTGAACGTGAAAACTAGTTTCCCACTTAAGTGGTTTTAGAACTTTATTTTATCTTTCTTTGTTTCTGAACTCAGCTTAGGTTTCAAACTTAACTTTAGAAACAAACTTAGAGATTAGCATTCCTACTAGAACTACCTTACTTGTTAGTGATAGTTTGCGAGTACTTAAAGAGTACTCATGGCTTTGTCCCTGGCTATTCTCGTGGACAAACTATGAAGAGGACTACCCGGAAGGAGGACAACAGGACGGCTACGACAACTAGGATTGTCTCCCATCGTCAGCATTGCCTGTGACACTGAAGATGGAGCCCACCGCTATGCTATTTATTCGGCTACTTGTTTGTATTAAGACTGGATCATGAGATCCTTTATTTGTGTAAGACCTTATTATGGTTTGTAATGGATGATGTACTGTGATATCCAATCTGTTATGTCTCGCAAAAATGGTAATCCAGGGATTGCGATGTATGGCATAATAGGCATATGGGATTAAAAATCCGGGTGTTGACAATGTGATGCCACAAGCCAAGTTGACAGACATATATAGTCGATCGACAACATGTTGTACTTGTGATTCCCATGTTTTATGAGCTTTCAAACTTCCTAGCTAACTCTAGCCATTTTAATGAATTTAAGTCGATTTATCGAAATTAGGTGAAATTTGAAACTACATGTAAATTGTAGGTTTTGCTTTGTAATTTTTATGAAAAATCTTTTAATTTGGAGGTACCCATCAAGGGGTCACAATTAATATATCTGAAAACAACGAGAGTTTTGATGATAGGTTCAACTTCTTGCTGCGATTTTGCATCTTGACAATTTAACGAAATTAATTAGGTCAAACTTGAGCTACAAGTAAGCGTGATAGATAGCTCTTGAATTAAATATCATTTCAGAGGTAGATGGGTGCATTTTCTAGTAGTAAGCAGTGTTGTGGGTGTGAGTGTCCAACTACTAGGAAAGAACATTGAATTCTACGTTTTCCGAGTGAAGATGAACGAGGTTAGTTGTTCTTTTCCGTAAAGAGAAGTTCAAAGAATATTGGATGTGGATGCCACAAGCCAAGTTGACAGACACACATATATATATAGACCCCAGGGTGTAGAATAAGTTATTCTACACCCACCCTCTATCTTTCAAACCGTATATTATTTTTACGTCACGTAAATTTTCTCTTACCTCGGATGTCGAGAACAACATAAGAAAATTTAGACATATCGTAAAAAAAATCGTCTGATGACCCACAAGTATAGGGGGTGTATCGCATTATTTTTGATAAGTAAGAGTGTTGAACCCAACGAGGAGTAGAAGGTGTTGACAAGTGGTATGGATCAGGAATTCTCTGTAAATACTTAGCAAACAGATTTTTAGGGGGTTTTGATAATGAAGATAAATAAAGTACGAGTAAATAAAAGACAATAATAATAATTGCAGCAAGTGGCCCAATTCTTTCTTTAGCAAAGGACAAGACGGTTGTATTACTTAAGATGACTAAACGTTCTCAAGGACACATGGGAATATCGTCAAGTGCTTTCGCTTCATATAGTCGATTAATCTTCTCTGGTTAGATAAGTGTTGTGTGGGTGAACCTATGCTAATGTACTGACCTTCCTAGGATTAATACATACTTGTGATTATACCCCTTGCAAGCATTCGCAACTATAAGAAAGTAATTAAGATAAAAACCTAACCACAACCTTAAAATTTGAGATCCTACACCTACACTCCCTTATGCAAAGGTTTCCTAACGGGGGTTCAGGTTTCTGTCACACTGGCAACCCCATGATTAGTTGCCAAATACACAATGAATTCCCCTAGGCCCATAAAGGTGAAGTATCAAGTAGTCGATGTTCACATGACACCACTAGAAGAATAACACCACAACTTAAATATCAAACCATTGAATCTTTCTCAACACAATTCCACTACTAACAACATGCTTCTCCCATGTCGTGAAGAACTAAACAAACTACTTCTGAGACATCATATGGATCAAGATCAGAGATTAAATAATGATAAGTAACAATCTGAATATGAACAATAATTCAATGGCTCCACTCAATAGCATCAACTACAACAAGTAATCAACACCAGGAAAGTTTCCCCTAAGAACTATGCAAGATTCAACCCAATTGTTATAGCGGTATGAAGTGGTGATGATGGTGCTGGTGGAGATGATGATGGAGATCCCGATGAAGTCTAGCTTTATGATGGTGTTGATGGCGATGATCTCCCCTCTCTAGGAAGGAATTTCCCTAGCAGATTTCTGCCTGCCGGAGACCTCTTTCTCTCTTTGTAGTTTCCGCCCCGCAGAGGCGGCGGAACCTTTTTGTGGTCGCTCCCTGAGTCTTAGGTTTTTGAGGGTATTATATACGCCAAAGGGCGATGCGGGAGGTGGGCCAGGGTGGCCACACCACCTGGTGGCGCGGCCAGGGGTGGCCCGCGCCAGGGGGTGGTGTGGGCCCCCTGTGGCCCATCTCCACTTCCCCTTCTGGACTCCTTCGTCTTCTGGAAAAATAGGAATTTCGTATATTTTCTAGGATTTTCTGATCTTTGCCAATTTTGCACCTGGACAGTGCCTTTTCCATCAGAATCCTGACTTTAGTGGTTCATTCTCCAAAAGTCATCAACCATGCATAAATAGATGAAATAACATAAGTACCATCTCTTAATATGAAATATATCAATGAATAACAGTAAATTATGATATAGAATAGTGATGCAAAATGGATGTATCAACTCCCCCCAAGCTTAGACCTCGTTTGTCCCCAAGCAAAAAACTAAGCTCAATAAACATGACCACAAGTTTATGGAGTGAAGTGTCGATAAAAAGAATACAGACAAGAAGCATCACATTCAATACACAAATCATAATAGAAAACAACTCACTATTATATAACTTTACTTGCAATGAGTAATGGAAACACAATAAAGATACACAAAGTAAATCATAATTGGTGATGGCAAACTTTATTCTTGGTCAAAGAACGGTTAACAATTTGCAGGAATTCAAACATATTGGGGTTTTCAATGATAGCTTTCAAAGTAATATTCTCCTAGATAAGAGCAATGTGCAAAACAATGAGAATAAGAAACATGATTTAATACAACATCATATAAAAGGTTGAAATACAACAGCTCAAATGCTTGCTTAAGATAGAAAGGAATAGGTTTACTAACTCAACAAAAAGTAAAAGATAGGCCCTTCATAGAGGGAAGCAGGGATTTGAAGTTTCATAAATATCTTCCAAAAATTATGGTACTTATTAGCTTTCAGCTCTCATTGCCCCTATCATAAGCATCTTTAGGTGATTAAGGTTAAAGTGAACAAATATGAGGATATGCTTGACAAGTTATAAGTCAAAAATCTCATGCTCCTTTCCTACGAGTACCGAACCTCATGCTACTCAACTTTAGTCACAAATAAGTTCTTTTCATTGTAAGTACATGTATCTCATGGAGAACCGCCAACAGGGTACCCCTTGCCCCATGATACAGGACCTATCCCATATCAAAATGACAAGGCAACAGACAATGAGCATCTTAGTGATCTTTTTATTTGCTATTTGCATAGGTTTTTATTGAGAATGCTTCACAGAATGCTCACTATGGTTATGCTGCAAATTTCCACCATGATTAGGCAAGGCTTAGGCTAGCCGCCCAAGCGTTTCTCTAACACATATACAAACTCCATGAGCTTACAAGCTCCCCTTTTATTTTACAGTGTCGGGATCCATAAACAAAAGAACATGATATCAACTGAATAATAAGTGCAATGTTGAAAGCGTTCCCCATGGTACATGGTTCTGCTAATTCTCAACTTATAAAGTGCAAGCATATACGCAACATAGATGGACGCAATGGTTCAAGTTTATTAAGTGCAAGAAAATAAAGTGTGCATCAAGTTTGTGAGAGCTTTAATCACTAGTTTTCACATAACAAGTTTAATTTGGAAGGTAGGTAAAAGCATGAATTTACTTGGAATAGCAATAATGCTAATAGGTAGATATGGTGGAAACTACATATTACGAAGTTTAACAACAAAAGGAAGGTACTAGAAGAAAACGGGTCGGAGACGGTCTCCGGGGTGGCCACACCCCCTGGTGGCGCGGCCAGGTGGGCCCATGCCACGGGGTGGTGTGAGCCCCCCGAGCTCTATTTCCGTCCCCCTTTCGACTCATTATCTTCCACGTTAGATAAAAACTACAAAAATATAAATTGAAAGGTTTTTCGTGGACCTTTTCTTACTAGAACTATTAGCTATTCAAAAACGAACTCTGTAGGTTTCTGAATTTGGTCCTTGATAAAAAAAATCCGGAGTCACCACTTGAATAACATCAATATCTTCATTGTAAGAATCTCCAGTAATATAGTGCTTGAGTCTTTTGACCATTCACCATCTTATTACACCATTCTCTCTTAACACTTGAAAATTTCTTTCATACAAAACTTCACACAATCTTCATTAGCAACATTAGTGCATATAAAATAATAAACCTTTGGGTTCAATTTCAACTTAAATTCACCAAAACATAAGCTACTGAAACAACTCCTTTCGAAAACCCAAAAGAATTAAAAAAGAGAATCGATTTAAGAGGCAAATGCAAAATGGCAGAAATCTGCCAAAACAGACCAGCAGGTAAAGATCATTTTTTTCGAAAATCTTCTGTTGCTCAAATCTGGGGCATGCACAAAAACAATTACAGATCAGTACGACGTTCTGGGATTTTTCACGATTTTTTACAGTGAAGTACATAAATCTGTTTCAGGACAGCAACTTCTCAAAATCTTAGTTCTCTTCCATTAGAGGTCGATCTTAACACAAAAACCAAACAAAAAGGATAAGGAGAGGTTATTACAGAATCAATAACTTCCAGGACTCAAATAAACAAAAATAAACTAAAAGCAAAAATACATTGGGTTGTCTCCCAAAAGGCTCTTTGTTTATAGCCATTAAGATGGGCATGAAAATTTCAATGATGCTCACATAAGAACATGAATTGAAGTAAAAGAGAGCATCAAGAAAAAATATACACATATTTAGGTCTAACCCACTTCCTATGCAAGGGAATTTTGTAAGAAAATAAATTATTGAAACCAGAGGCTACTAGCATAGGAAGGCAAAACAAGTGCAACATAAAGACTTTTAGCATAAAGCGAGGAAACTTAATATTATTGAGATACATAAAAACACTGTAACACCCCAAATCTTTTAATCAATATTATCAAGTTCTAATCACCCAATTTTAGGGTTAGCAAAAACTTTTATTTCTACTTTGAATATGAATGCATGTGTGATTTGCATTAGTGTAGAATTGAGTGCAATTGCCATGTTTGATTGCTACAAATGATAAGAAATGGTTTAAGGAGGAATACTACATCATCTAGGCCAATTACAAAATAAAAATAAATCAAATATAAAAGATATGAGCAAATGGTCATTTTGACCAAAGTTAACCACTAGGCCACTTTGAGTGTTCCTAGAAAAGAAATTCTAACAGAAACAATTCCATTTCTTTTCACCCCTTGCTAGACCAAGTAAAAGTGAACCAAGGCCCACTTTACAAACTCACCAAAACTATTTTCAAATCTATTTAAAGGATAGTTTAAAATTGAATCAAGTTCATATGGTAAGATCACCATTTTGCAAAAACCAACTAAATCAATTCACCTTGACAAATCCAAGAAACCTTAGACACTTAAGCATAAGATCCAAACACTCACCAAATTTCATTCAAAATTTTCAAACTAAATCTCATGCGGCCATTAAGACAAACACCTTGCTTACACTAATTAACTCTAGCCTGACTTCATTGTTTGAGCAGTGATCATTCAAACCATTGCCCCCAATGCACTCTAGTTGTCTCCCCCAGTCTCTAACCGCACCAGACAAGCTCCCCCTTAGCCGTTGTGCACCAGTGTGCCGCCGCCCGAAGCCACACTCGTCGGCCGACCGTGGACACAACAACAGAGGACACACTGCCCTCGCCCACGACGCGCACCAGACATGCCACAGTCGACCGCCACCCCCTATCCAAGCCACGACCACAGGAGAGCCCTAGACACCCTAGCAGCGTCGCGCCCAATGTCTCTGCGCCGTGCCGAGAACACGCCAGAGATTCACACTCGACTAGCTCGCACGCGTCGCGCCTCACCCTCGCCTCGCGTGCACCCACTCGCCTTAACCCTAGCTAGCTCCCAGACACCCCCGTTCGCCGCCGTGCGACCCGTAGCACCCATGCGCCATCTCGAACACCGATGGTTCCGCGCAGAGCACTTCCCGAGCCCGACCGTTCCATGCCGCCCTTTGTCGTGCCATTAAACCCACGATGATCGCTAGGGAACACCGCACCACCCCCTACCCACAGCCATGTCGATAGCATGGTGTACCGCCCTCGCCGGAAACGCTAGCCCATCCCGCTTGGTCCCTTCATCGATGTATAAATAGACGCCCTCTCCGCCTCATTTCTCCACACCAACACACTCCCAACTCCTCACAGACACTCCCTCACCCTTTCCCGGAGCTAGGCGAGCACCACCTCACTGGAATTTGGCCGGAGCCCACCGCTGCAGGAGGAGAAGTGTCTCGTCGATTGGAGCCGCCCTAGGAGCTACCGTGACCACCGTTCGAACCACCGTCATCGACAACGTCGTTCTCCCCCATCACCGACCGTAGATGGAGCCCAGGTGAGCCCCACACGACCCCCACCGCCGCGTTAGGGTTTAGACCTCGCTAGAGCTGTTCGTCGTCGATGATGAACTGAACTCATTGGATCGTCTTTAAATCGTAGGGCCTAGATTCAAAGATACCGCTTCGGTTAGTTAGAGTCGCTGACTGGTGGACCCCCCTGTTAGCAGCCCGCTGTGCTGTGCAGTGCAGATTGGGCCAGCCCGTTTAGTTTCCCACGCAGGCCTGTGAATTCAAATAGTATTTTCCAATTTAGTTAAACCCACATTCTGTCAGTAGATTCAAAAATTGCATGATTCAAATTTTGTTAGAAAGGTATTCAAAATATCTATCCAAGCCCGTTGGATTCAAACCATTTGAAATTATAGATCACCTATACCAAAAAAAATAACACAGAGACTTTTCCAACTTCAAACATTTTTCAAAAATCAACCATAAATGCTTTTGAGTTGTTTCCAACTCTCAAAAATCACATTTGACAAGATCTATCTGAATATGTAAAAGTATTTAGGTTTACATGCAGTGACATTGGACTAGTACCAAAAGAATGCTATATAGGCATTTCTAGTCACTTTAATTCTATTAAATAATAACTTTAAACTTTATAAAATATGACCAACACTTTAAATCACATTCCTATGGATTAGAATATGTGGTGATGACATGTGTCAACATGATCCCATATTTTAATTGGAAAATATTAAATCTTAAGTATTTTCAATGAGTAGAAATTACTTTTCTAAAATAAAATAAATAAGACTAAGTTTTTATTTCATGTGATGATGCTAGATCATCAAGTGTGAACCTTAGTGTGCTAAATAGAAGTAGTTAAGTATTTTTTGGTGATTGTGTACCTCGTATTTATTTATAGACGATAGTACCGACCCCGAATACGAGGAGGAGGAGTACTACCAAGAAGAAGAAGAAGAAGAAAACTTCAATCACTTCACTACTCAAGGCAAGCCATCATTAACAATGCAAGCTACAACTTGCAAATTTGCATAACCTAAGCAAGATGCATTAGTCATGCTTGGTCATCCAAATTTGATTATACCAATCCCAAGTTTTACTTGCATGCTTTATTCTTTTACTTTTCCTAAAGTTCTTTACTTTTAGTTAGTGCTTTGTGAGTATTGGAAAAATAGGATAGATACCATAAAGAGTATAAAACTAGGCCTAACTAGTCATCCTTAGATGTCATTCCATGGCATGAGATTGGATATTTGCACCCCTCATTAGTGAAAACCCCCAACTTTAGTGGTGCTAAGCATAAAAGTTGATCACTTTAGATGGGAATACTTGGTGAAAATGATTATGAAAACCTTGGAATGATGTTTCATTCTATTGAGATGTTTTGGCATGTGCTGAGAAACACAATGGTTTGATGATGAAAAGAGGCATGAGCCTTAGCCCTTTTATAAAACTGATGGTTGGGTTTAGATGCGATAACATTCCAATTTTACCGTACAACCACAATACCTAAATTGGGTAGGTCTTAGCCGGAAGTTTATGTGCCTTAGTATGGTTTCCCTTGCGGAAGAGGTTGAGCTGAGGCTACCTCTTGATGATTGTCCACCTATGCAGTGCCTAGGAAGGCAGATCGCCATGGCTGGGAGGCCAAGCTCATAGGGGAGGTGCATATACTAGGGTGTGTAATTGAAAGGTTATGACTGATTATCCGCATACTAAGTATGATTGATTCAGGGTTATCCCTGACGGATGTATCGAATTTTGTGGTGAAAGTGCACCACCTCTGCAGAGTGTCAAACTATTAGAATAGCCGCGTCCGCGGTCATGGACAGTTGGAGTGGCCATACTATTCCGTCGTCAGATGTTTTCAAAATGACTTGTGACTTGAACTACGATTCTGACTTAACCACAACAGGGTTATGGACATGAAAACTAGGTTCCCATTTAAGTGCTTTAGAACATTAAATTAGTTTTCTTTACTTCTAAACTCAGCTAGAAATAAACCTGGATTTTTGCAAATAAACCTAGAGCTTAAGATTCCTATTAGAATTACCTTACTTGTTAGTGATAGTTTGTGAGTACTTAAAAGAGTACTCATGGCTTTGTCCCTGGCTATTCCCGTGGCCAGACTATGAGGAGGACTACCAGGATGATGGACAGTAGGAGGTCTATGACAACAAGGATCATCTCCCATCGTTAGCATTGCCTGTGACCCTAAAGATGGAGCCCATTACTACGTTTATTATTTCGCTGCTTTGATTGTATTAAGACTGGATCATGAGATCCTTTATTTGTAAGACCTTATTATGGTGTGTAATGGATGATGTACTGTGATATCAATATGTTATGTCTCACAAAAATGGTAATCCTAGGATTGCGATGTATGGCATATCAGGCATCTTGGATTAAAAATCCGGGTGTTGACAAGTTGGTATCAGAGCCATCCTGACCATAGGAGACCCTAGTTAGAATGCACGTCCGAACAAAAACTTAGTTTCAAAACAAAAGAAGTGAGTATTTATGAAAACCTATTCCATCTCTTATCCTTGAGATCCTTTCAAAAAAATTCATGTTCCTCAAAAATTCTTTCCAACCTACATAAAAATTTGACACACCTGATCACCTCACTAACTTGCTCACCCTAAATTCTTATAGATGGAGATCCAGTATTGCAAGTTCTACCAGCTGGGCAACGGAGGCCAGCTGATCTTTGAGAGGGGTCTAGATGCACTGTCAGGGTATCTAGAGCGCCCGCACCCGGAGTTCTTCAGGGCACAACTCAATGATCACGTAGGAGGAGATCTACAATGGATGATAGTTGCAGATCTCAGAGGCAAGATGGAAGCACCAACTTCGGAGAAGATCCAATTTACCTTGAGGGAGAACAACTGGCTAGATGGATTAGCCAGGGCCATGCATGAAACTCTTGCCCGTGTTTGTGGACAGAACATCAACCTGATCCAGGTAACTCGCTTTGCTCACTTCGCAAGGTGTGATTCTATGGGGATGCCTTTGGAGATGCCAGGACACCCAAAGCTGAAGCACCAGGTGGACAATCTTGACTTCATGTTGTATGATACGCATAAAGAGTTGGACAACGCTCGTGCCTACGCCCACCACAACCTTGCCATTACCGTCAAGAAGGACCAGACCCTCGCCATTCTCGCCAAGGAGCACCAATCACTTCGTCGTCAGCGCGATAAGAAGGATCGCACCATCGAGGGTCTTTGCAAGAAGGTGGCCGCTCTCGAGAAGACCATCCGTCAACAGGAAGTCCAGCTTGAAGCAAAGGAGGAAGAGGAAGGTGAAGATATCCAAGGAGATCTTTACTCCTACCTCAGTGATGACAACAACTACCTGGAGGATGATGCCATGGAGTTTCCACACTGATGATGATGATTCCGACTTCATTGATGATGATTAGATGCACTTGAGCACTACCGTAGGAATGAGTTGTACTGGTCCCACTGTATCGTAGTTTCACAGAACGGTTCTTAAAATCATTTGTTTTCCATCTGTGTGTGGTGTGTGTTTGTATGGTGTGCTTTGAATGAATGAATAATAAGAAGTTGTTAGTTTCCAAAACCTAAGTCAAACTCAAAGTTTAAAGCTTTTGAAACAAAAACCATAAACCTTAGAAATTTCCCTCTTATCTCATTATCTATCTCAATCTTTAGATGACTCGCGGAACTCCTAGAGGAAGCAGTTCATCTTAGGGCCCGATGCTGCAGATTCTACAAATGCTAGTTTCCGACTATGAAGCTAGTAGAGTCGAATGCCAAGCCAACTTAGCCACTCTCCAACAGATAGCTCAGATGGCCCACAATAATCAAGGCCATGGAAACCAAGATCATCATGGATCCAAGCTCAAGAACTTTCAGAATACCAACCCACCTATCTTTAGTAAATCTAAGGATCCCTTAGATGCCGATGACTCGCTGCAAACCATGGAGAACAACCTAGAAGTCGCAGGAGTTCAAGCCAATGAGAAGGTACTATTTGCCACCCACTATCTGGCTGGAGATGCAAGAGCCTGGTGGAATAGCACTCCTACCATGAACGACGGTCAGATGATGACTTGTGAAGCATTCAAGATCAAGTTCAGCCGGACCCATGTGCCCCAAGGCTTGGTCACTAGAATGAGGGATGAGTTCAGGGAACTGAAGCAAGGAAGGATGACTGTAGTTGAGTACCGTGACAAATTTCTGTCCCTAGCTAGATATGCCCCTAATGAGATCCGCACTGAAGCAAAGAAGAAGGAAAAGTTCCTAAATGGATTGCATGATGAGATGCAGACTATGTTAGTCAACATCCGTTTTGAAGATGTAGAAGAGCTAGTCGAGTCTGCCATACAAATGGTAGGGAAGATAAAACAAGCCAATGACAATCGCAAGCGCAGGATGATGCACCAGACTGGATCCCACCATACCTAGAAGTATCGCCCCAACCCGTCTGTAGGATATGCCCCAAGAAACAACCGACCCCCTATGTCCCGTCCCAACTATCCCAATCATAGCGGAGGAAACTTGAAGTCCGGAGGAAATCACCACAAAAACCCCGTCAACTCCAATAACTTCAACCGTGCAGCACCCAAGTCCAACAACAACAACAATACTGCCCCCCAGGACTAGAAGCAATGTTGTGCCTATCGTAGGAAAAGACAAGTCCCAGATTACTTGCTTTGAATGCGGAGTCAAGAGTCACTACTCCAACGAGTGCCCCAAGAAGCTTGCTGTAGCCACCAATGTGAATGCACCTACTCAGCAGCAATGTCGTGTTCAGCCTAGAAGGAGATTTGCCCCAGGGAACTCGCTCAACCGCAACGGCTGTCTGTTCCACATGAATGCTGAAGAAGCTCAGGAAGCGCCAGATGTTGTGTTGGGTATGTTTTCTACTTGTAAGAGTGTTGTTTGATTCTGAAGCATCGCACTCGTTTGTTACAAAAGAATTTGCATGCACTAGTAAGATTCAACCAACAAAATTGAAGCATGTTATGATAGTTCAAATACCTGGTTCAACCACCAAAGCTAGAAAAACTTGCAATGTTGTACCATCAGAATCCATGGCATAGATTTTTATGCTAATCTAATAGTACTTGGAACCAAAGGTTTGGAAGTAGTACTAGGAATGGATTGGATGTCGAAACATAAAGGATTGATCGACTATGCCAAGAAAGCCATAACCATGACAAGTAGCATTGGAGTATCAGTAGAACATGTATCCGAGACCTTACCCCGCCAGTTCAAATGCAACAAGAGTCTATCCCAACCAAACCTAGACCAAGTCAGAGTAGTCTGTGAATACCCTGACGTGTTCCTAGAGGAATTGCCCGGTATGCCCCCAGATCGGGATATCGAGTTCATCATTGAACTAGTTCCTGGAACTAGACCCATAGCTCAGAGACCTTATAGTATGAACCCATCTGAATTAGTGGAGCTAAAGAAACAACTTGATGTTATGCTAGCTAAAGGTCTGATTCAACCAAGCGCATCACCATGGAGATCGCCCGTTTTTGTGGATAAGAAAGATGGAGGTAACCGTTTGTGCACGGATTACCGGAAGCTGAATGATGTCACCATCAAGAACAAGTACCCACTGCCCAAGATAGAGGATCTGTTTGATCAGTTGACTGGTGCCAGAGTGTTTTCTAAGATTGATCTTAGAACTGGTTATCGTCAACTCAAGATTCATGCAATGGATATCCCAAAGACCGCCTTTACCACCAGATATGGATTGTATGAGTATACGGTCATGTCTTTTGGATTAACCAATGCCCCCGCTTATTTCATGAATCTCATGAATAAGATCTTTATGAACTTCCTGGATAAGTTTGTCGTTGTTTCTATCGATGATATTCTGATCTACTCCAAGTTAGAAGAAGACCATGAGCTACACCTGAGAACCATCCTTGAAACCCTTAGAGAACATCAGTTGTATGCCAAGTTTAGCAAGTGTGAGTTTTAGTTGAAGGAAGTAGGATTCCTAGGACATATTGTGTTGGCAGGAGGAGTCGCGGTCGATCCTGCCAAGATCAAAGATGTTGAAGGATGGAAAGCCCCAACCACTCAAACCCAAGTCCGCGCATTTCTCGGATTAGCAGGATACTACCGCAAGTTCGTTGAAGAATTTTCAAGCATTGCAAGAACAATGACCCAATTGTTGAAGAAAGATAAGAAGTTCAAATGGACGGACAAATGTGAAGCAAGTTTTCAAGAGCTCAAGAAGAGATTGATTTCAGCCCAATCTTGATTATGCATCATATCAAGAAGCCTTTTGATGTGTATTGTGATGCATCCAAGATTGGTCTCGGATGTGTGTTGATGCAAGAAGGCAAGGTCATAGCATACCTGTCTAGACAACTGAAGCAGCATGAGCAAAACTACCCCACCCATGACCTTGAACTAGCAGCCGTAGTTTTAGCCTTGAAGACATGGCTTCATTACCTTATGGGTAACCGCTATGAGATTTATTCGGATCACCAGAGTCTAAAGTATATTTTCACCCAGAAGGAGCTGAATATGAGGCAAAGGAGATGGATAGAGTTAATCAAGGATTATGACCTTGACATTCACTATCACCCCGGCAAATCCAATGTGGTAGCGGATGCTCTTAGTAGATTGTCGTGTAGATTAAACAACATGATCAAAGAAGACCAGCCATGTTTGCATGAAGAGTTGGAGCAGTTTAGAATGGAGCTAGTTAGCAAAGGATTTTTAGCTAGAATAGAACTTCAACCCACTTTGATCAATCAGATCAAGGAAGCGCAGAAAGGAAATGCAAGTATCGACAGAATCAAGTGTCGCATCGGTACAGGGAAGGTCCCTAGATTCACCAAAGATGAAGAAGGAGTTTTGTGGTACAAAGGACGTATCTGTGTACCAACAGATTCCGAGCTGAAATAAGTCATCATACAGGAAGCTCATGATACTCTTTATTCTATCCACCCGGGAGGAACGAAGATGTATCAGGATTTGAAGGAGCAATTTTGGTGGCACAAGATGAAGAGAGAAATCAGAAGCTACATCGCCAAGTGTGATATCTGTCAGAGAGTCAAAGCGGAACATCAGAGACCCGTAGGACTTTTGCAACCATTGCAGATTCTAGAATGGAAATGGGATTTTGTCGGAATGGACTTTATCACTGGTTTGCCTACATCTAGTAGGGGAAATGACTCTATTTGGGTCATAGTTGATAGACTGTACAAGATAGCCCATTTTATACCTGTCAAGACAACCTACCAGAGTTCGAAGCTAGCAGAGTTGTACATTGCTAGAATCGTTAGCTTGCATGGAACCCCTAAGATCATAGTATCGGATCGAGGAACCCAGTTTACCTCAAGATTTTTGCAGAAAGTCCAAGAAGGATTAGGAACCAAGCTAAACTTCAGCACAGTGATGTCTACGCACTTCTATTCTTGTAGACAGTTGTTGGGCCTCCAAGTGCAGAGGTTTGTAGAACAGCAGCAAGTTTTCCCTTAAGTGGATCACCCAAGGTTTATCGAACTCAGGGAGGAAGTGGTCAAAGGTATTCCCTCTCAAGCAATCCTGCAATCAAGATACAAGAAGTCTCTTGTGTCCCCAACACACCTAATACACTTGTCAGGTGTATAGGTGCACTAGTTCGGCGAAGAGATAGTGAAATACAAGTGGTATAGATAATTATAAGTGGTAATAGTGATAGAAAATAACTTGATGGCGTGGAAGAAACTAAAAGCAAACTGAAATAAAGATGAAAGCAAGCAAACATGTAACAGATCTAATAGAAAACGGTGTTTCCGTGCTAATAAACAAGGCCTATGGATCATACTTTCACTAGTGAACACTCTCTCATAAATATATCTTCTCTTTATGATACTACTCTTAACTACTCTCCGGTTGGACACTCTAATCCATGGTAGGGCTATAACAGAACACCTCAAAGTAAGCCTTTCCCATCTAGAAAAACCCACACTGTCACCTTGAGCACTAGATGGTTCCAACAAACACCACAATTTCATAGAAACATCCAACTCCAAATATAACTCATAACAAGTATTTGTAATCTCTAGCCTAAGTGCCACCATGGTGAGCACGTTGTCACTTTCACACACATGGGGAGAGCAGAGATTCATTAAAGCACTTGAGTAGTAGAATAGATCTATAGATTACAAGCTCATGATCTCCATAAGATCATGCATAGAGAGAGAGAGAGAGATGAACACATAGCTACCGGTAGAACCCTTAGCCTCGAGAGAGAACTACTCCCTCCTCATCATGGGAATCAGCAATGGTGATGGAGATGGTGGTGGAGATCGATGGAGATGGCTCCAGGGGCACTTCCCCTTCCCGGCAGGGTGCTAGAACAGAGACTTTCTGTCCCCCGAATCTCCCCGTCAGTGGCGGCGGTGCTGCAGAACTTTTCCTGGCTGGAGGCTTCTTATAGGCCAGAGGGCAAGGTCGGTGGAGTGCCAGGGGGACCACACCACCTGGTGGCGCGGCCAGGGCTAGCCCGCGCCACCATATGGTGTGGCCAGGACCTGGCCCTCCTCCATCTCGTATTCTGGCTCCGTGAGACTTCCGGTAAAATAGGAACTTTGGCTTTTTTCCCGTCCAATTCTGAGAATATTCATTTTGTAACTTTCTGGAACCAAAAATAGCAGAAAACAGGCAACTGGCACTGTGGCTCTTTGTTAATAGGTTAGTCCAAGAAATCATATGAAAATTACTCCAAAGGTTGAACAAAACACAAGAAAGTGGATAAAACCAAGCATGGAACATCAAAAATTATAGATACATTTGCAATGTATCAACATCCCCAAGCTTAACTCCTGCTCGTCCTTGAGTAGGTAAGTGATAAAAAGAAAGAATAATTTTTGAGGTGACATGCACCATCAAAGACTTGATCAAAGTATTTGTAAAACATTCAAAGCTGGGATCATAGTACTTCAATCATAACATGAAAGACAAAGTTCTAGCAATAAGACAAAGAAACTATGATGCAACATGAAAAGGCACAAACAAAAGATTCATGAATAACAATGCTTTGCAAGATGTTTGTTTCACATAAATAAAACATTGCATAATAGCATTCAGCTTATCCCTCATAGAGTAGCAAATATAAATGTATAGGACACCTTCAAAGTTCATAAGAGTGACTAGATACAAATAGTTTAAAACAAGCAATATCAAGTTATGCATCAATCAACTAGTCTTGGGGCAATGCACATAGAACTAAGAATGGCCACTATGCTCTCGAAGTAGGTGCATAAAGGTAGAAGGTGGAGACTCAATATAATAGTGGAAGAAAGGCCTTTTGTAAAAGGAAGTAGGGATTCAAGTCTCATAAAGAGTTTCCAAAAATTATGGTACTTATAGCTTTCAGCTCTCATTACCCCTATCATAAGCATCTTGAAGTGATTAAGGTTAAAGTGAACAAACTATGGTGTACATGCTTGACGAAGTATAAGTCAGAAATCCCATGTCCCTTGTATATGAGGGCCGCTCCTCATGCTGCTCAAGTTTAGTCACCGGTAAGTTCTTGTCATCGTAAGTACATGTGTATCATAGAGAACCGCCAACGGGGTACCCCTTGCCCGATGATACAGAAGAATCCCCATATCAAAATGACAAGGCAAGCAGACAACGAGCATCTCAGCATTCTTCTTATTTACCATGGGAATATGGTGATTTTTTTCTCTCTTTCCTATTTTCATAGTATCTCTTTTTTTCTCTTTTTTTTCTCAATATAGGACTCTTATAAGAAGAATGCTTCATAGACAGCTCATTATGGTTACGCTGCAGGTTTCCACCATGTCAGCATGGATTAGACCAGCGGCCCAGGCATTTCTCTAACACATATACATAACTCCATGGACTTACAAGCTCCCCTTTCATTTCGCACCGACGACATCCATATACAAAAGAGCATGATATCAACTAGGTACAAGTACCAAGTGCAATGTTGAAAGTGTTCCCCATGAAAGCATGGTTCTGCTAATTCCCAACAAATAAGTGCAAGCATATATAACATAGAAGATACAATGGTTCAAGTTTATTAAGGGCAAGTAAAGTGTGCCATCAAGTTCATGAGAGCTTTAATCACTAGTTTTCTCATAACAAGTGGAAGGTAAACAAAAGCATAAATGTACTTGGAACAACATAAGCTAGTTGGTAGGTATGGTGGAATCTTTGGAATAACTTGGTTTAGGGAGTTGGATGGATGAGTGGAACTCATACTTTGTTGTGGAGGCTAGCAAAAGACTGGGAGCGACAAACTAAGAGAGCAATAATGGCCATAATCATGTAGAGCGACAAAACATCATTGATCAAAGCATAAAGTGATACTATAAGTTGAAAACTAAAGGATCATAAAGGCTAAGGTGACTTTGGATAGTCATAACATGGTGTGAGCATGCGCCAAGTCAACCCAAATGAAGCATCAAAGGAGAATATCACTATACTATGCTTTAATATGCTAAAACAACGCATGATTCATCCAAGGCACATTAAGAAATCACAATTGTTTATAACAAGTCATGCTACAACAAAGAATACTAAGCATAAAGCCAAAATAATATCAAGCATGGCATGACAAAGCATAGGCCACAGTCAAAAACAAGCTCTCTTTACCACTTAAGCATGAACTTTCCTACTCTTTTCCAATCCAAATCAAATTATTTGAAACAACTCACAAAGATGATAATAAATAAAGATCAGTGAGCTTGTCTCACAAATCCACAAAGAAGAACTAAAAAGTTCTAAGCTGAAAGCACGAGAAAACTAAGGCTAAACACGGTGCTAGCAAAAGAGAACACTCACAGAACAACAAGAATGAAAACTAGAGTGTTCTAGGCAATGAAAACGGAGCGTGTCTCTCTCCAAAAGAAGTATGTTGGGATCCAACCAACTTATTCAAGAAAACTAAGAAAACCAAGCAAACTAAAACTAAAAACAAAAACAAAGATGCTCCAAGAACAACACAACTGTGCATGAAACAATAAAAATGAAGTGTTTGGAAGAAACCTGAGATTTTTATTGATGAAGAAGGGGATGCCTTGGGCATCCCAAGCTTTGACACTTGTACTTCTTGGATATTTCTTGGGGTGACACGCGTGGCATCCCCAAGCTTGAGCATTAGTCCATCCTTCATCTCATTACTCATTCCTTTCATACACCTGAAATTTTTCCTTCATACAAAACTTCACACAATCTCATTAGCAACATTAGTGCACTTAAGATAAATAAGTCTTAAGGTTCAGTTATAACACCAATAAAACTTCCATGAACACAAGCTACTGTAGCACTTCCCTCAAAAAGCTCAATTCCCCAAAAGAACTCAAAAAGGAACCAACAAGAAGCAAATGCAGAAAATGGCAGAAATCTGTCAAAACAGACCAGCAGGTAAAGACGAATTTTTTCGAAGACCTTCTGTTGCTCAAATAGAAAAGTGTTGAACTAACGAAAGTTAGATAACAACCTGGGGCAGAATCACAAACATTCATGCCTCAAAAGGACATACAGAGATTTTACACAAATTTTTATGGTGAAGCACAAAAATCTCTTTCGAGGCAGCAACTTTCCCAATCATTACTTATCTCTCATTAGAGGCTACTCTTGGCACAAAAAGCAAATAAAAAGGATAAGGAGTGGTTATGACTAAAGTAATAACTTCCAAGACTCATCTAAAACTTTTGGGTTTTCTCCCAATAAGTACTTTTCTTTAACGCCTTCAAGTTAGGCATGATAGTTTGAAAAGATGCTCACATAGGAAATATGAATTGAAGTAAAAGAGAGCATCAAGAAGCAAATTCAAAACACATTTAAGTCTAACCCACTTCCTGTGCATAGGAATCTTGTAAAGAAACAAGTCATGAAAGCACAAAGCAATAAGCATAGTAAAGCAAAACAAGTGCAACTTCAAGACTTTCAACATAAAGAAGGGAAACTTAATATTATTGAGATGCATAAAACCATGTTTCCCTCTCTCATAATAACTTTCAGTAGCATCATGAATAAAATTAACAATATAACTATCACATAAAACATTCTTATCATGAGCCACATGCATATAATAATTATTACTCTCCACATAAGCATAGTCATTATTAATTGTAGTGGGAGCAAATTCAACAAAATAGCTATCATTATTATTCTCACCACCATAATCATCAAATATAGGAGGCATATTGTAGTCACAATTAATTTCCTCCTCAATAGTAGGTGGACTGAAAATATCATATTCATCATTGTAATCATCATATATTGGAGGTTTGGTATCATCATAAGCAATAGAATAGCTATCTTCCAAAGCTGGGGACTAAAAAGATCATTTTCATAAAAACTAGCTTCCCCAAGCTTAGACTTTTCCATAGCATTAGCAATAATGGTGTCCAAAGAATTCATACTAACAACATTGCTATTAGCATGCAAATAAAGTTCCATAGGTTTTTTAATTTTCTCTTCAAACACTTCATGTCCTAACTCAAGATAAATACTATAAAGCTCTCTAATTTTGTTGTTGTTTTCCATTAAGCCTAACTAGTGAAAACAAGAAACAAAAAGACAAAATTGCATAATCTAAAGGAAATAACTTCGAGCACTCACACCGGAGGATGTGAGTACCTTTTACCTTACCTCCCCGGCAACGTCGCCAAAAAATAGGCGTTTGCCGTGGGAGGTTCTTCTTCTTTAATCCTACGGTGTGAATACCTTTTACCTTTCCTCCCCGGCAACGGTGCCACAAAATAGCTTGATGTCTACGCACTTCTATTCTTGTAGACAGTTGTTGGGCCTCCAAGTGCAGAGGTTTGTAGAACAGCAACAAGTTTTCCCTTAAGTGGATCACCCAAGGTTTATCGAACTCAGGAAGGAACTGGTCAAAGGTATTCCCTCTCAAGCAATCCTACAATCAAGATACAAGAAGTCTCTTGTGTCCCCAACACACCTAATACACTTGTCAGGTGTATAGGTGCACTAGTTTGGTGAAGAGATAGTGAAATACAAGTGATATAGATAATTATAAGTGGTAACAGTGATAGAAAATAACTTGATGGCGTGGAAGAAACTAAAGGCAAACTGAAATAAAGATGAAAGCAAGAAAACATGTAACAGATCTAATAGAAAACGGTGTTTCCGTGCTAAGAAACAAGGCCTAGGGATCATACTTTCACTAGTGAACACTCTCTCATAAATATATCTTCTCTTTATGATACTACTCTTAACTACTCTCCGGTTGGACACTCTAATCCATGGTAGGGCTATAACAGCACACCTCAAAGTAAGCCTTTCCCATCTAGAAAACCCCACATTGTCACCTTGAGCAACATCCAACTCCCAATATAACTCATAACAAGTATTTGTAATCTCTAGCCTAAGTGCCACCATGGTGAGCACGCTGTCACTTTCACACACATGGGGAGAGCAGAGATTCATTAAAGCACTTGAGTAGAAGAATAGATCTATAGATTACAAGCTCATGATCTCAATAAGATCATGCATAGAGAGAGAGATGAACACATAGCTACCGGTAGAACCCTTAGCCTCGAGAGAGAACTACTCCCTCCTCATCATGGGAATCAGCAATGGTGATGGAGATGGTGGTGGAGATCGATGGAGATGGCTCCAGGGGCACTTCCCCTTCCCGGCAGGGTGCTAGAACAGAGACTTTCTGTCCCCCGAATCTCCCCGTCAGTGGCGGCGGTGCTGCAGAACTTTTCCTGGCTGGAGGCTTCTTATAGGCCAGAGGGCAAGGTCGGTGGAGTGCCAGGGGGCCCACACCACCTGGTGGCACGGCCAGGGATAGCCCGCGCCACCATATGGTGTGGCCAGGCCCTGGCCCTCCTCCGTCTCGTATTCTGGCTCCGTGAGTCTTCCGGTAAAATAGGAACTTTGGCTTTTGTCCCGTCCAATTCCGAGAATATTCATTTTCTGACTTTCTGGAACCAAAAACAGCAGAAAACAGGCAACTGGCACTGTCGCTCTTTGTTAATAGGTTAGTCCAAGAAATCATATGAAAAGTACTCCAAAGTTGGAACAAAACACAAGAAAGTGGATGAAACCAAGCATGGAACATCAAAAATTATAGATACATTTGCAATGTATCACACAGCTTATCACCAGCAGACCAATGGACAAACTGAAAGAGTCAACCAAATCTTAGAAGATATGTTGAGAGCTTCTGTGTCAGAATATGGATCAAAATGGGAAGATTGTCTACCTGCCGCAGAATTCTCATACAACAATAGTTATCAAGCCAGTTTGCCGATGGCCCCATTTGAGTTCTTATATGGAAGGAAGTGTCGTACCCCCTTGAATTGGTCGCAAGTAAGAGAGAGTCAGATTTTCAGACCCGACATCCTACGAGAAGCCGAAGAGAAGGTTCACAAAGTCCGTGAACACGTCAAGACCTCCCAATCTAGACAGAAGAGTTATGCTGACAAAAGACGTCGAGACCTGACCTTCAATGTCAGAGATTTTGTGTATCTCAAAGTATCACCCTCGAAAGGAATGCAGCGTTTTCAACAAAAAGGGAAGTTAGCACCCATATATATTGGAACCTTCAAGATTTTGAATCGTCGAGGAGAAGTATCATATCAACTGGAACTGCCAGAGGAGATGTCAGCCATCCATGATGTGTTCCATATCTCATTACGTCGCAAATGCCTAGAAGTTCCGGAGAAGACCGAAGTGTTCAAAAACATCGATCATTGCGCCGTAGATATCAACAAGGATCTGACGTATCATGAAGTACCCATCCGTATTTTCAAAGAATCCTTCAGAACCACCAGGACCCGGAGTATCAAGTTTCTCAAGATCCAATGGAGCAACCATACCGAAGAAGAAGCTACTTGGGAGCGAGAAGATTACATTAGGACTAAGTTTCCAAATCTCTTTAGTTCCTAGTTTTTCTTAAATCTTGGGACGAGATTTTGTTTAAGGAGGGAAGGTTTGTAACACCCCAAATCTTTTTATCAAGATTATCAAGTTCTAATCACCCAATTTTAGGGTTAACAAAAACTTTTATTTCTAATTTGAATATAAATGCATGTGTGATTTGCATTAGTGTAGAATTGAGTGCAATTGCCATGTTTGATTGCTACAAATGATAAGAAATGGTTTAAGGATGAATACTACATCATCTAGGCCAATTAAAAACAATTTCAAAAGAAAAAGAAATCAAATATAAAATATATGAACAAATGGTCATTTTGACCAAAGTTAACCATTAGGCCACTTTGAGTGTTCCTAGAAAAGAAATTCTAATAGAAACAATTCCATTTCTTTTCACCCCTTACTAGACAAAGTAAAAGTGAACCAAGGCCCACTTTACAAACTCACCAAAACTATTTTCAAATCTATTTAAAGGATAGTTGAAAATTGAATCAAGTTCATATGGTAAGATCACCATTTTGCAAAAACCAACTAAATCAACTCACCTTGACAAATCCAAGCAACCTTAGACACTTAAGCATACGATCCAAACACTCACCAAATTTCATTCAAAATTTTCAAACTAAATCTCATGCATCCATTAAGACAAACACCTTGCTTACACTAATTAACTTTGGCCTAACTTCACCGTTTGAGCGGTGATCATTCAAACCATTGCCCCCAATGCACTCCCCTTGTCTCCCAGACTCTAACCGCACCAGACAAGCTCCCCTTTAGCCATTGTGCACCCGTGCGCCGCCGCCCGAAGCCACACTCGCCAACCGACCGTGGACAGAGCGACAAAGGCCACACCGCCCTCGCGCACCAGACACACCACCGTCCATCGCCACCCCCTGTCCAAGCCACGACCACAGGAGAGCCCTGGACCACCCTAGCAGCGCCGCACCCAACGTCTCTGCGCCATGCCGAGAATGCGCAAAAGCGATGCGCCCGACCAGCTCGCACGTGCCGCGCCTCGCCCTCACCTCGCGTGCACCCACTCGCCTTAACCCTAGCTAACTCCTAGACACCCCCGTTCGTCGCCGCGTGACCCATAGCACCCCGTGCGCCGTCTCGAGCACCGTCGGTTCCGTGTAGAGCACTGCCCGTGCCCGACCGTTCTGTGCCGCCCCTTGTCGTGCAATTAAGCCCATGATGACCGCCAGGGAACACCGCACCGCCCCCTACCCACAGCCACGCCGATAGCACGATGTACCGCCCTCGCCGGAGACGCTAGCCCATCCCGCTTGGTCCCTTCGTCGGTGTATAAATAGAAGCCCTCTCCGCCTCATTTCTCCACACCAACACACTCCCCACTCCTCACAGACACTCCCTCACCCTTTCCTGGAGCTAGGTGAGCACCGCTTTGCCGGAATTTGGCCGGAGCCCGCCGTTGCAGGAGGTGAAGGGCGTCATCGATTGGAGCCGCCCCAGGAACTGCCGCGACCACCGTTCGAACCGCTGTCGTTGACAACGTCGTTCGCCCCGACCCTAGCTGGAGCCCAGGTCAGCCCCACACGACCCCCACCGCTGCGTTAGGGTTTAGACCTCGCCGGAGTTGTTCGTCGTCGATCATGAACTGCAGCCGTTGGATCGTCTTTAAATCGTAGGGCCTAGATTCAAAGATACCGCTTCGGTTAGTTAGAGTCGCTGACTGGTGGACCCCGTTGTCAATAGCTCGCTGCGTTGTGCTGTGCAGATTGGGTCGGCCCGTTTCGTTTCCCGTGCAGGCCTGTGAATTCAAATAAGTATTTTTCCAATTTACTTAAAACCACATTCTGTCAGTAGATTCAAAAATCCATTCAAAGATATTCACTAAACCAAATTGCATGATTCAAATTTTGTTAGAAAGGTATTCGAAATATCTATCCAAGCCATTGGATTCAAACCATTTGAAATTATAGATAACCTATACCAAAAATAACAACACAGAGACTTTTCCAACTTCAAACATTTTTCAAAAATCAACCATAAATGCTTTTGAGTTGATTCCAACTCTCAAAAATCGCATTTGATAAGATCTATCTGAATATGTAAAAGCATTTAGGTTTACATGTAGTGACATTGGACTAGTATCAAAAGAATGCTATATAGGCATTTCTAGTCACTTTAATTCTATTAAATAATAACTTTAAACTTTATAAAATATGACCAACACTTTAAATCACATTCCCATGGATTAGGATATGTGGTGATGACATGTGTCAACATGATCCCATATTTTAATTGGAAAATATTAAATATTAAGTATTTTCAATGAGTAGAAATTACTTTTCTAAAATAAAATAAATAAGACTAAGTCTTTATTTCATGTGATGATTGTGATGATGCTAGATCATCAAGTGTGAACCTTAGTGTGCTAAATAGAAGTAGTTAAGTATTGTTTGGTGATTGTGTACCTCGTATTTATTTATAGACGATAGTACCGACCTCGGATACGAGGAGGAGGAGTACTACCAAGAAGAAGAAGAAAAAGAAGAAGAAAACTTCAATCACTTCAGTACTCAAGGCAAGCCATCATTAACAATGCAAGCTACCACTTGCAAATTTGCATAACCTAAGCAAGATGCATTAGGCATGCTTGGTCATCCAACTTTGATTATACCAATCCCAAGTTTTACTTGCAAGCTTTATTCTTTTACTTTTACTAAAGTTCTTTACTTTTATTTAGTGCTTTGTGAGTATTGGAAAAATAGGATAGATACCATAAAGAGTATAAAACTAGGCCTAACTAGTTATCCTTAGATGCCATTCCATGGCATGGGATTGGAGATTTGCACCCCTCATTAGTATAAAACTAGGCCTAACTAGTTATCCTTAGTTTGATGATGAAAATGTTGAGGCATGAGCCTTAGCCCTTTTATAAAACTAATGGTTGGGTTTGGATGTGATACCATTCCAATTTTACCGTACAACCACAATACCTGAATTGGGTAGGGATTAGCCGGAAGTTTATGTGCCTTAGTATGGTTTCCCTTGCGGAAGAGGTTGAGATGAGGCTACCTCTGGATGATTGTCCACCTATGCAGTGCCCACGATGGCAGATGGCCATGGCTGGGAGGCCAAGCTCATAGGGGAGGTGCCTATACTAGGGTGTGTAATGGAAAGGTTATGATTGATTATCCGCATACTAAGTATGATTGATTCAGGGTTATCCCTGACGGATGTATCGAATTTCGTGGTGAAAGTGTACCACCTCTGTAGAGTGTCAAACTATTCGAATATCCGCGTCCGCGGTCATGGACAATGAGTAGAAATTACTTTTATAAAATAAAATAAATAAGACTAAGTCTTTATTTCATGTGATGATTGTGATGATGCTAGATCATCAAGTGTGAAGCTTAGTGTGATAAATAGAAGTAGTTAAGTATTGTTTGGTGATTGTGTACCTCGTATTTATTTATAGACGATAGTACCGACCTCAGAGACGAGGAGGAGGAGTACTACCAAGAAGAAGAAGAAGAAGAAGAAGAAGAAGAAGAAAACTTCAATCACTCCACTATGATACATTGCAAATGTATCTATAATTTTTGATGCTCCATGCTTAGTTTTATCCACTTTATTGTGTTTTGTCCACACTTTGGAGTAATTTTCATATGTTTTCCTGGACTAACCTATTAACAAGAGCCACGATGCCAGCTGCCTGTTTTCTGTTGTTTTTGGTTCCAGGAAAGTCAGAAAATGAATGTTCTCGGAATTGGACAGGACAAAAGCCAAAGTGCCTATTTTTTCAGAAGACTCTAGGAGCTAGAATACGAGACGGAGAAGAGCCAGGGGGTGGCCACACCACCTGGTGGCGTGGGCCAGGCCAGGCCACGCCAGGGGGAGGTGTGGGCCTCCCAGGCACCCCCTCGGTCTCCCTCTTCGCCTATAAGAAGCCTTCTGACCTAAAAACTCTGGGGGGTTCGACGTTTTTCCACGAAAAGTCTGCGCCGCCGCCACCGAAGGGGAGATTCGGGGGACAGAAAGTCTCTGTTCCGACACCCTGCCGGGACGGGGAAGTGCCCCGGAGCCATCTCCATCGACCATCCATGTTTCCCCCATCTATGAGTGAGTAATCCCCCGCTGTAGGATATGGGGATGGTAGGGATTGGATGAGATCGTTCATGTAATGGCATCAGATTGTTAGGGCATAGTGCCTAGTATCTCTTATTAGTGCTTTATGACTTTGTTGCAACTTTGTTGTGCTTAATAATTGTCACTAGGGCCCGAGTGCCATGATTTTAGATCTGAACTTATTATTGATTCATTATGATAGTATTTTTCCTGGTCTTATCTACAAGTTGTGTACACATGTCGTTGTCTAGAACCTATGGTCCCGAAGTGACAGAAATCGGGGTAGCCGGAAGGGAAAGGCTTTGATGTGAGGATCACATGTGTTCATGGAGTGTTAATGCTTTGCTCCGGTGCTCTATTAAAAGGAGCGCCTTAATTGCTAGTAGTTCCCTAGAGGCCCCGCTGCAAATGGGCTGGCAGGACAAAAGATGTTGTGCAAGTTCTCATTGCGTGCACGTATGACTATATATGGAACACATGCCTAGGATTGTCTAGTACTTGGATGCTTTATTTTATTTATCTGCAATTGCCCTATGTTCTGATTCCTATGTGAATTGTCTTGTCCATGCAACGCCGGTCCATCCATCCCTATGCCTACCACACTGAATCCCACTGTTTACTGCTTTTGTTACTACTGTCTTTGCTTTACTACTGCTGCTACTTTACTGTTCCTACTACAAAACTGTTGCTACTGATAAACTGCTGTGAGCAAGATTGTTTCTAGGTGCAGCTGAATTGACAACTCAGTTGTTAAGGCTGATAAATATTCTTTGGCTCCCCTTGTGTCGAATCAATAAATTGGGTTTCACTTCCCTCGAAAATACTGCGATACACCCCCTATACTTGTGGGTCATCAAGACTATTTTCTGGCGCCGTTGCCAGGGAGCATAGCTTTATTTATCAAGTTCACTTGGATTCACTATTGTTCAAGCTAAGTTTATCTTCCTTGTTTGCTTGTTTCTTTATCAAAAATACAAAAAAAATTAGTTCCTACTCTAGTTGTTATTTTCGTTGGTCTGTTATTGTCTTGCTTTATCATGCTTGTTGTCAATGGTTGGTTTCTTTGAAACTGAAGCTTATTGGCAAGGTGGGTTCACGGAAGATCAAAAATATTATTATAAGGAACACCGCTTGTCACAAAAAGGGAAACACTTATGGGTAGGGCTTAGCCAGAAGTTTATGTGCCTTAGTATGGTTTCCCTTGCGGAAGAGGTTGAGATGAGGCTACCTCTTGATGATTGTCCACCTATGCAGTGCCCACAATGGCAGATGGCCATGGCTGGGAGGCCAAGCTCATAGGGGAGGTGCCTATACTAGGGTGTGTAATTGAAAGGTTATGATTGATTATCCGCATACTAAGTATGATTGATTCAGGGTTATCCCTGACGGATGTATCGAATTTTGTGGTGAAAGTGTACCACCTCTGTAGAGTGTCAAACTATTCGAATATCCGCGTATGCGGTCATGGACAGTTGGAGTGGCCATATTGTTCCGTTGTCAGATATTTTCAAAATGACTTGTGACTTGAACTATGATTCTGACTTGACCACAACAGGGTTGTGGACATGAAAACTAGGTTCCCATTTAAGTGCTTTAGAACATTAAATTAGTTTTCTTTACTTCTAAACTCAGCTAGAAATAAACCTGGTTTTTTGCAAATAAACCTAGAGCTTAAGATTCCTATTAGAATTAGCTTACTTGTTAGTGATAGTTTGCGAGTACTTAAAAGAGTACTCATGGCTTTGTCCCTAGCTATTCCCGTGGCCAGACTATGAGGAGGACTACCAGGATGATGGAAAGCAGGAGGTCTACGACAACTAGGATCATCTCCCATCGTCAGCATTGCATGTGACCCTGAAGATGGAGCCCACTACTACGTTTATTATTTCGCTGCTTTGATTGTATTAAGACTGGATCATGAGATCCTTTATTTGTAAGGACTTATTATGGTGTGTAATGGATGATGTACTGTGATATCAATCTGTTATGTCTCGCAAAAATGGTGATCCTAGGATTGCGAGGTATGGCATAACAGGCATTTTAGATTAAAAATCCGGGTGTTGACAAACAATTTTACCTCTCTCATAATTACTTCCAGCATCATGAATAACTTTAACAATATAACCATCACATGAACCATAGTAGCAATGGTCACTTATTCTAACAGAAAACACAGGGACACAAGCTCTCCTAATAGTACTATGTGAAACAATATTAGAAGTATCCATACAAAGGATAATGTGTCTATCTTCTAAATGTTTAGTGACAAAGTCTTTCACATTTGCTACTATAGGTTCAACATCTATTTGTTCATCAGGTTCCACAGCTTTATTTGTACTTTCATTAACCGTACTATATATCATAGAATGTTCCTTTACCTTAATAGGGAAAGGTATTTTATCGATGTAAGGTTCAGGTAAAATACGATTAGCAGTATAAACTTCAGTATTTCTAGCGAGAACACATTTAACACTATCTTTATATGGCTCATGATACTTGTTCCATTTCTTTTTAGGAATTTCAATATAAGAGGCACAGGCCTTAAAACTACAATACTTTAGAATCAAGACCATAAGTAACACTAATATTATGAAAGTCATCAGTTCCCATAAAAGATTTAATGCATTCATAATCATAATTTATACCTGACTTTCTTCCTTTATGATTCTCCCATGCTTCAGCATTGTCTTGAATACGGTCTAGAAGATCCCATTTAGCTTCTTCTTCCATACGTGTAAATGATCAAGCACAAGAAGCATCCAATAAATCCTTATCATGAAGAGAAAGCCTTGCATAAAAGTTATTAATAATAATATTATTAGGGAGCTCATGAATAGGACATTTGAGTATTAGTAACTTCAATATCCCCCAAGATTGGGCAGTACTCTCTCCATCTTGAGGCCAAAAGTTATATATTTGATTCTGATCTTTATGAATCTCACTAGGAGGATAAAATTTGGAATAAAAGAGAGGTACACTTTCCTCTCATTCAAGAGATTGGCCATTCTTCAGCAGCTTATACCATTCCTCAGCTCTGCTTTCAATGATAACGAGAATAACTTCCTCTTAACTTGATCTGTTGTAATACCTGCACACTTAAACAATCCGCATAATTCGTGTATAAAGAGCAAATGATCACCGGGATGGACAGTTCCATCTCCAAAATAGTAGTTGTCCATAACACGATCAACAATTTTTGTAGGTATCTTAAACGGATCAATTTTAGTAGGTGGTGGTTCATCTACTACCTTAGAAGTGGTAGTAGCATTACAAAATAAGAAACTAAGTGAATTATCCATAATGAAATAAAGTAACTGACAAAAATAAACAATAATCACAGTAGAAGTTTCCTTTACTAGTTTCACTCTTCAATAGCGCTTCACTCCCCGGCAACGGCGCTAGAAAATAGTCTTGATGACCCACACGTATAGGGGGTGTATCGCAGTATTTTCGATAAGTAAGGGTCGAACCCAACAAGGAGCAGAAGGTGTTAACAAGTGGTATGGATCAGGAATTCTCTATAAATACTTAGCAAATAGATTTTTAGGTGTTTTTGATAATGCAGATAAATAAAGTACGAGTAAATAAAAGACAATAATAAGAAGTGTAGCAAGTGGCCTAATCCTTTCTTTAGCAAAGGACAAGCCGGTTGTATTACTTAAGATGACCAAACATTCTCAAGGACACATGGGAATATCGTTAAGTGCTTTCGCTTCATATAGTCGATTAATCTTCTCTAGTTAGATAAGTGTTGTGTGGGTGAACCTATGCTAATGTACGAACCTTCCTACGACTAATACATACTTGTGATTATACCCTTTGCAGGCATCCGCAACTACAAGAAAGTAATTAAGATAAAACCTAACCACAGCCTTAAACTTTGAGATCCTACTCTCCCTTATGCAAAGGTTTCCTAACAAGGGTTCAGGTTTCTATCACTCCGGCAACCCCATGATTAGTAGCAAAATACACAATGCATTTCCCTGGGCCCATAAAGGGGAAGTATCATGTAGTCGACGTTCACATGACACCACTAGAAGAATAACACCACAACTTAAATATCAAAGCATTGAATCTTTCTCAACACCATTCCACTACTAACAACATGACTTCTTCCATGTCCTCAAGAACTAAACGAACTACTCATGAGACATCATATGATTAAGATCAGAGATGAAATAATGATAAGTAACAATCTGAACATGAATAATAATTTAATGGTTCCACTCAATAGCATCAACTACAACAAGTAATCAACACCAGGAAAGTTTCCCCTAAGAACTATGCAAGATTCAACCCAATTGTTACACCGGTACGAAGTGGTGATGATGGTGCTGGTGGAGATGATGATGATACTGATGAAGTCTAGCTTGATGACGGTGTTGATGGCGACAATCTCCCCTCTTCGGGAAGGAATTTCCCCGGCAGATTTCTGCCTACCAGAGAGCTCTTTCTCTCTCTCTGTAGTTTCCGCCCCGTAGAGGCAGCAGAACCTTTCTGTGGTCGCTCCCCGAGTCTTAGGGTTTTGAGGGATTATATACGCTAAAGGGCGATTTTGGAGGTGGGCCAGGGTGGCCACACCACCTGGTGGCGTGGCCAGGTGTGGCCCATGCCATGGGGTGGAGTGGGCAACCTGTGGCCCATCTCCACTTCTCCTTCTGGCCTCCTTCGTCTTCTGGAAAAAAAGGAATTTCCGTATATTTTCTTGGATTTTCTGATCTTCGCCAATTTTGCACCTGGACAGTGCCTTTTCCATCAGAATCCTGACTTCAGTGGTTCATCCTCCAAAAGTCATCAACCATGCATACATAGATGAAATAACATAAGTATCATCTCTTAATATGAAATATATCAATGAATAACAGTAAATTATGATATAGAATAGTGATGCAAAATGGACGTATCATCGTCTACATGTTGTATAAAAATACAACGTAAAATGCATATTTTCTATGTTTTTACGCTATAATGACTCATAAATCATACTTTTATATCGATTTTTTACATTTCTGATGAACATGAATATAATTAGTAGTATACAAAACATAAATTTCTATATGTGAGAACATAAAAATATGTGGGGTGCATAATAACTATTCTGCACCCTGGATGCTGAATAATGTTTCTATATATATAGTGGATTAACAACATGTTGTACTTGCGATTCCCATGTTTTATGGGTTTTGAAGCTTCCTATAGCTAACCCCGCACATTTGAATAACTTTATGTCAATATCTCAGAATTAGGTCAAATTTGAAACTACAAGTAAATTGTAGGTTTTTCTTTGATAGATTTACAAAAAAGATTTTGGACGTACCCATCGAGGGTTCAAAACTAATATACCAGAAACCAGCGAGAGTTTCGATGATAGGTTCAACTTCTTGCTAAGACTTTGCATATTGACAATTTAACGAAATTTGGTCAAACTTGAGCTAGCTACAAGTAAACGCCATATATTGCTCTTGAATTAAACGTATTTTCATAGGTAGATCATCGGTGCATCTTCTTATAGTAAACAGTGTCGTCGGTGTGAGTTTCCAACTATCAAGAAAGAACATTCAATTCTACATTTTCCAAGTGAAGAATACGAGCGAGGTTGTTCTTTTTCCTAAAGAAAAGTCCAAAGAATATTGGATCTGAATGCCACAAGCCAAGTTTACATACATATATATTGGAACGTCATATTGTACCAACAATTCCCATGTTTTATGAGTTTTCAAACTTCCCAGCTAACTCTGCCCATTAGAATGACTTTATGTCGATTTATCGAAATTAGGTCAAATTTGAAACTACAAGTACTAGTAAATTGCACATGCCCTACACGTGAGACTCAGATAATAGACATCTTTCATGTCATCACTATATAAAATTATAATAGGTAAAGCGGAAAAAATATAATAGGTAAAATTTGAACTACTACAAGTAAATTGTGTAGGTACCCATCGGAGGGGGCGCACGGGGGGTCAATTAATATACAATCAGAAACCAAAAGAGAGTTCTGGTGACAGGTTCATCTTCTTCCTAAGATTTTGCATTTTGACAGCTTAATGAAATGAGGTCAAACTTGAGCTACAACTAAGTGCGATAGATTGCTCTTGAATTTAATGAAATTAGGTCAAACTTGAACTACAAGTAATAAATTGTAGGTTGGTTTGAAAGTTTTACGAAAAAAGCTTTTGGAGGTACCATCGATCGGTTAATTAGAAACCATAGAGAGTTTCGACGAGTGGTTCAACTTCTAGCTAAGATTTTCCATCATGAAAATTTTGAACACCTTTTGAAACCAATCACATGAAATAGGGAGAGAGGAGAAATGATATTTCTATTCTCTATGGGCAACCCACAAGCTTGAGGTGCATCTTAGGCTTAAAGATAACTTTATTTTTTCCACTATGTATATGGTGAACCTTAGCGGATGCCACATAGTAGGCCATATTTTTTTGAATGGGTAGTAGGCCATTTTAAGGTGTGCTTTTTTACACAGTGCGGGAGTAGTATATTTCTTTGCTTAGACATATGGTCACCTCTGTCCATGCGTTGTACATGCTGAGAGAATAAAACATTGGCAGGGAAAGAGGGCAGCAGCAAAGAGAAGTTGAAGGCAGTTCCATGTCAGAGCAAAGTTATGATGGGTTTCTAACATGAGGTACTCCTGTGGCCTTATAGTGTACTACACTATGCTAGTACTAGTAAATTTCAGGACCTATGCACGCAAAACAAATTGTGTATTTTCTCTCTCCTTTGCTGCCTCTCACCATCCATCCCCCCTATCTCCTACCCTTTCCCCTCGCGCACCGGCCTAGCTGATATCTCCCTCGTCCACAGCGTGGTGCTGCGCACGAGTGCATTGGTACGGCGGCTTTGTGTCTCTGGCGTGTTCAGCAGCCATGTTGGTGTGGAGTAGGGACAAGGAGTATATAGGAACCACTCTCGTCCTTGGCGGAAAAAAATTCAAACTTTTCCGGTTTTCGAAATTTTCACTTGCTCCCCAAACATCGGAGGGAAGGTTACTCAAAATATCAGCCATTCACAGTACTTCTTATCTTATCTTTATCGTGTCTTATCTCTTACAATACCATACCATACCACTGTATAGTGTACGGATAACTTCGAACATTGACTGTTGGATCAAGACCAGCAAATCCAAACATTTCTAACTGTTGGATCTTCTTTTCCATTCTTAGCATCTACAAAGATTCTACTGATAGTCTTTAGCACGATGAACGCTAGTATGTGCAAACCTCAAAACACACACCTCATTTCATTACTCAGTTTTAGGGTCCTTGTGCTAAATGCATGGACTTGGGTGCAATTTTCATTTTTATGAGGTCCTTGATATAACTTGTACTTCCACCGACCGTGTTAACTCTCAAGCACCTCGCTCCTACGAGACCTACAACAGTTAAAAGAAAATGCAACTGTCCCAATTATCAAACAAACTGGACCACAATTTCTTATACGTAATACCCAACTTTTTAGTACTAGGATTTTTCAAGCTTCCTAGCTAACTTCGCACACTTCAGTGACTTCTTGTCGATTAACGAAATTAGGTCAAACTTGAGCTACAAGTAAGTGTGATAGATTTCTCTTAAATTAAATGTATTTTCAGAGGTAGATGGGTGCATCTTATTGTATTAAACAATGTTGTCAGTGTGAGTTTCCAACTATTAGGAAATAAAATTATCAGTTTTTTGAGTGATGACGAGATGGTTCTTTTCCGTAAAGAAAGCTCGAAGCAGAATATGGATCTCAATGCCATAAGCCAAGCTTCTAGACATATTAAGTGGACCAATGTGTTTTACTTACGATTCCCATATGTTTTTGAGTTTTCAAACTCCCTAGCTAATTAACTCCACCCACTTGAATGACTACATGTCGATTTATCAAAATTAGGTCAAACTTGAACTATAACTAAATTGTAGGTTGCTCTGAAAGTTTTACGAAAAAGCTTTTGGAGGTACCATACAAATCGGGGGTGCCACAATAAATATATGAGAAACAACCGAGAGTTTTGACAACAGGTTTAACTTCTTGCTAAGATTTTGCATCGCATGCCACTATTTAACGAAATTGGGTCAAATTTGAGCTACAAGTAAGCGCGATAGATTGCTGTTGAAATATATAACTTTTCATAGAGGTAGATGGGTGCATTTTCTTGTAGTAAATAGTGCCATCGGTACGGTGTGATTTTCGAACTAAATTAGGAAAGAAGATTCAATTATTCTCAATTTTCCGAGTGATGACGAGCGAGGTTGTTCTTTTCCGTAAAGAAATGCCTGAAGAATAATATTGGATCTGAATGCCAGAAGCCAAGTTTACCGACATATATAGTGGACCAACATGTTGTACCAACGATTCCATGTTTTATTTATGAGTTTTCAAACTTTCTAGCTAACTCTGCCCATTTGACCGGATAACTTTATGTCGATTATCAAAATTAGGTCAAATTCGAAACTACAAGTAAATTGTAGGTTGCTTTGAAATTTTTACGAAAAATCTTTCGGAGGTACCCATCGAGGGGTCACAATTAATATATCATAAAACAACGAGAGTTTTGACGATATGTTCAACTTCTTGCTAAGATTTTGCATCTTGAGAATTTAACGAAATTAGGTCAAACTTGAGCTACAAGTAAGCACGATAGATTGCTCTTTAATTAAATGTATTTTCAGAGGTAGGTTGATGCACCTTGTTGTAGTAAACAATGTCGTCAGTGTGAGTTTCCAACAATCAGGAAAGAACATTCAATTCTACATTTTCCGAGTGAAGACGAGCGAGGCTAGTTTTTATTTCCGTAAACAGAAGTCCAAAGAATATTGGATGTGGATGCCACAAGCCAAGTTGACAGACATATATAGTTGATCGACAACATGTTGTACTTGCAATTACCATGTTTTATGAGCTTTCAAAATTCCTAGCTAACTCTGCCCATTTTAATAACTTTAAGTCGGTATATCGAAATTAGGTCAAATTTGAAACTACAAGTAAATTGTAGGTTTTGCTTTCTAATTTTACGAAAAAGCTTTTAATTTGGAGGTACCCATTGAGGGGTCACAATTAATATATCTGAAAACAACGAGAGTTTTGATGATAGGTTCAACTTCTTACTAAGATTTTGCATCTTGACAATTTAACGAAATTAAATAGGTCAAACTTGAGCTACAAGCAAGCGCGATAGATAGATCTTCAATTAAATGTCATTTTAGAGGTAGATGGGTGCATTTTCTAGTAGTGAGCAGTGACGTGGGTGTGAGTGTCCAACTAGCAGGAAAGAACATTGAATTCTACGTTTTCTGAGTGAAGACGAACGAGGTTAGTTGTTCTTTTCCGTAAAGAGAAGTCCAAAGAATATTGGATGTGGATGCCGCAAGCCAAGTTGACAGACATATATATATATATAGTGGATCGACACCTTGTTGTACTTGCGATTCCCATGTTTTATGGGTTTTGAAACTTCCTATAGCTAACCCTGCAGATTTGAATAACTTTATGTTGATATCTCAGAATTAGGTCAAATTTGAAACTACAAGTAAATTGTAGGTTTTGCTTTGATAGATTTACGAAAAAGCTTTTGGATGTACCCATCGAGAGTTCAAAATTAATATACCAGAAACCAGCGAGAGTTTCAAAGATAGTTCAACTTCTTGCTAAGACTTTGCATATTGATAATTTAACGAAATTGGGTCAAACTTGAGCTAGCTACAAGTAAACGACATAGATTGCTCTTGAATTAAATGTATTTTCATAGGTAGATCATCGGTGCATCTTGTTGTAGTAAAAAGTGTTGTCGGTGTGAGTTTCCAACTATCTAGAAAGAACATTAAATTCTACATTTTCCGAGTGAAGAATACGAGAGAGGTTGTTCTTTTTCCTAAAGAATAGTCCAAAGAATATTTGATCTGAATGCCACAAGCCAAGTTTACATACATATATATTGGACCAACATGTTGTACCAACGATTCCCATGTTTTCTGAGTTTTCAAACTACCCAGCTAACTCTGCCCATTAGAATGACTTTATGTCGATTTATCGAAATTAGGTCAAATTTGAAACTACAAGTACTACTAAATTGCACGTGCCCTGCACATGAGACTCAGATAATAGCCATCTGGCATATCATCACTATATAAAATTATAATAGGTAAAGCGGAAAAAATATAATAGGTAAAATTTGAACTACTACAAGTAAACTATGTAGGTTGCTTTGAAAGTTTTACGAAAAAGCTCTTAGAGGTACCCATCCGAGGGGGCACGTGGGGGGTCAATTAATATACTATCAGAAACCTAAAGAGAGTTCTGACGACAGGTTCATCTTCTTGCTAAGATTTTGCGTCTTGATAGTTTAATGAAATTAGGTCAACCTTGAGCTACAACTAAGTGCGATAGATTGCTCTTGAATTTAATGAAATTAGGTCAAACTTGAACTACAAGTAATAAATTATAGGTTGCTTTGAAAGTTTTATGAAAAAAGCTTTTGGAGGTACCCATCGAGCGGTTAATTAATATATCAGAAACCACATAGAGTTTTGACGAGTGGTTCGACTTCTAGCTAAGACTTTGCATCATGAAAATTTTGAACACCTTTGGAAAATGATCCCGCGCATCCGGACATAGTTCGTGCCCCAAAATTTCAAATACTTCGAAATTCCCATTAGACCCCTATTAAATTCGGTGGGTGGGGGCTTCACTCGTAATTTTCCCAGTATAGTGCTAGAAGTACCTAAACCCAACCCCACCCCACCCCCACCCCCCTCTCTCTCCTCCAGGAATACGTCACCGGCCGGAACATCCCCACTACACTTTAGCTGCGTATCTGCACACCTGATCAGCTCAACGAACCCTCTTGTCTGGTGCGGTGATCACATCACCGACCGCCTAAGATTTGCTCCACGGACGCTGTGGTCCAGTGTTCTGCTCGTATCCTTGCCCGCCCAAGATCTGCTTCCCCATTGTTGACACCCACTATGACGGTAGCACCTTCAGCGACCTCGATGTGACCCGTGAGGATGCGGAGGAGGTCTAGACGCCACCCCGACCGAGGTAAAACCAGATCTCCATGCGCGATTTGTTTGTTGGCAATGTACTGTATTCGTGCTAAATTTCCTAACTAACAGGTTCTTTACTTGATATACACTTGTTATGTACTCCCTCTGTTTCAAAATATAAGATGCTTTAGCTTTGTGAAAGAAGTGTATCCAGACTCATTTTAGTGTGTAGGTTCACTCCAAACCTAGATGAACCTACACACTAAAAGAGGTCTAGATGCACTCTTTTCACAAAGCTAAACATCTTATATTTTGAAACGGAGGGAGTACTAAATTAACCCATTGTGGCTATGCTTAAACTCCACGCATTGAACTGTTTTTATGTACTGTACTATTTCTTTGTGAATTATTAGTCACTTAACATATTTGTTTACATTCTCTGTTGTACTTGTCCACATGAGATAGGATTATATAATATCTCTCTCATTCGCCGATTTACGAACTATAGTATTTCCATCGTGCTATTGTCCTGCTATCCTATACTACACGTTTACAAACGTCATACTATTTGACCATTATGTACTGTCGATTTGATATCTCTTAACCTGCGGCTCAAACTGTTTGTTGTTATTATGCAAGGAGCAGCCTCAGTCTGCACAAAATATCATAGAGTGAATGGCTCCTATAATCTCGTAAGACCCCATCACTTTTGTTTCACTTCATGCCAACTTATATCATGTTGGAACCTATTTGTATTTATAGTTGGCCTTACCTTTATACAGAGGAGCAACAATGGAGTACAAACTCCGCCCGTCCACAAGAGCCGCCGTAGATCTCGTGTAACACCTACCGTAAGGCCCCCCACCCGAAGTTTGGTCCTTGCTACATTTTTTGTTTGCTTAAATTTACCATTTGTCTTTCTTGTTTTCATATTTTTTTGCCAAACATTAGCGTCAAACATTTTAGCCCCACTATGGTTTGCTTTTGTTCCATGTGCTTAGTTTAATTTCCTAGATATGGAGAGGCCGGGTGTATTGCATCTGAGTTGTCTGATAATAAGAACAATGCCACACTAGCGATAATATCCACACATGTATCATAAGGAACTTTGTGCAATTCATCTCACTCTTGTATCTACTTTGTATCATAGTTACATGGACTGGCTATTTTAATACGAGGCACTTGATGGTTCAGTTTGTTATTCTCAGGTCGCCGAAGCGTTGAAATTATATGGCTATTCATGAATAATTCAATGTATGATTGCTTGATTCATCGTTTGTCTGAAATTATCTGGCTAGCATATTCGAGGCTCACAATTGATGTGTTTTTATTGGCTGAGTTACTCTTTTTTGTCTATGATTAAATCAGTGGCAGATTTCATTATGTAGTTCCTGGCTAGTTTATATATGAGAAACATAATGGCTTAGTTTTAATATTCGTTTTATTCATGTTCTGCACATTCTAGTTTGAGCAGTCTTCATCAGGTACTTTGGTTGATTGCTCGCATTGTTATTAAAAATGAACTTGTAGTTTGTTTCCCAAGTCTATTGTTTCAGTAACTTGTTTTGTCTTGGTCTCAGCCATCTTCAAGTAGAGCAGTCATTTCACAGAGCAGCACATGCTCGCATCGCTCCATGGCACCAGCTGGTCCACTTATTCAAGAAGAAATAGATGTATGAGCCACCACTGTTAATTGCTTCCTTCCTTATATATTATTACCGCATTGACACATTTAAAATTCATGGTGGTGTGATTGCATGGTAATGCTATTATAACTTGTTTTGTGTTTGTTTCAGGCTGCAAATGACCCTTTGAATGCTGAACAAAGACCCGCTTCTCCAAGTTTAGATTTTGTTTCACACAGCAGCAGTGACAATACCTATTGCTCATGGCACACCGCTTCGACTGATCCTCGTTTTTCAGCCAAAAGATTATTTGAGTATGCCCTCCAAGATGGCCGTGATATCGTTGAGCAAGAAGCCAACAAAACAGATTCAGTAATCACCATAGCACACAAAGACTTATATGAATTGAAAAACAGGCAAGCTTTAACGCAGAACGTACTTAATAATCTCATTTGCAGCTCTCATGGGAAGCTAGTTGTTACATGTCTCGTGATGCAAGCTCCATATAGACCTTTTATGTAACACCGGTTATGGTGTTTTTTTAGTTGTTTGGACTCTGATGCAACTTTTATGCTTCATTTTATTACTATCAAGTTTACTGAGGATTGTAATAATCTACTGTAATTTGGAGCTGTAAGTTGTTTGAGGATTGTTACAAACTGAGCATCTATCAGAATTACTACACACACATGAAAAAATAGTAAAATTGTAAGAGGTACAACACATGATCTACCGGAATAGGGAGAACGTCCATTGTATTACATGGGCACCATAGAACTTGCAAAATTCATAGATGTTCACTCAACAAAGTGAACACATAAAGAGCTAACCTGAAGAGAATACATCAGGAGCAGACCCACACAGTCCATCAATCTGACGGATAGCCGTCGTAGTAATCGTAGTGGGTGATACCATTCTCGCCATAAGGCGACACCATCTGCTGCTCAGAATGCTCGACGATTCTGCAATACTCCGCCAGCAATCGATCGAGTTCGAAAGGACGGTCATTGATCCATAATCCTCCTACTCCATACCCATATACAACGTTGGCTCCTCTTCCCATGAAAGAGCCTCAAAGTTGTAAGATCTAATCTCGGATAGGTCTGTATAGTATATGTTGCCGGCCTGCACCGTGGGTACCCTGGCGCTATCGATGCAGACACATCGATTATCAGCAACGAAGAGAGCATGACTTCCGATGCCTCTAATCGGCTGAAGGACACGGTTCTGGGTATCAACCCGGTAAACAACCGGCCTGCCGCCATAGACCGGTCCACTCACAATGAACAGCACCTCCCCATCAGACTCGACGAGGTAAAAACGATTCTCTGGGAACTGGCAGCCCAGAACAAGGCCTGCAATGGTGGGATGCATCTCCAGGGTTCATGCGGAGCACTGTAGCTGGACATCTCCATGAGCAGCATCACACATAGTCGAGAGGACATACCCGTATCTGACTACGACAAAAACATCACCAGCATAAGAAGTCATGCTCCGGAGTTCCGCGAAGTCATACGGCGAGTACCACCCTTCACCAAAGACTGGGCGACTCCCTTCCTCCGTCCTCTCATCCGCCCACCAAATGGTGGTGTTCTGATGGTTTGATGTAAACACCATCAACAACGGGAACATCGTCACAGAGACAGAAGCCACCTGCTCGGTCGGTATCTCCGCCCTTAGGCGCTTGATAGCGCCAAAGAAGGGGTTGTACAACCGGGTCTGGTATGGCTGCACCCTCTGTCCAAGCATAAGGAGGCTGCCGGTTGTGCTACCGACATAAAAGTACCTTCCAGAGATAGAGGGAGGAGAAACAGAGATTCAGTCAAGGTAAACAAACTGAAATTCAATCAAGGTAAACCATGGAGCAAAACCCTGGGCAACAATTGGACGAACAAATATAACTTGAAAAACAGACAGTATAGGATGTGAATGCAAAAAAAGGATCGCATATATATAGATGAATATAAAGAAAGCACCTGCGAATAACCCGGCTAATCTTCTTCTCAAGGTGGCGGCCAGTTCTCATGTTCAACAACGTGATGGTGGCGTCTTCTACCCGATACTCTTCCGATAACTGGTGCTCTAGAACAATCCAGTTGGCTGGCATAAAGCGCTCCTCTCTGAAGACGCGCTAGGCGCTGCAGACTGCCCGAAAGGCAGCGTAATAGTCGAAGTTGTCCGTCGAAAGGAAGATGTCACCTATCTTCTGGACGAGTCCCTCAAGGAGACCAGCCCATGGCGAGTCCTCTTGCTTCTTGTCGGCCATGGATGATGGCATTCATGTGGTCTCAGTCCTACCGACTGGCACAGGAAGCGGTTCGAGAGACATACATTTAAACAAAGGCCTAGGAAAGCCAAGCGAATCGTGTGGAAACGAGACGATGGCATGCACATAGCAACCACAAGCACGTTTCATCAAACTGGCACGGGCACACGCATGCGTACGCGCACTAATTTCGGTACAACGGTCGTGCACACTAGCTTACTACTCCTCGGAGCATGCGAGTGTGTAGGTGTAGGATGACACTAGTAGTAGTAGTAGTATCATAACCTCATTGTATTTAATTATCCCAAAATCTAAGAAGAAAATCTGTGCTCCCTGGTCCCTCAGGGCACACGCAAACGCATGGCATTTTCCATTTTTTGCATGGTATTTCTCATTTATCAATTTTTCTTTTTGGTTGTGCCCTTGGATGCTCACCATGTGGTCAGATGGGGTCTATGCTCCGTGGAGCTAAAAACCTCATGTTCTCCCAATAGCACGGTCGTTAATTATTGAGGTATATACGTTTTTAGTCCCACAACTTGCACTGCGAGAGCGTTTTAGTCCCACATCTTGCAACGTGAGCAACACTAGCCCCACAACTTGTAACCAGGAATATTTTAGTCCAATTCAATCAAATTTCTATGATTTTGTCTAAATTCATCATAACTAATTTTGAAAGTGACATGTGGCATCATAATTTTTGCAAAATGACCCCTGTGTATTTTCTGCCTGCCCATTTGTGACCTTGGTACGACTTGACAGGAGGATCTGAATAAGAAAACAAATCAGAAAAACTACCAATGCATTGTAGGATATCGAACTGATTACCTACGCTACTGAAAAAATTAACCTTGCCACTACAACATGCACACAAGAGTGATTAACAAAAGAGCGCTCTGGCTGATGTGTTCTTTATTTTGGATATTCAAAAATATGTGTTATGGGCTACAATAACAACTCAACGTTATTCCTTTTAATTTTTGTGAATAATAAAAAAACTCAAGTTTATTCTAGACACTGCAGCTAGCTACTAGGTTAACGACAAAGCTATACAATTGATATTATGGACCGTGCCAACATAGACGTGAACATTTTTTGCGTTCGTATGTGCTTTTTATTGTATAAATAATTACTTCCCCTAAGTACTCCTCGTCTAGCATAATTGCGTCCTCTCAAGTACTCTTTGTCTCACATGAGTAGTCGTGGGCATCTACCGGCATAGTGGCTTGTGGGTGTGTGTGTCATTGTACAAAAGTGTTAAGTTCGAATCCATTCTCCTCTTAGAGATTTAACTATTTTATTTATATGTCTACTAACAGATGGCCCAGCTATCAGTCCGCATAGGGACACAAATGACATAAAAAATATAGAGGGGTCATAAAAAATCAACGTTATTTGTGGACAAATTAAGTCAAATTCGCTGAAATTCCATTAAATTGGACTAAAATACTCTCGAGATATAAGTTGAGGGACTAGTATTGCTCATTTTTCAATATGTGGGACTAAAATGCTCTCGCGGTGCAAGATGTGAGACTAAAGGTGTATATACCTCTTGATTATTTTACAGCCTCAATTGCTAGGTCGGAGGACCAATTAATGCTCCTAGTTTTGCTCAATTACTCCTCTAGTTGACCGTAAAATATGAACCACCACGTCGTGTAATGCTCCTGGCCGATCATGTTGTTAAAACGGGAGTGCATCCATTGGCTTGCATGTTTTCAATTAGATGCGGTGACCACGTGCATTGGCTGGATTTTAGGATTACTACTGCATGCAATAACTAGCTATAAAGCGAGTAGGTGAAGTTAATTCTCCAAACTAGTACTACTCCAGCCTAGTAATACCGAACACAGGGAGTACCTCAATTATAGTTATATGGATGATCAGTTGATGTGACTCTCGGCCATGAATTCCTGACATATAGCCGTACGTTCTACCACCTTTTTTTACTACTACTATTAGTAGTACATGAACGTTAGAAAAATTGAAAATCTCAATCGAGCGGCAAAATCACACACACCGACTACGGAGCATTTCCCGCCTAACCGTTTCAAAAACTTTGAGCCAAAATCTCCCACCTAGGGAGTACCATTTTTATATTATTATTATTATCAGATTGGCGCTTGTCAAATTCAAAATCTCAATCGAGCGGCAAAACCGCACACCCACTTTGAAGCATTTCCCACCCCTCCGTTTCAAAAACTTTGAGGCACAATCTCCCAACGGGGGAGTACCATTTTGTATTATTATCAGAATATGGGCGATAGTCAAATTCAAAATCTCAATAGATCGGCAAAACCGCACACCGACTTTGAAGCATTTCCCGCCCCTCCGTTTCAAAAACTTTGAGGCAAAATCTCCCACCGGGGAAGTGCCATTTTGTATTATTATCAGATAGGCGCTTGTCAAATTCAAAATCTCAATCGAGCGGCTAAACCATACACTGACTTTGAAGCATAACGTGCCCCTCTGTTTCAAAAACTTTAAGGAAAAATATCCCACCAGGGCAGTACCACTTTTATATTATTATTAGATGGACGGTCGCCAAATTTAATATCTCAATCAAGCGGCAAAATCACACACCGATCTTGAAGCATTTCCCGCCCCTCAGTTTCAAAAACTTTTGACTTCAAAATTCCGATTCTACCCATTGTTCTGATGCCTTATGGGCAAGGTAAAGTCGGTACCTTGGGGGCACAATTGTAATTTATGTTTCTGTTCACCTCCTTAGTCCGGATTCACCCAAATTTTCCCGCTGGTCCTTCCAAAAATCCCAGCTCCCTCTCTCCCATGGCTCGCCTCCACCACCACAACGCGCACCGGCCGGCGGCAATTCCACGGCGGTCGGACCCGCTTGAGAGGTGGTATCGTGCACCGCCGTAGAGCCGCTTCACCAATGCTCACCCACTTGATCTAGTTCACCGGGTCTCTCTGCCAATTCACCGGAGCTGCGGTTTCGTTCACCATGCCGATGGCATCATCGACCGCCCAAGCTCTGCTTCTTGGCAGCCGAAAGCTACCCAACCATACCGGATCCGCTTCACCGGTCTACACCGGACGTGATCTAGTTCAGGGAGTTCCATGTCCACCACTCTAGACCAGCTGCTCGCCTGTCGCCCATTCACTGCACTGGATCTGCCTCAGGGACACTCTTGTCCACCACGCTCAAGCCGGCATCGACCGTCCAAGATCTGCTTCCCCGACGCCAACAGCCACCGCAACCGCAGTACCCTCGGTGATCTGGACATCACCCGCATGGTACCGACGATGCTTAGACACCTCTTCGACCAAGGTTAACCAAATCTGCAACCCATTTTTGTTTTATCAGTAGTACAGCAGGTCCAAGCCTATCGCATTGAACTGCATTTATGTCATCGTGCTCGTACATACAAGTCAGTGGGCATGCCAGTTCTTCGTGCTAGTACATATAAGGACATTAGACATGTTGGTTTGCATTCGCTACTCTACAAATTTCAAGTCATGGATATGTCTGTTATTTTGTCATACACATGTTCTTAGCTACTCCATACAACAGTAATTGCCTGCTACCATGTAATTCTTGCAAAATCTGAAGTCAGCGGAAAATATTAGTGTGGATTGCCTCATCTACAGTTGCTGAATCTATCTGGTTCGTCCTGAGATCAGTTCCTGATATTATTTCCTTCTTGGCATCGTTCTGCTATCCTGTAGTAGCCGTTTAAACTCTTCGTACTAATTCGATTAAAATTTTGGTGTTGCCATTGATACGTCGTAAACGTATCTATAATTTTTGATGCTCCATGCTTGTTTCGTATCAACTATCTTATGTTTTGTCTACACTCTGAGACATTTTTATACATTTTCTGGAACTAACCTATTGACAATATGTCACAGTTCCATTTGCCCGTTTTCTACTATTTTTGGTTTTAGACAAGCTAGTAAAGACATATACTCGGAATTGGACGAAACAAAGCATGAAGTTCCTATTTTTCCTGACACGAGACGGAGTCCAAAGCAGAGACGGAGGAGGGCCAGGGGCTGGCCACACCATAGGGTGGTGCGGGTCCCCCTGGCCATGCCACCAGGTGGTGTGGGCCCCTGGTCCACCCTCTGACATCGCCCTTCCGCCTATATATTCTCCCTGACACGAAAACCCTAAAGACTAGATCAGAATTCCAAGAAAAGTTCTGTAGCACCGCCGCCACCGAAGAGGAGATTGGGGGGACAGAAGTCTCTATTCCGGCACCCTGCCGGGACGGGGAAGTGACCTGATACGTTGCAAACGTATCCATAATTTTTGATGTTCCATGCTTGGTTTTATCTACTTTCTTATGTTTTGTCCACACTTTGGAGTATTTTTCATATGATTTCTTCGACTAACCTATTAACAAGAGCTATAGTGCCACCTCCCTGTTTTCTGCTGTTTTTGGTTTCAGGAAAGTCAGAAAATGAATATTCTCGGAATTGGACAGGACAAAAGCCGAAGTCATTATTTTACCAAGGGACACCTGGAGCCAGAATACGAGACGGAGCGGGGCTAGGGCCCAACCACACCACCTGGCCGCGCGGGCTGGGCCTGGCTGCGCCAGGGGGTGGTCTGGCCGCCCCAGGCAGCCCCTTGGTCTCCCTCTTCGCCAATAAGATGCCTTCTAACCTAAAAACTTAGGAGGGTTCGACGTTTTTCCAGAAGGAGTTCCGCTCCGCTGCCACCACCAGATTCCACGAAATAGCACCAGCAACTCTGTTCTGGCACCCTGTCGGGCCGGGGAATTGGAGGAGATCATCGCCATCATCATCACCATCGCTTCTCCATCGACCATCCATGTTTCCCCCATCTATGAGTGAGTAATCCCCCGTTGTAGGCTATGGGGATGGTAGGGATTAGATGAGATTGTTCATGTAATGGCATCAGATTGTTAGGGCATGGTGCCTAGTATCTTCTATTAGTGCTTTATGACTTTGTTGCGACTTGTTATGCTTAATGCTTGTCACTAGGGCCCGAGTGCCATGATTTCAGATCTAAACATGTTATTGATTCATTATGATAGTATTGTTTATGGCCTTACCTGCAAGTTGTATACACACGTTGTTGTCCGGAACCAAAGGCCCCAAAGTGACAGAAATCGGGATAACCGGAGGGAATGGCTATGATGTGAGGATCACATGTGTTCACGGAGTGTTAATGCTTTGCCCCGGTGCTCTGTTAAAAGGAGCACCTTAATTGCCAGTAGTTCCCTTGAGGCCCCGCTGCAAACGGGTTGCCAGGACAAAAGATGTTGTGCAAGTTCTCATTACGAGCACGTATGACTATATATGGAACACATGCCTATGATTATCTAGTACTTAGATGCTTTATCTTATTTATCTGCAATTGCCCTATGTTCTAATTGCTATGTGAATTGTCTTGTCCATGCAACGCCTGTCCATCCATCCCTATGCCTACCACACTCAAATCCTACTGTTTACTGCTATTGTTACTGCTGTTTTTACTTTACTACTTCTGCTACTTTACTATTCCCACTACAAAACTGTTGCTACTGATAAACTGTTGTGAGCAATATTGTTTCCAGGTGCATCTGAATTGACAACTCAGTTGTTAAGGCTTATAAATATTCTTTGGCTCCCCTTGTGTTGAATCAATAAATTGGGTTTCACTTCCCTCGAAAATACTTTGATACATCCCCTATACTTGTGGGTCATCAAGACTATTTTCTGGCGCTGTTTCCTGGGAGCATAGCTTTATTTATCAAGTTCACTTGGAATCACTATTGTTCAAGCTTAGTGTATTTCCGCCTTGTTTGCTTGTTTCTTTATCAAAAATACAAAAAAAATAGTTCCTACTCTAGTTGTTATTTTCGTTGGTCTGTTATTGTCTTGCTTTATCATGCTTTCTATCAATGGTTGTTTTCTTTGAAACTGAATCTTATTGGCAAGGTGGGTTCACGGAAGATCAAAAATATTATTATAAGGAACACCGCTTGTCAAAAAAAGGGAAACACTTTTGGGAACAAATTGATAAATTGTATACCATTGCTAGAACATGTGCTCTACTTATAGTGTTACTTATTGCTTTGATAAATCTTGTTGATGTAAGAGGTATAAACACCTCCCTTTTCAATGTGAGTATAATGATAATGTTACCATATCTTCTTATGTTAAAGGAAATTATGACTTTTATGATGTGGAACAAATTGAAGAATTTATTGTTTGGAAGGGTTCATTTGAACTTGCTAGTTTGCTTGAAAATATTGATGATTCACCTTATAAATATGAGGTTTATGATATACTTAGATTTTGCTTTGATAATTACAAGGAAGAAAATGGCTATATTCTTGAATATACTAATAGATGCTTTCCACAAATGGAAGAGACTAATGCCTTGCACGATCTTATGGAAGAAGAAATTGATGAACCTAAAAGCTCATTAGATGAAAAAGAGGAGGAGAGTGATGAACAAAAGGAGGAAGAATGGATTAGGTACCCATGCCTACCTTCTAATGAGAGTAACTCTTTATCCCTTACATTATTTGATTGTCCCCCATGCTTACCAAAGGAGGATGAATGTTATGCTCATGTTATCTATAATAATCCTTTATTTGTGCTTAACTTCGATTTGCATGGTATTAAAGAGTTTTGCTTAGAAAATTTTATGATAAAGCTCTAGACGATGGTCCTATATTGAATGATCATCCATCTTGTTATAGAATTGTTAAAAGTGGGATTGAAGGTTTTAATCCCACTATTTTTGAGCTTGATAAAAAATATGTGTTTGTAGATCATGAAAAGCATGCTTTATGTGATAGTTATATTGTTGAGTTTATTCATGAGGCTACTGAAAATTATTATGAGAGAGGAAAATATGGTTGTAGAAGTTTTCATGATATTGAAACACCTCTCTATGTGCTGAAAGTTTTGAAGTTACTCTTGTTTTATCTTCCTATGCCTGTCACTTTGTTTTTTGCAAATTTATTTGCATACAAGATTCCTATGCATAGGAAGTGGGTTAGACTTAAATGTGTTTTGAATTTTCTTCTTGATGCTCTCTTTTACTTCAATTCATATTTCTTATGTGAGCATCCTCTCAAACTATCATGCCTAACTTAAAGGCGGTAAAGAAAAGTACTTATTGGGAGATAACCCAAAAGTTTTAGATGAGTCTTGGAAGTTATTACTTCGGTAATAACCTCTCTTTATCCTTTTTATTTGCTTTTTGTGCCAAGAGTAACCTCTAATGAGAGAGAAGCAATGATTGGGAAAGTTGCTGTCCCAAAACAGATTTATGTGCTTCACAGTAAAAATTCGTGTAAAATCTTTGTACGTCCTTTTGAGGCGTGAATTTTTTTTCTTCTGCCCCAGGTTGTTATCTAACTTTCGTTAGTTCAACACGTTTTGATTTGACCAGCATAAGGTCTTTTAAAAAATTCGTATTTACCTGCTGGTCTGTTTTGACAAATTTCTGCCATTTTCTGCATTTGCTTCTTGTTGGTTCCTGTTTTAGTTCTTTTGGGGCATTGAGATTTTTGAGGGAAGTGCTACAGTATCTTGTGTTTTAATGGAAGTTTTATTGGTGTTGTAACTGAACCTAAAGACTTATTATCTTAAGTGCACTAATATTGCTAATAAAGATTGTGTGAAGTTTTGTATGAAGGAAAAATTTCAGGTGCATGGTAGGAATGAGTAATGAGATGAAGGATGGACTAAAGCTCAAGCTTGGGGATGCCACGCGTGTCACCCCAATAAATATCCAAGAAGTACAAGTGTCAAAGCTTGGGGATGACCAAGGCATCCCCTTCTTCATCAATAAAAATCCCAGGTTTCTTCCAAACGCTTCATTTTTATTGTTTCATGCACGGTTGTGTTGTTCTTGGAGCGTCTTTTTTTTCGTTTTGGTTTTTCGTTTGCTTGGTTTGCTTAGTTTGCTGAATAAATTGGTTGGCCCCCTCCTTTAGACATTGGTTTTCAAATAGTTTGGTTTGGATTGTAAAAGAGTAGGAAAGTTCATGCTTAAGTGGTAAAGAGAGCTTGTTTTTGACTGTGGCCTATGCTTTTTCATGCCATGCTTGATATTGTTTTGGCTTTATGCTTAGTATTCTTTGTTGTAGCATGACTTGTTATAAACAATTGAGATTGCTTAATGTGTCTTGGATGAATCATGTGTTGTTTTAGCATATTAAAAGCATAGTATTATGGTATTCTCCTTTGGTGCTTTATTTGGGTTGACTTGGCACATGCTCATACCATGTTATGACTATCCCAAGTCACCATAGCCTTGATGATCCTTTAGTTTTCAACTTGTAATATCGCTTTATGCTTTGATCAATGATGTTTTGTTGCTCTGCATGATTATGGCCATTATTACTCTCTTAGTTTGTCGCTCCTAGTCTTTTGCTAGCCTCCACAACCAAGTATGAGTTCCACTCATGCATCCAACTCCCTAAACCAAGTTATTCCAAAGAGTCCACCATACCTACCTACTAGCATATGCTATTCCAAGTATATTCTTGTTTTTGTCTACCTTCCAAATTAAACTTGTTATGATAAAACTAGTGGTTAAAGCTCTCACAAACTTGATGGCACACTTTAATTTTTTGCATTTAATAAACTTGAACCATTGGGTCCTTCTTTGTTGCGTATATGCTTGCGCTTTATAAGTTGAAATTAGCAGAACAATGTATCATGGGGAAAGCTTTCAACATTGCACTTATACTTTGTACCCCGTTGATATCATGTTCTTTTGCTTATGGATCCGGTGGTGTGAAAATAAAAGTGGAACTTGTAAGATCATGGAGTTTGTATGTGTGTTAGAGAAACGCCTGGGCCACTAGCCTAAGCCATGCCTAATCATGGTGGAAACATGCAGCAGCACCATAATGAGCACTCTATGAAGCATCCTTAATAAAAACCTATGCAAATAGCAAATAAAAAGATCGCTGAGATGCTCATTGTCTGCTTGCCTTGTCATTTTGATTATGGGATAGCTCCTGTATCATGTGCAAGGGGTACCCCATTGGCGGTTCTTTATGATACATATGTACATACAATGACAAGAGCATACTCGTGACTAAAGTTGAGTAGCATGAGGTTCGGTCTTCGTAAGTAACGGACATGAGATTTCGGTTTATAACTTGTCAAGCATATCCTCTTAGTTGTGTCACTTTAACCTTAATCACCTTCAAGATGCTTATGATAGGGGCAATGAGAGTTGAAAGCTAATAAGTACCATAATTTTTGGAAGCTCTTTATGAAACTTGAGTCTCTATTTCCTTCTATGAAGGTCTTTCTTTTACTTTTATGTTGAGTCTCCACCTTCTATCTTTATGCACCTACTTTGAAAGCATAGTGGCCATTCTTAGTTCTATGTGCATTGTCCCAAGACTTGTTGATTGATGCATAGCTTTGATATTGCTTGTTTTAAACTATTTGTATCTACTCACTCTTATAAACTTTGAAGGTGTCCTATGCATTTATGTTTGCTACTCTATGAGGGACAAGCTGAATGCCACTATGCTATGTTTTCTTTATATGAAACAAACAAATGTCTTGCAAAGCATTGTTATTCATGAATCTTTTGTTTGTGCCTTTTCATGTTGCAACATAATTGCTTTGTATTATTGCTAGAACTTTATCTTTCATGTTATGATTGAAGTACTATGATCCCAGCTATCATTGTTTTACAAATACTTTGATCAATTTTATGATGATGCGTGTCACCTCAAAAATTATTCTTTCTTTTTATCACTTACCTACTCGAGGACGAACAGGAGTTAAGCTTGGGGATGTTGATACGTTGCAAACGTATCCATAATTTTTGATGTTCCATGCTTCGTTTTATCTACTTTCTTATGTTTTGTCCACACTTTGGAGTACTTTTCATATGATTTCTTAGACTAACCTATTAACAAGAGCCATAGTGCCAGCTGCCTGTTTTCTGATGTTTTTGGTTCTAGGAAAGTCAGAAAATGAATATTATCGGAATTGGACGGGACAAAAGCCAAAGTCATTATTTTACCGATGGACACCTGGAGCCAGAATACGAGACGGAGTGGGGCTGGGGCCAGCCACACCACCTGGCCGCACGGGTTGGGCCTGGCCGCGCCAGGGGGTGGTCTGGCCGCCCCAGGCACCCCCTCGGTCTCCCTCTTCACCAATAAGATGCCTTCTGACCTAAAATCTCAGGGGGGTCGACGTTTTTCCAGAAGGAGTTCTGCTCTTCCGCCACCACCAGATTCCACGAAACAGCACCAGAAACTCCGTTGTGGTACCCTGCCAGGATGGGGAATTGGAGGAGATCATCGCAATCATCATCACCATCGCTTCTCCATCGACCATCCATGTTTCCCCCATCTATGAGTGAGTAATCCCCTGTTGTAGGCTATGGGGATGGTAGGGATTGGATGAGATCGTTCATGTAATGGCATCAGATTGTTAGGGCATGGTGCCTAGTATCTTCTATTAGTGCTTTATGACTTTGTTGCGACTTGTTATGCTTAATGCTTGTCACTAGGGCCCGAGTGCCATGATTTCAGATCTGAACATGTTATTGATTCATTATGATAGTATTGTTTATGGTCTTACCTGCAAGTTGTATACACACATTGTTGTCTGGAACCAAAGGCCCCGAAATGACAGAAATCAGGATAACCGGAGGGAATGGCTTTGATGTGAGGATCACATGTGTTCACAGAGTGTTAATGCTTTGCTCCGGTGCTCTATTAAAAGGAGCACATTAATTGCCAGTAGTTCCCTTGAGGCCCCGCTTCAAACGGGCTGGCAGGATAAAAGATGTTGTGCAAGATCTCATTACGAGCACGTATGACTATATATGGAAAACATGCCTATGATTATCTAGTACTTGGCTGCTTTATCTTATTTATCTGCAATTGCCCTATGTTCTGATTGCTATGTGAATTGTCTTGTCCATGCAACGCCCGTCCATCCATCCCTATGCCTACCGGACTTGAATCCTACTGTTTACTGCTGTTGTTACTGCTGTTTTTACTTTACTACTACTGCTACTTTACTATTCCCACTACAAAACTGTTGCTACTGTTAAACTATTGTAAGCAAGATTGTTTCCAGGTGCAGCTGAATTGACAACTCAGTTGTTAAGGCTTATAAATATTCTTTGGCTCCCCTTGTGTCGAATCAATAAATTGGGTTTCACTTCGCTCGAAAATACTGCGATACACCCCCTATACTTGTGGGTCATCATGACCCCAGATCCATCTCCATCAACTCCACCGCCATCTCCATCGCCGCCGCTGACTCCTATGATGAGGAGGGGGTATTTCTCTCTTGAGGCTAAGGGCTCTACCGGTAGCTATGTGTTCATCTCTCTCTATGCGTGATCTTATTGGGATCATGAGCTTTGTAATCTATAGATCTATTCTGCTACTCAAGTGCTTTAATTAATCTCTGCTTATCCCCAGGTGTGTGAAGTTGATAGTGTGCACACCGTGTGGCACTTTGGCTACGGTTACATAAATACTTATCATGAGTATAATTTGAGTTGGATGTCTCTATGAGATTGTGGTGTTTGTTGGAACCATCTAGCGCTCAAGGTGACAGTGAGGGGTTATCTAGATGGGGAATGCGAACTTTAAAGTGTGTTGTTATAGCCCTACGTCGTCCAACCGGAGAGTAGTTCAGGGTAGCATCATGAAGAGAAGATATTTATATGAGAGTGTCCACTAGTGAAAGTATAATCCCTAGGCCTTGTTTCTAAGCATTGAAACACCGTTTATAATCAATCCTATTACATGTTTGCTTGATGCCACTCTTATTTCAGATTGCAATTACCAATTATAATCATCTATATTACTTGTATTTCACTATCTCTTCGCCGAACTAGTGCACCTATACACCTGGCAAGTGTATTGGGTGTGTTGAGGACACAAGAGACTTCTTGTATCTTGATTGTAGGGTTGCTTGAGAGGGATACCTTTGACCACTTCCTCCATGAGTTCGATAAACCTTGGGTAATCCACTTAAGGGAAACTTGCTGCAGTTCTACAAACCTCTGCACTTGGTGGCCCAACACTGTCTACAAGAATAGAAGTGTGCGTAGATATCAAGCTATTTTCTGGCGCTGTTGCCGGGGAGGTAAGGTAAAAGGTACTCACATCCTCTGGCTACTAAGCTATCTTCTAGTACTGTTGCTGGTGTGTGAGTGCTCGAAGTTATTTCCTCTAGATTCTACAATTATATATTTTTGTTTCTTGTTTTTATTTTCACTAGTTAGGCTTAATGGAAAACAACAACAAATTAGAGAGCTTTATAGTATTTATCTTGCGTTAGGACATGAAGTGTTTGAAGAGAAAATTAAAAAACCTATGGAACTTTATTTGCATGCTAATAGCAAGGTTATTAGTATGAATTCTTTGAATACCATTATTGCTAACACTATGGAAAAGTCTAAGCTTGGGGAAGCTGGTTTTGATGAGCATGATAGTTTTAGTCCCCCAAGCACGGTGGAGAAAATTTACTTTGATGATACTATACCTCCAATATATGATGATTACAATGATGAATATGATATTTTCAGTCCACCTACTATTGAGGAGAAAATTAATTATGATTACAATATGCCTCCTATATTTGCTGATTATGGTGATGAGAATAATAATGATAGCTATTTTGTTGAATTTGCTCCTATTACAATTAATAAGAATAATTATGCTTATGTGGAGAGTAATAATGATTATATGCATGTGGCTCATGATAAGAATGTCTTTTGTGATAATTATATTGTTAATTTTATTCATGATGCTACTAAAAGTTATTATGAGAAAGGGAAACATGGTTTTATGTATCTCAACAATATTAAGTTTCCCCTTTTTTATGTTGAAAATTTTGAAGTTGCACTTGTTTTGCTTTCCTATGCTTGTTGCTTTGTGCTTTCATGACTTGTTTCTTTACAAGATTCCTATGCACAGGAAGTGGGTTAGACTTAAATGTGTTTTGAATTTGCTTCTTGATGCTCTCTTTTACTTCAATTCATATTTCCTATGTGAGCATCTTTTCAAACTATCATGCCTAACTTGAAGGCGTTAAAGAAAAGTACTTATTGGGAGAAAACCCAAAAGTTTTAGATGAGTCTTGGAAGTTATTACTTCAGTCATAACCACTCCTTATCCTTTTTATTTGCTTTTTGTGCCAAGAGTAGCCTCTAATGAGAGAGAAGTAATGATTGGGAAAGTTGCTACCCCGAAAGAGATTTTTGTGCTTCACCATAAAAATTTGTGTAAAATCTCTGTACGTCCTTTTGAGGCATGAACGTTTGTGATTCTGCCCCAGGTTGTTATCTAACTTTCGTTAGTTCAACACTTTTCGATTTGAGCAACAGAAGGTCTTCGAAAAAATTCGTCTTTACCTGCTGGTCTGTTTTGACAGATTTCTGCCATTTTCTGCATTTGCTTCTTGTTGGTTCCTTTTTGAGTTCTTTTGGGGAATTGAGCTTTTTGAGGGAAGTGCTACAGTAGCTTGTGTTCTAATGGAAGTTTTATTGGTGTTATAACTGAACCTTAAGACTTATTTATCTTAAGTGCACTAATGTTGCTAATGAGATTGTGTGAAGTTTTGTATGAAGGAAAAATTTCAGGTGTATGGAAGGAATGAGTAATGAGATGAAGGATGGACTAATGCTCAAGCTTGGGGATGCCACGCGTGTCACCCCAAGAAATATCCAAGAAGTACAAGCGTCAAAGATTGGGATGCCCAAGGCATCCCCTTCTTCATCAATAAAAATCTCAGGTTTCTTCCAAACACTACATTTTTATTGTTTCATGCACAGTTGTGTTGTTCTTGGAGCATCTTTGTTTTTGTTTTTAGTTTTAGTTTGCTTGGTTTTCTTAGTTTTCTTGAATAAGTTGGTTGGATCCCAACATACTTCTTTTGGAGAGAGACACGCTCCGTTTTCATTGCCTAGAACACTCTAGTTTTCATTCTTGTTGTTCTGTGAGTGTTCTCTTTTGCTAGCACCGTGTTTAGCCTTAGTTTTCTCGTGCTTTCAGCTTAGAACTTTTTAGTTCTTCTTTGTGGATTTGTGAGACAAGCTCACTGATCTTTATTTATTATCATCTTTGTGAGTTGTTTCAAATAATTTGATTTGGATTGGAAAAGAGTAGGAAAGTTCATGCTTAAGTGGTAAAGAGAGCTTGTTTTTGACTGTGGCCTATGCTTTGTCATGCCATGCTTGATATTATTTTGGCTTTATGCTTAGTATTCTTTGTTGTAGCATGACTTGTTATAAACAATTGTGATTTCTTAATGTGCCTTGGATGAATCATGCGTTGTTTTAGCATATTAAAGCATAGTATAGTGATATTCTCCTTTGATGCTTCATTTGGGTTGACTTGGCGCATGCTCACACCATGTTATGACTATCCAAAGTCACCTTAGCCTTTATGATCCTTTAGTTTTCAACTTGTAGTATCACTTTATGCTTTGATCAATGATGTTTTGTCGCTCTGCATGATTATGGCCATTATTGCTCTCTTAGTTTGTCACTCCCAGTCTTTTGCTAGCCTCCACAACAAAGTATGAGTTCCACTCATGCATCCAACTCCCTAAACCAAGTTATTCCAAAGAGTCCACCATACCTACCTACTAGCTTATGTTGTTCCAAGTACATTTATGCTTTTGTTTACCTTCCACTTGTTATGAGAAAACTAGTGATTAAAGCTCTCACGAACTTGATGGCACACTTTACTTTACTTGCCCTTAATAAACTTGAACCATTGTATCTTCTATGTTATATATGCTTGCACTTATTTGTTGGGAATTAGCAGAACCATGCTTTCATGGGGAACACTTTCAACATTGCACTTGGTACTTGTACCTAGTTGATATCATGCTCTTTTGTATATGGATGTCGTCGGTGTGAAATGAAAGGGGAGCTTGTAAGTCCATGGAGTTATGTATATGTGTTAGAGAAATGCCTGGGCCGCTGGTCTAATCCATGCTGACATGGTGGAAACCTGCAGCGTAACCATAATGAGCTGTCTATGAAGCATTCTTCTTATAAGAGTCCTATATTTAGAAAAAAAGAGAAAAAAAAGAGATACTATGAAAATAGGAAAGAGAGAAAAAAATCACCATATTCCCATGGTAAATAAGAAGAATGCTGAGATGCTCATTGTCTGCTTGCCTTGTCATTTTGATATGGGGATTCTTCTATATCATCGGGCAAGGGGTACCCCGTTGGCGGTTCTCTATGATACACATGTACTTACGATGACAAGAACTTACCGGTGACTAAACTTGAGCAGCATGAGGAGCGGCCCTCATATACAAGGGACATGAGATTTCTGACTTATACTTCGTCAAGCATGTACACCATAGTTTGTTCACTTTAACCTTAATCACTTCAAGATGCTTATGATAGGGGCAATGAGAGCTGAAAGCTATAAGTACCATAATTTTTGGAAACTCTTTATGAGACTTGAATCCCTACTTCCTTTTACAAAAGGCCTTTCTTCCACTATTATATTGAGTCTCCACCTTCTACCTTTATGCACCTACTTCGAGAGCATAGTGGCCATTCTTAGTTCTATGTGCATTGCCCCAAGACTAGTTGATTGATGCATAACTTGATATTGCTTGTTTTAAACTATTTGTATCTAGTCACTCTTATGAACTTTGAAGGTGTCCTATACATTTATATTTGCTACTCTATGAGGGATAAGCTGAATGCTATTATGCAATGTTTTCTTTATGTGAAACAAACATCTTGCAAAGCATTTTTATTCATGAATCTTTTGTTTGTGCCTTTTCATGTTGCATCATAGTTTCTTTGTCTTATTGCTAGAACTTTGTCTTTCATGTTATGATTGAAGTACTATGATCCCAGCTTTGAATGTTTTACAAATACTTTGATCAAGTCTTTGATGGTGCATGTCACCTCAAAAATTATTCTTTCTTTTTATCACTTACCTACTCAAGGACGAGCAGGAGTTAAGCTTGGGGATGTTGATACATTGCAAATGTATCTATAATTTTTGATGTTCCATGCTTGGTTTTATCCACTTTCTTGTGTTTTGTTCAACCTTTGGAGTAATTTTCATATGATTTCTTGGACTAACCTATTAACAAAGAGCCACAGTGCCAGTTGCCTGTTTTCTGCTATTTTTGGTTCCAGAAAGTTAGAAAATGAATATCCTCGGAATTGGACGGGAAAAAAGCCAAAGTTCCTATTTTACCGGAAGTCTCACGGAGCCAGAATACAAGATGGAGGAGGGACAGATCCTGGCCACACCATATGGTGGCGCGGGCTAGCCCTGGCCGCGCCACCAGGTGGTGTGGGCCCCCTGGCACTCCACCGACCTTGCCCTCTGGCCTATAAGAAGCCTCCAGCCACGAAAAGTTCTGCAGCACCGCCGCCACTGAAGGGGAGATTCGGGGGACAGAAAGTCTCTGTTCTAGCACCCTGCCGGGAAGGGGAAGTGCCCCTGGAGCCATCTCCATCGATCTCCACCACCATCTCCATCACCATTGCTGATTCCCATGATGAGGAGGGAGTAGTTCTCTCTCGAGGCTAAGGGTTCTACCGGTAGCTATGTGTTCATCTCTCTCTCTCTATGCATGATCTTATTGAGATCATGAGCTTGTAATCTATAGATCTATTCTACTACTCAAGTGCTTTAATGAATCTCTGCTCTCCCCATGTGTGTGAAAGTGACAACGTGCTCACCATGGTGGCACTTAGGCTAGAGATTACAAATACTTGTTATGAGTTATATTTGGAGTTGGATGTTTCTATGAAATTGTGGTGTTTGTTGGAACCATCTAGTGCTCAAGGTGACAGTGTGGGTTTTTCTAGATGGGAAAGGCTTACTTTGAGGTGTTCTGTTATAGCCCTACCATGGATTAGAGTGTCCAACCGGAGAGTAGTTAAGAGTAGTATCATAAAGAGAAGATATATTTATGAGAGAGTGTTCACTAGTGAAAGTATGATCCATAGGCCTTGTTTATTAGCACGGAAATACCTTTTCTATTAGATCTGTTACATGTTTGCTTGCTTTCATCTTTATTTCAGTTTGCTTTTAGTTTCTTCCACGCCATCAAGTTATTTTCTATCACTATTACCACTTATAATTATCTATACCACTTGTATTTCACTATCTCTTCGCCGAACTAGTGCACCTATACACCTGACAAGTGTATTAGGTGTGTTGGGGACACAAGAGACTTCTTGTATCTTGATTGCAGGATTGCTTGAGAGGGAATACCTTTGACCACTTCCTCCCTGAGTTCGATAAACCTTGGGTGATCCACTTAAGGGAAATCTTGCTGCTGTTCTACAAACCTCTGCACTTGGAGGCCCAACAACTGTCTACAAGAATAGAAGTGCGTAGACATCACTGTGCTGAAGTTTAGCTTGGTTCCTAATCCTTCTTGGACTTTCTGCAAAAATCTTGAGGTAAACTGGGTTCCTCGATCCGATACTATGGTCTTAGGGGTTCCATGCAAGCTAACGATTCTAGCAATGTACAACTCTGCTAGCTTTGAACTCTGGTAGGTTGTCTTGACGGGTATAAAATGGGTTACCTTGTACAGTCTATCAACTATGACCCAAATAGAGTCATTTCCCCTACTAGATGTAGGCAAACCGGTGATAAAGTCCATTCCGACAAAATCCCATTTCCATTCTAGAATCTGCAATGGTTGCAAAAGTCCTACGGGTCTCTGATGTTCCGCTTTGACTCTCTGACAGATATCACACTTGGCGATGTAGCTTCTGATTTCTCTCTTCATCTTGTGCCACCAAAATTGCTCCTTCAAATCCTGATACATCTTCGTTCCTCCCGGGTGGATAGAATAAAGAGTATCATGAGCTTCCTGTATGATGACTTGTTTCAGCTCGGAATCTGTTGGTACACAGATACGTCCTTTGTACCACAAAACTCCTTCTTCATCTTTAGTGAATCCAGGGACCTTCCATGTACCGATGCGACACTTGATTCTGTCGATACTTGCATTTCCTTTCTGCGCTTCCTTGATCTGATTGATCAAAGTGGGTTGAAGTTCTATTCTAGCTAAAAATCCTTTGATAACTAGCTCCATTCTAAACTGCTCCAACTCTTCATGCAAACTTGGCTGGTCTTCTTTGATCATGTTGTTTAATCTACACGACAATCTACTAAGAGCATCCGCTACCACATTGGATTTGCCGGGGTGATAGTGAATGTCAAGGTCATAATCCTTGATTAACTCTATCCATCTCCTTTGCCTCATATTCAGCTCCTTCTGGGTGAAAATATACTTTAGACTCTGGTGATCCGAATAAATCTCATAGCGGTTACCCATAAGGTAATGAAGCCATGTCTTCAAGGGTAAAACTACGGCTGCTAGTTCAAGGTCATGGGTGGGGTAGTTTTGCTCATGTTGCTTCAGTTGTCTAGATAGGTATGCTATGACCTTGCCTTCTTGCATCAACACACATCCGAGACCAATCTTGGATGCATCACAATACACATCAAAAGGCTTCTTGATATGACGCATAATCAAGATTGGGCTGAAATCAATCTCTTCTTGAGCTCTTGAAAACTTGCTTCACATTTGTCTGTCCATTTGAACTTCTTATATTTCTTCAACAATTGGGTCATTGTTCTTGCAATGCTTGAAAATTCTTCAACGAACTTGCGGTAGTATCCTGCTAATCCGAGAAATGCGCGGACTTGGGTTTGAGTGGTTGGGGCTTTCCATTCTTCAACATCTTTGATCTTGGCAGGATCGACCGCGACTCCTCCTGCCAACACAATATGTCCTAGGAATCCTACTTCCTTCAACTAAAACTCACACTTGCTAAACACTATGCAAAAGTCTAAGCTTGGGGAAGCTGGTTTTGATGAGCATGATAGTTTTAGTCCCCCAAGCACGGTGGAGAAAATTTACTTGGATGATACTATACCTCCAATATATGATGATTACAATGATGAATATGATATTTTCAGTCCACCTACTGTTGAGGAGAAAATTAATTATGATTACAATATGCCTCCTATATTTGATGATTATGGTGATGAGAATAATAATGATAGCTATTTTGTTGAATTTGCTCCTATTACAATTAATAAGAATAATTATGCTTATGTGGAGAGTAATAATGATTATATGCATGTGGCTCATGATAAGAATGTTTTATGTGATAGTTATATTGTTAATTTTATTCATGATGCTACTAAAAGTTATTATGAGGAAGGGAAACATGGTTTTATGTATCTCAACAATATTAAGTTTCCCCTTTTTTATGTTGAAAATTTTGAAGTTGCACTTGTTTTGCTTTCCTATGCTTGTTGCTTTGTGCTTTCATGACTTGTTTCTTTACAAGATTTTTTTTCATAGGAAGTGGGTTAGACTTAAATTTGTTGCATATTTGCTTCTTGATGCTCTCTTTTACTTCAATTCTGCCGTGAAATTGGCCACAGCAAATGCTACAGGGTAGCTTACGTAGAGGAAAGGGCAAGGCGACGTAGGAGAATCCGGGAGCGAGATTGGCACACGATGTACCTAGGTTCACGTTCCCTCGATAGAAGATCGCTACGTCATGCTATCAATCCAGTATACCATCATAGATTGGTTTACATGGAGCCGCCGGAGGCGGAGGAGAGACTAGATCTAATCTTCTGTGGGAGAGCTCGTCCCCAAAGGGGTGCCCCTGGTGGCTTTATATATGCAGCCAATTAGGGTTTACAAGTGCTCTAATGGGCTTTGTATTGGAGTCGCCATCTTGGACCTCCAGTCGGCGTGTCATCTTGGTCCAGTACGCGCCAGTCGGCATGGCATCTGGGTCCAGTACATGCCAATCGCCGTATTCGGCGAGTCGATCCGCTCTAGGCTTGGCTTCAGTCGGCTCGCTCCAGCTGGCGATTCCGCTTTATGGGCATACCCCGATTGGTATTCCCCCATCAGTAGTCCCCGAGAGCGTCAGGGACTCGGCGATGACTTCAAGCCGCCGAATCGGCGCAGGTGATTCCAAGGTGGAGTAGTTGGCGAGTCGTCGGCGAGCTCCTGAAATAGAGAAATAGCTCATGAAGTAATCCATTGGCCAAGGCGAGTCGACGCATCGGGCGAGTCGTCATTCGACGGAGTCACCCCTTGGAGAAGTTTGGTCGGCGCCTTGTCAACTTGCTTTCATAGAGGACGTGGAGGCCATCAAATCATTGATGGTGAAGTCACCAAGTCGGTGTAGGGGAATACACGAGACGAGTCCGCGAGGGGTGAGTCCTCGAGCATGTTGAGTACGTGAGGGCGAATCCGCGGTGGCGAGTCCCCGAGTGTGGCGGGTAAGCGAGGGTGAGTCCGCGGTGGCGATTCCCCGAGCGTGGTGAGTACATGAGGGCGAATCCGTGGTGGCGAGTCCCCCAGCGTGTTGAGTACGCGAGGGCGAGTCCGTGGTGGTGAGTCCCCGAGCATGTTGAGTACGCGAGGGCGAGTCCACGGTGGCGAGTCCCCGAGCGTGTTGAGTACGCGAGGGCGAGTCCACGGTGGCGAGTCCCCGAGCGTGTTGAGTACGCGAGGGCGAGTCCGCGATGGCGAGTCCCCGAGCGTGGCGAGTACGCGAGGGCGATTGCACGGTAGCGAGTCCCCGAGCGTGTTGAGTACGCGAGGGCGATTCCGCGGTGGCGAGTCCCCGAGCGTGTTGAGTACACGAGGGCGAGTCCGCGTGGGGAGAGACCCCGAGTGTGGTGAGTATGCGATGATTCCGAGTCCGCGAGGGGAGAGTCCCCGAGTGTGGCGAGTCCGCGATGATTGTGAATCCGTGGTGGCGAGTCCCCGAGCGTGTTGAGTACGCGAGGGCGAGTCCGCGTGGGGAGAGACCCCGAGTGTGGCGAGTCCGCGATGATTGCGAGTCCGCGAGGGGAGAGTCCCCGAGTGTGGCGAGTCCGTGATGATTGCGAGTCCGCGGTGGCGAGTCCCCGAGCGTGGCGAGTACGCGAGGGAGAGTGCGCGGTGGCGAGTCCCCGAGCGTGTTGAGTACGCGGTGGCGAGTCCCCGAGCGTGGAACCACGCGCACACGCAGTATGCCTAGGAGTAGTCCCCGAGGCTCGAGTTGGCTTGTAGAGGCGACTTGAGGCTCTATAGAGATGCATAGTAGAGGTTGTTCTTGAGCATGGCGAGTAGCCCTCGGCACTGTCTGGAGTGCGGCGCGAGTGGTGAGGTTGGGCGACCGGCGAGTGCCGCTGTCTGGAGCGCGCCGAGTCCCCGAGAGCGGCTAGTACGCGAGGGCGAGTCCGTGAGGGGAGAGTCCCGGAGTGTGGTGAGTCCGCGATTATTGCGAGTCCGCGAGGGGAGAGTCCTCGAGTGTGGCGAGTCCGCGATGATTGCCAGTCCGCGATGACGTTGATTGCGTTGTATTTGTTAGCGAGTCTCTCGTCTTGGCCCGGGGGGCCAGTGGCTTGGCGACTCCAAAGATGGCTCTCGGCTTGGCATTCTTCCTGAACGATCCGAGGCTCGGTTTGCGAGTCCTCGTCCGCAGTACTTGGCCGTGCTAGTCGCACTGTCTAAGGTTGAGGAGGACATGGTGCTGTTTGTGTAGCACTACCATTTGTCTTGGCCCGGAAGGCCAGTCGAGCAAGGCGACTCCAATGATGGCTCTCGGTTAGCGTTTTTGTGGATGATCCGAGGCTCGATTTTGCGAGTCCTCGTCCGTACTACTTGGCCATTGCGAGTCGCTCTTTCAAAGGTTGACAAAGGCGAACTGATTTTTCTAGGGGGGAAGAGACGCCCAGTGGTGAGTCCATGTAGCGTGGCATGCGACCCTCTCTGGCGATTCGGACGATGAAGGTACCTTAGTAGGCGCGGCGTACGCATTCGACATAGCCAGAAAGATTTGACACGACGGAAGTATGGTCGCGCTTTGGCGAAGTCGACGCGGCAGACACGGGGTCGACGCGGCGGACGGAGGTCGCGCTTTGGCGAAGGGAGGCCGCGCTTTGGCGGAGTCAACGCGGCGGACATATGGTCGCGCGGCGGACTGAGGTCGCGCTAGGGCGAAGTCGACGCGGCGGACACGGGGTCGACGTGGCGGATGGAGGTCACGCTTTGGCGAAGGGAGGCCGCGCTTTGGCAGAGTCGACGTGGCAGACATATGGTCGTGCGGCGGACGGAGGTCGCGCTAGGGCGAAGGGAGGCCGCGCTTTGGCGGAGTCGACGCGGTGGACATATGATCGCGCGGCGGACGGAGGTCGCGCTAGGGCGAAGTCGACGCGGTGGACACGGGGATGATGCGGCGGACGGAGGCCGCGCTTTGGCGAAGTTGTCCGGCGTGTATCCGGTAGCTTGACGAGTCCGGGACGGGCGAGTCGCCAAGCATCGCGAGTCCCTGGACGTGGCAAGTCCGCAGCGGGCAAGTCCGCGGACATGGCGAGTGGCGAATCCGCGAGGGTGAGTCCCCGGGCATGAAAAGTCTGAGAGGGTGACGAGTCCGCGGCAGGCGAGACGAGTCCCCGAGCACGGAGAGTCCGCGAGGGCCGCGAGTCCATGATAGGTGAGGCGAGTCCGTGAGGGAGGCGAGTCCACAACGTGTGAGTCCTCGAGCGTGGCGAGTCCACGAGTGCCCGAGTGCGCCGACCTCGTGAAAGGCAAGCCCGCGACGGACTGGTGCAGCGTGTAGCCGAAAGGAGTGGACGCGGGGAACTTGGTTGCCCGGTAGCGTCAGCTAGATTTTTGTCAGAGTCACGCTGTGGAGGACGGAGAGGATTATCAGTATATGGATAAAATATTTTAAACAAGATTGAGTGGGATAAAATTATCGGCCATAGCCGAGTCATCGCTGGCGTGGTTACAGGCAGCCGCGGCGGCAACGCAGTTTGTGGTAGCACGATCGATCAAGCCTTCGGACGAGGTCTTGGCTCCGATTGTAGCTTCGTAGGGTGGAGTCGTGCGGTCGAAAGATGCAGCCTATGTGCTCTGCATCTCGTTTCCGTGACCCAATCTAGGTCGCATGGTACATGTATGCCAAAAATCATGCATGAGGAAGGATTAGTCCCAAATATAATAATTGACTCGGACATTAATTAGTGCATAAGGAATATGGGATTAGATGGAAAAAAAACCCGGTAGTCACGACCAGATGCGATCGGAAAGTCGAGAAGTCTTCGTCTGTGCTTACGTACATGCACCGCCTAATTGTGCCATGTTAATAATATACGCATGACTCGATGTGCCGTATCAATAATATACACACGACAGGATATTAGATCAAATAAAACATCAAATTGATTGAAAGAATAATCAATAGTGAGAGAGATGAGATCAGATAGAATAAAACCCATCAGTCACGGCCGCGATCCAGAGCGTGTGAGCCTGATGAAGCGCCTTTGACGTGAGGAGAAATCTTACATGGAGGCTTTCAAGAACTGATTGATCTGATTACTTCTCTTGGCTAGAACTGCTCCCTTTGCGCACGACATGGTGCTTTAATCCGTGCTTTGCTGCGCGGATTTGACTGTCGATGTCTCTCTCTCCTTTGAAGCTGTGTATTTGTTCGGAACGAGACCCGACTGCAATAATTAAAGAAAATCATCCATGTCATAATAAAATATGGATCTCACCTCCGTAGCCTGTACGCATCATGGGGATGAATTAGACCACATAGAAATCCTTGGCGTCGACGCGGATGAGTCTAGATTCCATGACCATGAGTCACAAACATGCACTCCAAAATAAGGTGTCAAGCATTAGAATCAAATAAAATATTGACTAGACATGAGAGAAAAGTGATTGGAAAGAAAACAACCCATGAGTCACGATCATGTGCAATTGAGCACGCATGTTGGCGTGTTGAACATCTCCGATGTAGGGAACAAGGTCACGTGGTGGTCGCAGGCCTGCTCCGATTTAATCTTGGTTTGAAGACCATCTGGATCGATACGCTGCCGCGTGAACTAATCAGATTATCAGATCCGATTGATTCAAACTCATATGCACGAGTGCCGCCGATGTTGACGATGAATATGTTGATGGATCCCGCCCAGATCATCACCTCCAAGCACCGCTTGCCCCACGGTGGGCGCCAACTGTCGTGGAATTGGCCATGGCAGATGCTACAGGGTAGCTTACATAGAGGAAAGGGAAAGGCCACGTAGGAGAATCCGGGAGCGAGATTGGCACACGATGTACCTAGGTTCACGTTCCCTCGATAGAAGATCGCTACGTCATGCTATCAATCCAGTATACCATCATAGATTGGTTTATATGGAGCCGCCGGAGGCGGAGGAGAGACTAGATCTAATCTTCTGTGGGAGAGCTCGTCCCCAAAGGGGTGCCCCTGGTGGCTTTATATATGCAGCCAATTAGGGTTTACAAGTGTGCTAATGGGCTTTGTATTGGAGTCGCCATCTTGGGCCTCCAGTCGGCGTGTCATCTTGGTCTAGTATGCGCCAGTCGGCGTGGCATCTGGGTCCAGTACGTGCCAATCTCCGTATCCGGCGAGTCGATCCGCTCTAGGCTTGGCTTCAATCGGCCCGCTCCAGCTGGCGATTCCTCTTTATGGGCATAACCCGATTGGTATTCCCCCATCAAATTCATATTTTTTATGTGAGCATCATCGAAATTATCATGCCTATCTTAATGGCTATAAAGAAAGAGCTTTTGGGAGACAACCCATTATATTTTTCTTTCAGTTTATTTTATTTTTGTTGAGTGTTGCAAGTTATTGACTCTGTAATAACCTCTCCGTATCCTTTTTGTTTAGTTTTTGTGCCAAGAATAACCTCTAATGAGAGGGAAGTAAATATGGGGAAGTTGCTGTCCCGAACCAGATTTTTGTGCTTCATTGTAAAAAATCGTGAACTCTATACGTCGGATTGAGCTATAATTTTTTGAGCTTATGCCCTAGGTTGTTATCTACCTTTCGTTAGTTTATCACTTTTCGATTTGAGCGACAGAAGGTCTTCGAAAAAATCGGTTTTACCTGCTAGTTTGGTTTGACAGATTTCTGCCATTATTTGCATTTGCCTCTTAATCTCTTTCTCTTTGAGTTCTCTTTGATCATTTGAGCTTCTAGAAGGATTGCTACAGTATCTTGTGTTTTAATGGAAGTATTACTTATGATAAAACTAAACCAAAGGACCTATTATCTTGAATACACTAATGTTGCTAATGCAGAATATGTAAAGTTTTGTATGAAGGAAATTTTCAGGTGTAGGGGAAGAATAATGTGATAAGATGAAGTATGGAAAAAATCTCAACCTTGGGGATGCCACCCGAATTTTGAAGTTGCACTTGTTTTGCTTTTCTATGCTTGTTGCTTTGTGCTTTCATGACTTGTTTCTTTACAAGATTTTTTTCATAGGAAGTAGGTTAGACTTAAATGTGTTCCATATTTTCGTCTTGATGCTCTCTTTTACTTCAATTCATATTTCTTATGTGAGTATCATCGAAATTATCATGCCTATCTTAATTGCTATAAAGAAAGAGCTTTTGGGAGACAACCCATTATATTTTTCCTTTCAGTTTATTTTATTTTTGTTGAGTCTTGCAAGTTATTGACTCTGTAATAACCTCTCTGTATCATTTTTGTTTGGTTTTTGTGCCAAGAATAACCTCTAATGAGAGGGAAGTAAGATATGGGAAAGTTGCTGTCCCGAACCAGAATTTTGTGCTTCACTATAAAAAATCGTGAAAAATCTCTATACGTCAGATTGAGCTATAATTGTTTGAGCTTATGCCCCAGGTTGTTATCTAACTTTCGTTAGTTTATCACTTTTCGATTTGAGCGACAGAAGGTCTTCGAAAAAATCGGTTTTTACCTGCTAGTTTGTTTTGACAGATTTCTGCCATTATTTCCATTTGCCTCTTAATCTCTTTCTCTTTGTGTTCTCTTTGATCATTTGAGCTTCTAGAAGGAATTGCTACAGTATCTTGTGTTTTAATGTAAGTTTTACTTGTGATGAAACTAAACCAAAGGACCTATTATCTTGAATACACTAATGTTGCTAATGAGGAATGTGTAAAGTTTTGTATGAAGGAAATTTTCAGGTGTAGGGGAAGAATAATGTGATAAGATGAAGTATGGAAAAAAGCTCAAGCTTGGGGATGCCACCTGAATTTTCAAGTTGCACTTGTTTTGCTTTTCTATGCCTGTTGCTTTGTGCTTTCATGACTTGTTTCTTTACAAGATTTTTTTCATAGGAAGTGGGTTAGACTTAAATGTGTTCCATATTTTCTTCTTGATGCTCTCTTTTAGTTCAATTCATATTTCTTGTGTGAGCATCATCGAAATTATCATGCCTATCTTAATTGCTATAAAGAAAGAGATTTTGGGAGACAACCCATTATATTTTTCCTTTCAGTTTATTTTATTTTTGTTGGGTCTTAAAAGTTATTGACTTTGTAATAACCTCTCCGTATCCTTTTTGTTTGGTTTTTGTGCCAAGAATAACCTCTAATGAGAGGGAAGTAAGATATGGGAAAGTTGTTGTCCTGAAACAGATTTTTGTGCTTCACTGTAAAAAATCGTGAGAAATCTCTATACGTCGGATTGAGCTGTAATTTTTTCAGCTTATGCCCCAGGTTGTTATCTAACTTTCGTTAGTTTGTCACTTTTCGATTTGAGCGACATAAGGTCTTCGAAAAAATCGATTTTTACCTGCTGATTTGTTTTGACAGATTTCTGTCATTATTTGCATTTGCCTCTTAATCTCTTTCTTTTTGAGTTCTCTTTGATCATTTGAGCTTCTAGAAGGAATTTATACAATATATTTTGTTTTAATGGAAGTTTTACTTGTGATGAAACTAAACCAAAGGACCTATTATCTTGAATACACTAATGTTGCTAATGAGGAATGTGTAAAGTTTTGTATGAAGGAAATTTTCAGGTGTAGGGGAAGAATAATGTGATAAGATGAAGTATGGAAAAAATCTCAAGCTTGGGGATGCCACCCGTGTTACCCCAAGAAATATTCAAGAAGTACAAGCATCAAAGCTTGGGGATTCTCAAGGCATCCCCTTCTTCATCAATAAAAATCTCAGGTTTTCTTCCAAAACACTTCATTTTTATTGTTTCATGCACAATTGTGTTGTTCTTGGAGCATCTTTGTTTTTCCTTTTAGTTTTATTTTGTTTGGTTTGTTTAAATAAATTGGATGGACCCCTACATTCATACATTGTTTCAAATAAGTTGATTGGTGATTGTAAAAGAGTAGGAAAGTTCATGCTTATAAGTGGTATAAAAGGAGTTTTGTTTTGACTGTGGCCTAGAATTTATCATATCATGTTTGATATTGCTTTTAATTTATGCTTAGTAATTATTGCTGTAGCATGACTTGTTCCAAACAATTGAGATTGCATAATGTGCCTCGAAAGAATCATGTGTTGTTTTAGCATACAAAAATCATAATATTGTGGTATTCTCCTTTGATGCTTTATCTGGGTTGACTTGGCACATGCTTACACCATGTTAAGACTATGAACAAGTCACCTTAGCCTCTATGATAATTTAGTTTTTTCACATGTAATATCACTTTATTCTTTAATTAATAATGTTTTGTCGCTTTGCATGATTATGGCCATTAGTGCTCTCTTAGTTGGTCGCTCCCAATCTTTTGCTAGTCTCCACTTGTAGCAAGTATGAGTTCCACTTATGCATCCAACTGCTAAGAAAACCAAGTTATTCCATAGAGTCCACTAGAAATTCCTATGCATGGTGTTTTTACACTATTCCAAGTATATTCATGTATTTATCTACCTTCCAAATTAAACTTGTTATGTAAAAACTAGTGATTAAAGCTCTCACTTGATGGCACACTTTACTTTCTTGCACTTAATAAACTTGAATCTTGTGTCCATCTATGGTGCGTATATGTTTGCACTTTATAAGTTGAGAATTAGCAGAACCATGATGTCATGGGGAACACTTTCAACGTTGCACTTATTATTTAGTTCATAGCATGTTGTTTTGTTTATGGATCCCGGCGGTGTGAAATAAAAGGGAAGCTTGTAAGCTCATGTAGCTTGTATGTGTGTTAGAGAAACGCCTGGGCCGCTAGCCTAAGACATGCCTAATCATGGTGCAAACTTACAGCATAACCATATTGAGTATTATGTGAAGCATCCTCAATAAAAACCTATGCAAATATCAAATAAAAATATCGATGAGATGCTCATTGTCTGTTGCCTTGTCATTTTGATATGGGATAGCTCATGTATCCTGGGTCAAGGGGTACCCCATTGGCGTTTCTCCATGATACACATGTACTTACAATGAAAAGAACTTACTCGTGACTAAAGTTGAGTAGCATGAGGTTCGGGACTCGTAGGCAAGGGGCATGAGATTTTCGGCTTATAACTTGGCAAGCATATCCTCATATTTGTTCACTTTAACCTTAATCACCCAAAGATTCTTATGATAGGGGCAATGAGAGCTGAAAACTAATAAGTACCATAATTTTTGGAAGCTCTTTATGAAACTTGAAATCCCTGCTTCCCTCTTATGAAGGGCCTTTCTTTTCTTTTTACTTTTATGTTGAGTCTCCATATTATATATTTATGCACCAATTGAGAGAGCATAGTGATCATTCTTAGTTTAATGTGCATTGTCCCAAACCTTGTTGATTGATTCATAACTGTGATATTGCTTGTCCTTAAATTATTTGTATCTAGTCACCCTTATGAAGTTTGAAGGTGTCCTATGCATTTATGTTTGTTGTACCATGAGGGACAAGCTAAATACCATTCTTATTATGTTTTCTATATGTGAAACAAACAAACGTCTTTTAATGCATTGTTATTCATGAATCTTTTGTTTGTACCTTTTTCATGTTGCAACATAGTTGCTATGTCTTATTGTTCGAACTCCATCTTTCATGTTCATGTTAGAGCACTTTGATACCAGCTATCAATGTTTTACAAATACTTTGATCAAGATTATGATGGTGCATGTCACCTCAAAAATTATTCTTTTTATCACTTACCTACTCGAGGATGAGCAGGAGTTAAGCTTGGGGATGCTTGATACGTCGTAAACGTATCTATAATTTTTGATGCTCCATGCTTGTTTCGTATCAACTATCTTATGTTTTGTCTACACTCTGAGCCATTTTTATACATTTTCTGGAACTAACCTATTGACAAGATGCCATAGTGCCAGTTGCCTGTTTTCTGCTGTTTTTGGTTTCAAAAAAGCTAGTAAAGACATATAATCGGAATTGGATGAAACAAAGCCTGAAGTTCCTATTTTTCTCGACACGAGAGGGAGTCAAAGTAGAGACGGAGGATGTAAGATCCCACCCTAATAAGGTAAAGATCCCTGTGATTGCAGTGCTAGTCCCTAGATCGAAATGCTAGCACCCACAGTTTAAGATGAAGTACATAGATACAAAGGTCATTATTACATCACATATCCAGGAATATAATAGTTCTTACAACTCACATAGCCCAAGGATAACATTATTCAAAGTTCATGAGATAGTATAATAATAGAGTCTTTTGTCTTCATGCACCACAGGCAAACATGTCGAGTGTTGACCTGTAACCCTACTCATTGTCAGAGTATCCTGTAACATGATAAGTTACAGCCACAAAGGGTCAATAAAGTTGGAATTGTATTGGCAAGTGATACCATAGTTACTTAGTAAAATCCAATAACTACATGAATATATGGCTAAGTGTGGTTTTGGCTGACTTTGCTAAAAGCAAGGTTTTATCTTATAGTTTTGAAGAGTAGGTTTTCCTTTTCAAAACACTAAGGTACCATTGATAGACATCAATGAACCTCTACCCCTGTTCTGCCACAAATTTTAACTTAGAGAAATTTGGATGAGGAAATTTTTGAAGTGTTTCAATGTCTTGACGCTCAGAAATTGTCCATAACCGGGAACATGGCTAAGTACTTAGTTTTTACCCTCTCGAGAGGTGGTTCACTTTCCCCACAACACTCGACATGCATCGGGACGAGACTTTTCAGAAGCAATCCCTCAGACCACCACGTACACGTTCCATCCTATCATAACTACCACCCTCTATCCGTCGGGTTGAGTTCTCGCAACTTAGTCGGTCAAGGTAGAGCCCATATGTCATGTGGCTGCAATGGAAGCTTTGCGACAAGAACATCACCAATCTCTTTTTCCTGGGTGGACGTCCACAAGTGCGATACACCATGGTAAACCATAGACATGGGCCCTGAGTAACCACTCAACATAATCCATACAAGTCCCATTTCCACCCAGGTGTTTCATTAACATTAGTTGTTTTTCTTAGTCAAAAGATATATACTTCCACACTATCCTAATATGAATTTCCACCCACGAATTCTAAATAGCATGGCTAAGCACTCTAGCATACGATGTCTCCTAACTAGGAAAATACTACCAAGATATATTCTATAGGATAGCCATAGCATAGTAACAAATATAAAACTATCATGCAAAGATCTACTAAAATAGCACTAGTGCAATAGTGAAAATAATAGGACATATGATGAATTATCACTTGCCTTGGTAGCTAGGGGAGTAGGTAAAATCCTCACAACAACAAACTTCACACAATCCACACAATCTACACAAAATAAATCCAACAACAATAGTACAATCAATATAAGCACCACAAAAATATGAATGCATGCAAAATGCAATGAGATGAACAAAACTCTATAACCTTCAGACTCTACAGTACAGAGGACAAAATACTCCATCTAAAAGCATAAGGATTACTCAAAAACAATTTATGAAGTATTTTTTATGGGCAAAATACTCCTAAAAATGCTATGCCTAGAACTCCAATTTTTCAGAAGATAAAGGGTGAAATAAGGCCTCTACAGTGAAGTTCTCAATTTTCTGAATCAATGGACACCAAATTTGTATTTTTCTGATTTGTGGATCAAAAGTTATTAAATTTCTAAGTTAAACATGTTTTCCGCTTATTTTCGAATTTTAATAGAGGTATTAACTGACGTGGCGTGTTCCTATTGGCCCATACCGGTTCGGTTGGATCAATCAATGTGGGCCGTTGGATTTAAGTGACAACGAGCGGATCAGATCGATCGATACCACTTCGTTTAAGTGATCTATCCTAGCCTTTGGATCTGGATCCGACGGATCTCAACACTTGGCCAAGAACTGGCGGCGCTGGCCTACTACACGCGGCGGCGGCGCGTTGGGAGGGTGGTGCTCCGGTGGTTCTAAAGGGGTAGGGAGACCATGGACTATTACCAGAGGATGCGGCGGTCGATGTGGTCTCGGTGATGGTCGCGGTTGAGGAAGGGGCGCTCGACTTCATCCTCGATTCCTCACCGGAGTTCTTGCTGAAGTCGTCGGTGCTTGCGGTTGACGGTGGCGTCGTCCTAGGGCTCGAGCAGGCAAAACAGAGGGTCAATGAGGTGCGCTAGGTCCATTACAAGCTGGCGGTGGCCAAAATAGGGTGGCGGGAACTCGCGTCTCACCGTAATTCATTGGTGAACAGCAACGACAGAAGGAGCTCCGGTGGTGACCGTGGCAACGACCTGGGGCATATAAAAATGTGTGGGCAGAGTCAGTAGGTGCGCCAGAGCATGGCGAAGAGAATAGAATAAAAGATAGGGTGAGGGGAGGTCGGTTCTCACCGGAATCATCGCTGGATTTCGTCGGTAGCTGCGGTGGTTCGAGCTCAAATTCGAGGAGCTTGGGGGCTCTCGGATTGTGGGGTGTGAGGGAAAACGGAGAGGAGGGAGTGGGTTTTAAGAGGCCATGGTCATAGTGGAGAATTACTCTAGCATTTACACGAATTTGCTCGAATTGAATCGAGCGGAAACGGCTGGGAGCGGGGCGGTCTTGCTCTGTCGCTTGGTTGAAGACGACCAGGTGGCGGTGATGAGGCAGTGGGGCCGGGGTGTCAGCGAGAGAGGCGTGCAGGGGGTCGGTGATGAAAAGAATTAGCAGGAGGAGAAGGGGAGCCGGGTGGGCTTAGTGGGCTGGGGGTTTGGGCTGAGCAGGCCGGCTGTGCTGCTACTGTTTTTTCCTTTTGCTTTCATTTTTAGTTTTTCTTTTTACAAAGGTTTAAATTAGCAAATGAGTTTCAAATTAACTCAAATTTTCACCAAAATTTTGGGGGATAAAACTAAACGGAATGGAACACATGCCATGCTGATATGAGTGCAATGCTGATGTTTTCAAAAGAAAAAAATTGGCATGTTACAGAGGAGGGCTAGCCACACCATAGGGTGGCACGGGTCCATCCTGGCCGTGCCACAAGGTCGTGTGGGCCCCTGGTCCACCCTCTTACATCGCCCTTCTGCCTATATATTCTCCCCGAGACGAAAACCCTAAAGACCATATCAGAATTCCACGAAAAGTTCCGAAGTGCTGCCGCCACCGAAGAGGAGATTCAAGGGACAGCGGCAACCTGTCGGGATGGGGAAGTGCCCCGGATCCATCTCCATCGACTCTACCTCCATCTCCATCGCCGCTTCTGACTCCCATGATGAGGAGGGAGTAGTTCTCTCTTGAGGCTAAGGGCTCTATCGGTAGCTATGTGTTCATCTCTCTTTATGCGTGATCTTATTGAGGTCATGAGCTTTGTAATCTATAGATCTATTCTGCTACTCAAGTGCTTTAATTAATCTCTGCTTATCCCCACGTGTGTGAAGTTGGTAGTGTGCACATCGTGTGGCACTTTGGCTAAGGTTACATAAATACTTATCATGAGTATAATTTGAGTTGGATGTCTCTATGAGATTGTGGTGTTTGTTGGAACCATCTAGCGCTCAAGGTGACAGTGAGGGGTTATCTAGATGGGGAATGCGAACTTTAAGGTGTGCTGTTATAGCCCTACATCGTCCAACCAGAGAGTAGTTCAGGGTATTATCATGAAGAGAAGATATTTATATGAGAGTGTCCACTAGTGAAAGTATAATCCCTAGGCCTTGTTTCTAAGCATTGAAACACCGTTTACAATCAGTCATATTACATGTTTGCTTGCTGCCACTCTTATTTCAGATTGCAATTACCACTTATAATCATCTATATTACTTTTATTGCACTATCTCTTCACCGAACTAGTGCACCTATACACCTGACAAGTGTATTGGGTGTGTTGGGGACACAAGAGACTTCTTGTATCTTGATTGCAGGGTTGCTTGAGAGGGATATCTTGATTTGTTGGATCCATATTATCTGCAAATATGATGATATGACAAGTTAATTAGTATTGTAATGAAACCCTATAGCATGCTTGGAAATTTAAGCGGGATCCGAGGGGTCCAAACCCTAATATAGGAGAGACCCTCGAATCACCTACAGGGGTTTATTTGTTCTTCTAATTAAAATTGTGATTAAAGTTGTTGAACATTGCATGATATTGATGGTAAAGTGTAGATCTCATTTTTCTGAATATTTTGATATATTATACATATTTTTCTGACTTAGAAATAATTAGTTATTGAATTTATAAGATTAAACTCTTTTCTGAAATTATTTAAACAATTATTAAACTTTTACTTCATCATTATGACCTCAGCTCGGGGTGGGGGTTTGTTTTTCTCCACGGCTAAACTAGCCCCAGAGACTGACGCGAGGGGCCTAAGCCACCTCAGATGCCACGCTGGCGAGGCTTGGTCAGCTCCCACGTCAGGCACACGCGACGCCACGTCGACGCCACACTGGTGCCACGTAGCCTCGCCGACGAACTGCCAGGCGGTGGTGGAAGACGGCGGAGAACAGTGCGCGGGGTGACGCGACTAGGGCCGTTCGAACCAGCGCGATGCGGGCTACCTAAAACGGGCGGCGCCGCTACGGGAGGTGCGCCGGAGCAAGGGGTTTGATGGTGGCCAGCGGCGGCAGGAGCTCATGGGGAGGACGATACAGTGAGGGAGGGAGATGTAGGAGTGGTGCTGGAGCACCAGTGGCTCACCAGGAGGCCGATGGAGGGTGCGGCGAGGCAGGAGGAGGCCGGGTGCTGCTGGAATCAGTGGAGAACGCGGCGGCCGGAGTCGGGGATGGTGGGGTCGATTGCAGCGATGGAATCCTTGCCTGCTCGCAGCGGTGTCCGACGGTGGCGGACAGTGGCGCTTGGCAACAGGCGTCGACAGCGTGAAGCGTCCGCTCTGGATTTGGGCAGCCTGACGACGTGATTTTGTTTCGCCGCAAATTTTCTTTAGCCGCGCGTCAATGTGCTCTGTGATTTGGGGGAGTTGTGGAGGAGGAAGGGCCGGGGCTATTAACTGTACAGGCCATTGGTTCTGGTTCATCCCACCAACCGGGACCAAAAGATCAACGGTCCCGGTTGGTGGGACGAACCGGGACCAATGGTTTGGGCAGGAGCGTTGCTGTGCTGCCACGTGGGCGGGCCTTTGGTCCCGGTTCGTCCCACTAACCGGGACCAAAGGATCAACGGTCCCGGTTCGTGCCACCAACCGGGACCAAAGGCATGTTAATGGCAGCGCGCGCACCCAGGATCATCGGTCCCGGTTGGTGGGACGAACCGGGATCGTTGACCCGTTTTCCAGATTTTGGCAAACCTTTTGGTCTTCCCGCCATTTTTAAATTTGTTTTCTTCTTTAATTAATAAGATGTTTCAATTTAAGATGATTATTTATTTGGAATTTCAAAAAACTTTCAACAGGAAAAGTGCTTCATTTTACATAACTAATCAAAAACCATTTTCTGTTTTCAAATATTTTTATTTGAACTATACAATTTTACTATTTTCAATTAAAATTGCATTACCAAATATTTATTGCATAATTTAGAATTTGAAAAAACTTTCAACGGGAAAAGTGCTTCAATTTAAATACCTAATCAAAAACCATTTTCTGTTTTCAAATATTTTTATTTGAACTATACAATTTTACTATTTTCAATTAAAATTGCATTAACAAATATTTATTACATAATTTGGAATTTCAAAAAACTTTTAACAGGAAAAGTGCTTCAATTTAAATAACTAATCAAAAACCATTTTCTGTTTTCAAATATTTTTATTTGGACTATACAATTTTACTATTTTCAATTAAAATTGCATTAACAAAATATTGAACTTGAAAAATTGCCCGCCGTTTTGAATATAGTTTGAAACGGGCATAAGAAATTCAAAAATGATCCAAACAATGTGAAACCTTCGCGTGGTGTCATATTATGTGTCACAGTTGCAAGGAAAAATATTGAACTTGAAAAATTGCAAACATCATAAAAAATCCTTCACAAAATGACCTATCATGTTCGAGGTTTCTTGGCATTTAGGTCAAACCACCAATGTTATGGCTAGAATCAGGGCATAATTTGTGATAATGTGCCCATATTGTGCACACATGTGCATCTTGGGATGGCTTACGATGTTACAGGAGGAAGTTTTCCTTTTCGACGCACGAAAAAGCCAATTTTCATTTTTTAGGTGCCGAAATCGGGGTGTTCTGTGAAGCAACCACCAAATTAAAGTTTGGCATTGGTACCAACCCATTTTTCAAAAATACTAGACCACCTTATATGGACAATTTCCCAACCGGTGTATCTGGAACCTTTCCGTCCATCCCTCATGAAAAAGACAAATTCCTGCCGAATCGGTAGGAGGTTGTCAAGATTTGAACTACAAGTACATGATATAATGCTTGTGAATTTTTAAAAAAATCATTTATAGGTTCACAACATGCTATTTCATCATAGATCCACTTCAAGTTCAGCGAGGCTCAGCCCCGGGCTAAGAAGCTTCATGCCCGCCGTTTTGAATATAGTTTGAAACGGGCATAAGAAATTTAAAAATGATCCAAACAATGTGAAACCTTCGCGTGGTGTCATATTATGTGTCACAGTTGCATGGAAAAATATTGAACTTGAAAAATTGCAAACATCATAAAAAATCCTTCACAAAATGACCTATCATGTTGAGGTTTCATGGCATTTAGGTCAAACCACCAATGTTATGGCTAGAATCAGGGCATAGTTTGTGATAATGTGCCCATATTGTGCACAGATGTGCATCTTGGGATGGCTTACGATGTTACAGGAGGAAGTTTCCTTTTGGACGCACGAAAAAGCCAATTTCCATTTTTGAGGTGCCGAAATCGGGGTGTTCTCTAAAGCAACCACCAAATTAAAGTTTGGCATTGGTACCACCTATTTTTTTTAAATACTAGACCACCTTATATGGAAAATTTCCCAACCGGTGTATCTGGAACCTTTCCGTCCATCCCTCATGAAAGAGACAAATTCCTGCCGAATCGGTAGGAGGTTGCCAAGATTTGAACTACAAGTACATGATATAATGCTTGTGAATTTTTAAAAAAATCATTTATAGGTTCACAACATGCTATTTCATCAGAGATCCACTTCAAGTTCAGCGAGGCTCAGCCCCGGGCTAAGAAGCTTCATGCCTGCTGTTTTGAATATAGTTTGAAATGGGCATAAGAAATTCAAAAATGATTCAAACAATGTGAAACCTTCGCGTGGTGTCATATTATGTGTCACAGTTGCAAGGAAAAATATTGAACTTGAAAAATTGCAAACATCATAAAAAATCCTTCACAAAATGACCTATCATGTTCGAGGTTTCATGGCATTTAGGTCGAACCACCAATGTTATGGCTAGAATCAGGGCATAGTTTGTGATAATGTGCCCATATTGTGCACACATGTGCATCTTGGGATGGCTTACGATGTTGCAGGAGGAAGTTTTCCTTTTCGACGCACGAAAAAGCCAATTTCCATTTTTTGTGCGTGGGTGCAACCGAGACTAAAGCTTTAGTCCCGGCTGGTGGGTGCAACCGAGACTAAAGCTATTGGTGGGATAAGGACGCGTGGGTAACCTTTAGTCCTGGCTGGTGGGTGCAACAGAGACTAAAGCTGTCGGCGGGATAAGGACGTGTGGGTGGACGCACTGCTCGATCAGATAAAGAATGTAGCGCATGATGCCCTGTCGGAGGAACAAGACAAAGTAGAAGCGGCGTCGTGCCTATAAAAGGAGCATCGATACGCCATGGCAAGCATCTCAACAAGCCAACATAGGTAGAGAGAGTTTCATCCCCATGGATGGAGGGTTGGGAAATCTTCTGTGGTGGAGCTCCTCGAAGATGTCGTTGGTGCACAAGCCCTACGGCATCTTCAGAAGCTTCGTCTCGGAAAAAATTTCCTACAAGCCCGTGAAAGACCTATCATGTTCGAGGTTCTCATATAAAGTTTTCATACATCACATAAAGTTTCCATACATTACATAGATTTACATAGGGTTTAGGGTATGAATCCTTCGTCATGTATGTCGATCCCTTGTCTATGATCGCTTCTTAGGCCGTAACCATGGAGCATCTTGTTTGCTTAACGGGATGCTTGGGTCAGTTTTCATGGTGAAGGGCAGAATTTCATCAAACTTATCATAATCTGCTGACATGTCTGTCTTGTCCTCGACTCCCGTGATGTTTCTTTTCCCTGAAAGAACTATGTGACGCCTGGGCTCATCATCTGATGTATTCGTTTCCTTATTTTTTTTCTTTTTTCGGTCTAGAGGACATGTCCTTCACATAAAAAACCTGAGCCACATCATTGGCTAGGACGAATGGTTCGTCTCTGTAAGCAAGATTCTTGAGACCCATTGTTGTCATTCCGTACAGATGGTCTACCTTTACCCCTTCTCCATTCATGTTGACCCAACTACACCGAAACAAAGGGACCTTAAAAGTAGGTCCATAGTCAAGTTCCCATATCTCCTCTATGTAACCATAGTATGTTTCCTTTTTCCCATTCTCGCATGTTGCATCAAAGCGGGCACCACTGTTTTGGTTGGTGCTCTTTTTATCTTGGGCAATCATGTAAAATGTATTCCCATTTATCTCGTACCCTTGGAAAGTCAATACAGTCGCAGATGGTCTCGCGGCCAACAAGTAGAGCTGATCTCCAATAGTGGTGTCATTCATGAGATGTAATTGCAACCAAGTGCCAAAAGTCTCCATGTGATTTTCTTTAATCCAGTAGTCATCCTTCCTCGGGAACTTGGAGCGTACAACATTCATGTGTTCCTCGATATACGGAGCCACGAAGGTAGAACTTCGTAGAACTATGTGGTGTGCTTGATTCAAAGAATGTCCGTCCCTAAATATCATTGATTTCTTTCCTAGCGTGCCTTTTCCACTCAGTCTCCCCTCATACCGTGATTCAGGAGTACCAATCGGCTTAAGGTCAAGAAGAAAGTCTACACAGAACCCAATGACCTCCTCTGTTCCATAGCCCTTGGAGATGCTTCCTTCTGGCCTAGCAAGGTTACGAACATATTTCTTTAAGACTCCCATGAACCTCTCGAAGGGGAACATATTGTGCAGAAATACATGACCGAGCATGTAAATCTCTTTGACTAGGTGAACTAAGAGATGTGTCATAATATTGAAGAAGGACGGGGGAACACCAACTCAAAACTGACAAGACACTGGACCACATCCTTCTATAGCCTTTCCAGACTTTCTCGATCGATTACCTTATGAGATATTGCATTGAGGAATGCACATAGCTTCACAATGGCTAATCGAACATTTTTCGGTAGAAGTCCCCCTCAATGCAACCGGAAGCAACTGTGTCATAATCATGTGGCAATCATGAGACTTCGGGTTCTAAAAAAAATTCTCTGCCATATTTATTATTCCCTTTATACTTGACGAGAAGCTAGTCGGGACCTTGATACTATAAAGGACTTCAAAAAATATTTCCTTCTCTACTTTGGTAAGAGTGTAGCTGCTTAAGTATTCACGTCCTTTATCAGTATGCTTGCTGTAGGGGTCTTTGATACGTTGCTAGTCCTCCTGTGCTTCTGGTGTATCTTTTCTCTTCCCATACATGCCTAGGAAGCCTAGCAGGTTCACTCAAAGATTCTTCGTCACGTGCATCACGTCGATTGAAGAATGGACCTCTAGGTCTTTCCAATACTCAAGCTCCCAAAATATAGATTTATTTTTCCACATGGCCGTGTGTCCGGTAATGGGGTCTTTCGGAACAGATTGACTGCCAGGACCCTTTCCAAAGATTACTTCTAGGTCCTTCACCATACCAAATACATCAGCACCTTTAGGGAGCTTAGGCTTCTTTTGGTAATCTGCCTCACCGTTGAAATGCTTGCCTCTCTTTCTTACTTGATGATTGGTCGGAAGAAATTTACGACACCCTAGGTACACAACCTTCTTACATTTATCCAAATATGTACCTTTATTCTTATCTAAATAGTGCGTGCATGCATTGTATCCCTTGTTTGACTGTCCTGAAATGTTACTAAGAGCAGGCCAATGATTGATGGTTACGAACAACAACGCTCGTAGGTCAAATGGCTCATGTTTGTGCTCATCCCACACCTTTACACATGGTTCTACCCACAACTGAAAAATTCATCGACTAATGGCCTTAGGTACACATCAATGTCGTTGCCGGGTTGCTTCGGTCCTTGGACGAGCACTGGCATCATAATGAACTTCTGCTTCATGCACAACCAAGGAGGAAGGTTGTAGATACATAGAGTCATTGGCCAGGTGCTGTGACTATAGCTCTGCTCCCCAAAAGGATTCATGCCGTCTATACTTAGACCAAACCATAAGTTCCTCGCGTCACCTGCAAAGTTTGAGTACTTGCTCTCGATGTTTCTCCACTGCGACCCATCGGTGGGGTGTCTCAGTTTCCCATCTTTCTTACGCTCTTCTTTGTGCCATCGCAACAACCTGGCATGCTCTTTATTTCTGAACAGTCATTTCAACCGTGGTATTATAGGAGCATACCACATACCCTTAGCAGGAACCCTCTTCCTGGGGGGCTCGTCATCGCCCTCAACATCACCAGGGTCATCTTGTCTGATCTTGTATCGACATCCAGTGCATACCAGACATTTATCCATATTCTCGTACTTCTCACCGCGGTACAGGATGCAGTCATTAATGCATGCATGTATCTTCACATCTAATCCTAGAGGGAAGATAGTCTTCTTTGCTTCGTATGTTGTCTCGGGCAGCTCGTTATCCTTTGGAAGTTCCGGCTTCATTATTTTCAGTAACTTCTCAAATCCCTTGTCAGATAAGCCAGTCTCTGCCTTCCATTTCAGCAGTTCAAGTGTGGTACCGAGCTTTGTGCTGCCATCTTTGCAATTTGGGTACAACAACTTTGTGTGATCCTTTTGCATGGCCTCCAACTTAAGCTTCTCCCTTTCTGTATCACATTGTTTCTTTGCATCAGAAATGACCTGACCAAGACCATCAGCGGGCTCATCCGATACCCATTGTTCTTCTTCATTCCCGCCTCCCTCTTCTTCATTGTCTTCCATTGCAGTATCATCGTATTATTTAGGGGACATAGGATAGTTTTCATCATCCTCCTCTTCATTTTCTTCTAGCCTAACCCCTCTTTCTCCGTGCATGGCCCAACAATAATATTCGGGCACGAAACCTCTCCGAAGCAGATGGCTTTGAAGGATTCTCAGGGCAGAGTGCTCCGCCACGTTCCGACAGTCGACACAGGGACAAGGCATAAAATTATCCACTTTGTTTGCCTTAGCCAAATCGATAAATTTATGCAGGCCTGCAATAAAATCAGAATCGCGTCGGTCGCCATCCATCCATCGCATCCGTGCATCGATCTGCGTCATAATAATTAACCATTACAATAACATCGTGAATAGTAAAATGACCACCCTACATGGACACATGCAATATTTTTGTATCAGTTACAGATAAAGAAGATAAGGTTGCTAACCTCAGCCGAGGATACCGTGTTGTGCGAACTAAAGTGTGGCTCAGACATTTCGTCGAACACCTTGTGTAAAATCAAAGAAAAAAAAGCTAGCACCCACACCTCACACATAATCCAGCAAAATTTGGTGGCAAGGGGCAAAGGGTTGGGCTTATATATAGCCAGGGGAGGGTGCTTGGTCCCGGTTAATGCCACGAACCGGGACCAAAGCCCCTCCCACGCGACACGTGGCGGCCTAGCAGCGCGCTCCCCACCCAGGTCATTGGTCCCGGTTAATGGCACGACCCGGGACCAATGACCTTGGTGGGGGGCGCGTTGCTGGGCCGCCACGTGTCGTGCGGGAGGGGCTCTGATCCCGGTTCGTGGCATTAACCGGGACCAATGACCACCGTCGCTTCGCCATCCTCGTGTATAAATATGAGGCCACAGCGCGTTGCTTTCGCCATCGCCTTGGCCTCTCTGCACTCGATCTCGACCCACCCCTTTTGCCATCGCCTCTCCACCGTGTCGTCTTCTCGCCTTCCCTCCCTCTCCAATCTCCACCGCGCCACCATGGAGGTGCCCACACTCAACTTCTACGAGGCGGTGATGTTTGCGTACTACGGCATCCTCGCGTCGCCGCGCACGACCGTGCCTGCCGGATTTCGCATCAGCGAGACGGGTGTGCTGGTGGCTCCGCTCCTCGTCCCCGGCGGATACGAGATGGAGTGCGTCATCGCGGAGCGTCGCTGCCAGATGCCTGCGTGGATGAGGGCGTTGCCCCGGTACGCGGCGGCCAGCGAGTACTGGCCCTGGCTGTTCAAGAAGGAGCAGAAGGCCAAGCTTGGCAACCGCATCGTGGACGGGCGCGTGGTGCACCCGGATCTCTGCAACCGAGAAGGGCGGGAGATGTTTTGGTCCGTCCTTGGACGGACCATCTACACCGACATCAACGCCGCTAGCCGCGTAGAGGAGCTCTGTCTCCCGAACAACACCGAAATCGTGGAGATTTCGTCCGACGATGACGAGGAAGCCGGTGGCTCGGAGAACAGCGGAAGTGATTGATGGCTCAGTGTTGATGTAGAGCTCATTGGGAACCCCAAGAGGAAGGTATGATGAGCACAGCAGCAAGTTTTCCTTACTTATGAAACCAAGGTTTAATCGAACCAGTAGGAGCAAGGAAACACCCCAAAGGTGTTTCTAGCTGAGCCTTGGCAGGGCGCACTACCGGTGCTAGTAGCAACGTGGAGACCTGCACAACACAACCACAGAACTTTGTCCCCAACTTGCGATGAGGTTGTCAATCTCACCGTGTTTTGCGGAAAACAAAGGATTAAACGTATCGAATGGAAAGAAGTAAAAGTTTGCAGAAAGTAAACACAAAGAAGTAAACAGTTTATAGATTGTATGTAAAAGAAAAGGACCGGGATCCCTAGTTCACTAGAGGTGGCTCTCCTTAAGATAGATAACATGTTGGGTGAACAAATTACAGCGGGGAAATTGACAAACATCGAGAAAGCAATACATGCATATACTAATCATCTTGACTCCTTGAGATTCGATTGGGCATTACAACATTATACATAGACCACCATCCAACTGCATCTATGACTAATAATCCACCTTCAGGTTATCATCCGAACCCCCTCCAGTATTAAGTTGCAAGCAACAGATTATTGATTTACGAACTACGTGTAAAGTAAACAATACGATTGTTCTATGAACAAAGGATTGTTGTTTTCTCCCTAGTAGCAACAGCACATCTAGTACCTTAGAGATTTCTGTCACTTCCCCAGATTACCAGAGGCATGAACCCACTATCGAGCATAAATACTAACTCTTGGAGTTGCTAGCATCTACTTGGCCAAGATAGCTACTAACAACGGAAAGCATGCAAGATCACAAATAACAAAGATATGATAGAATCAATAATCAATCTGAAATAGCATCTCAATATCCATCGGATCCACGCAAACACAACATGCAAAATTACAAATAGATGATCTTGATCATGAACGGAGCTCACAAGATCTAGACATGAAAGCACAAAGGAGGAGAACCAGCCATATAGCTACTACATGGATCTGTAGTCCAAGGATGAACTACTCACGCATCACACCGGAGGCTTGCATGGTGATGAAGAAGGCCTCCAGGGTGATTTACCCTCTCCGGCAAGGTGCCGGGAAGAGCTTCAGATCCCTCCCGATCTAGAGATGGAGATGACGGCGGCTATAGACTCTTTCATGGATTTTTGATCAGGTCTTTAGGGTTTTCATCCCGAGGGCATCTTATAGTCGGAAGGGGAGGCCAAGGGGGTGCCAGGGCCACCACACCACCCCCTGGCGCGGGCCTAGCCTGGCCGCGCGGCCAGGTGGTGTGGCAGGCCTCTGGCCCTTCTCCATCTCGTATTCTGCCACTTGATGACTTCCGGAAAAATAGGCACTTTGGCTTTTGTCCCCTCCAATTCCGAGAATATTCATTTTCTGACTTTCCTAGAACCAAAAACAACAGAAAACAGGCAGCTGGCACTGTGGCTCTTGTTAATAGGTTAGTCCAAGAAATCATATGAAAAGTACTCCAAAGTTGGAACAAAACACAAGAAAGTGGATAAAACCAAGCATGGAACATCAAAAATTATAGATACATTTGCAATGTATCAACATCCCCAAGCTTAACTCCTGCTCGTCCTCGAGTAGGTAAGTGATAAAAATGAAGAATAATTTTTGAGGTGACATGCACCCTCAAAGACTTGATCAAAGTATTTGTAAAACATTCAAAGTTGGGATCATAGTACTTCAATCATAACATGAAAGACAAGGTTCTAGCAATAAGCAAAGAAACTATGATGCAACATGAAAAGGCACAAACAAAAGATTCATGAATAACAATGCTTTGCAAGACGTTTGTTTGTTTTACATAAAGAAAACATGGCATAATAGTATTCAGCTTGTCCCTCAATAGAATAGAAAATATAAATGCATAGGACACCTTCAAAGTTCATAAGAGTGACTAGATACAATAGTTTCAAACAAGCAATAACAAGTTATGCATCAATCAACTAGTCTTGGGACAATGCACATAGAACTAAGAATGACCACTATGCTCTCAAAGTAGGTGCATAAAGATAGAAGGTGGAGACTCAATGTAATGGTGGAAGAAAGGCCTTGGTAAAAGGAAGTAGGGATTCAAGTCTCATAAAGAGCTTCCAAAAATTATGGTACTTATAGCTTTAAGCTCTCATTGCCCCTATCATAAGCATCTTTAAGGTGATTAAGGTTAAAGTGACACAACTAAGAGGATATGCTTGACAAGTTATAAACCGAAATCTCATGCCCCTTACTTACGAAGACCGATCCTCATGCTACTCAACTTCAGTCACGAGTAAGCTCTTGTCATTGTAAGTACATGTGTATCATTAAGAACCGCCAACAGGGTACCCCTTGCACATGATACAGGAGCTTTCCCATGATCAAAATGATAAGGCAAGCAGACAATGAGCATCTCAGCGATCTTTTTATTTGCTATTTGCATATGTTTTTATTGAGGATGCTTCATAGAATGCTCATTATGGTTATGTTGCAAGTTTCCACCATGATTATGCATGGCTTAGGTTAGCGGCCTAGGTGTTTCTCTAACACACATACAAACTTCATGATCTTACAAGTTCCACTTTTATTTCACACCGCCAGGATCCGTAAGCAAAAGAACATGATATCAACGGGGTACAAAGTACAAGTGCAATGTTGAAAGCGTTCCCCATGAAACATGGTTCTACTAATTTCAACTTATAAAGAGCAAGCATATACGCAACAAAGAAGGACCCAATGGTTCAAGTTTATTAGATGCAAAAAGTAAAGTGTGCCATCAAGTTCGTGAGAGCTTTAATCACTAGTTTTCTCATAACAAGTTTAATTTGGAAGGTAAACAAAAGCATGAATATACTTGGAATAGCATAAGCTAGTAGGTAGTTATGGTGGACTCTTTGGAATAACTTGGTTTAGGGAGTTGGATGCATGAGTGGAACTCATACTTGGTTGTGGAGGCTAGCAAAAGACTGGGAGCGACAAACTAAGAGAGCAATAATGGCCACAATCATGCAGAGCGACAAAACATCATTAATCAAAACATAAAGTGATACTACAAGTTGAAAACTAAAGAATCATAAAGGCTATGGTGACTTGAGATAGTCATAACATGGTGTGAGCATGCGCCAAGTCAACCCAAATAAAACATCAAAGGAGAATACCACTATACTATGCTTTAATATGCTAAAACAACGCATGATTCATCCAAGGCACATTAAGCAATCTCAATTGTTTATAACAAGTCATGCTACAACAAAGAATACTAAGCTAAAGCTAAAACAATATCAATCATGGCATGATAGAGCATAGGCCACAGTCAAAAACGAGCTCTTTTACCACATAAGCATGAACTTTCCTACTCTTTTCCAAACCAAACCAAACTATTTGCAAACCAACGTATGAAAGAGGGGGTCCAACCAATTTATTTGGAAAACTAAGAAAACCAAGCAAACTAAAAACCAAAACGAAAACGAAAAAGAAGACGCTCCAAGAACAACACAAATGTGCATGAAACAATAAAAATGAAGCGTTTGGAAGAAACCTGGGATTTTTATTGATGAAGGAGGGGATGCCTTGGGCATCCCCAAGCTTTGACGCTTGTACTTCTTGGATATTTCTTGGGGTGACACGCGTGGCATCCCCAAACTTGAAATTTAGTCCATCCTTCATCTCATTACTCATTCCTTCCATACACCTGAAAATTTTCCTTCATCAAAACTTCACACAATCTTTATTAGCAACATTAGTGCACTCAAGATAAATAAGTCTTAAGGTTCAGTGATAACACCAAATAAACTTCCATTAGAACACTATATACTGTAGCACTTCCCTCAAAAAGCACAATTCCCCAAAAAAACTCAAGAAGGAACCAATAAGAAGCAACTGCAGAAAATGGCAGAAATCTGTGAAAACAGACTAGCAGGTAAAGACGAATTTTTTCGAAGACCTTCTGTTGCTCAAATCAAAAAATGTTGAACTAACTAAAGTTAGATAACAACCTGGGGCAGAAGCTCAAAACTTCACGCCTCAAATAGACGTACATAGATTTTATACGAATTTTGACGGTGAAACACAAAAATCTGTTTCGGGACAGCAACTTTCCTAATCATTACTTCTATCTCTTTAGAGGTTACTCTTGGCACAAAAAGCAAATAAAAAGGATAAGGATAGGTTATTACAGAGGTAATAACTTCCAAGACTCATCTAAAAATTTTGGGTTATCTCCCAATAAGTACTTTTCTTTAACACCTTTAAGTTAGGCATAAGAAGCAAAGAAAGAATCAAGTGTTCTCAAATGAAGAAGCATTAAGACCAAATTTCTTGCCCTTACCTCTCTTACTTTTGTTCTTAAACTTAGGTAAAATATGATTGTTTGGTGGAGAAGAAAGGTGCATGGTCCCCTTTCCCACATCTATTATTGCTCCAAGGAGTTCTAATAGGGACCTTCCAAGTGTAATTTGTTCTTTTCCTGCACATTCAATAACAAGATAATCAGTAGAAATCATTTCCCTAAGGATCTTTGTAAACACTCCTTTAGCTATTCCAAGAGGTAATATGGTAGTATTATTAGCAAGAGATGTTTATTTTCCTCCTTCAGTAAGCCCCCAAGTATTCAGAGATTTATAAATATCTTTGGGCATAAGGCAAAATTAAGACATGATATCACACCGAGCTTGAAAAGTTTCAGTGTTTATCTAAATTTTTACTGTAGGAAGCCACTTTGATGGTTCAGAATTTATTGGAACATAATTGTGATGCTCCCTAAGCGTATTGTAGCAATTTTATAAGCTAGTAGTGCTAGTCTCAAGAGTGTTCAACCTAGCAAATATTTTTGCGAAAGAAATATCAGTTTGGTTAGGCATGTTGTAAGTGAGGATCAATTTATTTATAGCATTAATAGCATCATCCTCATTACATTGGAGGAAATCTCCTCCCACAATAGCATCTAAAGCATATCTATAGCAAAGAGCAATCCCAAGGTAAAAACTGCTAAGGAACAAGCTTTGAGTCATTTTAGTCTCAGTATTTTCATGTAGATCAGAGATTCTAGACTAAGCTTCCTTAAAACTTTCCTCAATTCCTTGTTTAAAAGTGAAAATCATTTCCTCGGGTAACATAGTGATTGGAGCAAGGCTAGACATAGTGGCAACTTAGGATAGGAACTAATTTTTTTTGAGTTTTTGCAATCAGAAAGCAAACAAGTAAAACTAATTTTTTTGTGTTTTTGAATAAAGAAAACAAGCAAACAAAGAAAAAAGAAACTAAGCAAAACAAAAATAACAAAGTAAAGAGATTGGTTATGAGGGACTCCCCTTGTGAAGATGTCCTTGACTCCCCGACAACGGCGCTAGAAAAATGCTTGATGGCTCAGTGCTGATGTAGAGCTCGTTGGGAACCCCAAGAGGAAGGTATGATGAGCACAGCAGCAATTTCCCTTAGTTATGAAACCAAGGTTTAATCAAACCAGTAGGAGCAAGGAAACACCCCAAAGGTGTAGCTAGCTGAGCCTTGGCAGAGCGCACTACCGGTGCTAGTAGCAACGTGGAGACCTGCACAACACAACCACAGAACTTTGTCCCCAACTTGCGATGAGGTTGTCAATCTCACAGGATTTTGCAGAAAACAAAGGATTAAACGTATCGAATGGAAAGAAGTAAAAGTTTGCAGAAAGTAAACACAAAGAAGTAAACAGTTTATAGATTGTATGTAAAAGAAAAGGACATGGATCCATAGTTCACTAGAGGTGGCTCTCCTTAAGATAGATAACATGCTGGGTGAAAAAATTACAGCGGGGCAATTGACAAACATCGAGAAAGCAATACATGGATATACTAATCATCTTGACTCCTTTGAGATTCGATTGAGCATTACAACATTATACATAGACCGCCATCCAACTGCATCTATGACTAATAATCCACCTTCGGGTTATCATCCGAACCCCCTCTAGTATTAAGTTGCAAGCAACAGATTATTTCTTTACGAACTGTGTGTAAAGTAAACAATACGATTATTCTATGAACAAAGGATTGTTGTTTTCTCCCTAGTAGCAACAGCACATCTAGTACCTTAGAGATTTATGTCACTTCCCCAGATTACCAGAGGCATGAACCCACTATCGAGCATAAATACTAACTATTGGAGTTGCTAGCATCTACTTGGCCAAGATAGCTACTAACAACGGAAAGCATGCAAGATCACAAATAACAAAGACATGATAGAATCAATAATCAATCTGAAATAGCATCTCAATATCCATCGGATCCACGCAAACACAACATGTAGAATTACAAATAGATGATCTTGATCATGAACGGAGCTCACAAGATCTAGACATGAAAGCACAAAGGAGGAGAACCAGCCATCTAGCTACTACATGGATCCGTAGTCCAAGGATGAACTACTCATGCATCACACCGGAGGCTTGCATGGTGATGAAGAAGGCCTCCAGGGTGACTTCCCCTCTCCGGCAGGGTGCCGGGAAGAGCTTCAGATCCCTCCCGATCTTGGGATGGAGATGATGGCGGCTACAGACTCTTTCGTGGATTTTTGATCGAGTCTTTAGGGTTTTCGTCTCGAGGGCATCTTATAGTCGGAAGGGGAGGCCGAGGGGGTGCCAGGGGCCACCACACCACCCCCTGGCGTGGGCTTAGCCTGGCCGCGCGACCAGGTGGTGTGGCAGGCCTCTGGCCCTTCTCTGTCTCGTATTCTGGCACTTGATGACTTCCGGAAAAAGAGGCACTTTGGCTTTTGTCCTGTCCAATTCTGAGAATATTCATTTTCTGACTTTCCTGGAACCAAAAACAGCAGAAAACAGGCAGCTGGCACTGTGGCTCTTGTTAATAGGTTAGTCCAAGAAATCATATGAAAAGTACTCCAAAGTTGGAACAAAACACAAGAAAGTGGATAACCAAGCATGGAACATCAAAAATTATAGATACATTTGCAATGTATCAGTGTTGTCGACTAGGAAAATTTGTAAAGTCGCACCTTTGTTTGGAAAGAATGTGGTCGAATAGTCTCAATTTAGATCTTTGTCTCGATTAATTTGTGGAAGATTTTTTCAAAAATACTAATCAATTCAATTTCTACCTCGAATTAATTTCTGCCCCAAATTAATTTACATTAATTGTCCCGGATTGCAGACCATCGCGGGGGTTTTGGTCCCGGTTCGTGGCATGAATCGGGACCAATGCTCCGTAGAGCGCCATGTGTGTGTCGCGGGGGCATTGGTCCCGGTTCATGCCACGAACCGGGACCAATGCTTAGAGATAGACCGGGACCAATGCCCAGGCGGCATGAACCGGGACCGGTGCCTGGCATTGGTCCCAATTATGGAAACGAACCGGGACCAATGGAATTTGGGCGCTGGACCAAAGACCCTTTTTCTTCCAGTGTCATTTCCATTCTACACATACAATGACGTTACAAAACAAAAACACGCAAAAAAACAAGAGAAACACACACCTACACTACTAAAATGGAAAGCCACCTAGATAAAGTGGAAAGCCGGCCCCATGGAGAAACTCTTAACGAAACCCTATAGAGACCATCTCGTAGAAACACCGACCTCCATGGAAAAGCGGGAAGAAACATCGCGAGCCTTAGCGAAGAAGCGACCTATCATGCTCCACAGATCGTCGCTGAAACGCACTTCTCCACACACGGCCCGACCATGGAGTGACGTTAGATCCACGGAGAGCTCTCTTGCGGAGGTAGGCTTAGAACACCGCTTCTAAGAAGCGATTGAACAAAGTGGCATAGTATACTTAAACATGTATGACATGGCTAAGCATGCACTAATACCCATCGTCGGCATTCCCGCATATAAACTCCAGCAAAATGTGAAGTATCGAATAACATCATAGTAGGAAAAGAGAGAGAACACCTAAAGTGGTGTAAATGAGAGAGCTGTCGTTATGTCTTCTATAAGCGAATGAAAGTGCAAGATGATGTAAGATGCAAGCTAAATGGTAAGCATGGCATGTCACCGGATTCGCGTGTACGCGCATGGTGCGTGCACCCGTGTAGGTGAGGGATGGTGTAGAACATGATTCGCGCGCGTGAAAGCAGTATGTGAGAGCACATCTCTGGCGCAACCAGGAGCACTGCACAACCTCGGTGCGAGGACCCATGGATGGTGAGAGTTTTCTTTGCCACCTTGGCTCTCGACCACTCTCAGCCATGAGAACTCGAGAAGGTTTCTGCTGCCACGTAGGCTCTTGACGGGCCCCACCATCCAGAGGGTCCAGAACTCTCCCTCGCTCCAGATGCCTCTCATAGAGCGCGCTCCTGCCCGCGACCTCTATCGGTAGGCCCATGGCATGCGCGCGAACCACCGTCTGGTGACGCGCACCTGAAAGGGGTGCGAGACGTCCGTGGCAGGGAATCCTGGGCGGTAGGCCCATCTCCTGTGAGGGGAGGGGTCTACTGCGATGGCGATGCACACCCTCCCGACGTCCATCCCACAGCTAGAAATAATAGAGGTGGAGTGGATAGTAGAATTGACCAAAACTTACATACTCTAATATTTACTATGATGTCGAGATGATACGAAGGATTACAAATACGTACACAACACATATACGTTTATGGTTAGGAGATCAATCCAATCTAGCCTACCAAATACAGTTATGCAAACATATATTCTGTCACCCATAATGATACTCTCTGTGGTCTCTCTCGCGTTCCATTATACAAAACGGTAAGGACAAAATTAAATTACTAGGGGCGTGTGTGCTAGGCCAGATTCTCGTTTCTCGCATGTCGCGAGAAGAATTTGGCCTGTTTGTTTTACTGGGTCGCATCGGATTCTTGCACAACACGGGTTTTAAAGTGGCCCAAAACTTGGCCTGCCGGAAACACCCAAATTGAGCGTTTCAGCGGGGACAGGCTGCGCTCATGCAAAAAGGGGGAAGCAACGCACCGCCCCTGCAAGCTCGGGAATGGCGCGAGCACTAGCTTTTCCCTAAAAGTCGATAGGAGAAATTTCGTCACCGCCTGCCAAAACATCACGCTATATATCACCGCCAGTTGCCACATCATCATTTCCCCCCTCTTCGAGCTACCAAGCCTATCAAGATCTTCACCGACGAGCAGGTAAGCAGCGAGAGTGGCGTTCGTGGCTGTAGGACTGCTCTAGCAAGCGTTCTTCTCCGTGCTCTTCGCTGACAATGTGCTCTGTTCCTCCGATGCTGATGAGTTTTCTCTAACCCCAACTCTGGTAGGTCTGATTTGTTAGCACATAGTAGATCTGAGTGTAGTTTGCGGTAGATCCATGGTACTACACCCAATGAATTGTATGATGGTCATAGATCGATCATTTTGTGGCCTTATTGTATGTTTAGGTAGGTTATTTTTTCTACGTCTTGTATACTCGTATTCATGTCTAGGTTCTCATATGCGCGTCGGCGATACATGTAGGAGATGACCGCTGATGAGTTCAGCCAGACCCTCATGGATTCTCCGGAGACCTTTGTCGCTGAGACCCAACCCTAGCTCCTGGCTTTGAGGCTCACCTATCCGCAGCGCTCTGAGATCTTGTCTACACCTCCAATGAGTTGTGTACACAATGGAGCAGATTGCAGAGCAAGATGCTGCGATCCTAGCTAAGAAGAAGGCTGGCAAGGCTAGCAAATCCTGTAGAAAAAGCCATGATAAGGGGGTGAAGGCCAGCATGAAGTGGGAACAGTTCCTCTCCGCATTCGTGTTTTACAAGATGTGTCAGAGCATCAAGAGTGGCATGAGGACAGAGAAGGGGTTCAAGGAGGTGCACCTAAACCCTTGTGCACACAAGGTGTTTGAGTTTTGTGGCATCAAGGTATCCTCACAACAGGTTTACAACCACCTGCGTAAGTGGAGGTCTAGGTGGATCCATGTGTCCAAGCTCAGAGACATGAGCAGAGCTAGATGGGATGAGGAGAGCTGCACCATCATCTTGGAGGACGCCCACTACAGAGGCCACATCTCGATAGTAACTAATTTCATTTCTTGCACTAACCTCCCATTTGTTCGAACTTGCACTAACCTCCCTGCCATTCCCTGTCTCAGGATCACTCCAAGGATGCCGAGTATCTGAACAAGCTAATTGACAACTATAGGCAGATGGAGACCATCTTCTCATTCGGCCTTGCCACTAGTAGGTTTGCCACGGGCTCTAGTGAGCCTCTCGGCACACCGGCCCCTGAGTACGTGCCGGCCCACGAGTCTGAGACAGTGGTGCTTCATGATGAGGGCGAGAACAAAGCTGTCGGTGGTTCTGCAACTCCAGGCGGTGGTCCAGGCAGCGCAAATGCCTTTGTTTGTGGTGGCTTCGAGCATTCCAAGAAGAGGAAGAGGTCGTTGTTGGGAGAGGAGGACGTCGTCGCCATCACGTGCATGACTGAGTCCATGAAACCTGTGGCGGCCGCCATCACCACTTCTTCCCCTCCCGATGTGCACCCATCTCTCTACGACACCATCATGATGGCCTCCAGCTTCAGCTCTGAGCTCTGATGGTGGCGCTGAGCCACCTATTCTACAACAAGGCCTAGGGCAACAGCTTTGTTCAGATGGCGGAGGACCATATGGAGCTCTAGCTCAGGACCTTCCCGACTGACATGGGTATTATTACCCAGGTTATTATGATTAGTTACCCTGGGTATATAAAGGCTTACAGCCCGCAAGGCCCAAGAAGAACCAAGGATGGCCCAAGAAGCATCCGATGGAAGGCATGTATTACTAGATAAGGAAAGAGTGGGGACTGATGTTGTATTAATTAGTGTTGTAATTGTAACTTGTACATATCCATATACGACCTCGGGACCCAGCCTATTATATTAAGGCTAGGAGGAGCCAATGGAGAGGTACCGGAAAAAGCCTTGAGCAATCTGTAATCATATTGTCCACAAGTAATCAACCGACTTTGACTCCCTTGTTTGTCTGGTTAGCCGACGAAATCCCTAGCATTCTTTTTTTCACGAAACCCTAAGTCCATCACCATGGGCATTGCTGAGGTTATGCCTTGTCAATTGGCACCGTCTGTGGAAAATATGAGTGCTAGAGTCATGGATTCAGCGACTCCCTCTTCACCAAGCAAAAGCTCAATAGTAGCGGATCCACACCCACCCACCCCTGTTTCAGTTCCTATGAGTTTCAACGGTGGATCCAATCTCATCATTGGAAGCTTCCACTTTTAGGTGGAGGAACCCGGAAATCTCTTCCCATCAGCCCCAATCTCTTCGGGTCCGTCGGTCATAACAGCAGCGCCTACAGCGATACCTGCATTTTCCATCGGCTCATCTGAAGAAGCCGCACCCCAGCCGAAAAACGACAAAGAAAACTCCGGAAACTCCGCAGATCTAGGGGATCTGGCCAATCTATATGACGGCCTCTCCTTCGAGTAGACTCCTAGCTAATGCCACCACATGGCTCAAGTCCAGCAAACACCGAACCCGAGGACAGCAACGAAAACATCAACTTCGGAATTAGGATGGCTGAGATTTACCTAGAATAGAACCCACAAGATTTCACTAGCTTTCCAAACATTGTCTCTTGCGGATCCAATGACGACGGCACTAGTGCGTACATGATGCATCATCAAGTATGCGGGATCATCGGCTAACCGACAACACCGCGCCACTCCAACGGTAATCCGATCCTTGATCCCAATGATATTTTATTGGGTGATGATGCAGAAAGCCGCGAAAACAGGAGAGCCACCCAACAATCGGGTCAAACAAGGAAGAGAAGAAACACATGATGGAAAATGGCTAACTCTTCGGCTGTCAATAGAAACATGGCAAAGAGCGAGGGACATAGTCTCAGGCGCAGTCCCCATGATGGCGGAAGCCACATGTGAGGATCTGATGGCACACCAATACTTGCTCCACCACAAAAAGAGGACCTGGTAAGGATGCAAAGACAACTCGACGAAAGAAAAAGGTTAGCCGACGAATCTAGCATACGGCGGGCATAGCTAAGCTCCACCCGTGGATCCACGGAGAGGAACCTCGTGGCTCCAGAATATCCTGGAGGTCGAAAGAAATGAGCTGACTCGAGATCTGGACCTGCCCTTCATGTTAGTAGACCCGGTAGGGCACATCAAAGAAAAAACAACACAAGCCACAATTGTCTCTACCAATACTTACCTACTCACAACTCAACCTGCACCTGACGATCCCCAGGCGGCCCTCCATCGCTCTTCTCTCATGAACCTCAGCATGGTGGGAGCATCCTTCGCATAGGGAGAACAAGGAACTTCAAGGCAACTCGATAAATCGCCACACCATTGCAACAACCCTCGGCATGTGGGACACACCCAATGATCACGGTCACCACATCAGGTACACTTTCTGAACTCCAAACTCTGAACCACGAGACGATGCAAGAAACGAAATCACACAGCGCAGAGTCAATAGATCAAGGGAAGAGCATAGCAACCGAAGATACTATGATGGCGAAAGCAAGGATGAATACGAATTATGTGGGGCTAGTTGCTTTGCCCAGCGGGTTCACAAGGCCCTAGTACCCAGGGACTTCAAACTTCCTCATGATCACCAAAAGAACGTCGGTCTCTAGGAACCCGAGGCTTGGTTGGCATATTACCTGGCAACCGTTAAACTTTAGGGTGGCTCCAAGGCTACTGCAATGCAAAGCTTGCAGTTACATCTAAGTGGCATGGCCTGCTCGTGGCTCGGGCAGCTACCCGAAGAATCCATCAGTAGCTAGAATGACCTTGAAGATAAGTTCATCCGAAACTTTACATCTGAATATCTTCATTGGTCAGAGCAAGAAATCACATTCAGCAGGGCCGATCATCCACTTCGAGTCCCACGACCAGGTCATTTGGCTCTGATTGTGGAAGCTCAAATTGGCGGGTTCGACATGAGCAAAGTTTTCTTGGACACAGGAAGCGGTATCAATCTAATCTATGCCAAAACCCTGCGAGCAATGAATTGGTCCTTGACAAACCTGGCACCAACGGATATGACCTTCCATGGCATAGTCCCAGGAAAAGCCAAGATTCCTCTAGGCAAAGTCTATCTAGACGTAGTCTTCATATCAAGCAACAATTTTAGGCGTGAAAAGCTCAAGTTTGAAGTCATGGATTGTCCACCGCAATACCACATGATCCTATCGTGCCTAGCTTTCAAAAGATTTATGGCAGTACCTCACTATGCATATTTGGTATTAAAAATGTCAGCACCCAACTAAGTCATAACCGTAAGAGGAAACTTCACTCGCTCTGATAACTGTGGCCGAGAAGTCAACAAAATATCTAAATCTTTCAGAATGGAAACAAAATCCGCCTACCTGAAAATAGCAGATATGGAGCTACTACCCAAGGACATGTCTCGACCAACCACAGTTTAGACACTGCAAGAGAAAATCAGGTCCACCCTACAGACCCAAAGAAGATGACCTATCTGGCCTCCAATATTGGTCCCGCATAGGAAAGCACGCTCGTTGGGTTCCCCAGTGCGAACTGCGAGATTTCCGCATCGGAACCAACCTACATGCAGGGAATCCCTAAGGAACCTAACGAGCACTTATTCAAATAACATCTAAACGCCAACTTAAGGATATGATCCACCCGGGAAACCACGTGGAACCAAAATCCTAGGGACATTGGACAAAAGCTCCATCGCCTCACTAACTCATAAATAAAAAATCAACATGGGTGGCCAACCCAGTACTCACCCTGAAGAAAAACACAGGACTATGCATATGCATTGACTTCGCCACCCCAAGCAACTAAACACAAGAAGTGATTCTTCCCTCTTGTCCATGCCGTTGAAGCTGCCCGCTAGTCGAAGAAGTCCATGTGTCCTTTTTCGGGTCAGCAAGCCTTACTCCTCAGAAGCACACAAACACGACGACATGCGCTCCAATCCAGAAAATGCTGAGCAGCTGCGGCGCTCTCTATACTTAGGATTTTACTTTTCTGCATTTTACATTCAATAAGGCCAACGGCCAAGCGAGTACACCAAAACATATACCTCCTGCATTTCGATGATAAATAAAAGTTATGTTCCTGAAACTGAATCTCAGATCCTTCTTTTTGTCGATTTGATTCATCAACCCGATACTTGGGGGCCACACCAGTGATCATATGAATAAAAGAATCCACCCGACAATCGGGGGCTTCGCCAAAATAAGGCATGCTCAGATTTTCAGCTTCACCAACGAAAGCACACCATGCTTTAACCCGAATAGCTGACTCGACCCCAGGGCATCAGGAAAATGAAAGTGTCTTGCGTAAAAACAATTTTGCATCAAGCTATCATCAAAAAATACAAAGAACAAGGGTGCAACACATAGTTACCAACTATAAAACAGAAATTATTTCACATGTTTGGTTTTGCAGGACAACAAAGTTGTCTATAGGGAGAAATTAAGGGAAAATCTTTGTCTTCTTCCAAGCATCTTCAGATGATTCTTATGACAGGCCTACGAGCAGCCGCGGAATGGGGATCCATGTTAACCATCCCACCCTCAGGAGGAGGAGGCAATCCCAGTGACACAACATCCAAGTCCAGCATCGGGTGGTGTATGTGCACCCAAGAAAGAGCAAGTTTTGCACCCACCACAAGTTGAAACTTCATGAAGTGATAAATCCACTCGCCTTGCCGAAACATTGTCATCAATTAGGCAAGATTCTGAGGCTGAGGATCCCGAGGAAACATGGCATTGTACACAAGAGCCAGCGACCGGCGACATCACTCTACAAATTCTTCCACCTCGAACAGGCGATCCTGGAGTAGGGATAATGTGTACGCACGGTGATGATCAGTCCAAAATCACTGCTAGTACCTCAAGATGCCTCCATCAGAGCATTCATTCGGTTTCGCATCCGCTGAGTTTCCTCCGTCTCACACAACCGAATACCTGAAAAAAGAAGGTCAACTTCCACGACTACATAAGCAAGGCCCAGGGGCTCTATGGAAAACTTATAGAGCATTTTTTTTGCTCACCTTGGAGATTTATTCTAAAAGATACGCTTCACAGTCCAAAGCTTTGCGCATTTTCGATTGCGACACGTCCACCATCGCCTGCATGGTCCGAAGACTGCCCTCTAGGCGTTTCACTTGTTCAATTTTATCAGCATATAACGGTGGGTCCACAAAATGAACAATAGCATTATTGGATGCAACCGCCCCAGAAGCAGATGGCTCGGCATCCGAAGATTTAGGAGGACCCGAAGGAATAACTCAATTGATAGTAATCTGGCAGAATAAATGGAAAAGTCAGGAACTTCAGCAGACCATATAGGACCACACACACGATAAATAAATGCAATAGAAGCATTATATACATGCAAAAAACTGTTCCACAACCAAACGAATACTTTAGCACATGTCACAAGGTTCATTACAAGCAACATGAAGAAACATCTACAAAATTAAACTAGATTATATGGCAGACTTCTCAGCCGAAAGCGTGGCACTGGCTGACGGAGCATTATCCTAAGGATTGATAATTGGGGTAGTACTATTGATACCTTTGAACCGGATTACGGATGTAGTATAGCTTCTTTTTACCTAGTAGACCTAGGTTTATTGAATCCTCGGGAAGCAGATGCGTAGTGAAGTTACTTTAACGGACCTTTGGGAGTTTTAGAATTCCTTTTGTGTGTTTACTAGACCAAGAGTTTGCGTCTTTTTGTTGTTGATGATGACGGAGAAAGAGGGCCTAGGGCGTTCGATTTCACCTGTAGCTATGCAAAACATCTGATGGGAATAAAAGATAAAAATAAAGTATCCATGTAATTGTTAGAGCGGGATAAATTATATGTGGGCAATGCATCCATAATTGCTATTGCATATGCAACCGCTTATAGCAATAACCTACTAGTCTGATGCATAGAAGAAAGATAACTAATGATAAGCATAGTGATGTCACCGTTAATCCCAAGTAAATCTCGCACATACAGCCGTACTACCCCTTCTGTCACTGGGGTTCCCAACCTGTAGATTAGTCGTTACTCATACTCCCTATATCTGGCTCAATCCTCGGGGTCTTGGGTACCTGACAAGTCCTTAGATTGAGGCAAGAGAGGATACAGTAATCATCATGTCATACAAACTAATACATGATCCCATCTATGATAAATAACATGCACAAAAAGCTACATGGCTAGGCCGAAGCCCTTAGCCCAAGGAGAATTACTCGCATATAGAGATGAGATCAAAGATCATAAACATTGTAGCGAAAATCATGAGATTGATAGCAAATAGTCTTACAATGTTGCCAATCGAAGAAGAGATCTACTATTACAAGTGGTGGAATATGGCTATAGTGGTGGAGAGATTAGATCTAAGTCTTTTCCTCCGGCGGCTCGTCGGTGTTGTGGATGGAGATCTAGGGGTGGCTGATGGTTTCTGGAGCAGACCTTTTCTTGTCGCTCGAGGCTTCTTTATATAGGGATCCCTTCACGAAAGTTGTTCTATTTGACCTAGCAGTGTTACTGGCAACTATACGACCGAAACTATACGGCTGAAATTTTGTTCTGGTCGTATAGTTGGTCGTTAAAGCATCTGCCTCCGACCCATGACTCCTCGTTTCTTCTGGTTGTTGGAAATCTCGTATCTTTGACTTTAATGTATGTGATTCCCATCATAAAACATCATTATCTGCGCAGGAAAAAATAGAAAGAAAGGATTGCATACCTCTTTGATTATTAGGCATTAGTGGCAAGGTTTAGAGAGATATTTCACCAAAAATATGAATAATATCTAGTTTAAATGTGGACGTGGATGGCTATATTTCAGAGCCATCAACGTCTCCAAGTTTAAACTTGATCGTCCTCGAGCAACAAAACCAAAATCAAGAAGGAACTCACCATTTAAACTGAATTAACGAGATGATGATCTTACTCATGATTGGTAGTCTCATATTTTCTCCACTTCATAAATCTGAAAAACTTCAGCATAGATAGAGTAATGGCAAGCATATCATATGGGTTTGATGCATCCATATAGCATAGCAAAATTATTGTTAACATGGATTATTCAGATGAGCAAACTTTATTCCATGTCATGTAATCAACTCATAGGCTTGCCTTTGAACAATAAAGTATAATCATGTAAATTGAGAGTGTTAGAGTTGTCATGAAAATCATACACACTAGAGTATCTCAACTCTCCCACATCAATAAATCAAGACTTTTCAAGCACTACTTTTCAATTCATTGTCCTTCAAGAATTTCAGTTCTTGAGTAACTGAGAGCATGCCAAAAAAATAGTTTATCGGGCTATGATGGACACTTGTGGCATCACTAAGGTTTTTGTTCCTTTTGCCTAATGATTACTCATAATATCCAGAGGAGTGATTCCATCATGAACACAGCTATCCGGGAGTGCTAAGAATCTTACCCACTATAGCATTGCTGCTACATGTGTTTAATCAACTCATAGCCGAAATCTAGGAGTTTCCTCCATTAAGATCGTTCGTAGGCCAGCGGAGTTGTTGGCATCCCATGAAGTTTGACACGCGTAAAGCTATATCATTCTTATGATTAACAAGTCAAACTTTGGCATGCTCACAAAAGCTGCTAAACATTAAGTCAATCGAACAAATCCTTTTAAAGAGGCCTATCAAGTCAATCAACATTTGCAGTGGTGTTGAGTGTCTCTAGAAATAAGCCTTCAAGACTAAACACTATAACACCCAAGCCTTCAATTGTGAGACTTTTTCTTATTACAATTGTTTAGGAAATTTAGCCAAGACTTGGTTAATTACGAGAGCTGGAACAAAACGTACCCAACTAAATACCCATGCAAACAAAAATCTTACTATGATACAAAGACTCACCCCACCAATATAACATAACAACATTTACTACTAACTAGAATGGGTTTCTCAAACTTCAAGAGTGGGGAGTCATAACGCATACCTCTCATGTGTGGTTCTACTTGTCTCTTCCTTTTTTTTATTTGTTTCTTGGAAACTCGAAGTTGATCACTCTCATGCAAACACATGAGAACCTCGAGGCAGAAAAAGAAAAGATAGAGGGAAAACAAAGAAAAATAGATAAATCTTTTTGTTGTTTTTAAGAGAGGGAATTTAAACAATAGAAAATTGGCGGTAAATCTTGGCTAGAAAATCTTGAAAGCAAATAGAAAGAACTAAAAATAAATTGTTGGGGAAACCAACACGAGTGCTTATAAACTCGAATTAAAAACATAACCTTAAAATAAATAAAAGCAAATGAACGCCAAATAAAGATACATGAGGAAAACTTCCCCAAGCTTAGGCTTTTGCAAGCCCTTCAAGTCATTGTGGTGGCGGGAAAAAGTCATTACTCCAGTTTGCAAATTGAGTTGAGAGGTTACTAGTTGTTCCTCGGAGGTTCAAAGAAAGGCTATGCATCCTCTCCACAGTCTCTCCAAGTTCTTAGAAGTCTTGGTATGTAGCGAACTGGATTGATGGCTGCTCCTCTTGATAAGGAACTTCTTGATCCTCTTCTTGGTCCTCATCCTCATCCCGAATCTCCTCCTTGGGTTGGTGTTGCTCAACCTGCAAGTCATATAGCAAACGTCCTTCCTCGATAGAGAAAAGACCATTAGGCATAGGAGCAGGGTAGATACGCCCAACTCCAGCAATATTCAGGTAATAAACACCACCTCTCCTAGTGAGAATTCCACAAGCCTTTAAAGTAGAGAAACCAACACGTCACTCACCTAGCACAGGTTGCAACTCACCTAAGTTGATTCCTAGTGCAGTGGCAAGCACGATGATGACGCCTCCACCTGTGATCGGTCCTTGGCTTTGGGAGGATTGGTGCTCTAGGTAGCACACAAGGATTGCGGCCAAGTTGAGTGACAAGTTGCAGTTGATGTAAGCAGCCTTTGCGAGGACTAAGATGTCCTCCTCATTGAGTCTTGTGAACTCGTTTCTTGCCTACAAGGTGTTAGCAATAACATAGAACAAATAGCGAATTGCAGGATGTTGAATATTCTTCCCCTTGCTTACTCTAGTAGTGAAACTCATTCCATTATAATATTGTTCAGGGGAAGGATTTAAGCCAGTAAAGAATGTGCGTAAGGCATTAACATTATTGTTTGGGAAATTAAAACATGTGCACCATTAACATAGTGTTAATTTGTTGTTGTTGTTCATAAGTCGGAAAAAATCGTGTCCTCTCCTTGCCATAGTTTAACAGTGCTTTGCAACGAACTTAGAAATTCAATGGTTAACCAGCGATAAGTAGGCACATCATTGTACACAAAGTTTTGTATACCAGCTCTATTGCAAAGTAAATTCAAGTCGTCAAAAATACCGAGTTGGTTCAATATAATTGGTCAAGCCCACTTGGTGGCCTTCACTTCGTGGTTCTTGATCTTGTTGAAGCAATCACGTTGGAGCTCATTTCTGAACCGTATCCCCATGCGTTCTTGAGTGACAACCTGAGAAGCGCTAGCAGCGGCACGAGCACGAGTTTGGCTCCTTGTGTTCATCATCTAAAACATTGAAGAAATACAAAAATAAAACTTTTTGATCCAACAACAGTAAGTATAACATATTCCTCATCATAGCACACTAAAGAATCCTCTCAAAATAATAATCTAGGCAATAGAATCATGGAAATTAGTTCATAGTAGGTCTCACCCTAGATTGATAATCACAATAGATCAAAGATGAATTTGCAAAAAGTAATTGGAGGATCGGAGGAGAAACATACTGTAGATCACTTGTGTGCAAGGAAATCGAACAAAATTGAGTAGAGGTGAAGATCTCTTGAGGTTTTGAGAGAGTTTGGAGGTAGAGGAGAGAAAAATGATTGAAGTTTTGGGGTTGGAGGTATCTTCCCGTGCGATTTTATGGTCGGACGCAACTATACGGGCGGAACTATATGGCCGGAACATTGTGTTCCCGCCGTATAGTTGGCCTTCTATCAATTTTTTTAGGGTTTCCACCTAGCGGCGCAGCTATACGGCCGAAACTATATGGTTGGAACAATATATTCCCGCTGTATAGTTGGTCGTCAAACCGTCTGTTTCTGGGAAAAGAAATTATACAAAGGCATCGATATCTATACAACCAGAACTATACGGCTAGGATTTTTATTCCCGTCATATAGTTGGTCATTAAACCGTTAGTATGTGGAAAAGAATTTGTACGAAAGCACCTATATCTATACGACCGGAATTTTTGTTCCTGCCTTTTAGTTGGTCGTTAAACAGTCAGTACATATGAAAGAAAAATTATCGATGGCAAAGATATCTATACGACCGGAACTATACAGCCGAAATTTTTATACCTGCCGTATAGTTGGTCGTTAAACTCTCTGTATGTATCAAAAAAATCCGTTTCTTCGAAAATTATTTCTTATCCTATAACTTAGTGATATACCTTGTTTTTGACAGAAAATTGACAGTAAATATTGTCGACCAACAACAGCATGAATAAATCAGGATTTTAAGTACTACCGAACTTCTTCTCCTCACTTGGAGTTTTCTAGCACTCTTTATTAAACATAAAGTTAAACTAAAACTTAAAAATTAACTCAAACCTTTATTTCACATGGGTTGCCTCCCATGGAGCGCTTTTTTATGGTCAATAGCTTGACCTCAATGTTGCTCACTTAGGCCAGATGAGTGGAACACCCACTCCAAAGTAGTTGGCCTTTAAAGTGATGGCCTCCTTTTCATCATGCTTAGCTTTCTTCTTCCTGGGAAAATGAATAACAAAAGGATCCCGCAAAGGCAATTGAAGCTTCACATTCCCTTCATATAGATTTTATCAAAGCCTTAGTAGTTCTTAAGATAGGACAGCCTAGTATAATAGGAGCAGTAGCATCTTCAGGCATGTCAACAATAACAAAATCAATAAGAGCAAGACAACCTTTAATGTATACTAAAGTATTCTCCTTAATTCCTATAGCTTGTTTGTAGGTAGAATCTGCTAGATGGAATTTTAACTCAGTAATCTCAAAAGAGGCAAGATTTAACTTATTAAAAATACTTTTTGGAATCGTTGAGATGCTTGCACCTAGATCACAAAGTGCAGCTATCTCATTGGTCCCAATCTTAATCTTAATAGTAGGCTCAAATATATCATCAAGCTTCATAGGTAATTTTTCAGCTATTTGCTTATATTGTTCGTCAAGATCACGTACCTTTATTGCTACATGATTAACAAAGTGTTGGTACATAGCTTCCTCATTACCTTCACTTACCGAAATCTTAACGTTGATCCTTTTTACAAGATCTTCAACGATGTAGCTTGGTGAAGGGGCATTACTATAATCATGTTCTTCAGGCTCCTCTCTTTGGATCCTCATCATCTTGAGTTCTTCAATAGAATTGGGCTCAGCTTTACCTGCAAATTTAGCTAGAATGAGAGTTTGACTCTTGGTTATCTTACCTAGCTGTGCCTCAACAATCCTTGTTTTTTCTTGGAGAGCCTGCAAATCATTTCTCAAACTTATAGCTTGGTTAGATAATTTACCAAGCATAGCATCATGGTTCTCCTTTATTGTTCATTTTGTCGTCTATAAAAGACTTAAGTGCTTCTTAGAGACTACCATTACTAGTTCCCGTATTATTATTAGAGTTACCTACATGATTAGAATAATGTTTCTAAAAATTAGGATTATAATTCTTCTTCCAAGAAGGGTTATAATCATTACAAGCTATGAAGTCTATTTCTTCAATATTTGATTCTGGGATAGCTCTTACCTGAGTTTCCTTACCTTTTACGGCTAATATGAGCTCATCCAACTTAGCATTGAGTTCTTCATTTTCTTGTGGTGAGACAGAGTTCACCTTCTTCGTGTTTGATCATTCCACATTCCATTGGGCATGCTTGTCTTGCTTATTGTCTAGCAGCTGCTTTGCTTCGGTAATATGTTTACCCATGAATGTTCCTCCAGCTGCAGTATCAAGCATATACTTAGACACAGGGTTAAGAGCATTATAAAATAAATGGAGGATTAACCAATCTTCCATCCCATGGTTGGGATAGTTTCTTAAGCATTCTTTCATCCTCTCCCATGCAAGCGCTAGTGGCTCACGCTCTTCCTGTCTAAAACCAGTAATATTAGATCTTAGTTGCATAGTCTTTGCAGGTGGGAAAATTTTAGTCATAAATAAAGAAGTACATCCCACCCATGATGTAATAGTATTTTTACGCAAAGCTAACAACCATTCTTTTGCTCTTCCTCTAAGAGAGAAAGGAAATAAACACAATTTGACCGCATCAGGGTCAACATCTTTTATGTGCATCATATCACATATTTTAGTGAAAGTTCAAGTGTATACCTGCCTCCTCAACAGCAGAGCCTCCAAATTGATTCTGTTAAACCAAACTTAAATAATGGGGCTTAATTTCATAGTCAGCAGCCGCAATTGCTGGCTGAGTAATAGGAGTACGCAAATAATCATTGTTGGGAGTAGCAAACTCCCCAAGCTTCTTTTCAGCCATAGTTCCTATGTTTTTGGGTTTTCTTAAATAAATACTTATAATAGTAAAAAACAAGAATTTAAAGACTATCTAATTTTTTGGTTTTTCAAATAAAGACTGGAAGCAAACTAAAAGTTAAAAACAAGAATTAAAACTAGCAAGGTTCCTACTAACCTCACCAGGGTAGCTATTACTTCCCTGGCAACAGCGCCAGAAAAAGGGTTGATACCTTTGATCCGGATTACGGATGCAGTATAGCATCTTTTTCCCTAGTAGACCTAGGTTTACCGAATCCTCGGGAATCACATGCGTAGTGAAGTTACTTTAGCGGACCTTCGGGAGTTTTAGAATTCCTTTTGTGTTTTTACTGGACCAAGAGTTTGCCTCTTTTTTGTTGTTGTCGATAATGGAGAGAGAGGGCCTAGGGCATTCGGTTTCACTTGTAGCTATGCAAAACATCTGATGGGAATAAAAGATAAAAATAAAATATGCATGTAATTGTTAGAACAAGATAAATTATACGTGGGCAGTGCATCCATAATTTCTATTGCCTCCGCAACCGCTTATAGCAATAACCTACTAGTCTCATCCATATAAGAAAGAAAACTAATGATATGCATCGTGATGTCACCGTTAATCCCAAGTAAATCCCTCACATATAGTCGTACTACCCCTTCTGTCACTGGGGTTCCCAACCTGTAGATTAGTTATTACTCATACTCCCTATATCTGGCTCAATCCTCGGGGTCTTAGGTACCTGACAAGTCCTTAGATTGATGCAAGAGATGATACAATAATCATCATGTCATACAAACTAATACATGATCCCATCTATGATAAATAACATGCACAAAAATCTACATGGATAGGCTAAAGCCCTTAGCCCAAGGAGAATTACTCACACATAGAGATGAGATCAAAGATCATAAACATTGTAGAGAAAATCATGAGATTGATAGACAATAGTCTTACAATGTCGCCAATCGAAGAAGAGATCTACTATTACAAGTGGTGGAATATGGCTATGGTGATGGAGAGATTAGATCTAAGTCTATTCCTCCAGCGGCTCGTCGGTGTTGTGGAAGGAGATCTGGGGTAGCTGATGGTTTCTGGAGCAGCCTTTTTCTCGTCGCCCGAGGCTTCTTTTTATAGGGGCCCCTTCACGAAAGTTGTTCTGTTTGACCTAGCGGTATCGATGGCAACTATACGACCAGAACTATATGGCCGGAATTTTGTTCTGGTCATATAGTTGGTCGTTAAAGCATCTTCCTCTGACCCATGACTCTTGGTTTCTTCTAGTTATTGGAAATCTCATATCTTTGACTTTAATATAGTGATTCCCATCGTAAAACGTCATTATCTGCGTAGGAAAAAATAGAAAGAAAGGATTGCACACCCCTTTTATTATTAGGTATTAGTGGTAGGGTTTAGAGAGATAATTCATCAAAAATATGAATAATATCCAGTTTAAATGTGGACGTAGATGGCTATATTTCAGAGCCATCAACTTTTAAAAGGAGCTCCGGTGGAAGGATTAGTAGCGGGTATCTCTTGACCTGCACCTATAGCTAGAAGAAGCCGTGAATACTTCTTGACCTTCCTAATATAGGGAGTCAGGTTAATAACGAGAACTTTTGGCTCAAGGGTGCCACGCTCCCCTATCTCTAAACCACATTATTGTTTCAAGGTGGGACCAAGAAAATCTTAGAAAATAGTCTTCTTTTAAATACTACTCAAATACCTATAGGTATACAACAGTGTGCAATCACTCCTGGTCCCACCTAATCAATGATACATGGAAAGCTTCGGTTGTGTGCGCTGAGTTAAAGTGCTCTACTAGTTGTCAGAGCCACGTCAAAATAAATTCACTTCAAATTTTGCACACTAATTTGTAGGATTAATCATGTGAAGTAATTAGAGAAAAACATAGTGGCATAAGATGTATGTAGAGTAGCTAAAGCATTCTTTTCTCATAATAACTAGGAGCACTCGATAGATGATTATGAGCATCGGTATCGGGTGACACTAAATTGTTGCCGTTAAGACAATGAATCTTCTCTTGCGCAATGGAGAGAGAAATATCAAATTAACTTTTTTCAAAACTAGTACTTGATTAGCTCGGGGGATCAAGGGGGCCACACTCACCTATCTCTGTACCACATATTATTGTTGGACGATGGTACCAATAAATCTTATAAAATAGTTTTTCTTCAAATATCTTCAGATACAAGCAACGTGCAATAACTACAAGGTCCCATCTAATTAGTGGCACCAGAGCATCTCTACATTCAGTATTAAAGTGCACTGCGATGTAGGTAGTTGTCACTTGTCAGAGCAATATCAAGATAAATTTAAACCAAAATGTGTACTACTAATTAGCAAGAAGAATTTGATAAAGTTTATCCTAAGAAGAATATGCTTGAGAATCGGGTGATGTAATTAGAGAAAAACATAATGACATAAGAGACATGTAGAATAATAGAAACTGGTCTAGTGTGCAGAACTGTTACCAGATTAGCTCGACCTATCAATATTAGGAGTAATAATTCTCGAAAATTATATCTGCTGTAAAAAAATCAGAAGTAGCATTATGAAATTAACTTGGTCGAAAAAAATCCGTAAAGATATATTTTTTGGTTAGTCCGTTGTATACTAGGAGTTCTAGTAGTATTAAGCATTAAGTGTCCTGCTACTAGAAGTACAGGAGTATTTAGCATTAGTCAACCTAAGTACTACTAGGAATATTAAGCCTCTACACAAGAAATGCATTCACGCCACAAGCCCTTGTCAGATGTCACATGTGCTAACTGTCACATATCAATGTGCAGTCTTCTTAGACATGCATGCACACGGTACAGAACTATTAATGAGATGGACCCTAGTGACCTAAAAGTAGAAAGAATACTCGTTAGACTCAAAATCAATACAATCAATTATACACATGCATTGGGTGGACCTAGGACAAATGTGAGGTGAGACGTCGGTGAGGGTAGCACCCGGGAGATGCTCGGAATTTCTCGTCAGGTTAACCTCTTTTCCATCACGGGTGACAGGAACAGAGGAGCTAACCTTCTTCCAATCGACCTTCTTGTCGTGCGCCATTGCTAGGGTCATGGAGGTCTCAGCGCTGCTCTTCAATTGGATCATGCTATATCCGATCAGTGGGCTTGGATCGGCACCAAAGATGGCAGTAAGCTCATTCAGATCCGCAGGCACAGCCTTCGTTGGAAACATTTCGGCATGAAGGCCCTTGAAAGCGCGACGTCAACGGATCAAAATATTCCGTCCACGGAGACTATGGCCTCTAAGTACCAACAACATCCGTCAAAGGATCAACCTTTTTGTCCTTGTCCAGCATCAAAGACTAGCTAGTAAGCTCTGCAACAGGAGAAATTAAAAATAAAGAGAGGCAGTTGACAAAATGCTTTAAAAAGTAGGCACAAGAAAAGACAACTTATGAATCAGGGAAGTGTTGAGAACTTCTAGCCTTTTCCTGAGATTTTCATCCCGATTAGCAAGGGCAGCAACTTGTTTTTCCCTTTCCTCGGCATTAGTCTTGGCTTTCTGCTTAGCCTCCTCAAGCGCCTCCTCCGCAGCCCGCAATTTGGCCTCTAGATCCTCAAGACGCTTCAACGCCTCATCCCGAATAACTCTGGATTCCTTGGCAGTGGCTGGATTGTTAAAAATCACACCAAATTAGTAGAAGCTAGAGCACAAATGGAAAGAACAAAATTTATCAAGTGACAAAATAAACTTTTGAGTTGTTCGGCTCTGTTATGGATCTTGATAAAATGGGAGGTCATATCAACCATCTCGCGCATCGGTGGCTGTAGTCTAGAGAAAACATGGTCAAGACAATAAAAGCAAACAAGAGCAAGCTACAAAACGAACCAGGGAAATAGCACTTACATCCTGCATATCAACCTCAACAGGATCTTCGGCTATGGCCACGCCTTTACCTGCAAATTTCTTCCTTTTAGCCGGAGGGGACTTGGGCAACATGCTAGTATCCTTTGGGCCCATTTCCTTTGCAGGTGATTTCTGTGGATCCGACGGTGGAACGGGAGATTTGGCAGGAGGGGATGCATTAGAGGCACCATGTGGTGATATGGGAGGCTCTTCTTCATCATCCCCTCTAGATCAGCAAAGCAAAACAATCAGGAGCAGTCAGCAATAATTCGACAAAGCCGCCAAAATAGAAGTAAAAAGATATAGCACTTACAAAGAAATGTCTTAGGTCATACTGTATGATGTTCACCCTTGGAGGAGAAGCAAAGATAGGAACTGAAAATTTTGGTTTTGAACCCGTCGAATTGTCGGAATCCTAGACCGTTTCGACGTCTTAAGAGTATTTCTTCTTCTCAGCAGCAGGCACCCTTTGAAAATGCCTGGACTGAGCTGAAGCAACAGAATGGGTATCCGAGAAATACTCATCAACCGATGCCTCCTCTTCTTCATCGGGTGTAGTTCTAGTTTGGTGAACTCTTCAGACAGGGAGGCGCTGGCCGGGAGTTCACCACTTTCTGGAAGGAGAGGAAGCGCAAAAATATGATCATAACACTACACCACAAGGAGATAGAATAAGATGATAAATATTATAGCATGTAAAGAAAAGCAATAACACTCACATCAGGGAGAAGATTCTTCTTGCCAAAAGGTTCCACTCGACAACGGGAAGGAACTAGGTTCCTCTTCGTCAGCATGGTGAACGAGTGACCTCATTTTTCATAAATGTGGAGAGGAAGACTTTCCAATGAAATCCTCATGGGATCCTTCTTGCCCGTATAAGCCCACATACCAGACAACCTCGCCTAGATAGGCTGGATGCGCACCCGGATGAAGTAGGCCAAATCTGTAAACCTGATAGCTCCTTGCCAACTTCAGTGCGTAGTTTTTCAAGCCGCATCAGCAAGGGCTTGATCTCCTTCATTTCTTCAGGAGTAGGACGTTGGTCCCGTGAGTCAAGTCTTTGGCGGGTTTTCTTGGGGTCAAAAGGTGCCAAACCGAAGGTTTGACCCTCGTTTTTGTGGTCCTTGATGTAAAACTACTTGGTTTTCCATCCTTGGACAGAATCCAGAATTTCAAAGTCAAAATAATCAACTTTAGGGGGAACAGAAAATATGGCGCCCCCGACATCATGGACAAAGTCGTCGGAGGTGTTATGGCGAACATAGAAAAAGTACTTCCACATTCCCCAATGGGGATGGATCCCAAGGAATAAATCACCAAGAGTGATAAAACAGGCGACGTGAAGAATGGAATTTGGCGTGGGCTGGTAAAGTTACATGCTGTAAACAAAGAGCAAGCCACAAAGAAATTCGTGAACGGGAAGAGAAAGGCCGCGGTAGAGGAAGGAGAGAAACATTACCCGCCATCCAAGCTCAGGCACGGGAATTGCTTCATCTCCCGGAAGCTTGAAGGTACCTTCGTCTAGAAGGCAATAGTTGCGGGCGTCACGCAGATCTCGCTGACTGCACTTCATGGGAGCCTATACAATGGCCCTCTTCTTCATCACCTTGGCAGCGGTAGCAGAAGTCCCTACCTTGGACTTGCCCATGGCGGATCTCGAGGGGAGGAGGAGAGTGTGCAAGGAAGTAAGAACAGACAAGAACACACAGAGCAAAGGCGCAGCGCAAGGAAGAAGAGGAAGTATGCAGCGAAGGAGAATAGTAAAAACAGTAAATGTATTATCCCTCGTTTATAAGGGAAAGGAGCACGAAGCTCAGCCGTTAGATAATGGCAGTGAAACATCAAGACGTAGAAGATGAAGACACGTGGCAAAGACTGATGAAAGGATAAAAATCGTGGGCAGTTATTACCACGGTAAACACAGAGGAAATCCGCATGACGCCTCGATTCTCGCGCATAAAGGGGGTTGTACGGTCAAAAATCACCGCTGACACACCGCTCAAGCATCATCATTACTGCAATACGGGCCCACTATTGTAACGTCCCATCAGGACTTGTTTCTTGGAAACCACGACACGCTACCTTCGTCAGCAATGACATCATGAATAGCCAAGAATGAAGAAATATCTTGGTACGTATAATCAACTATTCCAGAATAAATTATCGGGTTTAGACTTTGAGCCTATGATCAGATGCAAGCATCCGGGGGCTACTCCCATTGGGAGCGCTGGCCGCGCACCTGATTAATTTTGAGTTTAAAAATGTTTCTGGTCAAAGGCGATATTGTGAACCTATGTCTCAATGTAAGCATCCGAGCATAGCCTCGAAGGCTACTCCCATCGGGAGAGCTGCCGGACACCCGATAGAAACAGCATGGTCCAGCAGACCCAAAGAAAAATTATTCTCGTGCGATGAAAGCGCACCCGGTAAAAAAATCTAACAGGGTCAAAAAACATATGAACCTATGAGTATTCAATCTTTGTATCCTCAGATGATTACTCCCATCCAAAGCACTTATACAATATCCAAAAAAACTGACAACTTCGGTTATTCCAACAGCCAAACAAGGTAGTCAATAAATTTCAAAAAATCCTTAGACCGCACATGACGCGATAAAAAGTTTGAATGTCGTATCCATGACATGAACGTAAGATCCCAGGATTCATCCTGTGTGGCATGGTAACTGCACATAAATGCGTTCTGTCAGTAAATTATCCGTATCAACGATATGATGAAAAATCCTGACGGACGCGTTGGGTACCTGAAATAATAGTATTGAAATTCAATATTCAATAAGATCTCAACGGCTCGAACTGAATTACGCCAGCAAATACCGAGTTCAGGCATGGGGACTTGAATTTGATGTAGGTTCATGGTGTTTTTGCCCAGGAGAAATTAACTAATTCCCGATACATCGAATGTATCAGACCCGTTGTACCATTTTCCCTACCACAGTTAAAGAAAAATGTGTTAAGAATACTTTATAAAGAAAACTTGACCTCACATTGTCTTTGGGACCCGAATCTACGATTTAGATGGAGTCTCGGGGGCTACTGACATGGGTATGATTATCCGGGTTATTATTGTTAGTTACCCTGGTTATATAAAGGCTTATAGCCCGCAAGGCCCAAGAAGAACCAAGGAAGGCCCACAAAGCATCCGACGGAAGGCATGTCTTACTAGATAAGGAAAGAGTATTAAATGTTGTATTAGTGTTGTAATTGTAACTTATAACCTATCCGTATACGGCCTTGGGACCTAGCCTATTATATAAAGGCTGGGAGGAGTCAACGGAGAGGTATCGGAAAAAGCCTTGAGCAATCTGTAATCATATTGTTCACAAGTAATCAGCCGACTTCGACTCACTTGTTTGTCTGATCAGCCGACAAAATCCCCAGCGTTCTCTTTTCCACAATACCCTAAGTCCATCATCATGGGCATTGCCGAGGTTACCCCTCATCACCGACCACGTGTAGTCTTGCCCTGGTCATGGAGATGGTGGCGGTGATGCATGCATGACGAAAAAGAAGTTGTTGGTTGTATATTTTGAAGTAGCCAGTGACTTGATGAAAAATTATTCCAAGGCATGTTTATTGTGAGGTGGTATATACTAATCCCTCATATTATGGAGAACTTGCGGTGGTAGGATTACACCCCTTTTGATGTGGTGGTAGGATGACACCAAAGAATTTGGTGATGATTGGCAGGATCACACTAGCTTGTAGATGAACTGTTGATGCTTTTGCCCATATGATCATGCATGATTAACTTGCTTATCTTGATTACCTTTGAGTTTGTGAATTTGATTTCTATGCTTTAGTTCTAATCCTTATGTTGAATATGTTATGTCTTATATAAATACAACTGGTATGTGGTGTACTACGGCAAGAAGTCGAGAATCTACAAGACATGGGAGGAGTGCAGCTAACAAGTGACGGGTTACCAGCACGACCTCCATAAGGGGTTTAAGACTCTAGAGCAGGCACAAATCACCTACTCCGAGTTCTTAGAAGAGAGTCTATAAAAGGCATAGTCGCCACAAGTTATGAACATCGATGTCGCTCCACAGCCTGCAGCTCATCGAGTTCATCCACAACAACAACTTCCACATATACGAGGTGAAAGTATGATCAAAGACGTCATCATCTTCGGCCTTATCATGTAGATTGTGTACTACCAGTTGTTCTAATTCGTATGACCGATAATGTAAGACCTTTAACCCTTAAACTCTCATGAGTAGTTGCTTGAACTCTTAAACCCTTGTTGCTGGTAAGCTCACCATTTACCGTGCTTGGTAACCATATCTGGCCGACCTGGCTCCCAAACGTGCACTTTTAAATCAGCCGAGCTCATTATAGAAAACCAAACAAAGTGGACATATGGGCTCCCCTAGTGGGAAAACAAAAATACGAGCTACCAAATAAAATGCCCATCCAGATTCAGCCCAATCTTCCCACATGCAGCATCCGCCTGGTCAACTAGGAAAAACGGGGCACTACAAGAGTTACAAACCAGTATGTACGAGACAAGAGAGGGAGCGCTCCAAGAGGTGGCGGCAAACTCATCTAGGGTTCCTTCCCTCCGCCGGCGACGCCACCGGTCCGTCCCATCTCTGGCGGCCTTAGGGCCTTGGAGGCGTGGCGGACCACGGCCCCTCGTCGGCGGGAGGTTTCAGTGTTTTGTTTAGACTATTTTCAGTGTCTTTTTTAGGATGTTGAGGCGGCGGCTACGTCCCGAGGTTAGAATAAGGTCCTTCCAGCCCTATCCTCGCTCTGGTGGTGCGTCTAGCATCAGTGGAGGACGCATGGAGTCATGTGTCCGACGGATTCTTTTGGATCCAGTCGTTTTTCGTATTCGTTGGTATGCTTTGAGGTCAGTCTCTTCCGATCTACGTTGTTCATCTTCGGCAATGGTTGTTGCTCTGGTGCGCTAGTCCTTCGGGGCCTTAGCACGACGACTTCCTATCCCTCTACTACAACAAGCTCTACTACGGCAAGTTTTGGCCGGGTCCGGCGAAGGAGAGGTAAGGACGGCGGTGTGCCTTAAGCTCGTGTCAGTGTTTGTAGTCGTCGCTAGGTGGTCCAATGACCTATTTGTATTTTTTATTAATTTTAAGACTCTTTGTACTGCTGTTGATAATTATTAATAGATCGGTGGAATTTTGCAAAAAAAAATAGGTAAAAGGGGAAATTCCGGCCGAGCAAACAAACACCCCCTAGGGGTACCGTGTACGTACAACTAATCGAGGGTGGCCGGTCTAACGCCTAACTGTTACCTTCCTCTATAAATACGGGTGTGCTCTCTAGTTTCTCCATTTCACACCGTGCACCATCGCCAGGTAGTCGAGAGGTCGGCAAAGAGTTTATGTAAGGTTTGAACACACATCTTGGATGCATTTGCTCTTCACTTTGCCGTTAGCGCACAAAGTCCGTGAAGGCCAGAAGTAGTAGCTGTTAGCACTGTAAGCCAAAGTGAAATCCTTGCTGCATGTCCTATTTATTCATATATTACCTGTATCCCAAAATATAAGATCATTTTGTAGGCTATTTTGGTATATCTAAACGTTTTACAATTTGAAACTGAGGCAGTAGATGGTTCTATTAGTCATGCATCCGTTGAAAAGATCTACATACATATATATCTAACTGATGCAGGTTTTGTGTAAATAATATATTGGCTGGAGTACCGGCGTATTGTAGCTAGCGGTATCACATATACTAAACCATTGTTTTGAAAGAATGTCTAAATTGTTTATAAACAGTATACAAATATCGACCCTGAATTTATACAAAGACAGGTGTACTCAAAGATTGGCCGCACCATTCAACATTTTAACCAGAGTTGAGAAATATAGGCTAAAAGGCTTTCACTCCAAAAAAAAAAAGGCTTCGAAGTTATCTCTCTACCCTGCAATGTAGGAGTGCTTATCGTGTCATTTTCACTTTTAAGTATTTTGACAAGTAGAAAGTACTACATGGTGTTTTATATAGAAAAACATAGTGTACAATAAAGTGTCGGAGCTAGAAAATACTAAAGTATAAGTTTATCGTCCTCATTTTACCATTAGCTTCCACTTGCCTCCGGTACTGGTGAAGTGTGAGGCAGTTAGGCGAGAGACTATGGCAAGGTGAGAGGATGGAGCAAATGGATTGGAGATTTGGGGTTGGGGTGCGAGGGGAGGGGGAGGAATAAACCCAAAATTGTAGGGAGCAATGTGAAAATTTTAGTCTCACAAAGCGAATGCACTGGCAACCATCGGATCTTCAAGTGAATGGTGGATGCCAACTCCTGTTTCACTTCTGTCACGTGGCAAAGTTGCCAGGGTTGCTGGTTTCTTTCCTGGGGCACAACATAAAAGACCTGCCTAAATTAAAATTTGTGTTATGTGCCGATAACTATCAACATGAGGCCCTCAAAATAGGAGGGCTCATAGGGTTAGTCGTGTTTTTTGGCAATAATTCTGGTGTTGCAGAAGAATGGGGCTGTAGGTTGCTAAAAAAATACTTTTTTAATAATTATCACGAATAATACACGAATTGAAAGATTTACAATTCTAGCGCGGTGTTGGCATTTAAAATGCCGACCAGTCCTGTTTGCATTTGAAATGCCAACAGGTTATAGGGCAGTGTGAAGTAGGCGGCAGGTTATAGGGATTAGTCGGCTTTTCAAAAGCCGGCAGGACTGATTGGCTATTCAAAGCCGTCAGGACTATTGTTCGGCATTTCAAAAGCCGACAGGACTGGTCGGCATTTCAAATGCTAACACCGCGCTAGAATTGTAAATCTCTCAATTCGTGTATTATTCGTGGAAATTATTAAAAAAATGTATTATTTAAAAAAATAGCCGGTAGGTTGTTGCAAGAATTCATGTGTTGCAGTAATAAAATTTATAAATGCTCTAGAAGCTAAACAGGTAATGTAAAATCATGATTCATGTTTTTATGGGCATTTTTCATGTGAGAGATATAAAGATCCATTTTTTATATGGATTGCAGCAGTTCAAAAAGTGATCCATGAAGCGAGTGATCAACTAACCCACCTTACCGTTTTTACAGCACCACCACCCATCGCATCCCATCTGGCTAGACTGGAAGCATGGAATTAACAAGAGTCATTTGGCTAGCCTTTGCTCCTATTCTCATCATAATTGTGTCGACCAAGATAGCACGACAACGAACAACAACGAGACGATCTCTTCCTCCACCACCCGTGGCCACAGGGGTTCCTCTCCTTGGGATTCTCCCGGCGCTTCTCGCAAAGGGTCCCCTTCAAGTTATCCGCGATGCCCACGCCGAGATGGGGAGCGTGTTCATGGTCAGATTGTTGCGTCGCAAGGTAACCTTCCTGGTCGGGCCAGAGGTGTCGAGCCATTTCTACCAAGGGCTGGACTCGGAGATCAGCCAGGACGAGGTCTCCCAGTTCACCATTCCGACCTTCGGCCCCGGCGTCGCCTTCGACGTAGATTTCGCCACTCGGCGCGAGCAGTTCCGGTTCTTTGGCGACGCGATGAAGCCGGCCAAGCTCAGGACCTACGCCAGCCTAATGGTTCACGAAGTCGAGGTAAACAAAACAAAAAAAAATCATTTGGCTGATTTTGATGGTTGCAGCTTGCAATTCAACAATTCAGCATATGAGCAGAATAGAAACTCATGGGATGTGTACTTACGCAGGAGCACTTTGCGAGATGGGGGCAATCAGGCACAGTTGATTTGAAGCAGGAGCTGGAGCACCTCGTGACGCTCGTCGCCAGCCGGTGCCTCTTTGGGGAGGATGTCCGCTCCAAGATGCTGGGCGAGGTGGCAACGCACCTCGCGAGCTCAACGACGGCATGCGCCTCGTAACCATCCTATTCCCGCACTTACCGATCCCGGCGCACCGGAGGCGCGACAGGGCGCGCGCCAGGCTCGGCGAGCTATTCTCCGACATCGTCAGGTCCCGCAAAGCAAGTTGTACGTCCGAGTCCGGCGGCCGGAACGCCCAGGTCGACGATATGCTGCAGTGCCTGATCGACTCACGGTACAAGGACGGCCGCGGCACGACGGAGACGGAGGTGGTCGGGATGCTGGTCTCGGCGCTCTTCGCGGGGCAGCACACGAGCTCCAGCACGGGCACGTGGACCGGGGCGCGCCTCCTCGAGCGCGACAACGCCGGGCACCGACGCGCCGCCGTCCGGGAGCAGGAGCGGATCTTGGCGAGGCACGGGGACCGCGTCGACTACGAGGTCCTTCAAGAGATGGAGACCCTCCACTGCTGCGTCAAGGAGACGCTGCGGCTGCACCCGCCGGCGATGGTGCTGCTGCGCCACGCGCGTAGGAGCTTCGTCGTGCGGACGAGGGAGGGAGAGGAGTACGAGGTCCCCGAGGGCTGCACCGTGGCTAGCCCGCTGGTGGTCCACCACCGGCTGCCGTATGTTTACGGGGACCCGGAGAGGTATGAGCCAGGTAGGTTCCGAGTGCCCGGGAGAGAGCCAGACGACGAGGCCGGCGCCGGCGCTGGCGCGTTTGCGTACACGGCGTTCGGCAGCGGGCGGCACGTCTGCATCGGCGAGGCTTTTGCCTACATGCAGATCAAGGTGATATGGAGCCACTTGCTGCGGAACTTTGAGATGGAGATGGTGTCACCGTTCCCCGAGACGGACTGGAACGTGGTCATGCCGGGGCCCAAGGGAAAGGTTATGGTCAGCTACAAGAGACGGCCGCTGTCAGCGGGAGCCTAAATTACGACCCGAGTATCCGACAGACGCTACCTGTATCTGTATGTACTTGCAGTGGCGGAGGCAGGAAATAAAATGAGGTGTGGCCGAGTCCATAAATGAGAAAATGCAAGACTCCACTAGATAAATATTACGTGTGTTCAACAGTTACAATCTAATTTCATAATGTCAAATATATTATCACAATCAAAATACCTCACTAAATGAAACCGCATGAACAACGGATCAACAATCTTAACTAGTTGGACAAAGCGAATGATCTGCAAAAATAGAGAAACAATAAAAAGGCATGAATTAGTAACTAGTAGTGTAATATTGGGAGACATAGTCATGCTATTCGGTGAATATAAAATACATACCATGATGACTTTTATTTGCGTGGTGGTAATGGCATTCTTCTACCTTTTGACTGAAAATCTTTCTTTATTTCTGCAAGATCGAGTCCCTTGAATATCCCCCGCTCGATGTAGCACATCATCAAATCATTAAGCCAACTGTTAGACATCTTGTTGCGCAACTCGGTCTTGATAATCTTCATGGCTGAGAATGCCCTTTCAATAGATGTCGTCGCCACCGGTAGTAGTAGCGCCAACTCAATAAGGCGATAAACCAAAGGAAACATGACATGCCTTTCAAGTTCAAACATCTTTTTGGCTAGGCTTGCAAGATCATAACAAACTCTAAATTGATCATGTCTTCTCATATAGGTAATGAATAACTGGAGATGAACATTTATACTCTTACGATCATCATAGAAGAAATCAGCATCATATATTTCTGTAAGCTTAGCAATTTTGTCCACATTAAACTTGGAAAATGAGTCTCTTGGGTCAAGACAAGCAAAGCCACGCATCAATTCTGAAGTTGTGTCATTAAAGCGATGATCCAACTCTGTGGTGATAGCATCTATAGCTGCATAGAATATATCAACACGAAAAAAATGATCTTGAGTGATGTTGTTTCTCCCCCCCCCCCCCCCTTTTCTTGATTGGCCAAACCTTGGTACAGCTTCATTCATACTTGGCACGGGAATATCATTTGCATTGCAAAAGGTTTTGACTTCTTCAAACAGTGGTTCCCAACCATTGTTCCTCATGTTCATCAAGCATGATCTCACATCGGTGACCAAAGACATGGCTTGGACAATATTCTGATCTTTCTTTTGCAAGATAAGTGACAATCCATTTGTTATGCGAAGGATTTGCAACATCAACTTCATGATGAACACAAAACTAAAAGACTCCATTATATGCACCAAACCTCCTGCCCTGGATGGATTACGCTCATCCTTGTGCACAATACTAAGCACTTCTATGACCGCCTCCCACATTGATTCAATACGAACTAAAGTTGTGTAATGAGAGCCCCATCTTGTATCTCCCGGTCTAGCCAATGAGGTTTCCTAATTTTTTCCTCTTCCTGAGAAAATATCTCCACTCTCCAACTTTGCTAAGAGAATGGTACGCTGCTTGTCAAGCAATATATCTTTCCTCTTGCAAGATGCACTAGTGCTATTCACAATCAATGACACATATTCGAAGAAATCCTCAAAAGATGAACATCTTGAGACAGCAACAACTACTAATTGCAACCGGTGAGCAAAACAATGCATATAGAAAGCATATGGGTTCTCATCACGAACTAGTTTTTGAACGCCATTGAACTCTCCCCTCATATTAGAAGCCCCATTGTACCCCTGCCCTCGTAAATTTGCAATAAGTAGTCCATGCTTACCGAACACCTCACATAATGCTTTCTTCAATGCTTCTGATGTTGTTTCCGTGACATGCTTGATACACAGAAATCTTTCAATGACTTCTCCATTGTTTACATACTGTAGAAGAAAAAATAGTACAATTAGTTAAATTGGTAATTCTCAACCAAAAGGTAAAACAAATAACCAACTAGACAATGATATATCTCACAACAATAGCCATTTGTTCTTTGATTGATATATCACGAGATTCATCAATAAGAACCGAAAAGAGGTTATCTCCCATCTCTTGCTTTATTACTCTAGAGACCCACTCTGCACATGTTTTGGCAAGTTGTTTCTGAATTGTTGGAGAAGTCATCTAGGAAGTTTGAGGACGCAGCTCATCGAATGCAATCCTCACTTCCTCCTTTCTTTCTTTGTACCAATCAAGCATCTCTAGAAAATTACCCTTATTCAAGGAAAGGGAAGATTCATCATGCTCACGAAATGGTTCTCCTTGCAATGCAAGATAACTTACAATTCCCAAAGATGTTTCTAAACGGGTCTCATACTTGACTAGTGATTCTTTGATATAGGTTGTAACCTTATGTTTCACACTTGAGCGATGGTTTTGAAATCTTCATATGCTGTCCTTGCTTGATTGTGTATGCTATTTGGACCACCAACATGAAGAGGAAATGCTTTATATGCATTCTTCCAAGTAGTAAACCCATCTTTTGTGAAGGTAGTGTGACCAAATTTTTCATCAGCCGGATCTTGTCTAAAAAGAAAGCAATAAAAGCAATACGCTGCATTCTTACCCACACTATATTCCAGCCATGGATGTTTGGTATACCATGCTTCACTAAAGGTCCTATCAAAATGATCTCGGGGATATTTATGCCCAACTGGTCGAGTTGGACCCTTTGCCACATATGCCAATCTGATTTCATCTCTAATATTAGGGTGAAAATTATCAATTGAAATACGAAGCCCTGGATCAGGCTCAATGTGGTCTGAGTTCCACTCTCCAATGACATCCTCAGCTATCAGATCATGAACATTAATTTCATCTTCATTTCCTGCCTCTTGCACACGTACTGGTGCATCATTCTCCACATCCTCTCTGTCTTGGAGTACTTCTTCTTCTCCTTGTCCAGCAACGAGGGGAGCATCAAGATTTGGAGTTTGGATCGAGCTGCTACTGCCACATGCTTTGGCAAAAAGGCTCTTTATGTCTGTACAACAAATTCACAAATCCAAGAGAAAACTAATCAATTAATCAATAAAAATAATAGAGCACTATACTAGACTTCAAACCGGAGCTTATTTCAGTTAACAAGAAGATTGGTTTTAGAACGAAGTGCATTTTCAGTCCCAGATCAAATGCTCTGTACCTTTCATTACGTACTTGCTGCTCTTCTTCGGCGCCATATCCTTACTCGCCCTCGCGGCCTTGTCTTGTCGGCGGCGGCTGCCGCGACGGCCGGCAGCCGCGGTTCTGTGCTTTGTCTGCTGCTGCGCCCTGCCGCCTCCGCCCGACTGCCGCACGAACACGATCACGAGGGTTTCCGAAAACAGCTGAACAAGGTAGTTGTCGCTAGGGAGATCGTGTGTTGATCGTTCCTTTCCTGTAAACTCGAGTTGAGATCAGGCCCAAGAGTCACCAGGCCCAACACGGACAGTCATCGATCTGTAGCGATAGTTTCTGAACACGGGTGACCTGTAGTGATACCTGTAGTGATAGTTTCTCAACTCCTTGACCGGTAGCGATGTCCAGTACCCATGGCGACCGATACATATTACATATACCTAGTATTCCCGCAAATTTTTAGGTATGGCGGCCGCCAAACCTCGCCAGATAGCTGGCTCCGCCCCTGTGTACTTGGTTGGTCCAATAATTGTTTGCACTTACATTTACGGTATTGTATTAACCTGTGTCGCGTTGAGCTTGCACCGTATACGCACACAGCGCGTGCGTGTTGATGGGGAAGTCCACGTTTTGGTCTCTACGATTGCTTCTCTCATCTTTTAAGACCTGGTGTCAAGTTCATGCTAAGTAGTACCTGTTTTGTTTGAGTATCAGGTGGTGCTTTCCCCAAAGGCGTGTAATAAGATTGATCATCAGCTAAGGGTATTGCGTGACCTAATACACCACTGCACGTTATATTGTATAAGTCGTTAATATAACACTTATAAGTTATGAAAGTTCTCTTCGACAAATATTACATCTCTTAGAGTGGTACAACATAAATATTGCGGTTCAACTTCTTATTTATTCATACCAAGAGCCAAAAGTGTTAAAAAACTCGAGATCCTACTCGGTCCAATGAGGATTCACAACGCGATGGAAATTCAAATGTAACTGGATAAGCTTTCTAATCAATGGTAATACTAACTTTAGAACCATTGCAGATGGCAACTTATTGGAGAAGCTGCACTATTGCTAGCTCAACTACATATGCTTGCTTTAGTGAATTCTATATCTACGTCTCTAATATTATCTGTTGTTCTAATACTATGTCGTTGAATTCTCCCTTTGTGTCGATCTTCTGGTCTTCACAACCTAAGCAAGAGTTTAAGAAGGATAGATTGAGTACGAGCGTACTCAACAATTTTATGGTGGTTATCTAATGCTCTAACTATAGTCATAGATCTAGGATCAACGGCTAGTGCAGGTTTTTGAAAACGGTTTTTAGAAAAGGTAAGTTTTAGAATTTAGAAATTCTAAAACTATCAGTCTTCACGGGTTATCTGAACTTCGTGGAATTTCTTTTCACACTACGATTGTAGTCCTTCCGCGGGATAGGGAGCAACATGTCATATTTATACACTCTCAAGAGGTGCGCTACTTTTCCTACAAACATCATTGGCATTATTGCTCTCATCGATACTTCCTTTGGTATGGGTCCGGTTACCAAGTTTATCCGAGTCATACCGAGTCCCCCTCCACGACCCCGATGTCCATCTATTATAACAAATTTCGGTCGAGAGACCTTCTTTCAATTACCATTCCTTCTAATATACTAGATCGTTATCCCGCAACATGCAATAAGGACGTCACGGGCTCCCACCTGCTGATCTCCACTTTGGATCATAGCCCGACTAACTATACGAGGACACATGAAAGGAACAAGGTACTTCTGACTCGCTCGCCTCATAACAAGATGTATGATTACGTTGTTTTGTACGACGCAAGAATGACTAACTACTTCGGTTGTTAATCCAAACTTTTTCGGTACAATGAAATCTCCAGCACATGATTTTTCAACCATGTATATCAACCATGATTCCACCGTCCACCACTTCCAATTTATTTCATTCGCAAAACGTATGTTTCTTTATTTCATTGGCATTATTGCTCTCATCGATACTTCCTTTGGTATGGGTCCGGTTACCAAGTTTATCCGAGTCATACCGAGTCCCCCTCCACGACCCTGATGTCCATCTATTATAACAAATTTCGGTCGAGAGACCTACGTTCAATTACCATTCCTTCTAATATACTAGATCGTTGTCCCGCAACATGCAATAAGGACGTCACGGGCTCCCACCTGCTGGTCTCCACTTTGGATCATAGCCCGACTAACTATACGAGGACACACGAAAGGAACAAGGTACTTCTGACTCGCTCGCCTCATAACAAGATATATGATTACGCTGTTTTGTACGACGCAAGAATGACTAACTACTTCGGTTGTTAATCCAAACTTTTCCGGTACAATGAAATCTCCAGCACATGATTTTTCAACCATGTATATCAACCATGATTCCACCGTCCACCACTTCCAATTTATTTCATTCGCAAAACGTACGTTTCTTTTGAATGCAAATGATAATGTTTTGAAAATAATTTTAACATCAAAGGACATGCAAGATTGAACTTGCAAATGGGTATGCAAGTGTGGTCTCACAATGTTTATGCAAGAATATACTTGCCTAGTAACTGCAAGGTAATGCAGCTTGAATGTTTTATTTGACCTTGAACCTCGGGTTCTAAAAATTGCAATCATTGTCCGATAAAGACAATGCTCTGATAAAAATTAAATTACACTGTAATGCAACTATATGCAATGCAATTCTTGGTTTATTTTATTTCCTTTTATTTGAATTTTCTTATCTTTTAGTGAATTTTTCCTTTTTTAGGTTTTTATAAGGATTTTACCTTGGCATTATTATTCTATTTCGGAATTCACAATATAATTATGTATTTTACTTTATAATTTTCATATTCCTATGAAAACTTGGTTATATATTTATTTATGATTTTCTTGACATTATCCAAAATTCTTAAGGACCTTTAAAATTATTTTCTCTATTTTTCATACCAAACAAAAGTATTGCAAAAATACTATAAAATTAAATTTTTTATTCCTTCGATTTTTTTACACACAGAAGTATGTTTAGTTTATTTTTATGAACTACTATGTGAGAGTTATTGTATTAGGTTTTTTTCCTAATTGTGAAATTACTAAACTACCCATATGGGCTTGTGCCCACAAGCCACACCCAAAGGGTCAAAACCAGCCCATGGACCCAACCAAACCGGGTCACTCACCTATCTCTCACTCATGTCGCTCTCTCTCCCTCTCGCTCTCACGGTCCCCTAGTGACTACGATATCGCCGGCGATTTCGGCCGGCTCTGGTAGTTTTTATCGTCACGCCTCCACTCAATCGACTCCATGTGCTCCTTTCTCTATCTCCACCAACCAGATTCTCTAATATGCTAGCGCAACACTAATCCTTACTAGAGTTCCAGCTTCCTTGTCGCCATCGTTCCATGACACAACTCCGTACTCCCTCTTCGTCTAGATGGCGCTAGAGATTACCCCTAACATTTTCCCTTCACTGGCGTGGTCAACGCAGGTTGAGATGCTCTCCCTAGGGTACTCCATGTGCTGCCAGTTGCCGTGACTACTTCTTCTTCTTCTACTCGATCAGTGGTGAGCGGGGCTCCCACTTTCTGAAGGTAAATCCCCTTTCTCTCCCTTTATTCTTCCTCTAGGATTGCTACTGCTAGTACTTATGATGCCTACTATGGTTTCTTCCTATGTATTGGTTCAGTACTGTTGTTCTAGGGTTTTTGGTAGCTTCTAGGTTATTCTAGTAGGTTGCAGATTAATTGTAATGTCGGACATTAGTTGTACTAGGGTTAAGCTTTTGTCTATTAATGAACATGTGTAACTTACACTTTGTTCAGTCATTAGTGTTAGTATTGAACTAACATATGTTGTATGTTCTGTTAGTGGTCATAAGTGTAGGTGTGTGCCTAAGATATTTATCTAATTGTTCATGCACTACACTATTAAGCTTTAATTGTTTCTGTCTTTGTCAAAATCCACAACTCAATGTTAGTTTAAAATCTACATTGAATTCTTTCAATGTTTAAGTTGAAGTTTATCACTTTAAGTATATGGTTTAAGATTTATTTACATCCTTCTTATGTAGGTTCACTTATCGTTTGCAAAAACCATGTTTTGTATCTATCTTTTCTTCGTTGGGTTGATCTTAGGATCTTATCTAGGGAAGATAGGTTAGTTATGGAATGTGTTTCATAATGATGGTTTCAAGTCTTTAATTCATTTTAATGTCTATGCTAGTATTGAAGGTTGCCTTATATCTGTGGTGTTCTTTACTTAGTGAAGATGCACAAATTTTAGCCTCTTACGTACACTAGGTGCTACTAATCTCTCTATCCCCTTAATCCTTGGATCACATTGGATCCCTAGCTACTATGATCCTATCATAAAGTTTAACTATAAACCTTTGAAGATTCCTAAGCTTGATTGATGAAGATCTATTGTTGCAGTTGTAGCCGTCTTCCTCCCGCTCTTGATGTTCTTCCTCTTCTCCTAGCTTCCACTCTCTCTCTCAGAACTCTCTCGAAATCATGTGTGTGTGTGTGTGTGTTTTGTCTGATCTAGAACAGTGAGTTGTGAGCTCTGGGGTCTTAGGTGCTCAGTTATTTGTAGTGCCATGGGAACATTATGCTACTGGTAGCACTACCATGCACTTAGATGAATAACCTTCTTGGTTATGTGTGTAACCGGCTTTGTAGCATGTCTTATGTGCAGGTGGCGCCTATGCTTTCGGTGGTCAACCCCATACTAGTTTTGGACTATCTGGATTTACCAAATTAGGCATATGACCATTTTGTTTGTATGCACAGATACATAGCATATGTATATGCCAATTTAGGCATGTCGGCTTGATGTTTTTCCTATCCATTCTTTGGATAGTTACAAGTGTAATTTATGGTTTTAATATTATTTGTTGAGTTCATTCTACTAGTGATTTAATCCAATTCCCTTTGGTTAGACATGTTCAGTAGATGATGATCTTTAGTTTGAATGGATGAACTGTCTAGTGTTCATCTATTTGGATTTTAGATTTTTTATTTTTTCAAAGATTCATTAGCTTGAGGTGATTTTCTTTGGTCAAAGGTTTTCTCTCTGTGTGTAGTGATGATTGATTGGTTTAGTTTTGGCACTTGTTCAACTTGGATTTCCTAGATGATCTACTAATTCTTTGTGACTTGACCTAGTTCTCTGTTTCGTAATTTATTGTCAAGTACTTATGCAAGATGACCATGATCTAAGGTTATTGCGTATAGGTTTTCATGTGAACTTGTCTCTTTTATTGACTATTGTGATCTTTGTTTTCCCTAAACCACAGGAAGGGTTCAGAATTAGTTCCTGAACTCTATTTTTGAATTCTACAACAAATAGATTCACTCCTATGAATCCAATATTCTAATCGCTAACAAGTTCCTTTGTTGTGATGTCTTTCTTGTAGGTCTAAAGGAAGATAGGAATGTTCAAGATAAAGATAAGAAGAATTAATAGGTTTAAATAGATTTTGGGTTCCTGATGTAGTTTGTAATAAAGGTTTACTTTCTATTTTTTGTAACTTGTAACAGATCATGTACTCATTTTTTAATGAATAAAGATTTGTTTTTTTCAATTTTTCATGTGTTCCTTTAAATTTTGAATTACTATTTATCTGTTTAGGTTACATTTGAACTTTGAATTCAAGTTTGACTTATGTCAAACCTCAGTTTTGAACTCACTCAAATGATTTGAAATCTTTAACTGAACTTGGTTCAATTACTAGTGACCATTTTGTTACGAAAACCTTACTAGAGCCAAATTCAAATCAAGATTTGAAATTTCAAATTAATCCTAAAATTTTAAATGCATGCAATACAAATGCACAATTAAAACTCCTACCCTTTTCTTATTATTATTTTCTAGGTTGTTAGAGTCATCTCCAAAGATCCCATACAGTGTCTAGACACTCTCACTGTGCCAGCTTTGTCGTTTCCCAAAGGGGTGTCCAACACATGGGCACCCCTAAATGGACCCGACTTAAAAATGGTGAATGGAAGCCAGTAGGAGATAGGTTTGAGAAGAAGTTCAGTAGTTGGATTGGAAAACTATTCTCTTATGGATACATACTGGTTCTTATAACTTCAGTCCTAACAAGCCTACCTATGTTTATGTTATCTTTTCTATAAATGCCTAAAGGGGTGAGGAAAACACTAGACTTCTTTCGTTCTCTTTTTTTTGGCAAAGCGATGGTCATAAAAATAAATATAGGTTAACAAAGTGGAACATGATATGTAGGCCAAAATACCAAGGGGACTAGGGGTGGAAGTTCTGGAATTAAAAAACAAAAGCATTCTTAGCAAGTGGTTATTTAAGCTAATGAACGAAGAAGGGGTTTGGCAAGAGCTGCTATAGAATAAATACCTACACTCCAAAACTTTATCTTAGGTTTCAGGTGAACCAACCGATTCACCTTTTTGGAAAGGTTTGATGAATGTTAAAGATGATTTTTTAGGAGGGGTTCTATGTTGATTAGTAATGGCCAAAATACTATATTTGGGAGGACGCGTAGTTAGGGGAAAAACCTCTAAATGATCAATGTCCAACACTCTACAACATAGTACACCATAAACATGTTACAGTTGTGAATGTTATGAACTCCACCCCCTAAATATAGGTTTTAGGAGAACGTTGTTCGGAAACAAGTGGCAAAGATGATTACACTTGGTGCTCGTTTAATGCAAGTGGAATTAATTAAGGAGGAGGTTTTCTTTAAATAGGAGTTAACTACCTTGGATGTTTTCACTGTTAGATCGATGTATTTGGATTTGCTTAATGGTCATACGGTTTTCTTGAAAAATACATCTAGAAAATTAAAGTGCCACTTAAAATCAGGATTTTTATGTGGTTTATTTATAGGAAGGGAATTCTCACAAAAGATAATTTGCTTAAGAGGAGTTGGCAAGGGCTTTCATCATGTTGTTTTTATGATCAGGCTCATCTTTTCATATCATGTCCTTTTGCTAAACTGTTATGGAGGATTATTTTCATCAATTTTAACATTCCACCTTGTGCGAATATTACCAATCTTTTTGGAAATTGGTTAAATGGGGTTCATAAGAAGGATAAGAGACACATTAGAGTTGGTGTGTCGCCTTATTATGGGCAATATAGAATGTCCGCAATGATTTTGTCTTCAACAAAAAAAGTTTCCCATCTTTTATGTAGGTTATTCCTATGGCTACACATTGGATTCAAATGTGGTCTTTCCTGCAGCCGGTGGAAGAGCGCCAGGCCATGGACATTGGGTACACCCGCTTGGAGTTGGTTGCACGAGACTTTTACAGTCGGTGTGGTTTGCGGTCTGGCCGGCGTTTAGCATAGAGATGTTATTTCGCTATTTGATCTTAGCTCTCTTTAAGTGGCTTGTTTTGTTGAAACTTTAGACGACATATGATATGTAATAATCGGTAAACTCTTCCAATAATGCAATAAAAGGCCATATGCATCGATTGATGCAGATGTTGGGGGTTTTGTCCCCTTTTCAAAAAAAAGGGGCCCGACTTTGTCTATTTTCGGCCAATATAGAAAATCATGACACTCACAACTATCAATAAAATACATTTATGCAAAAAAAACATCAATCTAAAGTATGACAGAAAATTTGAAAACATACCTTGTTGGCTACCTGCATTTGGCCAAACAAACTTGCAGGCTTCGGGGCCACCGCCCGCCGGGAATGTGTGGCTCCAATTGGAGCACCGGCAAGTGCATGCCACGTACACCTCGGTGAGATCAACCTCAATGCCTTGGCCACTATGATGGCCGACATCCTTGGCGACGTTGCTTGGGATTCCAAATTCAAAGGGCTCAGTAGAGGAGAAGAGCCTCGACGGCGCACGTGACTCACCAACATCAGGATAGAAACGGATTGGCCCGGATGGTAATACATCATCATGGACGTACACCTCAGGAGACTACTAGTAGAGCCCCAGCGAGGTGCTCCTTGGAGGGCGCATCCCGACAGCAGATGGGCTCCCTTGGCTGGCTCCCACGGCCACCCACTCTTCATCGATATAGGAAAAGTCATTTGGTGAGGGCATATTTTTTACGTCAGCCATCTCAGCGACCCACCGCGACATGTGCAACTTAGCCCGCGTCGCACTCTCATGTTTGAGGGTTGGCTTGTCCTTCCAGCGGAGAATGGATCGTGATGGTGGCAGAGAACAAAGATGCCACATCAACGGGCAAGATGCCGTGATGTCCATAAGGAGGACGAGCGCGTGGGGAGAGCGAGGAGGAAGTAGAGTTGATAGGGTTTCCCATATCTCACTGCGTGTGGGGGTGGTGTTGCCTGCGTCCAACGTCTGTGTATATCGAGACACATCGGACACCCCATTGCCTCCCGAAACTTGATGAGGTGGGGCATGGGGGTGTCCGGACACTTTTTGGATCAGCGATGATCCACTAGAAACATGTTTTGTGATTGACGGACATCCCCGACGATATAATCCATTTTGTGACCAGCGGCTGGCGAGCAAGCAGCGGCTTAATGAAATACGTGTGTCCAACTAGAAAGGCATGTCACTTTAACCATCAAAGCTGTATAAATAATCGAAGGTGTAGGTGATGTGTCGATAGTTCTGCGCCAGACCACAAATACAAAAGCCACATATATAGATTCGTCGCTTTGATCTACAGCTTGCTGCCAATAGTCTCATTGTTCGAGAAAATGACGTGTTTTCCCCAAACATCTTCATCATGCTAACCATTGTTGTAGCAAAAATCAGATCGGAGGCTATGTTGTGGAGTAGGGCAGGGGCAAAACATTTGAGTTCAGTAAATGTCGTGAGAGTAATCCTTTTATTCCGAGCTTTTGCTTGGTTCTGATGTTTACTTAATCTCCTCTTTTTTTAAGCAACTTAATCTCCTGTCTTAATCAAACGAATGGGATAAAGTTTTTGCCACCGTTTAAGAAAAAAATAGGCGCGTTAAAAGGGCAGAGCCTCGGCGACGAAATGATCCAATGCTGCCGAGTCTTGCGACATATGCATCCCAGCGCTTCCGGACTACAGCCCGTAGTGTCTTACAGACAGCCCACCATCCTTACCAACAGCGTGCTCCCTGCCTCGTGGTGTAATCAATTGCCACTTGCTTGCTACTCCCATGAGCACCTCATATCCAATATATTTGTGGTTAAGCTGCTAAGGTGATATTTGGCCTCGAACCAAGTTCCGATGATAGGATGATTTAGCTTGAAACACTTACAACAGTATGTAACCATGGCCAAATTCAATGAAATAAAAGTAAGGAAATAGTTCTGCAGATTTGACGAGCCAGCTATTTGAATAACCTCAGTAACATTACTTCAGCATCCCAAATATTAACAGAAACGGTCGTTCACAAATGATTTGCACAGATTGCAAATAAGATATCAGTACAACAACAAAGGTTGAATATTAACTACTGTACTCATTTACTCCAACCTCTGTGCCAAATGCCTAAGTTGCTGCATCCAATATTGCAGTGAGCAGATTTACTATCAACACTGACAAAGGAAAAATAGGAGTGTCAGCACACTTTGCAGTTGCCTGTAGCACCACATTTTGGTGTAGCACCACCACCGAAAGCCTGCTGACAAGAGTATATATCTACAATGTCACCATATAGTTTTCCTCGTTTCAGTTTTCAAGGAAATTCCGATATAATAATGGCCTCTTTTGCACCCATTAAGCTGGTGAATTTCTTCTGCATATGTAATCTACACCAAAATGAAGCTCGGTGTGGGAACTTCAGGTAGCTATCAACTATAGAACATCAAGGCAATGGAGACAGTAATGGTTAAGGATTCTCTCAACAAGACTGTTAGATTCTGGAACCAGAGAAGATGTGATGCTGTTCCAGAGGTGGAAAGTGGTGGAGTCATTCACAATCCTGGAAAACAGAGCATCATGTTCCGCCCTTTCAGCATCATTGTCTGGTTTTGAGAAGTAACTGCAGTACATCAATACCACAGTCAGTATGTGCATATAGTGATACAGCAAATTTAACTACAGTAGTATAATAAGCTTCCAGCCGAATATCTGAAGAGACAACAATTACTTTAATAGTGTTCTTTACACAATACTTTTAACAAGTTTATATGCAGATAGTAAATTCTTCTGCAAGGGTGCATACTAAACTTTTAAGGATGTCTGACTTGGATCAAATCCAAAGATTGGCTGACGTTCATACTAAATGCAAATGAATAATAAAATGTTCTGGATCAGGAAGCAGAGTTTACAAACATAGATGCAATTACAACTTATAAAAGCATCAGAGTCGTGAAAAAATTATGCTATTTTCTAGTGGCAGAAAAGTAATAGTAGACAAATTTGATACCTGCACTTTCAAATGGGTGTTGGTAATCCAGACAGAGGAAAAAATACTACAATATTAAGTGTAAATATTCTAGTTTGAAAAGTTCGTACAGCTTGTTGAGATCAAACTTTAATGCATAGACTAACAGTCGTAAAGCTTACTGCAAAATATTATGTCCAAATAGTAAAAACCAAATAAATGGGTTACCATGCAAGCACTTTATTGACGGAGAAACTACATACCTCAATATATCTGTAGAACTAATAGGGTAAAATGTAAATGAGGGTTCCAACTTTATCTCAAGATGCTCCCTGATTTGATCACTAATAGAATGATTTCTTATTACTCTTGTCATAAGCTCAGCACCATTCCACTGCATCAGAGTATCATCATATGTTGAATACCATTCCTTCAGGCACTCCGCCAAGAATGGACTGCAGTCAGCACAGGTAAGGTGTTAAACCGCATGCATGGGCTAGAGTAGTCATGATGATAGAAGAGCTTGAGAACATAATGAGTTAAAACAGCCTGAATTCGACACCTAGCCACATGCCCACTTACAACAGTTTTTGCTACAATAAAATATACTCCCTCCATCCTAAAATAAGTGACTTGGGTTTGCCTAGATTCGCATGTATCTAGATACTAAAACGTGTCTAGATACATGTGAATCTAGACAAATACAAGTCACTTATTTCAGGACAGAGGGAGTAGCATTTTCAAGCTGACACTGCCTTTTGACAGAAGCTCCAAAGTTATGCATTTGGTAGGATAGAATTAGCTCTCTGATTTTAATTAAACGAACAAAATTGCCCATCAAAGCAAAACAGCTAGATGCCACTCCTATAATGCATTTATATTAGAATATAGTTGTACTCCCTCTGTTTCAAAATATAAGATGTTTTAGCTTTGTGAAAGAAGTGTATCTAGACCCCTTTTAGTGTGTAGGTTCACTCCAAACCTCAATGAACCTACACACTAAAAAAGGGCTAGATACACTCCCTTCACAAAGTTAAAACATCTTATATTTTGAAACGGAGGGAGTATAATACAACTCTAAATGCTTATCACTGTAAATATAACTATATTTCTCCTACAAACGTAGCAATGTTTATTGATCTGCACCTTATAATCTACACCCACTAAGATAAGCTGTCTAGAAAAATCTGTTTTTTCTCCTATTAATGTGGGAGTTTCTGGCCTCATATGGCGAATTTGAAGGTTCTTTTTCAAATAACATGATTGACGGTACTGGTTTATCCCAACACAGCCATCTTCGACAACGCTCGGCCTTCTGTAGACACCTTGTTTGACACACTTCGAGCCGAGGCACGTTCATGGGCAGACACAGGGATTATAAGCCTTCGCCAATTGCTCCCCTAGATCGCCTAGCTTGGCTTGGGTTGAGTTGTATGGTGAGGTGTTGGTCCGGTCTCAGACTTGTACATAAACCTATACACGTCCAAGTAACCTTATAAAGACATGTTACCCATACAATGGAGTTCTAACATATTACATTGGACATTTCGTGTGAATTTGCAATTCAGGTAAGTGAAATTTTGTCCTTTGACCGACCATCTGCAAGTTTTGTGGCACATGATGCATAAATACAAGGCACGTGATTTGACATTACATACCAAGACAACAAGAACTATGACCTTGACAGGTAACCAATCAAAATCAATGCCTAATTTGTAATGCATAAATACAAGGCACATGATTTGAGATGTCCAGAGCATAAAGGAAAAAAGGGAAATGCTTGTAGAGAAGATGACAGAAAACTATTGTTACCTCTGTTTTTCAAATACTAATACAGCACCACTGAAACTGGAATCTTTAGAAACTTGCTTTACAGTACCAACCGAATTCCGGAAGGATTTCAAAGGTTTGAGTACAATAACATCTGAGTCAAGGTATATACCACCATATCTGCATATACAGCACATAGAGAATTAATCAGTGTTTTCTTCACAAAATAAAAGCACTTCTGATTACATTTACGTTCTCATGGTATCTGCCATCTCAACATTCAAGTATACAGATATCTCATATTTTTGGTCCACTAATCAGAGATGTCTCACATAAAACTTGATGAATAATTATTTCGTTTGCTAGGATCAAGAGAATGTTAATCATGTAAAATGCATCGTTTTAATCTCATATTACTTTAGTATCTGTTCATCTGCGGAAAGAGATGAGCAAAACATTTATCTGGTTAGGACAGTAGAAATGGGGTTTTCAGGTAAATTAAGATTGATTATGACAACTCAGTATGAACTTCGTTCTGTTTTGTTGTGCTGTTTTTGGCAGTTTGAGATGCTTGATCTTCTACAATTTAGAAACAATTATGTTCTACAATTTATGGCTATTTATGTTCTGCTGTTTTCTCATATCAGTTGTACACTTGTACTTTTAAGTTTTAACTGATCTGGAGTGTTGTTACATTTACCTTTTATTTTTTTGAGGGAAAGTATTGTTAGATTTAACAATTAGCTGTTCATCAACTTTCAATGGTATTGTGAGTCATCTGCTTCCAAATGAAAGGCACTTTCTTAACTTAACTGTTTTACCTGACTATTCATCATTAGAGTGTTACTGGTGTATTCTGTTTAATTATTCACTGCTGGTGTGTTTTACTTGACTATACATTGCAGGTGTGGAGTACACTCTGCATGGGTCCGTTACCTTCTGAATAGCATAAAATTTTGATTGTCTGACTAGATTGTTTTATAACACTGTAAAGTAGATTATGCACATAACTCAATAAGATTTGGCACTGCCTGTAATTATTGTATTGCCTTACCTGTAAAGGGCAGCAAGGCGTACTAGCTCACTGTAATGCAAGGGGTAATTTACTGTTTTCCGCCATTCATACCACACGGATGCAAAAATGTGAGTTGGTGTGCCCTCCAAAAGTTCATCAAGATTTGGCAGTGCAACTGCAACTTTGTATCTGCAAAGAAGAAAATAGACTATGAATAATAATGCAGGCAGAACTGTAGCTAAAACAATTCTAACTAAGGTCAACAACATGAAAGGCGAAGTGTTCAGCATGCAAAATTTCAGAGCTCATGATTAATTGTAAGCAAATAGAAAATTTAGCTTGATTCTGTAATTTACTACGGGTCAACTGAGGGTGCATGATTTGTCTCCAACACCCGGTAGATACTAAGTTACTAACAACACAAATCTGATGGTGTTCCTGTATCTACAAATAGCAGTGCCTAACTACCACGAAAAATACTAGTGGTAGAAAAAGAAGAGATAACTAAAAGGATCTTCAAGTTACAAAATTTACAGGAGTATTATAAACAAGTAGAGAAGATGTTTTTTGTAGGAGTAAGGTGCTAATCATGATGGTGTATGGTGCACATAAGCCATAGTAAATCAGCAAGTTGTCGAAGAGCTCAGTATATCTGTCGCTTTGACTGTAGGCAATCATATAAAGATGGTGCAGAGGGGTACAGAGCAAGATGAAGCATGTGTGCATTCTTACAGTGTAAGAGGATGTTATGGACAGACTAAATGGAGGGAAAACTCAGTGGGAAGGGGAACAAAAAAAAAGTGCTTGGTTCAGGGTCTCCCTGTAAACAGGTAGTTCCGGACATTCACAAACGGTACACATCTGTTGGCGGGAGGTCGTACACAGACACATAGAAGCTGAATGGAGCTAGAAGGAGGGCACCGGCCAAGAGAGAAACCGGTCTAAAATGGTCAAGGAAGAACACAATAGAACTTTGTACCCTATTATAGCCACTGGCCCTACAATAACAACAACAACCAAGCTTGGGGTAGGCTAGATATGAAACCCAAACAGAAACTAGTGAAAAGTGCAAGACAAGCAGCAACTAGAGAAAAGTGCAAGCAGCAGAAACTAGTGGAAAGTGCAAGTAAATAAAAGAGCAAAAGAGTAAATCAAGGTTCGGGCACATGGATTGCTGATTTCCATGCCGCCCTATCAAAACTCCAAATCTCTAGGTACATTCCAGCCTTTCAGGTCCCTTTTAACTGCCTCCTCCCATGTCAACTTTGGTCACCCTCTACCCCTCTTTACATTATCGATACCACTTAGAACCCCACTGTTAACTGGTCCTTCTGGTGGCCTCCGTTGGACCTGAAGAAAATAAAATAAAATATGGATTCTAACTGCGGATAAAAGGAAACTACTAATCAACCTAGCGTGCAAGTGTGGACTTTCTGCTCGCATGTTGCTGGCATAGGATTGCTTGCCTGTTTCCATATGACTGGAGAGACGCAAGTCCACAACAGAACTAAATACGGAGTAGGAAAAGAATTCTATCCAAACTACTTGAACATGTCTACTGAATTCTGAATAGTCCTTGCGGCTACAGCATCATGCCAATGTTCCTGTGAATCATATCTATTGTAGCTGATGTTTCACATGTTTTTAGAAGGGTATCATTTCAGCTCAAAAGACACTTATATCCATCGACGATAAGAATTAAAGAAAGCATATGGTATGTCATGAAAAGATTACCAAATTTGAGTTCAAAATGTTATGACATGCAACGAATATTTGGAAGATCTCAGATGCCAGTTTGGTAATCAAGCAACAAGTCACCAAAAGACACCGTTCATGGAAACAAAAGGTAGGGAACTTCAGATGGTACATAATTTTAGATGACTCAGTACTCGATGCTATTTTTAGTTATTGGGTATACAGTTGTACATATATGAACAATCCATCAGTACAAAAAGAAAACAAGTTTCCTAATAAACGGTTCATCAAAAGAGCTTCCAATACATTAGCACAGAAAATTCATCACATGTTGTATGATTTAATAAATGCTGCAGCAGAATCTCTAGAACGAACATGCATATGTTAGTTGTATGTTGCTCTTTAGGAGGTTTCCTGGGACTCCAGACCATCGATTATGTATTGACTTGTAGAGAATGAATCTTACTGAACTTAACATATGGACTATAACCATCAGTTTACCTTTTGAAGGGGATGAATTCAGAAAATGAGAAAATTGCAGCAAAGATATGCAGCAAACAGCGCAGATTAAGCAAGTACCTAGGTGCATCATTTGTAATATTCTAGAAAGCTAAGTAAGTAACTTAAATAAGGTCAGATGTGTATCATCCACCCATAACTCGCTCAGGCATAACTTCATGTAAGCTGAATCCAGAGCTGAAAAGTGATAATCTAAGAGATGAGGGCCTCTTTCATGTTGCAACTGATCGAGGCAACGTTACAGTACAGAAATTGAATGTGATTATTTAAACACTAAATTATAATCTTGTGTGGCACTAACCAAATCTGTACACCCAGGCACAAGAAACTACCATGTCATCCCATGTCCTACTGTTCTATTCGAAGATTTGGGGTTCTAGGTTCAACAAGTAATTTGTTCTCGTTCCTCTGGAATAGTCCAGGAGGAACAGAACACAATAAGCTTCTATATCCTAAGTAAACCAGTGAACACAATATCCTGAAGAGGTGTGATTGCAATACTGATTAGAACTATGACATCTTTAATGAAAAGAGATGACAGTCAAGGATGGGATTAGAAATGCAACAGTAGAGATTGCATTCCCTTGAACAAAGTTGCTAGTCAGTAAGAGTAGTATATGTGTATTTATGCACGCAATAGTCTTAAAACTTGGTGTTCCTTTCTTTGACATACATAGGTGACTGTACCCAACAAATTCCTCAACAACTGGTAAACATATTAAAAAGGAAGAAAGATCTGTAGCACCAAATGGTTCTAATTTAGTTACTTCATGGTTTAATGTTGGAGGTATGATATTTCTGTATGTTGTGTCATTGTTAGCTACTAACATTAGTTTATAAATCAGGACACTAGAAACTTGTATCACTTCATCTGTGATTCACAAAACCAAATGAAACTATATATAAAGAAGCTCAAATGAGCAGGGTAGGAAACGTACCCTTCCTTCACAAACTCCTGGAAGGCCTCCAGCTCCAGTGTCTCCGATAGCACGACCACACATGCGTCAGGGTGCTGCAGGAGCAGGCTCTCGAGGCCACGCTGGTGACGAACACCGTATGCCCACTGCGGGCTGTTCCACACCATGAACACCCTCATGGAGCACTTCCCGTACTCAAAGAACTTCTCCATGAAGTCCGAGAATCCCAAATGTGGATCAACTCCTGGAAAGTATCCCCACCGCCTACCCTCTTTTGGTTTCTCCACAGTGGCTCCCATTCCATGCTCATTGTCTGCCGACTGGAGGCTCCGCCTCCCAAAATTCATGGAGGAGTATTTCTCAATCTCTGCGTGTAGCACTCGCTGCACCATCCGGTCGCCCCGGGTGAGTGAAGTGAGGCCGGGACTGTCCGGGTCCTGGAGCAAGGGGTGGTTGCGAGGATTGAGGAGCTCCAAGTTGGACCGGAGCATCCGATCGCGCCGGAGGTAGTCCGCCTTTCCCTCCAGCCACTGCGCCCAACCGGAGCGGAGCCGCGTCTCGCCACGGCCGGGGGCAGGCTTGAGGAGTAGCGCGTCCTCAACCCCGGTGATGGACGAGATCTCCACCCGCAGCTCCAGATCCACAGGCTCGTCGTCGGATCCGAAGGCGGCAGCGGCGATCCGACGCGGCGAATCCAAGTGGGATAACCCTACGGGCAGGGCGTCGCCAGCCGTGGGGAGGCGGAAGGGCTGGCGGGCGACGCCCGCAGCGTGGTCCCAGAGGAGGGACCCTGCGGTCGCCGAGGCGGACACGTCGTCCGCTGACTCGGTGACGGCGGACGAGTCGTCCTCGTCAAGCACGTCGAGCTCGTCGATGCGGTCGTCGTCGGGGTTGATAGCAGCGCCCCCCTCGGTGGCGACAGTGGTGGTCACGGTGGTGAGGGTGAGGTCGGGGTCGAGCGCGGTGGCCACGGCGTCGTCATCGTCGTCCGCCAGGAGAGCGGTGGAGTTGGTGACGGCGGGGTCGGAGGTGGAAGAGCGGGAGGAAGAGAGGGGGAAGGGCGAGGAGGAGGAGAGGCGGGAGTGGAGGACGGCGAGTGAGAGGAGCAGGAGGAGCGCCGCGGCGATGGCGCAGAGCTGCGGACCGAGGCCGGAGCGCCGCCTCGCCGTGTGGGAGTGCGAGCGCGGCAGCATGTCGCGGTTCGAGGGACGGAGCGCGCCGCGGCGCTGCTTTCCCTCTTCCCTTTCTGCGCCAGCAACCGCAACCGCAAGGCTCTGCAGACTGCAACACAACCAGCCGCCCGCCTCCAGGCTCCAGCTGCGTTTTCTTCGTATTTAAACCATGCCCGTCACCTCCCAGTCGAACTGTCGCAGTCACCCGGCCTCACCAACCTTCCTGACCAACTGGCTAATCTAATCTCCTTGGCGAAAAAAACTGGCTAATCTCCCCTCTGCTGCTCTGGCCAGGGACAATTTTTTTCTAAAAGGGATATGACTCAGGCCTCTCTTCAACCTACTAGCATGTACGTAGCTTACTATTAAATTACTCTGTCCGGTTCATATTAATAACTTCAACTTTATCTAAATTTATACGTATTTAGTTAAATATTTAAATTAGATGCACTCGTATTTAGACAAAAGTGATGCCATTAATGTGGACCGAATGGAGTAGTGAAATTGTTACAGCTGTCTTATAGGATAATTCACTCATAGGTCACAAAAAGTTGTTACATGAATTAGCTATGTAAAGACATCGGAGAACTCAAAACACCCGACGCATTAATATGAAATCCTATTATCAAAACAATAGCCACACCGGCTGAATAAGTTTCCGGCCACCGTTTTCAAACGGCTGCAACAAAAACCATGGCTGGCATGCACTCCTCCGGCTGGAGAAACGACCGCATGCGTATCCGGCGAGTAGTTATTTGCATAAAGGAAGAATTAGGGGCCCTTTTAAAAACAAAATCATTCCTTACGTGCTTTGGCCAGGGACTTATCGTGTGAACAAGCTTTTGAAGCACACGTTCGTATTGATTCATATGCAGGAGAATAGTATTGCCATTTGCCAACATGTAGATAACAACGTATCTTTTTTTCTTAAAAGAAGGTTTGGAAAACGGTAAAAACTTGAAATTCCTTTTGTTTCTATTTTGAGCAAATACCATTACTTGAAACAAATTTTCTCAAAATTGAAGTCTTTGCCTTGGTAATTGCTTAGAACACAATGCTGCTTATGAAGAGATTTTAGCATGTATAGATGGTGCTTGTTGAGGTGTGATCAAAAGTCATAAAAAGACTAACTTCTAACGACCCGTCGTCGAGATGTTTGAGCCCAAGCGTAGGTCACCACCCATATATATACCTCTTATAAGCCACTCTCTAGGATAAGTTGAATCCATGTAAATCCCTGGTGTTGTGTTAGCACTCCACATATAGTGAAGTTTCATTCGCTGGCACCCGTGGTTTTTCCCCTTGTTGGAAGGTTTCGATGTTAAATTCGTTGTGTCTCATGTGTTTTGGTTTGATTGTCGGGGATATGACCCCGGGTACCCCAGAGTTAGAGGTTAGATGATTCAATAGAGGATGCATCTACAAACAGACATAAGTTGAAATACTAGAAAAAGAGTTAGATAAAAGAAAAGACCCAACTGGGCCAACATAGGATCAGTTCGGCATGGTCGAACCCTTCCTAGGCTGACACTACCTTTCCCCAGGCCAACATTCCCGGGGATCCTGGTTGGGCCAGTTCATACCTATCCCGGCTGGGTCCATGTATTACTTCTCGGCTGGGCCGACTTCTGTGTATCCGCGCCTGGGCCGGTACAGCGCCTCCCCGACTGGGGCGACAACGTTCCCCGGTCAACCGGTACTTCTCCCTCCCGGGTGGGCCGACATCTACTTCATCCCGTCCGGCCCACCCTGTGCCATCTCCATTTCCTGACTCCCTCTTCACCTGACTTCGCTGACCCCGGGTGGGCCAGCATCCACCTCCCGGGCCAACGCTGCCCTCCATCCCGGCTGGGTTCCTTCCTCGTCGCTGCCACATCACCTCGGGCCGACTTCGCCCGATCATGCCTAGGCCGGCGCTGAGTTATCTCGGCCCAGCTCCTCACCGCGTATCCTGCCCAGGCCAGCATAGCACAACTCCGGCAGAGCCTCCTCGACGCCCCCAGTTTCTCCTCGATCCCTGTAGCCCAACATTGCTACCACGACTTCCTCCAGCTGCACGCTACTTCGACCTCCTCCAACTGCTCCACGTTACCTCGACATCCCCTGCTCTGCATCGACACCTCCGCACCGACCCCGTCCTCCTCTACCTTGATCAAGCAAAGCCAGGTCCTCACTTCTTATACTGGTCTTGGGACACCCTAGCTCATATTGGCACACGCTACATCGACAAGTACCAGATGCCACCTTATCCTCAGGAGAGGATAAGATCGATGACTAGAAGATGCTAAAGACAAGCACAAGAGGACAAGACCAAGGACAGACAAGACCTGCCAAGCCCATGCTTTGTCAGTTGACAAGACCACATGAAAGGGAAAAATGCCCTTATCCAGTATTTTGGTTAATCATGGCATCGGAGCTAGAGAGCGGACTAATGTTTCTACTAGTATCCCTACAGGTGATAGTCCGCATTTGATGATGAGAGGCGGTGTGCACCCCCCTCCCCCATTCATTTATGAAGTGAAGAGTCAGTGTCTTTATTGCTTTTCTCTCTTATTTCTATTTTGAGTCTAGTAGGAAGTACCGCACTATTAAGAGGGGTGATCTCGATGTGCTCTATGGGGATGTTGTACACCACATACACATCCTAATATCTTCAGCCACACACCCACTAGAGGAGAGACAAAGTCATTGTGGAAAATGAGATAAAGGAGGTTTCTGCGAAATTAGCAAGGGTTCTGGCGTCGTCGGTATGGCCGCCGGAATTTTCGGTCACCGCCGGAAATTCTTCGTTAACACCAGAACCGCTCACTGTATGGAATTTCGGTGGGTCACCGAAATCTTCGGTCGGCGCAGAGTCCGGTTCGCCAGAATGGCCGCCGGTATTTTTGACGCACGAACCGGCTCCGCCGGACTTATTGCCGATTCTGTCGCTGGACCCTCCAAATGGCTCCTTTTTTACCCCGGACTATATAACCCTTTCTTCTCCACTGAGAGTTAGGCATTCCATTTCATATTCATTCTTGAAGCTCTCTCTCTCTCCATTGTTGAAACACAATTTCTTAAGGATCTCCCATTCTACCCAACCAATTCCAAATCCCTTTGGTAGAAAGCAAGAGGAGGTCCCGATCTATGTTTCCACCAAGCCAAAGTTCATTCTCCCTTGAGTTTATGAAGTTAGCTTGTTACTCTTGGGTTTGTGGGAAACCCTAGGAGGCTAGGGTCTCCCGGAGGCATTCGGCTTGTGATTTGCTCCATGGAAAGTTTGTGAGGGTTTGGAGACTACCTTAAAGTCTACCATGAGTAAGTGAGCTATTCCTTCATGGGATAGGCTCAGAGAATAAGGTGAGCCTTCATGGCGTTGGGGAATCCTTCGTGGAACCTCATACCTCTCCAACGTGACGTAGCCCCTTCCCAAAGGTGGTGAACACGGGAATACATCTTCGTCTCCGCGCGCTTCAGTTATTCCTTAACCAATCTATTACTTGTGTTGTTTACTTTGTGATAGCTTTCATGCTTGAAGTATCTTGTATCATCATCTAGGTTGCCTCACCTAGTTTGCATTTAGGCACACTTATTTTCCGCAAAGCCTAAAACTTGCAAAAGATTACAAAGAATTTTGTAGAAACCTATTCACCCCTCTAGGTAAACCATCTTACACTTTCAATTGGTATCGAAGCCAAGGGCTCTTCTAAGGGCTTTACCGCCTAAGAGAAAAGATGGTTTTCTCTGATGATGATGAGGACAAGACTTACTCAGTCAAGGAGCTTCGTGAATTCTTTGCCAAAAGTTCCCGTGAAAAGGCTAAGGCGGATTCCAATCTCCATGCTCGAATAAGTTTTCTTGAAGGACGTTTTACAGGGATGGGCGAGGGGCTCATGCTTGTCGGACCTTCGGTAGTACCTCATGGGAGGCCGATAGACACCGGCAAGGAGACCTTGAACGAGTCCTCTAGTGAGAGTGACCCGACGAAAGTCTCTATGCCTCCTAATCCATTTCCGTATATATATATCCTAAGCAAAAGAACATCATGCCTCATATTAATGGTTCGAGTCCCGCATCTCATTATGATGGAACTCACTTCTCTCATTGGAAAGCTTCTATGGAATCTCATCTTCGTAGCTGTAGTGTGGAGCTTTAGGAGATTGTGTGCAAAGGCTTCTATCCATAAGATCCTGAGAACCTCATTCTGGGAGAGTACTATGACCGTCAACTAAATGCAACGGCTTGTGACAAGATAAGGAGTGCCATCCACCACACTATCCATGATCAAGTTAGTGGCATTCCCATGCCAAAGGATCTTTGGGATAGGATCGTCATTCTCCAAGAGGGGAACGTCTCTTATCCAAAATTCCAAGTATGAAGCTGCCAAGCCGGAGATGAACATGTTCATGAACCATGATGGTGAGTCCATCACGGAAGCATACAAGAGACTTGTTGCCCTCCGTGTGAAGATTAGTGGTCTTGGTTGTGACAAGTATGATGATGGGTTCAACTTGAATGATGAGCTCATCAAGTCCAAGATTATCTCCATGATTGCAGTTGCCGACAAGAAGCTTGCTTTGAACTTGCAACTCCTAGATTTAGCTAATCATTTCTCTCCCGATAATCTAGTATCATATATTGTTGCCACGGATAACTTAGCAGATGAAGGACAAAACATCAAGGAGATCAACCGTGCTATTGGGTCTTGTCATTCTCTAGCATTGAAAGCCAAGCATGCGCAAGAAGATGTTGCAAGTGAAGAAGAGAATGATAGTGATGGAGTTGATGATATGCTCTCTCAAGTTGCACTCTTCACCAAGAACTTGAAGTTCCGAAGAAGGATAAGTTCAACCGGACCAAGTGAGAAGAAGAGGACTTGCTACAATTACGATGAGTTGGATCACTTTTCCGACAAGTGCCCATATGAGAAGATACTTGATAAGCCCAAGTATGAAGAGGGCGCCAAGTCGAGATTGAAGCCAAACCCCATAAACGAGAGATACAAGAGGAACAAGAAGCATGATGGCAAAGGCTTCCTAGGCCAAGAATACTTATCCGGTGCAGAGAGTGAAGATGAGGAGAATGTTGTGGGAGTGGCCGACTTGGCTTTTGCTGAACCCGGGTCACTCTTCACATAGTACTACACCAAGGACTACGCCGACGACTCCATTACTCCCAAGGTCGCCAGTACTTGTCACATGCGATGAAGAGTGTGAGGACAAGGAGTAGGTGTTTGGTGAGCCTAGTTTTGTTTACACCGAACCCGGGTCACTACTCCCTACGACTATACCAAGGACTACATTGATGAATCTCCTACTCCCAAGGTCGTCGGCTCTTGCCTTATGGCAAGGAGAACCAAGCTAATATATTCTCCTCCATCTATCTCTAGCATCTTGGATGATCATGTTAGTACCAATGATAGTGACAATGATGAGTTTGATGAAAACTATATAGAAGAAATGTAAAATCCTGAAGTCTCTTCCTAGCAATGCTCGTGATAGATTCAAGCAATTAATGGACATTGTAAACTCACGTGACGAGACCATTGATACCTTGGAATATCATATTGATGATGAGAAATGGAGATTCAATCTCCTTGAGTAAGAGCTAAGCAAGGAAAAGAACATCACTTCACTTCTTAAAGAACAAATTGAAATCTATGAACTTGATAAGGCAAAAGATGTGGATACCCTAGATAGGGTTATTACCTTGCCCCAAGAGCTTGATGCTTCAAAGAAGGAACTTGAGATTGCTCATGCTTCTCTCACCAATGACCTTGAGGACCTTGAGAAAGCTAATTTTCTTGTCAAGTGTGAGCTCATAAAACTTGGGGAGAATCATGATCAACTTTGAGTATCCTATGAAAAGGCTATTGGTACATTGAAGGATCCAATCATTGTTGAGAATATTACTTGTGCTTCTAACTCTACCTTGGATCAAGCGTGTCTCCTTGAGGAAAACAAGAAGTTGAAGGAACAAATTGAGAAGGGGCATCTCACACCTACCTCTAAGGGCAAGATTCTTGATGAGATTATTGCTCGCCAAACAGTGAGAGCCCCAAGGCAAGGTGTGGGGTTTGACCCCAAAAACAACAAGAATGGTGCCAACCACCTAAGAAGATCAACTTTGTGTGAGAAGGGTAAAAGGGGGTTGACCAAGTAAAGAAGAATGTTGTGAATGGGGGAGCCACAAGGGGCAACCCCAATCACAAGTTTGTGGGAAAAACTAATCCATGTTATGTGCTATGTAAGGGCATCTAAGGGGATGTGTATGCCAAATATGCTGGCCCTCGCAACGGTTATGCTTATAGATGGTACTCAATTTGGGTACCAAAAGATCTTGTTACTAATGCTAGGGGACCCATTACTCAATGGGTTCCTAAATCAAAGAACTGATTTTGTAGGGATATGCCTCCGGTGGATCAAAATGGGTGTTTGATAATGGATGCACCAGTCATATGACCAGAGGTAGAAGTGCGCTTGACCAATTCATTCAAGATGTCAACTCAATGTCAAGCATCGCTTTTGGAGACAACTCTAAAGGAAAGGTACTAGGTTACAGAAAGTTGGTGGTCTCCAAGGCCTTGACCCTAGAGACTGTCATGATTATTGAGAACCTTGGCTACAACTTGCTTTCAATTAAACATATTGCATATGCCGGTTATGATTCCTATTTTTCGAGAACATTTGTGAAAGTATTTAGGAGTGATAATCTTGTTCCTTGTTGGATATGTGGAAGATGACCTTTACGCGGTCGATCTCTCGCAAGAGAACCAATCTCTCTCCACATATCTAATGGCCAAGGTTGACGAGGGATGCCTTTGGCATTGCCGCCTTGGCCACGTCAACATGATAAATCTTAAAAAACTCCTAAAGGGTGAGCATATTGTTGGACTAACCAGTGTGTCTTTTGAGAAGGATCATGTGTGTAGTGCTTGCATCTCCGGAAAGCAACGCGTAAAGATTCATCCATCAATATCCAAGGTGGCCACCTCAAGACCTTTGGAGCTTCTCCATTTGGATCTCTTTGGGCCATCAACATAAGATACTCTAGGTGGAATAAAGTATGATCTTGTCATCATTGATGATTATTCAAGGTACACTTGGGTCTTCCTCCTCGAGATAAAGGATAAGACCTACAAGTACTTCATGATCTTTGCCAAGCAAGCTCAACATACCCATGAAGTGGAGATCAAGACCATTAGGACCGACAATGGCACCAAATTCAAGAAATACACCATGCAAGAGTTTATTCAAGATGAGGGAATCAAGCATGACTTCTCGGCTTCATATACCCCTTGCGGTGACCCAGCATACCACTGCATGTGTAGTATACTATAGTCATCAACATGACATCCACATAACACCATTCTGTAAATATCACATCCCTCAGAGTGGTACAACAGAAACATTGTGGGTCCATAATACAAACATACACACCTCATTATTATTACAATACTAGAAGTTTTCTGTCCCATACGAAAGGAAGAAAATCCAGCTGACTTCTCCGTCCCATTCCAGATCTCATGGTTAACGTGTAATATACAACGCTAGAATCACTGATGTCATGGGTTATTAAGTCATATTTGTTTTGCAATTGGAATCTTAGATTCCTCTACAATTCTTAGTATTTATCATCACTTAGGATGATAATAGCATTTCATTTGTTTGGGAAAATACTTATTTTCTGTCTCTTATAGAACATAGGTGATAACACACAATTTTCAAATACTTTCATAAAGACTCTCAAAGGACATGAGCAAGTGATGAACTTGCCTTGTGACTGCAAGGTAGTGAAGTTGGATACTTCCACTTGACCTTGAGCTTCGGTTTCTATAGAAGACCATTATTTCCCAGTAAGGACAATATTTAAAGAAGCAATATGCAATGCATAGTAATTTCATTAAATGATTTATTATCTTTCTTTTTCACGTGTTTTACCCACCTTATAAAGGTTTTATGTTTCTTTTAATTAATAAAAGAAAAGTATTACTCAAGAACCATTAAATTCATATAATTTTTATATTTAGTATTATTATGATAACTAGTATTATTCTAAGAGTTTAAAATGATTTTTTTAACTTTTTTAAATGTTTAACTAAAATTCCTTTAAGGAAATAAGACTTTATTTTTATCACACTTGATTTACTTTTCAAAAATACAAACTAGTATTCTTATTTAATAGTACTTCCTTTTAGGATCTTAAAAATGAATTTTATTCAATTTTAAGTGTTTTGTATATTTTTATAAAATTCCAAAAGGAGTATATACAACAATAATAACAGTTCTAAATTTAATTACCTAAAATTCTATTTATTATTTTTTCTTGAATAGAGGACACTTTTGTGAGTTCATTGGTATTTTATTTATATGTTTAGGATTTTTATTTTATTTCTTAGAACCTTTTAAGTCCTAGGGGTATTTTGGTTTTTTGATAAATTACTTAGACTTTATTTTTAAACATCTAGACCTAGCCCATTGGGCTGGTCTAGCCCTGAGTCGGCCCACCTGGGCTAGTCAAACCCTTTCGAATCGAGTGGCCCAGTACCACTCGCTCCCCTCTCTCTCTCACTCATTCCCTCTTCTCTCTCGCACCCCCGTAGAGACGCTGTGCTACCGGCGCCACTATCGCGCGACTCTAGCCTCCCCAGGCCTCTTCGGCCGCCGCCCTGGTGCACAATGGGTAGATGACGCTGCTCCATCGATTGGTCCAGTTCGATTTGTTATCGGGCGCTTCTTCTGGCCAGGCCGCCTCCACCCCGAACCCTAGGGTTTATTGGTTGCCAGCGATGTGGTGTTCCGCCGCCCCTACGATGTTGTTCCGCGACTTCGGTGGCCCTGTGGTGCCGTCAGTGCTGCTCGTGTGGCTGTGACCGCTGCCTCATGGCTCAGCGTGGGTTGCAGCGCCCTCGGGTGCTCCTCGTGCCGCCGTGTGCGCTCGTTGGTGATTCTACTTCATCTTCTAACTTTAGCAAGGACCATGGGTAAGTCTATCTCTCTCCTCCCCTCTGGTCCTCCCTTGCAACTCTATGGGTGCCTATGGTGAGGAATCCCTAATTAGGGTTCATCTGTGCTGTTAGGGTTCTATCCCTCTATGTTGATTATTGAGGTTAATGAATGATTTAGAAGTACTTGTGGTGATGATACTGTCCTAAGCTTTTGGCTATTGATTCTAGTGGTGTGGTTTTCACTACTGTTTAACGTTCTTAGTACGGACGGTGGCACTGTCAGTAATGGTTCACTGAATTCTGATACACTGGCCTATGTTGATATGTTCAGATTGAAGTTGATTTGATACTCCTATGACTCTCTGATTATGATAGATTGTATAAATGTAAATATGATCCTTGGTTATTTATTCCAGGAAAATGATTGAATAACTTTCTGCAAGTTTGCTCGTGAAATTTCTATGTATGATTTTCTTGGTTTAGAATACATACCCCTGTGACACCTTCCTTGGAATGGTACACAAGTGTTCATTCTGTTATCCAAGATCAGTGATGCACATGCTAAGATCTTGGTGTGGCTTGCAAACATTAATTGTTGGGCTTTGTTTTACTTCTTCTGTGATGGATACACCTCACTTGGGTGTCTTTTTGAGAAGATCTCATATGAAACAACACATGCTTAGATAAGATTTAACATGTGATGGTTTTGTATAAACTCACCACACAACTTGCTTGTTGGTGATGTTGTGGTGTTGCTTGATTTTTGCTGGCTTGACCTTGGTGACTTGATCCCTCCCTAGAGCCTGTTTTGCACACCTCGGGTTCTGGTTCTGCTCCTGTGACCTTGTACTTGTCCTTGCTATCCTCCTGCACCACCCCCTCCTTATGTCACCATTCTGTGGTGATTTGATGGTTGATTTGGTAAGCTATCTGGTGGATTTGTTTGGGAAGTGGACAGACTCACTATGTTCTTGCAATGTGATTGAGAAGAGGAAATGAGCTCCCTAGTAACTGTGCTACGGCTGTGAACTACTTTTTGACTTCTTGTGATGTTGTTGCTGTTTGGACAGCACACTACATGCATTTAACTAACTAAGCTGCCTTGCTACTTGGCTGTTTGTGGATCAGATCAAGTGAATCAACTTTCACTTCTTATCTTTTTACTGGTTACTGTCTTGGTGAAACTTGCCCCTTTCTCTATACTCAATGATGTAATAAGAACAGTGCACCACACTGTTCTCTACTGAGAGTCAAACTAACAATTTAATATATTGTTTCCCCTTTTTGTTTCTTTTATTTTGCAGGAACAAAGATCTGGATTGGCAAGACTTAGTATAGGAGTAGATAGGTTTTTCATTGTAATCTTCTTCTTATCCTTTTGTAATGAATATTGTAAAGATATTCTTATAAGTTAATAAAGTTTTATTTCATTAGATTCTATTCTCTGTAATATCTATTTTGGTGTATTTATCTCAATTTGTAATATTATTATGGAGTAAAGAAAAGAAATAAGAATTCATTTCTTATTTGAGTTTCCTTGTCTTAAGTTCCTATTATGGTTCAATATACCTTTAATATAATCAAGCAATATTACTAAATCATTTTGGAAAACAATGTAATATTACTCACTTCTATTTTCCAAATATTTTCCAAATGATTTAAATTTCAAATTTGAATTCAAACAATTCCCCCCCAAAACTCATCAATTCCTAAAGGTTATGTCAAAAGTTTATAGCAATCACCAGAAAGAGCTATTCCTACCTCTTGTTAGTGAAAGAAACTCCGATCTCTGTAGGCTTTTGTTTGGCGAAACTTTTACCTGGATTTTACAGATGATTGCATGCATATGCGCAAATTCCTATTTCTACCCTTCGTTGGTTCCTAAATGCTGGGGTGTTACAGACTTCCGCCCTTAAATTAAACGTCGTCCCCAAGTTTTGCTGATGTGTACTTGAATAGTTTCGGATATGCTTCTTTTAAGTCACCCTCTTTCTCCCATGTGGCTTCTCGCTCCGGGTGATGTTCCCATTGTACCTTGCAGTATTTGATTGCCCTGTTTCTCAACCTTTTCTAGTTCTCTTCTAGAATTTTATAGGGTTTCTCAACATAAGTCAAAATCTACTTGTAACTCAATTTATTGATGTGTAATTGCATCATCGAGAACTTTAAGACATTTTCGTAGTTATGACACATGGAAAACATTATGAACTTGAGCCAGTCTTTTTGGTAACTCAAGAGCATAAGCTATTGTGCTATTCTGACTCAGTATCTTGAATGGTCCGATATATCTTGGACTCCTTTGACTCCGAATCTCTTAACTCCCTTCATTGGACTTACTTTGAGATATACCATATCCCCCACTTCTGGATTCCATGATCTTCGACTTTGATCAGCATAACTCTTTTGTCGACTTTAAGCTATCTTCAATCGATCTCTAATAATATCGATGATATCTTGCTTCTCCTTGATATAGTCTGGTGAAAATTCCTTGCTACTACTAGGCTCATACCAACATATTGGTGATCTACATTTTCTCCCATAAAGTACTTGGTATGGTGCTGCTTTCAGACTACTTTGATAGCTATTGTTGTAGGAAAATTCTGCCAATGGTATATGATCTTCCCATGAACCTCCAAAATCTAATGCACAAGCTCTAAGCATGTCCTCCAAGATTTGATTGGTTCTTTCTGTCTGGCCTCCAGTTTTGTGATGATAGGTTGTGCTGAAATCCAACTTTGAGCCAAGTGCTTCATGTAATTGTTTCCAAAATGCTGAAGTAAACACATATCCTCTATCTGATACAATTTTCTTGGGTACTCCATGCTTACTTACTATCTCTTTGACATAGATTTCCAGTAACTTCTCGGCATTATCTTTTTGGTTTACCGGAATAAAATGTGCACTTTTCGTGAATCTATCCACAATCACCCATATCATATCCTTCCTTTTCGATGTCATGGGTAATCCTGTAATAAAATCCATACCAATTTCTTCCCATTTCCATTCTGAAATTTCCAAAGGTTGTAATGGTCCTGCTGGACTTTGATGTTCTGCCTTTACCCTTTGGCAAGTATGGCATTCAGATACATACTTTGCAATATCCCTCTTCATGTTATTCCACCAGAATAATTCCTTAAGATCCATGTACATCTTCGTACTCCCTAGATGAATTGAATATGGTGTCTCATGTGCTTCTCGAAGTATCACCTCTCTGATCTCCAGTACATCTGGTACACAAAGACGGTTTTGGAACTATAAAAATCCATAATCTCCTAGGTGAAAAACTGATTTTTGGCCTTCGAAAATTCTTCTAATTTCTTCCGCAATGAATGGATCATCAAGTTGATGTCGATAGATCTCATCACAAAGATCATTGCTTTGCTCTTCCATAACCTTCATGGTAGCTAAGCCTACATGAACTTCTATATTTAGAAATTGTATTTGTAACCTTTCCAAATCCATTTGCAACTCTTTTGGTAATTCTCTATTGATGGGTTGGGTATCCGTACTCTTCCAACTTAAAGCATCTGCTACTACATTGGCCTTTCCTAGAGTATAGTTAATTGTAAGGTCATAATCCTTAATCAACTCAAACCATCTCTTCTGCCTCATATTCAACTCCTTCTGAGTGAAGAAATATTTGCGACTTTTGTGATCAGTGTATAGTTCACACCTTGCTCCATAGAGAAAATGCCTCCATCCTTTTAAAGCAAAGACCACCGCTGCTAACTCCAAATCATGTGTTAGGTAGTTGACTTCATGAGGTTTGAGTTGTCTAGACCCATACGCAATCACCTTGCGATCTTGCATTAGCACACATCCCAATCCTTCCTTAGATGCATCACAATATACTGTGTAATCTTTTCCTGTTTCAGGAACTGCTAAGACTGGTGCGGTGGTTAATCTGGTTTTCAATTCCTAAAAACTCGCTTCCCACTTCTCATCCCATATGAATGGTGTATCCTTTCTTAGCAATTTGGTCATTGGTCCAGCTATTTTGGAAAAACCTTCAATGAATCTCCGATAATAACCGTCCATGCCTAAGAAACCTCGGATTTGCTTCACATTAGTTGGTGCATTCCATTCCAACACTAATTGAACTTTGGATGGATTTACTACAATTCCATCTTTACTGATCACATGACCAAGAAATTATACCTTGTCCAACCAAAATTCACACTTGCTGAATTTAGCATATAGCTTATGTTCTCTCAAGATTTGCAATGCTATCCTCAAATGATCTGCGTGCTCTTCTTTATCCTTAGAGTATATCAAAATATCATCAATAAACACTATGACAAACTTATCTAGATAAGTCATGAAGATTTTGTTCATCAAATTCATGAAGATTGCTGGCGCATTGGTCAATCCAAAAGGTACGACGAGGTACTCATGATGTCCATACCTTGACACAAATGCTGTTTTTGGAACATCTTCAGGTTTGATTTTTATCTGATGGTACCCTGATCTTAGATCAATCTTGGAAAATACTCTAGCTCCTTTGACTTGATCAAGTAGACCTTGAATTCTTGGCAATGGGTATTTGTTCTTGATGGTGACATTGTTGAGATTTCTGTAATCACCACACACTCTTCATCCTCCATCTCTTTTATCCACAAAAATGACTGGAGTTCCCCATGGGGATACACTTTCCTGAATAAATCCTTTTCTGGCTAACTCATCAATTTGCTCCTTAAGCTCTTTCAATTCTTTCAGGCCATTTTATATGGTGCTTGGGCTATTGGTGCTGTACCAGGTATTAGATCAATGGTGAATTCTATTTATTGATCGGGTGGCATTCCTAGTAACTCTACTGGAAAAACATCTTGAAATTCCATCACTATAGGAATATCTTCCAATTTGACCTCCTTCATTGAGTTCAATTACAGATCTACCATGATATGACTATGTTTATATGCCTGATAGACTATCCTCCCTCCACTTGGAGACTTAATTTAAACAGTTTTATCCTCACAATTGGTCTGGGCTCCATACTCAGTCATCCAATCCATTCCCAACACTACTGCTATTCCCCTTAATGGAATCACATAAAGATCCACATAATATGGTTGACCACAGATTGAGATAACTTGGTTTAATTTAATGTTTCTAACTACCACGATCCCTCCAGTTGTAACTATGGTCATAGGTTTTTCTAACGGTGCCCTTCTAATCCCGAACATATCACAAAATTGTTCAGATATGAATGAAGTAGTTGCACCAGTATCAAATAGAACTTTTCTAGGGTTTGTGAGAATATTGAGCATACTTATCACCGCTTGATCTGAGTTATCCACCTCCTCCAAAGTTGCACAATTCAGCTTTCCAGTAGGTCTGCCTCTCTTGCCATTGTCATTTTTTCCATAACTTCCACCTCTATTAGGTTGTCCACCTCCGCCTCTTGCTTGACCACCGCCTGGTGTAGGCCAACCACCTAGTGGTTTCTTGGGACAATCGGGCTTCATGTGCCCCTTCTGACCACAACCATAGCATATGATTACTGGCTTTCAACATTCACTTTGAAAATGCCCGGGTAACCAGCAATTGTGGCAGATAACATTCCTTCCGGTTGGATTTGCACCTCGATTGGGGTTGTTGTTGTTATTGAAGGGTCGATTCCTTGGTTTGAACTCCAAATTGGGTTTAGGCTTACTTGCTTGGATTCTCTTGGTTACTGTCTTTGCTCTCTTCCTTTGATCCTCTTGGACATTCTTATAATCGTCCTCAAATGTTATGGCTGCATCAAGTAACTGTTGGAAAGTTGCCTTATTGGCTAGTCTCAGTTGCATCTTCAGAAATGGATTTAAACCATGCAGGAAATGTTTCTTCCTCTTTTCCTCAGTGTTCACTTCATCCTCAGCATAACGAGATAGTTGACTGAACTCCCGGATGTACTTCATGACACTGGTATATCCTTGCTGAAGTTCTTCAAACTCCCTACGCTTCAGTTCAATAACACTTTCTGGAACATGATATTCACGGAATCTCTGCTTAAACTCCTCCCAGGTATACTCCCTACCTGGCGGTTGCATTGCCAATTGATTCTCCCACCATGATGCTGCAGGCCCGGTTAAGAGATGTGTTGCATACCTCAACTTTTCCTCATCATTGCATCCTACGGTTTTCAACTTTCTCTCTGTATCTGTTAACCAATCCTCTGCGTCCATTAGTTCAGGGGCTGATGCAAAAGGTAAAGGCCTTGCATTCTGAAAGTCATAAAGACTCACACCACGTCCTTCAGGTTCCCTCTGATGTCCCACTCGATCCACTAACCCCTCCATAAACTTGTTTTGGGACTCTTGCATCATATGCATGTATTGCATAAAGTTCTGCTCCATCAATGGCCTCATTGGTGGTGGTGGTAAATTGCCTACATTCTGGCGTCTTCATCCGCCTTTCCCTTAGCTTCGTGCCCCATGCGCTGTTGTTTGGTCTCGTCCTCTACACTCGTTTCCATACCCCCTTAGTCCTGTAACATAAAGCGAACACTCATAATTACATCATGCATATGTGTTCTGAGCTCAACTTCATGCACAGAACTAGCCACACAATGGAAAACCAAAATCTAAATAAGAACCAAATATGCATTTCACATATTATACATTACAAACAACATAGTTAGTACAACATCATTAAAAGCCCGTACCATTTAGGTATTACAAACTCAAGTGGATGCTACCCCACTTATTTAATTACATCAAGTTCTCATACTCTATCTTCCTTCTCACCACTGGAATACTCCTCCTTGATGACCCACAAGTGTAGGGGTGTATCGTAGTGAAGGAAATATGCCCTGAGAGGCAATAATAAAGTTGTTATTATGTATTCCTTATATATGATAGATGTTTATTTTGCATGCTATAATTGTATTGATCGGAAACATCAATACATGTGTGTTTAATAAACAAAAAGGGTTCCTAGTTATGCCTCTCTTATAGACTAGCTTGTTGATTAACAAGATGATCAAGGTTTCCTGATCATGGACGTTGGATGTTGTTAATAACAAGGTCACAACATTTGTGAAATGATGTGATGAACATTCATCCAAAGTATAGCATTACGATCAAGTCATTATGTTTACATTGCTATAACATCATACGAAGTAATCTTTATCCTTAGACCATGAGATCATGTTAATTGCTAACACCGGAAGAGTATCTTGATAACATCAAACATCACACCGTAACTGGGTGACTATAAAGATGGGTTTAGTGCTACAAAGATGTTATGTTGAGGCTCATGGATCAAGAGTGGAATTTGTCAATCCCGATGACGGATATATATACTTTGGGCCCTCTCAGTGATATCACATTAAGATAGCTTGCAAGCAAGTGATGTGATCACTAGAATGTTATATCACGGGAACGAGAAAAGAGTGCATGTCGGTAATGAGATCAAACTAGGTATTTGGATACCAATGATCGAATCTCGGACATGTAATATATCGCGAGACAAAGGGATTTAATTACTAACGTTAAAGGTTCTCACGATCACAGAAGTAATCGTTGAATATGCAGGAGTCAGTATGGATCTCCAGGTCCCGCTTCTGATTATTGATCTGAGAGGAGTCTCAATCATGTCTGCATTATTCGCGAACCGTAGGGTGACACACTTAAGAGTTACCGGTCACCATTTTGGAGCACATATGTTTCAGACAAAAGAATTGCAAAGCGCGGGAATTGTTTCGATAGAAACCGGAAATTGTTTCGGGTGAAATTGCAGAAAGTGGTTCTGCATGTGATATTGAAACATTGCAAGGGGTTATATGTGAATTTTTGTTAATTAAAGTAATTAACAAAATTCTGAATAAATTTAATAAAAGAGTTTTATTAAATGAGAGAGCATTAAACTTGGAGAATTTTAATGCATTTGAAGTAGGGACTTTAAAGGGGAATGTGAAGAGGCATTTTAATGTGGAGGGGTTACCACCACATGAATGGAGGAGGTGAAGGGTCACCTCCCCTATGCGCCGGCCATTGGGAGGGGCACCCCCTCCTCCTATAAAAGCCCCCCCTCTTCCTCCTTCTCCCACACACCTCCTTGTGAAGGATCTCTCTCCTCCTCTAGAATTATTCCCCCATGGTCTCGGATTAGCGAGATACATGTTCCCGGTGGCATTTTGTCTAGAAGGAGTTGCTGCTTCCACTAGATCGCTAGAGCGAGGAGGTGGAGGTTGCCCGGTGGCTTGAACGTGTGTGCGAGTGCGGATGCACTGCTGAGTGATGACCCACAAGTATAGGGGGTGTATCGCAGTATTTTCGAGGGAAGTGAAACCCAATTTATTGATTCGACACAAGGGGATCCAAAGAATACTTATCAGCCTTAACAACTGAGTTGTCAATTCAGCTGCACCTGGAAACAATCTTGCTCACAGCAGTTTATCAGTAGCAACAGTTTTGTAGTAGGAATAGTAAAGTAACAGTAGTAGCAAAGCAAAGACAGTAGTAACAAAAGCAGTAAACATTGGGATTCGAGTGCGGTAGGCATAGGGATGGATGGACGGGCGTTGCATGGCCAAGACAATTCACATAGCAATCAGAACCTAGTGAAATTGCAGATAAATAAGATAAAGCACCCAAGTACTAGACAATCCTAGGCATGTGTTCCATATATAGTAATACGTGCTCGCAATGAGAACTTGCACAACATCTTTTGTCCTGCCAGCCCGTTTGCAGCGGGGCCTCTAGGGAACTACTGGCAATTAAGGTGCTCCTTTTAATAGAGCACCAGAGCAAAGCATTAACACTCCGTGAACACATGTGATCCTCACATCAAAGCCTTTCCCTTCCGGCTACCCCGATTTTGTCACTTCGGGATCATAGGTTCCGGACAACGACGTGTGTATACAACTTGTAGATAAGACCAGAAACAATACTATCATAATGAATCAATAATAAGTTCAGATCTGAAATCATGGCACTCGGGCCCTAGTGACAAGCATTAAGCACAACAAAGTTGCAACAAAGTCATAAAGCACTAATAGAGATACTAGGCACTATGCCCTAACAATCTGATGCCATTACATAAATGATCTCATCCAATCCCTACCATCCCCATAGCCTACAGCGGGGGATTACTCACTCATAGATGGAAGAAACATGGATGGTCGATGAAGATGATGGTGAAGATCGATGGAGATGGCTCCGGGGGCACTTCCCCGTCCCGGCAGGGTGCCAGAACAGAGACTTTCTGTCCCCCGAATCTCCTCTTCGGTGGCGGCGGCGCAGCGGAACTTTTCGTGGAAAAACGTCGAACCCCCCGGAGTTTTTAAGTCAGAAGGCTTCTTATAGGTGAAGAGGGAGACCGAGGGGGTGCCTGGGGGGCCCACACCACCCCCTGGTGCGGCCTGGCCTGGCCCGCGCCACCAGGTGGTGTGGCCACCCCTGGCTCTTCTCTGTCTCGTATTCTGGCTCCTAGAGTCTTCTGGAAAAATAGGCACTTTGGCTTTTGTCCCGTCCAATTCCAAGAATATTCATTTTCTGACTTTCCTGGAACCAAAAACAGCAGAAAACAGGCAGCTGGCACTATGGCTCTTGTTAATAGGTTAGTCCAAGAAATCATATGAAAAGTACTCCAAAGTGTGGACAAAACACAAGAAAGTGGATAAAACTAAGCATGGAGCATCAAAAATTATAGATACATTTGCAATGTATCAGTGAGTTGCGGCGCTCGGACTTCCTCACGATCTTGAGATCGGCAAGTGTACGACTACATCAACCATGAGTTCCTACTCGTTAACAAAACTCGTTGTCTTCGAGGGTAAGTTCTCGTTGGATGTATGTCCACCCGTTGCTCTATACCTAGTAGATAGATCTTAGCGTGTAGTTCTCATCGTAGGAAATTTTTTGTTTTCTATGCTGCGGACCCAACACGTAGTATTTTCGATAAGTAAGAGTGTCGAACCCAACAAGGAGCATAAAGTGTTGACAAGTGGTTTGGATCAGGAATTCTCTATAAATACTTAGCAAATGGATTTTTAGGGGCTTTTGATAATGCAGATAAATAAAGTGCGAGTAAATAAAAGACAATAATAGTAATTGCAGAAAGTGGCCCAATCCTTTCTTTAGCAAAGGATAAGCCGGTTGTATTACTTAAGATGACCAAACATTCTCGAGGACACATGGGAATATTGTCAAGTGCTTTCGCTTCATATAGTTGATTAATCTTCTCTCGTTGGATAAGTGTTGTGTGGGTGAACCGATGCTAATGTACTGACCTTCCTAGGACTAATATATACTTGTGATTATACCCCTTGCAAGAATCCACAACTAAAAGAAAGTAATTAAGATAAAAACCTAACCACATCCTTAAACTTTGAGATCCTACACTCCGTTATGCAAAGGTTACCTAATGGGGGTTCAGGTTTCTGTCACTTTGGAATCCCACGATTAGTAGCCAAATACACAATGCATTCCCCTAGGCCCATAAAGGTGAAGTATCATGTAGTCGACGTTCACATGACACCACTAGAAGAATAACACCAAAACTTAAATATCAAACCATTAAATCTTTATCAACACAATTCCACTACTAACAACATGACTTCTCCCATGTCCTTAAGAACTAAACGAACTACTCACGAGTCATCATATGGATCAAGATTAGATATGAAATAATGATAAGTAACAATCTGAACATGAACAATAATTCAATAATTCCACTCAATAGCATCAACTACAACAAGTAATCAACACCGGGAAAGATTCCCCTAAGAACTATGCAACATTCAACCCAATTGTTACAACGGTATGGAATGGTGGTGATGGTGCTGGTGGAGATGATGGTGGAGATGACGATGACGATGATCCCGATGAAGTCTAGCTTGATGACGATGTTGATGGCGACGATCTCCCCTCTCAAGGAAGGAATTTCCCCAGCAGAATTTTTCCCGTCGGAGAGCTCTTTCTCTCTCTGTAGTTTCTGCCCCGCAGAGGCGACAGAACCTTTTTGTGGTCGCCCCCCGAGTCTTAGGGTTTCGAGGGGATTATATACGCCAAAGGGCGATGCTAGAGGTGGGCCAGGGTGGCCACACTACCTGGTGGCGCGGCCAGGGGTGGCCCGTGCCAGGGGGTGGTGTGGCCCCCTGTGGACCATCTCCACTCCTCCTTCTGGCCTCCTTCGTCTTCTGGAAAAATAGGAATTTATGTATATTTTCTAGGATTTTCTGATCTTCGCCAATATTGCATCTGGATAGTGTTTTTCCCATCAGAATCCTGACTCCAGCGGTTCATCCTCCAAAAGTCATAAATCATGCAAAAATAGATGAAATAACATAAGTATCATCTCTTAATATGAAAGATATCGATGAATAACAGTAAATTATGATATAGAATAGTGATGCAAAATCGACGTATCAACCCCCCAAGCTTAGACCTTGCTTGTCCCCAAGCGAAAACTGAGCTCAATAAACATGACCATAGGTTTATGGAGTGAAGTGTTGATAAAGAGAATACGGACAAGAAGCATCACATTCATCAATAAACAAATCATAATAGAAAACAACTCACTATTATATAACTTAACTTGCAATGAGTAAAGGAAACACAATAAAGATACACAAAGTAAATCATAATTGGTAATGGCAAACTTTGTTCTTGGTAAGAAAACGGTTAACAAATTGCAGGAGTCGAACATAATGGGGTTTGCAATGATAGCTTTCAAAGTAATATTCACTTAGATAAGAGCAGTGTGCAAAGCAAGGAACATAAGGAACATGATTGAATATATCATCATATGAATGATTGAATCACAACAACTCAAATGCTTGCTTGAGATAGAAAGGAATAGGTTTACTGACTCAACTAAAAAGTAAAAGATAGGCCCTTCGCAGAGGGAAGCAGGGATTTCAAGTTTCATAAAGAGCTTCCAAAAAGTATGGTACTTCTCATTGCCCCTATCATAAGCATCTTTAAGTAATTAAGGTTAAAGTGACACAAATATGAGGATATGCTTGACAAGTTATAAGTTGAAAATCTCATGCCCCTTGCTTACGAGTATCGAACCTCATGCTACTCAAATTTAGTCACAAGTAAGTTCTTGTCATTGTAAGTACATGTGTATCATGGAGAACCGCCAACGGGGTACCCCTTGCCCCATGGCACAAGAGCCATCCCATATCAAAATGACAAGGCAACAGACAGTGAGCATCTCAGTGATCTTTTTATTTGCTATTTGCATAGGTTTTTATTGAGGATTCTTCACAGAATGCTCACTATGGTTATGCTGCAAGTTTCCACCATGATTAGGCATGGCTTAGGCTAGCCGCCCAGGCGTTTCTCTAACACATATACAAACTCCATGAGCTTACAAGCTCCCCTTTTATTTCACACCGCCGGGATCCATAAACAAAATAACATGATATCAACTAAATAATAAGTGCAATGTTGAAAGCGTTCCCCATGGTACATGGCTCTGCCAATTCACAACTTATAAAGCGCAAGCATATAAGCAACATAGATGTACACAATGGTTCAAGTTTATTAAGTGCAAGAAAATAAAGTGTGCCATCAAGTTTTTGAGAGCTTTAATCACTAATTTTCACATAACAAGTTTAATTTGGAAGGTAGATAAAAACATGAATATACTTGGAATAGCAATAATGCTAATAGGTAGGTATGGTGGACACAAATGGCATGGGTTTTAGTTCAAGGATTGGATGCACAAGAAGTTTTCCCTCCTAGTACAGGTTTTTGGCTAGCAAGGCTGGGTAGCAAGCATAAGAGTTGAAGGAAACAAACAAACATACGAGTGATAGAACAAATCATGCAATCTTCCTTGGAAACACAAAAGATATTAACTAGAGAATACTAAGCTTATGAGCCAAATAAGAAAGAAAGATAATGAAATTATATTTGTAAAAGTACTTTTCTCTTTTCCATTCAATCCTCAAATAGTGTTGCTACTGACCAGAGCTAGGTTTGCCAAAACCAACTAAATTTACTTAATGATCCCAAAGTGATATCAATACTAACAACAAGATCAGTCATATAACAGAAATTGCAAACTAAAATAAGATGTGCAAAAAGTGAATGATAGAACTTCTCATTAATATTCCATAACGGCAACTCACACCAAGGGATACATACATAACTAGCTAGAGGAGAGATACTTCCACAATGCAAAAACCATCCTATATGATAACTTCTCTATTCATGATATGACTCTACTAAAAAGATAAAAAGATGAAAGATAATGATGTGATACCGCGACACCCCCCAAGCTTGGAACAAACCAAGGGGATGCCAAAATCGGATGACGAATTACTCCTTCGGTGGTCGTGGTGTTCTCTTGATAAGCTTTTCAATCAATTTCTTCAAATCCTCAATCTTGAAGGTGAGAGTATGAATCAACTCTGAATTGTGCTCAATGTGGTTCATGATCATGTTGGGCTGTGAATCCCACTCCTTGTGATTCTTTCCCCACTCTTCCTCCTTAAAGTATTCTTTTCCTGCATGGTTAGAATGAGGCATATCCCAATTGGAGGGTAATTTTTCCTTAGGCATCTTTTGGAACTGCTGCTCATGTATAAGTGTTGGGTCCGCAACATAGAAAACAGAAATTTCCCTACGATGAGAACTACACGCCAAGATCTATCTACTAGGTACAAAGCAACGGGTGGACATACATCCAACAAGAACTTACCCTCGAAGACAACGAGTTTTGTTAACGAGTAGGAACTCGTGGTTGATGTAGTCGTACACTTGTCGATCTCAAGATCGTGAGGAAGTTCGAGCGCCGCAACTCAGCAACGCCTCCATACTCGCACACACGTTCAAGCCACCGGACAACCTCCACCTCCTCGCTCCAGCGATCTAGCGGAAGCAGCAACTCCTTCTAGACGAAATGCCACCGGAAACATGTATCTCGCTAATCCGAGACCATGGGGGAATAATTCTAGAGGGGGAGAGAGATCCTTTATAAGGAGGTGTAAGGAAGAAGGAGGAAGAGGGTGGCCTTTTATAGGAGGAGGGGGGGTGCCCCTCCTTCATGGACGGCGCATGGGGGGGTGACTCCTCACCTCCCCCATTCATGTGGTGGTAACCCCTCCACATTAAAATGCCTCTTCACATTCCCCTTTAAAGTCCCTACTTCAAATGCATTAAAATTCTCCAAGTTTAATGCTCTCTCATTTAATAAAACTCTTTTATTAAATTTATTCATAATCTTGTTAATTACTTTAATTAACAAACATTCACATATAACCCGTTGCAATATTTCAATATCACATGTAGAAGCACTTTCTGCAATTTCACCCGAAACAATTTCTGGTTTCTATCGAAACAATTCCTGCGCTTTGCAATTCTTTCGTCTGAAACATATGTGCTCCAAAATGGTGTCCGGTAACTCTTAAGTGTGTCACCCTACGGTTCGCGAATAATGCAGACATGATTGAGACTCCTCTCAGATCAATAATCAGAAGCGGGACCTGGAGATCCATACTGACTCCTGCATATTCAACGATGACTTCTGTGATCGTGATAACCTTTAACGTTAGTAATTAAATCCCTTTGTCTCGCGATATATTACATTTCCGAGATTCGATCATTGGTATCTCCATACCTAGTTTGATTTCGTTACCGACATGCACTCTTTTCTCGTTCCCGTGATATAACATTCTAGTGATGACATCACTTTCTTGCAAGCTATCTTAATGTGATATCACCGAGAGGGCCCAGAGTATATCTATCTGTCATCGGGATTGACAAATTCCATTCTTGATCCATGAGCCTCAACATAACAGCTTCGTAGCACTGAACCCATCTTTATAGTCACCCTGTTACGGTGTGATGTTTGATGTTATCAAGATACTCTTCTGGTGTTAGCAATTAACATGATCTCATGGTCTAAGGATAAAGATTACTTCGTATAGTGTTATAGCAATATAAAAATAATGACTTTGATCGTAATGCTATACTTCGGATGAATGTTCATCACATCACTCAACTAATGTTGTGACCTTGTTATTAACAACATCCAATGTCTATGATAAGGAAACCTTGATCATCTTGTTAATCAACAAGCTAGTCTATAAGAGAGGCATAACTACGAACCCTTTTTGTTTATTAAACACACATGTATTAATGTTTCCGATCAATACAATTATAGCATGCAAAATAAACATTTATCATAAACATGGAATAAGATAATAACCACTTTATTATTGCCTCTCGGGCATATTCCCTTCAATAAGGGTATGGAAGGGATTCTTGTTGTGTGGAGGAAGTGACCGTGGAGCCAAGCAAAGGCACGGAACCATACCTCCAGTGGACTTCCGTGCAGTCCTTTTGAGCTTGACAAGACATGCCGTCACTCCAATGCTTGCAATGTTGGTGCTGGTGCACGGATGCTGGTCTTCCTTCACTTCCTCTTCAACTTCACCCTTGATCTCCTCCTCCTTCTTGGGGTCTTGGAGATCATCTTCCACAAGCTTCTTGCCCTTATCGTTGGTGGAGACCATCGTGCTTCTAAACTTGATATTATCTCTTGAAAGAAACAGATCAAAAACAAAAACATAGTGAGAACATGATATGCGGACCTTGGGGGATCTGGAGGATTATATATTACAAAGTTTAACAACAAAAGGAAGGTACTGGGAGAAAACGGGTCGGAGACGGTCTCCGGGGTGGCCACACCCCCTGGTGGCGCGGCTAGGTGGGCCCGCGCCACGGGGTGGTGTGAGCCCCCGGGCTCCGTTTCCGTCCCTCTTTCGACTCATAATCTTCCATGTTAGATAAAAACTGCAAAAATATAATATGAAAAGTTTTTCGCAGACCTTTTCTTACCAAAACTGTACCTATTCGAAAACGGACTCTGTAGGTTTCTGAATTTGGTCTTTAATAAATTCTTCCGGAGTCACCACTTGAATAATATCAATATCTTCATTACAAGAATCTCTAGAAATATAGTGCTTGAGTGTTTTACCATTCTTCATCTCATTACACCATTCTCTCCTAACACTTGAAAACTTCTTTCATACAAAACTTCACACAATCTTCATTACCAACATTAGTGCATGCAATATAATAAACCTTTTGGGTTCAATTTCAACTAAAGTCCATCAAAACATAAGCTACTGTAGTTACTCCTTTCAAAATCCCAAAAGAATTCAAAAAGGAAATCGATTTAAGAGGCAAATGCAAAAATGGCAGAAATCTGTCAAAACAGACCAGCAGGTAAAGATCAATTTTTTCGAAAATCTTCTGTTGCTCAAATCAAAAAGTGCAAAACTAACGAACGTTAAACAATAACCTGGGGCATGCACACAAAAAAATACAAACCAGTACAACTTTATGGGATTTTTCACGATTTTTTCAGTGAAGCACAAAAATCTGTTTCGGGGCAGCAACTTCCCCAAATCTTACTTCTCTCTCATTAGAGGCGAATCTTGACACAAAAACCAAACAAAAAGGATAAGGAGAGGTTTACACAATACTCGCATTTTATCTTGTTACTTAGAACTTTATTTAGCATTTCTGTTGTAATATTTATTTCAAGAGTTATTAGACTTCAGACTCCTGCTCCCTATGGGATCGATATATTTATTTCGAAACTAGCTACAAACGATCTGTGCACTTGCAGTCATCAAGCTATTTTCTGGTGCTGATGCTGGGGAGCTAAGCGTTGTAGGTATTTTATTTTTTACTTATTTATTTTTGTCTTGCTAAATTTTGTTTTGAGTTACAGGTTCCCACCAACATGATGGAGTTTGAGCATATGACTAGTGCTAACCCACTCAACTGCTTTGGGAAGCCCTATGATATTTATGAAAGAGACAACTCCAATGAGAAGACAAGGGCGTTTGAAATAAATCCTCTACCACTTAGTATTCTACATAAGAAGAAATTTACTGGAGATGAAGAAGATCCTGATCCATATGAGCATATTGCATGCTTCAAAGATATATGTGGCACTTTTCTATTAATGGGATATACCGCCGATGAGGTAAGGTTAAACTTTTTAGTCAGACCTTGACTAGTATAGCTCTCTCATGGTATAGATCCCTACCACCTGAAGCCACTACTACTTGGGATAATCTAGCTTGTGAATTTCTAGCAAAATATTACCCTTTGTCAAAATCTTTTGGAATCACGCATCTTATAATGACTTGAAAAAACCATTTTAATGAAGGACTAGTAAGAGCTTATATCAGATTTGAAGACTTACCACGTCTATGTCCTCATCATGATTTACCTGGATGGTATTTATTGCATATCATTTATGGAGGTTTAATTGAATCTAATAAAATTGAACTAGACTCTTTCATGGAAGGAGCCTTTATGAATATTCCTATACCTAAAGCTTGGGCTTTACTTAATAGAATTCATGATCATAGAATTTCATGGAATTTTGGTCTAGGAAGTGAAGGAGGCGTAGAAATAGAACATGATTGTATTCATGACTATAATAAAAAAAGGCCATGTTAAAGAATTATCTATAGAAGTTTACTTGGATTCAGATCTTGTGTTGCAAGTTGTTAAAGTTTTTATAGAACATATTAAAGCTCCAAAAGAGGGACCAATCACGTATGATCCACCACCCAAACCTGAGAACAAAAGAGATGATAAAGCAACAGTGGCCACTTTAGAACCAATAAATGAAATGCCTTTTCCTAAGACTGCACGAAAGCATATTCTTGAATATGAACAGGTCAAAGCAGTACATGATAAAAAGGAAGAAGAAAATTTTCTAGAAGTCGTGGAACATCTAGAGGAAACCAAAGAAGAAGAGGTAACCAAGGAAGCATTTATGGATATGTACGCACATTGTGAAGGAAATATGCTCTGAGAGGCAATAATAAAGTTGTTATTATGTATTCCTTGTATATGAATGATGTTTATTTTGCATGGTATAATTGTATTGATTGGAAACGTCAATAAATGTGTGTTTAATAAACAAATAAAAGGTTCCTAGTTATGCCTCTCTTATAGACTAGCTCGTTGATTAACAAGATGATCAAGGTTTCCTGATCATGGACATTGGATGTTGTTAAAAAAAGGTCACAACATTTGTGAAATGATGTGATGAATATTCATCCAAAGTATAGCATTACGATCAAAGTCATTAGGTTTATATTGCTATAACATCATACGAAGTAATCTTAGTCCTTAGACCATGAGATCATGTTAATTGCTAACATCGGAAGAGTGACTTGATAACATCAAACGTCACATCGTACAAGGGTGACTATAAAGGTGGGTTCAGATACTCCGAAGGTGTTATGTTGAGGCTCATGGATCAAGAGTGGAATTTGTCAATCCCGATGACGGATATATATACTTTGGGCCCTCTCGGTGATATCACATTAAGATAGCTTGCAAGCAAGTGATGTGATGTTATATCACGGGAATGAGAAAAGAGTGCATGTTAGTAACAAGATCAAACTAGGTATTGAGATACTGATGATCGAATCTCGGACATGTAATATATCGCGAGACAAAGGGATTTAGTTGCTATCGTTAAGGTTTTTCACGATCAGAGAAGTCATCGTTGAATGTGTGGGAGTCAGTATGGATCTCCAGGTCCCGCTTCTGATTATTAATCTGAGAGGGGTCTCGATCATGTCTGCATTATTCACGAACCGTAGGGTGACACACTTAAGGGTTGCCAACACCATTTGGAGCAAATATGTTTTATACAAAATAATTACAAAGCGTTGGAATTATTTCAATAGACACCGGAATTGTATCGGGTGAAATTGCTGAAATTGGTTCTGCATGTGATATTGAGATATTGTAGGGGGTTTTATGTGAATGTTTGTTAATTAAAGTAATTAACAAAATTCTGAATAAAAAAATAGTTTTATTAAATGAGAGTTGTATTAAATTTGGTGGAAATTTAATACGTATGAGTGGGATTTTTGAGTGGAGAAAATGGAGGGGCAATTTATGTGAGTGGAGCTCCCTCCACATGAATGAGGAAGAGGTGGGGCACCCCCCATGGTGCGCCGGCCATGGGGAGGAGCTGCCCACCTCTCCTATATAAAGCCCCCTCTCACTCCTTCTCACTCACACCTCCTCGTGAAGGATCTCTCTCCCCTCTAGAATTATTCCCCATGGTCTCAGATTAGCGAGATACATGTTCCAAGCGGCATTTCGTCTAGAAGGAGTTGCTGCTTCCGCTGCTTCACTGGAGCGAGGAGGTGGAGGTTGTCCGGTGGCTTGAATGTGTGTGCGAGGATGGATGCGCTGCTGATTTGCGGCGCTAGGACTTCCACACGATCTTGAGATCGGCAAGCATTCGTCTATATCATCCATGAGTTCAGTCTCATTACACTTTGTCAGTCTTCAAGGGTATGTTCTCTTTGGATGTATATCCACCTATTGCTTGTATCTAGTAGATAGATCTTAGTGTAGAATAGTTCTCATCGTAGGATTTTTTTTGTTTTCTATGCTGAGTACCCAACACATTGTAGCATAGTTGAACTTGATGAAGAGACTTCCATATTGGTTGAAGGTAAAACAAAGGTAAAAGATGTGGGTAAGCCTATTCTCCCCTGCATAATTAAGAAACCTCACATTATGGGTTATGTAATCCTGGCACAAAAGTTAATGTTATATCTTATGATTTCTATTTAGAAATAAAAGAAGAAATAGAACCGACTACAATTGAAAATACCGATAGACAATTATGTTAGCCAATAAAAAACTTAGAATTCCAATGGGAGTAGTTGAAGATGCAACTGTCACAATTGGCAATAAAAACTATCCCATCGATTTTGTAGTTGTTGATATGCCAGCTGACACTCTTTGCCCTACTATATTTGGAAGAAACTTTTTGGGTGATATAGGTGCCTATGTTTATTTCAAGAAGGAGATTGTGTCTCTTAAGCTTGGGGGAATGGAAAATAAATTACATTTTTCCAAATTTAAAGACAGGCCTCCACAAATAAAGGAAGAAGAGGAAGATAGAACTATTGAACAAATGGCGTCTCTTTTCTTTGGTAATCAAGAAGAAGAAATAAATGAAGATCCAAATTATGAAGAAATAGTTATGGAGGACAAGTCCCAGGAAGAACTAGAAGATGAATTTGATTAACTTCCCATAATGGGACCTCCAACGGATGAGGCTTTTGAAGAGCCAGAAAAGAGAGGGGACGAGGAACTACCACCCCTAGAGTTGAAGACTCTACCAGATAATCTCAAATATAGGTTTCTAGATGATATAAATAAATTTCCTGTTATTATCATTGCTAAACTTCCAAGAAAGGAAGAATAAGAACTTATGGAGATACTTAAGGAGCATTGCAAAGGCCTTTGGGTACTCAATGGATGACTTGAAGGGCATCAGTCCCATGATAGCCGTCCATCGAATATTCATGGAGGAAGGTGCTAAACCAGTTGCGGAATTTAATAGAAGATTGAAGCCTGAAATGAAAGAAGTGGTAATAAAAGAAATTATACGCCTAATGGACACAGGTATAATCTATCCTGTTAAAGAAAGTGAATGGGTAAGTCCTGTTCATTGTGCCCCTAAGAAGGGAGGTTTCACTGTTGTTCCTAATGAAAATCATGAATTGATACCTACTAGAACTATTGTTGGGCATAGGATGTGCATAGACTTCAGAAAATTAAATAAAGAAACTAGGAAAGATCACTATCCTTTACCGTTCATAGATCAAACTTTAGAGAGGTTAGCAAACTATACTCATTTTTGTTACTTGGACGGATACTCTGGTTTCTCTCAAATAGCTGTTCATCCTGATGACCAACATAAAACAACTTTCATTAGTCCTTATGGTTTACATGCTTACCGACGTATGGATTTTGGTTTATGTAATGCTCCGGCTACTTTTCAAAGATGCATGTCTGCTATTTTTGCTGATTTCATAGAACTCATAATGGAAGTATTTATGAATGACTTTTCTATCTATGGAACTTCGTTTACGAGCTGCTTGGATAATCTCAGTGTTACGAAGAAACCAACCTTGTTCTAAACTTGGAGAAATACCATTTTGTGGTCAAATAAGGTATTGTCCTTGGACACAAGGTATCAGGTAAGGGAATTGAAGTTGATAGAGCTAAGGTTGAGGCAATTGAGAGAATCCTACGACCTAGGGATATTAAAGGTTAAGAAGTTTCCTTGGTCATGTGGGTTTTTATAGAAGGTTCATTAGAAATTTCTCTAGAATATCTAAACCTTTGACTAACCTCCTGCAAAAGGGAGTAAGATTTAATTTTGATGATAAATGACTTGAAGCCTTCGATCAACTCAAAAATGCTTTATCTCGTGCTCCTATCATTAAACCACCTATCTGGGATACAACCTTTGACTTAATATGTGAAGCTAGTGATGATGTTGTAGGAGTAACTCTGGGACAACATATTGGTCACAAATTTAATATTATACATCATGCTAGTAGAACTCTAAATGGTGCTCAGAAGAATTACCCAAAGGAAGAAAAGGAACTATTTGCTGTATTTTTCTCTTGTGATAAATTCCGTTCTTACATAGTTGATGCAAAGGTGAGAGTTCATACATATCGTGATGGTTTAAAAGAACTCCTTGAGAGGAAAGAACATAAGCCAAGACTGATCCGTTGGACTCTTTCACTACAAGAATTTGAGTTGTAGATTATGTAGAGGCAAGAAATAAAGATGTTAAATGAAGTGTCCATGATAGCCCAGCAAGACACCAATCTTGTTGAGAGGGAATTTAGTCCTGGTGATTTTCATTTATGAGAATTATTCAACAAATTAAGGTCAATTCCTTCAAGGGAGAAGAAGTCTTTGTTGTTGGAAGAACTTTCTCATCCCCGAATAAGCAAATGGTAAGTGCAAGGTAAGTGTTCTTACCCAATTAAGTGATTTGTTTTCACAAATTTTACCCCTAAAAATTCTGCCTTTGAATTCCTTGTGTTTTTTTAAAGTTTTAGAGGGTTATTACCAACTATACGGGCGGAACTATACAGCCAGAGAAGGAGATCCCACCGTATAGTTGGTCGTTAAACTCTCTGTTTCATCTTTGTGAAATTGTTTTCGATATCTGAGCCTATACGGTCGCAAATATACGACCGGAGCAAAAATTTCGACCGTATAGTTGGTCGTTGAAATCTCAGATAGTTTTGCTTTTTGGTGTATGTATCTATACGGTCGCAACTATACGACTAGAGCCAAAATTCTAACCGTATAATTGGTCGTTAAACTCTTAGAAACTTTTGATTTTTTGTGTTTGTATCTATACGGTCGCAACTATACGACCAAAGCCAAAATTCCAGTCGTATAGTTGGTGGTTAAACTCTTAGACACTTTTCGTTTTTTATTCGTAAAAAAAGACGTTATTGTCGGTTCCGACTCATGATTTAATATACCTGGACTCAAGATATTTGGAAATATCTGCCCGGAACCAACTATATGGACGGTCCTATATGGGCCTCGCCCATATAGTTGGTCGTTACGCGACAGGACTCTTCCAAATCTGTGATTTCTTTCCCTGTTTTGTTTAGATTCTTTTCTTGGACAACAATTTGGTGTTTCTCGCGAGTTTTGCCGACCTATGACCCCCCTTATATGATGCCATTGTCCCTCTCTCTAATCACAATCTACAGAAACCAATATACCTCTTATATACACGTGAGGGATCTCAACCAAGGGACCGAAGTCAAGAAGAAAAGCTCCCATGGAGAATGGGAGCAATAGCGAGCAAGGCAAGGAGATCAAGACCATCCCTATAGAGTTCCTCGACACCAACCATGGGTGTTGGAAGAGGGATTTGAAGGCCCTAGAGCTGAAGATTGAAGAGTTGGACAAGGAGAAGCCAGGGACACCCAAACACCTTCACTTGCTGCGACTTTATCTTGATAAACTTGATGAAGATATCAAGCGGACAACCGAAGTAGGTTTTTCTACGAGTCTTAAGGTGCTACAAACACTTCAGGATAACAATGAGTTCATTAAAGAACAAGTGAAGGTGCTGGAGAGGAACAATATTTTCTACAAGCTACGTGTTAAAGAATTAGAAGCTGTCAATCAATCCGTCCCCCTCAGGCTGGCTCGCGAGGAGAAGATACCACGTGCCATGGCGCCAGAGTGATCTACAACAATCACGGTATCAAATAATCGCAAGGTATTATTTGATCCCGCCTGGCTTGATTCCAAGCTTGGGGAGATCATTAAGACCTTGTAATCTATCTTATAAGTTATTATTATTATTATTTTTGCATTAGTTTGGACTAGAAATAAAGTTTGCATCATTAGAATTCCCTTCAGGAATAGTCAATCTCGTTAATGAAAAATTCCGAGTTTGTTATTATATATGGAGCAATATTGAGTTTGTGTTTGCTTTAATGATATATGAATGACTTGAGAATGATTTTACTTGCACTTGATGATAGCAATAGGGGTCTTCCACTCCATTGGTATTAATGAAACACATAAAGATAATTTGGTCAAACATGTTGCAAGTCTATGGTTTGATTTACAAAGAGAAATTATCTATACAATTAAGTTGAAAAAGAAACCTTGAAAAAGGGAAAATGAAAGTGCTATCAAAATAGAGTGAGAACAAGTCGTGGTAGAATATCAAGTAATAAGAATGCTTCATATACAGTTAGAATTTGATAATTGAGATCGTTGAACTTTGAATTCCTACGTAAGGTGGAATATATGGCTAGCCCCTTTGCCCAACACTTAAAACAAAAGTGTGAGTATTGATACGTTGCTGACGTATCTATAATTTTTGATGTTTCATGCTTGTTTTATATCTACTTTCTTATGTTTTGTCCACACTTTGGAGTATTTTTATACACTTTCTTGTACTAACCTATTAACAAGATGCCACAGTACCAGTTGCCCGTTTTTTTTTTCAATTTTTGGTTCCAGAAAAGACAGAAAATGAGTATTCTCGCAATTGGACCGGACAAAAGCCAAAGTCGATATTTTACCGGAAGACTCACGGAGCCAGAAGACAAGACGGAGAGGGGCCAAGGGATAGCCACACCATGTGGTGGCGCAGGCTAGGCCTGGCCGTGCCACCAGGTGGCGTGGGCCCCCTGGCTGGCCACCGACCTCGCCTCTTCACCTATAAGAAGCCTCCCGATGCAAAAACCCTAAAGCGTCGATCCTCCAGCCACGAAAAGTTCCGCAGCACCGCCGCCACCGAAGGGGAGTTTCCGGGGACAGAGAGTCTCTGTTTCGGCACCCTACCCGGACGGGGAAGTGCCCCCGGAGCCATCTCCGTCGATCTCCACCACCATCTCCATCGTCGTTGCTAATTCCCATGATGATGAGGGAGTAGATCTTCCTCGAGGCTAAGGGTTCTACCGGTAGCTATGTGTTCATCTCTCTCTCTATGCATGATCATATTGTGATCATGATCTTTGTAATCAAGAAGATCTACCTTGCTACTCAAGTGCTTTATTAGATCTCTGCTCTCCCCATGTGTGTGAAAGTGACAACGTGCACACCATGGTGGCACTTAGGCTAGAGATTACAAATACTTGTTATGAGTTATATTTGGAGTTGGATGTATTTATGAAATTGTGGTGTTTGTTGGAACCATCTAGCGCTCAAGGTGACAATGTGGGGCTATCTAGATGGGGAAAGCAAACATTGAGGTGTGTTGTTATAGCCCTACCATGGATTAGAGTGTCCAACCGGAGAGTAGTTCAGAGTAGTATCATAAAGAGATCATATTTATATGAGAGTGTTCACTAGTGAAAGTATGATCCCTAGGCCTTGTTTCTAAGCATTGAAACACTGTTTGCAACTAGATTTGTTACATGTTTGCTTGCTTCCATCTTTATTTCAGGTTACCTTCAGTTTCTTCCACGCCATCAAGCTATTTTCTGGCACCATTGTCTTATATCCATACCACTTGTATTTTACTATCTCTTTGCCGAACTAGTGCACCTATACACCTGACAAGTGTATTTGGTGTGTTGGGGACACAAGAGACTTCTTGTATCTTGATTTCAGGGTTTCTTGAGAGGGATACCTTTGACCACTTCCTCCCTGAGTTCAATAAACCTTGGGTAATCCACTTAAGGGAAACTTGCTGCTGTTCTACAAACCTATTCACTTGGAGGCCCAACAACTGTCTACAAGAATAGAAGTGCGTAGACATCAAGCTATTTTCTGGCGCCGTTGCCGGGGAGGTAAGGTAAAAGGTACTCACATCCTCTGGCTACTAAGCTATCTTCTAGCACTGTTGTTGGTGTGTGAGTGCTCGAAGTTATTTCCTTTAGATTCTGCAATTTTGTCTTTTTGTTTCTTCTTTTCACTAGTTAGGATTAATGGAAAACAACAAAAAAATTAGAGAGTTTTTTAGTATTTTCCCTAAGAAAGAACATGAATTGTTTGAAAAGAAAATTAAAAAACCCATGGAACTTCCTTTGCATGCTAATAGCAATGTTATTAGTATGAATCGTTTGAACACCTTTGTTACTAATGCTATGGAAACGTCTAAGCTTGGGGAAGATAGTTTTTATGAAAACGATCTTTTTAGTTCCCCAGCTTTAAAGAAGAAAATTTGCTCTAATGATACTTTATCTCCCATATGTGGTAATTCTAATGATACTTGTGATATTTTAAATCCACATACTGAAAGCATCCCTTTTAAAATACCTATAAAAATTGTTGAATGTATTATGAATAACTGTTATTTTGGAGATGGAACTGTCCATCCTAGTGATCATTTACTCTTTATACACGAATTATGCGAGCTGTTCAAGTCTGCAGGTATTTCAATGAACCAAGTTAAGAGGAAACTATTCCCTTTTTAACTTAAGGGAAAAGCAATGGAGTGGTATGAGCTACTAGATGATCCTCATCAATTGGAGTGGAAGGAACTTGAATCTCTCTTTTACTCTAAATTTTATCCTCCTCATGAAATTCATAAAGATAGGAATTACATTTATAATTTTCATCCACATGATGGAGAAAGTATTGCCCAAGCATGGGGGGTATTGAAGTCACTAATGCTCAAATGTCCCATTCATGATCTCCCCAGTAATATTGTTATTAATAATTTTTATGCAAGGCTTTCAGGACATTACAAGGACTATCTAGATACTTGTTTACAGGGATCCTTCACAAGTAAGGAGGTAAAAGCTAAATGGGATCTTTTTGAAACAATTCAAAGCAATACCGAAGATTGGGATAACGACAAAGGTAAAGAACCATGTATAAACTATGAGTATGATTGCATTACGTCTTTCGCTAAAACTGCTGATTTTCAAGAGCTTAGTGCTAAATATGGTCTTGATACTCAAATTCTTATTGATTGTTTTAGAGCCTTTGCTTCTCATATTAATGCTCCTAAAGAAAAATCGGACATGTATCATGAGCCTTTTAAAGACACTTGCATGGAAAATGAAATTGTTGTTAATGATAGCAATAAACATGCTCAAACCTCTGAAAGTACTATTTCTTATAAGGATGTTAATTTTTGTGGAATACATAGACCTTGTGAGAATAATCAAATTGAAGAAGAATATTGTATCACCCATATGAATGAAAAAACTAGAATGTGGTATAGGGCTCTAAATGATCTTGGTAAAAAAGTTTGTGCCCTCTATCTTTTTATTTGTGAACTTTGCTTTGAAGTGGGTCATTTCAATTTTCAATGCTCAGGCCATAATAATAGCCCTTCTAATCTAATGAGTATTGCAAGTTTGTATTGTGATGACATGATCACTCTTAATCAGCATGATGAACTTACATTATTTTTGGGGTGTGAAGAATTATCAAGAAAAACTTCTTTGGTAGTTATGAGTGCTTTTGATATGAATAGCGTCCTGCATGGTTGTCATCTTTATTGTGTTGATAATTGTCACACAAATACTTACATACAAAATATTATAGAAGATGAAATTTTACCAAAATATGACAGGACTAATATGTGTTTTGGTCTTATTAATGGAAAGGAGCAATCCTCCAAAGTTTCTTCTATTGTCTCTAACAATAAACCAGGGTATATGGAGAAGCTTCCTTTCAAGCCTCTCCCTCCTAGAGAGAATAAGAAAAAGAAGAAAAGGAGGAGCAAAAGGAGAGAGGAAATGGTATTTTCCCCTAAGCATGTTGCTCCTATTATAGTTTTTGATGAGTCTGAACTCGATGATGTTCCTATGTCTGTTACCTATAGTAGTGATCATGATTGGGAAAAGTACACTTCTTTTGATATTGAAAATCTCTTTGGTGCCAATTCTGAAAATGATGATATTACTAATTGTTGTACTATTAGTGCTATCCATGTTCCTTCCAATGATGATATGTTTACAAATGAACACACTTTGGAAGATAATTATTCTATTTCTTATGATGATACTACAGCTCCAATATATGATGATTACAATGATGAATATGATATTTCAGTCCACCTACTATTAAGGAGAAAATTAATTATGATTATAATATGCCTCCTATATTTGATAATTATGGTGATGAGAATAATAATGATAGCTATTTTGTTGAATTTGCTCCCACCACAATTAATAAGAATGACTATGCTTATGTGGAGAGTAATAATCATTTTATGCATGTGGCTCATGATAAGAATGTTTTATGCGATAGTTATATTGTTAATTTTATTCATGTTGCTACTGAAAGTTATTATGAGAGAGGGAAACATGGTTTTATGTATCTCAACAATATTAAGTTTCCCCTCTTTATGTTGAAAGTCTTGAAGTTGCACTTGTTTTGCTTTACTATGCTTATTGCTTTGTGCTTTCATGGCTTGTTTCTTTACAAGATTCCTATGCATAGGAAGTGGGTTAGACTTAAATGTGTTTTGAATTTGCTTCTTGATGCTCTCTTATACTTCAATTCATATTTCTTATGTGAGCATCTTCTCAAACTATTATGCCTAAATTAAAGGCGTTAAAGAAAAGTACTTATTGGGAGATAACCCAAAAGTTTTAGATGAGTCTTGGAAGTTATTACCTCTGTAATAACCGCTCCTTCTCCTTTTTATTTGCTTTTTGTGCCAAGAGTAACCTCTAATAAGAGAGAAGTAATGCTTGGGAAAGTTGCTGTCCCGAAACAGATTTTTGTTCTTCACTGTAAAAATTCGTGTAAAATCTCTGTACGTCGGTTTGAGACGTGAATTTTTCTGCTTCTGCCCCAGGTTGTTATCTAACTTTCGTTAGTTCAACACTTGTCGGTTTGAACAACATAATGTCTTCGAAAAAATCGGTTTTTACCTGCTGGTCTGTTTTGACAGATTTCTGCCATTATTTGCATTTACTTCTTGTTGGTTCCTTTTTGAGTTCTCTTTGGGGAATTGAGCTTTTCAAGGGAGTGCTACATTAGCTTGTGTTTTAGTGGAAGTTTTAGTGGTGTTGAAACTGAACCCAAAGACTTATTATCTTGAGTACACTAATGTTGCCCAATAAAGATTGTGTGAAGTTTTGTATGAAGGAAGAATTTCAGGTGTATGAAAAGAATGATGTAATGAGATGAAGAATGGACTAAAGCTCAAGCTTGGGGATGCCACCCATGTCACCCCAAGAAATATCCAAGAAGTACAAGCGTCAAAGCTTGGGGATGCCCAAGGCATCCCCTTCTTCATCAATAAAAATCCCAGGTTTCTTCCAAACACTTCATTTTTATTGTTTCATGCACAGTTGTGTTGTTCTTGGAGCGTATTTGTTTTCGTTTTTGGTTTTCGTTTGCTTGGTTTTCTTAGTTTCTTGAATAAGTTGGTTGGATCCAACACACTTCTTTCGGAGAGAGACACACCCTGTTATTCATTGCGTAGAACACTCTAGTTTTCATTATTATTGTTTTGTGAGTATTCACTTTTGCTAGCACTATGCTTAGCCTTAGTTTTCTTGTGCTTTCAGCTTATAACTTTTTAGTTCTTTGTGGATTTGTGAGACAAGCTCACTGATCTTTATTTATTATTATCTTTGTGAGTTGTTTCAAATAAGTCGATTGGTGTTGGAAAAGAGTAGGAAGTTCATGCTTATAAGTGGTACACATGTTTTTGACTGCGGCCTAGGCTTTGTAATGTCATGCTTGACATTGTTTTGGCTTTATGCTTAGTGATTTTTGCTGTAGCATGACATGTTATAAACAATTGAGATTGCTTAATGTGCCTTGAAAGAATCATGTGTTGTTTTAGCATAATTAAAGCATAGTATTGTGGTATTCTCCTTTGATGCTTTATTTGGGTTGACTTGACGCATGCTCACACCATGTTATGACTATCCCAAGTCACCATAGCCTTTATGATCCTTTAGTTTTCGACTTGTAATATCACTTTATGCTTTAATTAATGATGTTTTGTCGCTTTGCATGATTATGGCCATTATTTCTCTCTTAGTTGGTCGCTCCTAGTCTTTTGCGAGCATACATAACCAAGTATGAGTTCCACGCATGCATCCAACTCCAAATAAAACCAAGTTATTTCAAAGAGTCCACCATACCTACCTATTAGCATTTTATATTCCAAGTATATTCATGTTTTTATCTACCTTCCGAATTAAACTTGTTATGTGAAAATTAGTGATTAAAGCTCTCACGAACTTGATGTCACACTTTCCTTTTCTTGCACTTAATAAACTTGAACCATTGTGTCCATCTTTGTTGCGTATATGCTTACGCTTTATAAGTTGAAATTAGCAGAACCATGTATCATGGGGAACGCTTTCAACATTGCACTTGTACATTGTACCCCGTTGATATCATGATTCTTTTGCTTATGGATCTCAGTGGTGTGAAATAAAAGGGGAACTTGTAAGATCATGGAGTTTGTATGTGTGTTAGAGAAACGCCTAGGCCGCTGGTCTAATCCATGCCTAATCATGGTGGAAACCTACAGCATAACCATAATGAGAAATCTATGAAGCATTCCCATAAAAAATATAGAGATTGAAAAAAGAGAAAAAGAAAAAAATATGAGAAAAGAGGAAAGAGAGAAAAAAGCACCATTTTCCCATGGTAAAGAAGAATATTGCTGAGATGCTCGTTGTCTGCTTGCCTTGTCATTTTGATATGGGGATTCTTCCGTATCATCAGGCAAGGGGTACCATGTTGGCGGTTCTCTATGATACATATGTACTTACAATGACAAGACCTTACTTGTGACTAAAGTTGAGTAGCATTAGGTTTGGTCTTCGTAAGTAAAGGGCATGAGATTTCGGCTTATAACTTGTCAAGCATATCCTCTTAGTTGTGTCACTTTAACCTTAATCACCTAAAGATGCTTATGATAGGGGCAATGAGAGCTGAAAGCTAATAAGTACCATAATTTTTGGAAGCTCTTTATGAGACTTGAATCCCTGCTTCATTCTATGAAGGCCTTTCTTTGACTTTTATGTTGAGTCTCCATATTCTATCTTTATGCACCTATTAAGAGAGCATAGTGGCCATTCTTAGTTTAATGTGCATTGTCCCAAGACTTGTTGATTGATGCATAACTTTGATATAGCTTGTTCTTAAACTATTTGTATCTAGTCACCCTTATGAACTTTGAAGGTATCCTATGCATTTATGTTTTGCTACTCTATGAGGGACAAGATGAATACCATTCTCATTATGTTTTCTTTATGTGAAACAAACAAACGTCTTTTGATAGCCCAAAATATATCGAGCTCGTTGGGAAACCCCAAGAGGAAGGTATGATGAGCACAGCAGCAAGTTTTCCCTCAGTTATGAAACCAAGATTATCGAACCAGTAGAAGCAAGGAAACACCTCCAAGGTGTTGTTGCCAACTTGGAATCCTGCACAACACAACCACAGAACTTTGCCCCCAACTTACAGTGAGGTTGTCAATCTCACCGGTTTTGCTGAAAACAAAGGATTAAACGTATCGAGTGGAAGAAAGTAAAAGCTCACAGAAAGTAAACAGAAAACAATAAACAGTTGTAGATTGATGGTAAAAGAAAGGACCGGGGTCCATAGTCACTAGTGGTGGCTCTCCTTAAGATAGATACCATGTTGGGTGAACACATTACAACGGAGCAATTGACAAACATCGAGAAAGCATATATGCATATACTAATCATCTTGACTCCTTTGAGATTCGATTGGGCATTACAACATTATACATAGACCGTAATCCAACTGCATCTATGACTAATAATCCACCTCCAGGTTATCATCCGAACCCCCTCCAGTATTAAGTTGCAAGCAACAGATAATTGCATTACGCATTACGTGTAAAGTAAACAATACGATTGTTCTATGAACAAAGGATTGTTGTTTTCTCCCTAGTAGCAACAACACATCTAGTACCTTAAAGATTTCTATCACTTCCCCAGATTACTAGAGGCATGAACACACTATCAAGCATAAATACTAACTCTTGGAGTTGCTAGCATCTACTTGGCCAAGATAGCTACTAACAACGGAAAGCATGCAAGATCCCAAGTAACAAAGACATGATAGAATCAATAATCAATCTGAAATAGCATCTCAATATCCATCGGATCCTCGCAAACACAACATGTATGATTACAAATAGATGATATTGATCATGAACGGAGCTCACAAGATCTAAACATGATAGCACAAAGGAGAAGAACCAGCCATCTAGCTACTACATGGACCCGTGGTCCAAGATGAACTACTCACGCATCACACCGGAGGCTTGCAAGATGATGAAGAAGGCCTCCAGGGTGAATTCTCCTCTCCGTCAGGGTGCCAGGAAGAGCTTGAGATCCCTCCCGATCTAGGGATGGAGATGACGGCGGCTAGAGACTCTTTCGTGGAATTTTGATCGGGTACTTAGGGTTTCTGTATCGGAGGCATCTTATAGGCGAAAGGAAAGGCCGAGGGGGTTCCCTGGGTGGCCGCACCACCCCTTGGCACGGGCCAGGCCTGGCCTCGTGGCCTGGTGGTGTGGCCGCCCCTGGCCCCTCTCCGTCTCGTATTGTGGCTCCGTGTCCCACTCGGTGAAAAACTGACTTTGCCTTTTGTCCCGTCCAATTCCGAGAATATTCATTTTCTGACTTTCCTGGAACCAAAAACAGCAGAAAACAGGCAGCTGGCACTGTGGCATCTTGTTAATAGGTTAGTCAAAGAAAGTGTATGAAAATACTCCAAAGTTGGAAAAACATAAGAAAGTAGATAAAAACCAAGCATGGAACATCAAAAATTATGGATACGTTAGCAACTGATACGTTGTAAATGTATCTATAATTTTTGATGTTCCATGCTTGGTTTTATCTACTTTCTTATGTTTCGTCCATACTTTGGAGTACTTTTCATATGATTTCTTGGAATAACCTATTAACAAGAGCCACAGTGCCAGTTGCCTGTTTTATGCTGTTTTTTGTTCCAGTAAAGTCAGAAAATCAATATTCTCAGAATTGGACCGGACAAAAGCCAAAGTCGATATTTTACCAGAAGACTCACGGAGCCAGAAGACAAGACGTAGAGGGGCCATAGGGAGGCCACACCATGTGGTGGCGCAGGCTAGCCCTGTCTGCGCCACCAGGTGGTGTGGGCCCCCTGGTCGCCCACCGACCTTGCCTCTTCGCCTATAAGATGTCTCCCGATGCATAAACCCTAAATCATCAAGCCTCCAGTCACGAAAAGTTCCGCAGCGCCGCCGCCACCGAAGGGGAGATTCGGGGGACATAATTTATCTGTTCCGGCACCCTGTCAGGACGGGGAAGTGCCCTCGGAGCCATCTCCATTGATCTCCACCACCATCTCCATCACCATTGCTGATTCCCATGATGAGGAGGGAGTATATCTCTCTTGAGGCTAAGGGTTCTACCGGTAGCTATGTGTTCATCTCTCTCTCTCTCTATGTGTGATCATATTGTGATCATGAGCTTGTAATCTATAGATCTACCTTGCTACTCAAGTGCTTTAGTAGATCTCTGCTCTCCCCATGTGTGTGAAGTTGACAGTGTGCACACCATGGTGGCACTTAGGCTAGAGATTACAAATACTTGTTATGAGTTATATTTGGAGTTGGATGTCTCTATGAAATTGTGGTGTTTGTTTGAACCATCTAGAGCTCAAGGTGATAGTGTGGGGTTATCTAGATGCGGAAAGCGAACTTTGAGGTGTGCTGTTATAGCCCTACCATCGATTAGAGTGTTCAACCGGAGAGTAGTTAAGAGTAGTATCATAAAGAGAAGATATTTATATGAGAGTGTTCACTAGTGAAAGTATGATCCCTAGGCCTTGTTTCTAAGCATTAAAACATCATTTGCTACTAGATCTGTTACATGTTCGCTTGCTTCCATCTTTATTTCAGTTTGCATTTAGTCTCTTCCATGCTATCAAGCTATTTTCTAGCACCGTTACCACTTATAATTATCCATACCACTTGTATTTTACTATCTCTTCGCCGAACTAGTGCACCTATACACCTGACAAGTGTATTGGGTGTGTTGGGGACACAAGAGACTTCTTGTATCTTGATTGCAGGATTGCTTGAGAGGGAATACCTTTGACCACTTCCTCCCTGAGTTTCATAAACCTTGGGTTATCCACTTAAGATAAAACTTGCTGCTGTTCTACAAACCTCTGCACTTGGAGGCCCAACAATTATCTACAAGAATAGAAGTGCGTAGACATCAAGCTATTTTTTGGCGCCGTTGTCGGGGAGGTAAGGTAAAAGGTACTCACATCCTCCGGTGTGAGTGCTCGAAGTTATTTCCTTCAGATTCTGCTATTTTGTCGTTTTGTTTCTTGTTTTCACTAGTTAGGCTTAATGGAAAACAACAAAAAAATTAGAGAGATTTTTTAGTCTTTTTCCTAATGTAGAACATGAATTGTCTGAAAAGAAAATTTAAAAACCCATGGAACTTTCTTTGCATGCTAATAGCAATGTTATTAGTATGAATCTTTTGAACACCTTTGTTACTAATGCTATGGAAATGTCTAAGATTAGGGAAGTTGGTTTTTTATGAAAATGATCTTTTTAGTTCCCCAGCTTTAAATAAGAAAATTTTCTCTGATGATACTTTATCTCCCATATGTGGTAATTCTAATGATACTTGTGATATTTCAAATCCACATACTGAAAGCATCCCTTTTAAAATACCTATAAAAATTGTTGAACATATTATGAATAACTGCTATTTTGGAGATGGAACTGTCCATCCTGGTGATCATTTGCTCTATATACATTAATTATGCGAGTTGTTCAAGTGTGCAGGTATTTCAATGAACCAAGTTAAGACGAAGCTATGCCCTATTTCACTTATGGCCAAAGCAAGGGAGTGGTATGAGCTACTAGATGATCCTCATCATTTGGAGTGGAAGGAACTTGAATCTCTCTTTTACTCTAAATTTATCCTCCTCATGAAATTCATAAAGATAGGAATTACATTTATAATTTCCATCCTCATGATGGAGAAGTTATTGCCCAAGCATGGGGGAGACTGAAGTCACTAATGCTCAAATGTCCCATTCATGAGCTCCCAGTAATATTGTTATTAATAATTTCTATGCAAGGCTTTCAGGACATTACAAGGACTATCTAGATACTTGTTTAGAGGGATCCTTCACAAGTAAGGAGGTAAAAGCTAAGTGGGATATTTTTGAAACAATTCAAATAAATACCAAAGATTGGGATAACGACAAAGGTAAAGAACCAGGTATAAACTATGAGTATGATTGCATTAAGTCTTTCGCTAAAACTGCTGATTTTCAAGAGCTTAGTGCTAAATATGGTATTGATCCTCAAATTCTTGTTGATTATTATAGAACCTTTTCTTCTCATATTAATTCTCCTAAAGAAAAATGGGACATGTATCATGAGCCTTATAAAGACACTTGCATGGAAAATGAAATTGTTATTAATGATAACAATAAACATGCTCAAACCTCTGAAAGTACTACTTTTTATAAGCATGTTAATATTTGTGGAATACATAGACCTTGTGAGAATAATCAAATTGAAGAAGAATATTGTATCACCCACAGAAATGAAAAAACTAGAACATGGTATAGGGCTCTAAATGATCTTGGTAAAAAAGTTTGTGCCCTCTATCCTTTTATTTGTGAACTTTGCTTTGAAGTGGCTCATTTCAATTTTCAATGCTCATGCCATAATAATAGCCCTTCTAATCCAATGAGTACTGCAAGTTTGTATTGTGATGACATGATCACTCCTAATTAGCATGATGAATATAATATTTTCAGTCCACCTACTATTGAGGAGGAAATTAATTATGATTACAATATGCCTCCTATATTTGATGATTATGGTGATGAAAATAATAATGATAGCTATTTTGTTGAATTTGCTCCCACTACAATCAATAAGAATGACTATGTTTATGTGGGGAGTATTAATTCTTTTATGCATATGGTTCATGATAAGAATGTTTCTTCTGATAGTTATATTGTTACTTTTATTCATGATGCTACTGAAAGTTATTATGAGAGAGGGAAACATGGTTTTATGTGTCTAAACAATATTAAGTTTCCCCTCTTTATGTTGGAAATTTTGAAGTTGCACTTGTTTTGCTTTCCTATGCATGTTGCTTTGTTCTTTCATGACTTGTTTATTTACAAGATTCCTATGCATAGGAAGTGGGTTAGACTTAAATGTGTTTTGAATTATCTTCTTGATGTTCTCTTTTACTTCAATTCATATTTCTTATGTGAGCATCTTCTCAAACTATCATGCCTAACTTAAAGGCGTTAAAGAAAAGTACTTATTAGGAGATAACCCAAAAGTTTTAGATGAGTCTTGGAAGTTATTACCTCTATAATAACCGCTCCTTATCCTTTTTATTTGGTTTTTGTGCCAAGAGTAACCTCTAATGAGGGAGAAGTAATGATTGGGAAAGTTGCTGTCCCGAAACAGATTTCTGTGATTCACCGTAAAAGTTCGTGTAAAATCTCTGTACATCCTTTTGAGGCGTGAATGTTTGTGCTTCTGACCCAGGTTGTTATCTAACTTTCTTTAGTTCAAGACTTTTTTATTTGAGCAACATAATGTCTTAGAAAAAATTTGTCTTTACCTGCTGGTCTATTTTGACAGATTTCTGCCATTTTCTGCATTTGCTTCTTGTTGGTTCCTTTTTGAGTTCTTTTGGGGAATTGAGCTTTTTTAGGGAAGTACTACAGTAGCTAGTGTTCTAATGGAAGTTTTATTGGTGTTGGAACTGAATCTAAAGACCTATTATCTTGAGTACACTAATGTTGCTAATAAAGATTGTGTGAAGTTTTGTATGAAGGAAATATTTCAGGTGTATGGAAGGAATGTGTAATAAGATGAAGGATGGACTAAAGCTCAAGATTGGGGATGCCACGCGTGTCACCACAAGAAATATCCAAGAAGTACAAGCGTCAAAACTTGGGGATGCCCAAGGTATCCCCCTCTTCATCAATAAAAATCCCAGGTTTCTTCCAAACACTTCATTTTTATTGTTTCATGCACAGTTGTGTTGTTCTTGGAGCGTCTTATTTTTTGTTTTTGTTTTTGGTTTTTCGTTTGCTTGGTTTTCTTAGTTTTCTTGAATAAATTGGTTGGACCCCCTCTTTCATACATTGGTTTTAAATAGTTTGGTTTGGAATGGAAAAGAGTAGGAAAGTTCATGCTTAAGTGGAAAAGAGAGCTTGTTTTGACTATGGCCTATGCTTTGTCATGCCATCCTTGATATTGTTTTGGATTTATGCTTAGTATTCTTTGCTGTAGTATGACTTGTTATAAACAATTGAGATTGCTTAATGTGCCTTGGAAGGATCATGCGTTGTTTTAGCATATTAAAGCATAGTATTATGGTATTCTCCTTTGATGCTTTATTTGGGTTGACTTGGCACATGCTCACACCATGTTATGACTATCCCAAGTCACCATAGCCTTTATGATCCTTTAGTTTTCAACTTGTAGTATCACTTTATGCTTTGATTAATGATGTTTTGTCGCTCTGCATGATTATGGCCATTATTGCTCTCTTAATTGGTCGCTCCCAGTCTTTTGCTAGCCTCCGCAACCAAGCCACTCATGCATCCAACTCCTAAAACCAAGTTATTCCAAAGAGTCCACCATACCTACCTATTAGCTTATGCTATTCCAAGTATATTCATGTTTTTTTACCTTCCAAATTAAACTTGTTATGAGAAAACTAGTGAGTAAAGCTCTCACGAACTTGATGGCTCACTTTACTTTTCTTGCCCTTAATAAACTTGAACCATTGTGTCGTCTATGTTGTATATGCTTGCACTTATTTGTTGGGGATTAGCAGAACCATGCTGTCTTGGGGAACGCTTTCAACATTGTACTGGTACTTTGTACCTAGTTGATATCATGCTCTTTTGTCTATGGATGTCATCGGTGTGAAATGAAAGGGGAGCTTGCAAGTCCATGGAGTTATGTATATGTGTTAGAGAAACGCCTGGGCCGCTGGTCTAACCCATGCTGACATGGTGGAAACCTGCAGCGTAACCATAATGAGCTATCTATGAAGCATTCTTCTTATAAAAAAAAGTCCTATATTGAGAAAAAAAGAGGAAAAGAAAAAAAAAGATTATGAAAAGAGGAAAGAGAGAAAAAAGCACCATATTCCCATGGTAAATAAGAAGATTGCTGAGATGCTCGTTGTCTGTTTGCCTTGTCATTTTGATATGGGGATTCTTTCGTATCATCGGGCAAGGGGTACCCCGTTGGCGGTTCTCTATGATACACATGTACTTACAATGACAAGAACTTACCGGTGACTAAACTTGAGTAGCATGAGGAGCAGCCCTCGTATACAAGGGACATGAGATTTCCAACTTATACTTTGTCAAGCATATACTTCATGGTTTGTTCACTTTAACCTTAATCACTTCAAGATGCTTATGATAGGGGCAATGAGAGCTGAAAGCTAAAAAGTACCATAATTTTTGGAAGCTCTTTATGAGACTTGAATCCCTACTTCCTTCTATGAAGGCATTTCTTTTACTTTTATGTTGAATCTCCACCTTCTATCTTTATGCACCTATTGAGAGAGCATAGTGTCCATTCTTAGTTCTATGTGCATTGTCCCAAGACTTGTTGATTGATGCATAACTTTGATATTGCTTGTTTTAAACTATTTGTATCTAGTCACTCTTATGAACTTTGAAGGTGTCCTATGCATTTATATTTGCTACTCTATGAGGGACAAGCTGAATGCCACTATCCTATGTTTTCTTTATGTGAAAGAAACTAACGTCTTGCAAAGCATTGTTATTCATGAATCTTTTGTTTGTGCCTTTTCATGTTGAAACATAGTTGCTATGTCTTATTGTTAGAACTTTGTCTTTCATGCTATGTTGAAGTACTATAATCCCAGCTAGCAATGTTTTACAAATACTTTGATGAAGTTTATGATGGTGCATGTCACCTCAAAAATTATTCTTTCTTTTTATCACTTACCTACTCAAGGACGAGTAGGAGTTAAGCTTGGGGATGTTGATACGTTGTAAACGTATCTATAATTTTTGATGTTCCATGCTTGGTTTTATCTGCTCTCTTATGTTTTGCCCACACTTTGGAGTACTTTTCATATGATTTCTTGGACTAACCTATTAACAAGAGCCACAGTGCCAATTGCCTGTTGTCCGCTGTTTTTTGTTCCAGTAAAGTCAGAAAATCAATATTCTCAGAATTGGACCGGACAAAAGCCAAAGTCGATATTTTACCGGAAGACTCACGGAGCCAGAAGACAAGACGGAGAGGGGCCACAGGGCAGCCACACCATGTGGTGGCGCGGGCTAGCCCTAGCCGCACCACCAGGTGGTGTGGGCACCCTGGCCGCCCACCGACCTTGCCTCTTCGCCAATAAGATGTCTCCCGATGCATAAACCCTAAATCATCAAGCCTTTAGCCACGAAAAGTTCCGCAACGCCGCCACCACCGAAGGGGAGATTCGGGGGACATAAAGTCTCTGTTCCGGCACCCTGCCGGGATGGGGAAGTGCCCCCAGAGCCATCTCCATCGATCTCCACCACCATCTCCATCACCATTGCTGATTCCCATGATGAGGAGGGAGTAGATCTCTCTCAAGGCTAAGGGTTCTAACGGTAGCTATGTGTTCATCTCTCTCTATGCGTGATCATATTGTTATCATGAGCATGTAATATATAGATCTACCTTGCTACTCAAGTGCTTTAATAGATCTCTGCTCTCCCCATGTGTGTGAAGTTGACAGTGTGCACACCATGGTGGTAGTTAGGCTAGAGATTACAAATACTTGTTATGAGTTATATTTGGAGTTGGATGTCTCTATGAAATTGTGGTTTTTGTTTGAACCATTTAGAGCTCAAGGTGATAGTGTGGGGTTATCTAGATGCGGAAAGCGAACTTTGAGGTGTGTTGTTATAGCCCTACCATCGATTAGAGTGTTCAACCAGAGAGTAGTTAAGAGTAGTATCATAAAGAGAAGATATTTATATGAGAGTGTTCACTAGTGAAAGTATGATCCCTAGGCCTTGTTTCTAAGCATTAAAACATCGTTTGCTACTAGATCTGTTACATGTTCGCTTGCTTCCATCTTTATTTCAGTTTGCCTTTAGTCTCTTCCACACCATCAAGCTACTTTCTAGCACCGTTACCACTTGTAATTATACATACCACTTCTACAAACCTCTGCACTTGGAGGCCCAACAATTGTCTACAAGAATAGAAGTGCGTAGACATCAGCAACGTATCAACATCCCCAAGCTTAACTCCTGCTCGTCCTCGAGTAGGTAAGTGATAAAAAGAAAGAATAATTTTGAGGTGACATGCACCATCATAAAATTGATCAAAGTATTTGTAAAACATTGATAGCTGGGATCATAGTACTTCAACATAGCATGAAAGATAAAGTTCTAGCAATAAAACATAGAAACTACGTTGCAACATGAAAAGGCATAAACAAAAGATTCATGAATAACAATGCTTTGCAAGACGTTTGTTTGTTTCACATAAAGGAAACATAGCATAGTTGCATTCAGCTTGTCCCTCATAGAGTAGCAAACATAAATGCATAAGACACCTTCAAAGTTCATAACAGTGACTAGATACAAGTAGTTTAAGAACAAGCAATATCAAGTTATGCATCAATCAACAAGTCTTGGGACAATGCACATAGAACTAAGAATGGCCACTATGCTCTCAAAGTAGGTGCATAATGATAGAAGGTGGAGACTCAACATAAAAGTAAAAGAAAGGCCTTCATAGAAGGAAGTAGATATTCAAGTTTCATAAAGAGCTTCAAAAAATTATGGTACTTGTTAGCTTTCAGCTCGCATTGCCCCTATCATAAGCATCTTTAAGTGATTAAGGTTAAAGTGACACAACTAAGAGGATATGCTTGACAAGTTATAAGCTGAAATCTCATGCCCCTTACTTACGAAGACCGAACCTCATGCTACTCAACTTTAGTCACAAGTAAGGTCTTGTCATTGTAGGTACATACGTATCAAAAAGAACCGCCAATGGGGTACCCCTTGCACATGATACAAGAGCTATACCATATTCAAAATGACAAGGCAAGCAGACAATGAGCATCTCAGCGATCTTTGTTTTGCTATTTGCATAGGTTTTTATTGAGGATGCTTCATAGATTGCTCATTATGGTTACGCTGCAGGTTTCCACCATGATTACGCATGGATTAGACCAGCGGCCCAGGTGTTTATCTAACACACATACAAACTCCTTGATCTTACAAGTTCCCCTTTTATTTCACACCACCGAGATCCATAAGCAAAAGAATCATGATATCAACGGGGTACAATGTACAAGTGCAATGTTGAAAGCGTTCCCCATGATACATGGTTCTGCTAATTTCAACTTATAAAGCACAAGAATATACGCAACAAAGATGGACACAATGGTTCAAGTTTATTAAGTACAAGAAAAGTAAAGTGTACCATCAAATTCGTGAGAGCTTTAAGCACTAATTTTCACATAACTAGTTTAATTCGGAAGGTAGATAAAAACATGAATATACTTGGAATAGCAAATGCTAATAGGTAGGTATGGTGGACTCTTTGGAATAACTTGGTTTTAGGAGTTGGATGCATGAGTGGAACTCATACTTGATTATGTATGCTCGCAAAAGACTGGGAGCGCCAACTAAGAGAGCAATAATGGCCATAATCATGCAAAGCGACAAAACATCATTGATTAAAGCATGAAGTGATATTACAAGTTGAAAACTAAAGGATCATAAAGGCTATGGTGACTTGGGATAGTCATAACATGGTGTGAGCATGCGCCAAGTCAACCCAAATAAAGCATCAAAGGAGAAGACCACAATACTATGCTCTAATATGCTAAAACAACGCATGATTCTTCCAAGGCACATTAATCAATCTCAATTGTTTATAACATGTCATGCTACAACAAAGACCACTAAGTATAAAACCAAAACAATATCAAGCATGTCATGACAAAGCAAAGGCCATAGTCAAAAACAAGCTCTCTTTACCACTTAAGCATGAACTTTCCTACTCTTTTCCAATCCAAACCAAACTATTTGAAAACTAATGTATTAAGGAGGGGGTCCAACCAATTTATTCAGAAAACTAAGAAAACCAAGCAAACGAAAAACAAAACGAAAACAAAAAAATAAAACGCTCCAAGAACAACACAATTGTGCATGAAACAATAAAAATGAAGTGTTTGAAAGAAACCTGGGATTTTTATTGATGAAGAAGGGGATGCCTTGGGCATCCCCAAGCTTTGATGTTTGTACTTCTTGGGTATTTCTTGGGGTGACACGCGTGACATCCCCAAGCTTGAGCTTTAGTCCATTCTTCATCTCATTACTTATTCCTTCCAAACACCTTAAATTTTTCTTCATATAAAACTTCACACAATCTTTATTAGCAACATTAGTGCACTCAAGATAATAACTCTTTTGGTTCAGTTTCAAAAGCAATACAACTTCCATTAAAACACAAGCTACTGTATCACTTCCCTCAAAAATCTCAATTCCCCAAAAGAACTCAAAAAGGAACCAACAAGAAGCAAATGCAAATAATGGCAGAAATCTGTCAAAATAGACCAGCAAGTAAAGATGATTTTTTTCGAAGACCTTCTGTTGCTCCTATAAACAAGTGTTGAACTAAGAAAAGTTAGATAACAACCTGGGGCAGAAGCACAAATATTCAAGCCTCAAATAGACGTATAGAGATTTTACATGAATTTTTATGGTAAAGAACAAAAATCTGTTTTGGGACAACAACTTTCCCAAGCATTACTTCTCTCTCATTAGAGGTTACTCTTGGCACAAAAAGCAAATAAAAAGGATAAGGAGCGGTTATTACAGAAGTAATAACTTCCAAGACTCATCTAAAACTTTTGGGTTATCTCCCAATAAGTACTTTTCTTTAACGCCTTTAAGTTAGGCATAAGAAGCAAGAAAAAGAATCGAGTGTTCTCAAATGAAGAAGCATTAAGAGCAAATTTTGTTTTCATAGGAGAAACAAAAGAGATCTTCTCTCTCTTCTTAGGGAAGTGTTCTATACCTTTCTTGAGTGGGAGTTGATATTTAATGGTACCTTCTTTTATATCAATTATGGCACCAACAGTTCTAAGAAAAGGTCTTCCCAAAGTAATAGGACAAGAAGCATTACATTCAACATCTAAAACATAGAAATCAATGGGGACATAGGCATTGTTAACCATGATAAGAACATCATTAAGACTCCCCATGAGTTTATTTTTAGCATTATCATCAATTGGGACATTTAAATAACAATCTTCAAGTGGTGGCAAATCAAGCATATCATAAATCTTTCTAGGCATAATAGAAACACTACTATCAAGATCACATAAAGCTTTGAAATCAAAATCATTCACTTTCATATCAATGATGGGTTCCCAATCATCTTCTTGTTTCATAGGAATAGAAGCTTTATGTTTCATCTTTTCTTCTTTGATTTTTATGAGAGCATCAGTAATGTATTTTGTAAAAGCCATATTCATAGCACTAGCATTAGGACTTTTAGCAAGCTTTTGTAGGAACTTAATAACTTCATAGATGTTCCAGCCATCAAGATCAAAATCAAATTTATCATCTAAAGTAGTAGAGCTATTACTAGCTTCAACACTAGTGGTAGTGATAGTAGAAACACTAATGTTTCTAGCAATTTCATCTTCTCGCTCCCACTTAGCATGCAATTCAGCTAATAGTCTAACATTTTCATCAATTCTAACTTGTATGCATTAGTAACAGCAAAGGGATTCTCATTAGTTTCAGATTTAGCAGTCATTTTATTCAAAGAAGATTATGCTTCAACCAATGATGCTATATTTCTTTCAGCATTAGAGAGTTTTTTCTCAATAGTTTTATTGAAAGCGTTTTGGTTACTAATAAAATCTTTAAGCATAACTTCAAGTTCAGAGGGAGCACTCCTATTATTGTTGTAGGAATTTCCATTATTGGGAGGATAGGGCCTATAATTATTACCAAAATTGTTCCTATAGGCATTGTTGCTAAAATTATTATTTCTTATGAAGTTCACATCAACTTGCTCTTCTTGATCAACCAAAGAAGCTAAAGGAACATGATTTGGATCAATATGAACTTTCCCATTAACAAGCATGGACATAATAACATCAATTTTATCACTCAAGGAGGAGGTTTCTTCAACAAAATTTACCTTCTTACCTTGTGGAGCTCTCTTGGTATGCCATTCAGAATAGTTAACCATCATATTATCCAGAAGCTTCATTGTAGCACCCAAAGTAATGGTCATAAAGGTACCTCCAGAGCAGAATCCAATAGATTTCTTGAAGAATAGTTTAATCCTGCATAAAAGGTTTGGATAATCATCCAAGCAGTTAGTCCATGAGTGGGACCAAAGATATCATTCTTTCCCAAGCTTGAGCAACATGTTCATTATCAGATTGTTTAAATTTCATTATTTCACTTCTCATAGATATAATCTTAGCAGGAGGATAATATTTTCCAATGAAAGCATCTTTGCATTTAATCCAAGAATCAATACTATTCCTAGTTAAGGAATTCAACCATTCTTTAGCTTTTCCTCTCAAAGAGAAAGGTAACAATTTAAGCTTAATAATATCCCCATATATATCCTTATGCTTTTGCATCTCACAAAGTTCAACAAAGTTATTTAGATGAGCAGCAACATCTTCATTACCAATACCAGAAAATTGTTCACTCATAACAAGATTGAGCAAAGCAGGTTTAATTTCAAAGAAAGTGGCTTTAGGAAAAGGTGGAGCAATAGGTGTGCACATGAAATCATTGTTGTTGGTGCTAGTAAAGTCACACAATTTAGTGTTTTCAAGAGTAGTCATTTTTTGTGTTTTTAATAAAGAAAGCCTACTAGACCAACTAATTTTGTGTGTGTTTTTGATAAAGAAATAAGCAAACAAAGCAGAAAATAAACTAAGCAAAACAAAAACAACAAAGTAAAGAGATTGGTTATGAGGGACTCCCCTTGTGACGATGTCCTTGACTCCCCAGCAATGGCGCCAGAAAATATGCTTGATGGCCCAAAATATATCGAGCTCGTTGGGGAACCCCAAGAGGAAGGTATGATGAGCACAACAACAAGTTTCCCTCAGTTATGGAACCAAGGTTATCGAACCAGTAGGAGCAAGGAAACACCTCCAAGGTGTTGTTGCCAACTTGGAATCCTGCACAACACAACCACATAACTTTGCCCCCAACTTACAGCAAGGTTGTCAATCTCACCGGTTTGGATGAAAACAAAGGATTAAATATATCAAGTGGAAGAAAGTAAAAGCTTGTAGAAAGTAAACATAAAATAGTAAACATTTGTAGATTGATGGTAAAAGAAAGGACCGGGGTCCATAGTTCACTAGTGGTGGCTCTCCTTAAGATAGATAACATGTTGGGTGAACAAATTACAGCGGGGCAATTGACACACATCGAGAACGCATACATGCATATACTAATCATCTTGACTCCTTTGAGATTCGATTGGGCATTACAACATTATACATAGACCGTAATCCAACTGCATCTATGACTAATAATCCACCTTCAGGTTATCATCCGAACCCCCTCTAGTATTAAGTTGCAAGCAACAGATAATTGCATTACGCATTGCGTGTAAAGTAAACAATACGATTGTTCTATGAACAAAGGATTGTTGTTTTCTCCCTAGTAGCAACAACACATCTAGTACCTTAATTATTTCTGTCACTTCCCCAGATTACTAGAGGCATGAACACACTATCAAGCATAAATACTAACTCTTGGAGTTGCTAGCATCTACTTGGCCAAGATAGCTACTAACAACGGAAAGCATGCAAGATCCCAAGTAACAAAGACATGATAGAATCAATAATCAATCTGAAATAGCATCTCAATATCCATCGGATCCTCGCAAACACAACATGTATGATTACAAATAGATGATATTGATCATGAACGGAGCTCACAAGATCTAAACATGATAGCACAAAAGAGAAGAACCAGCCATCTAGCTACTACATGGACCCGTGGTCCAAGGATGAACTACTCACGCATCACACCGGAGGCTTGCAAGATGATGAAGAAGGCCTCCAGGGTGAATTCTCCTCTCCGTCAGGGTGCCAGGAAGAGCTTGAGATCCCTCCCGATCTAGGGATGGAGATGACGGCGGCTAGAGACTCTTTCGTGGAATTTTGATTGGGTACTTAGGGTTTCTGTATCGGAGGCATCTTATAGGCGAAAGGAAAGGCCAAGGGGGTTCCCTGGGTGGCCGCACCACCCCTTGGCACGGGCCAGGCCTGACCGCGTGGCCTGGTGGTGTGGCCGCCCCTGGCCCCTCTCCGTCTCGTATTCTGGCTCCGTGTCCCGCTCGGTGAAAAACTGACTTTGCCTTTTGTCCCGTCCAATTCCGAGAATATTCATTTTCTGACTTTCCTGGAACCAAAAACAGCAGAAAACAGGCAGCTGGCACTGTGGCATCTTGTTAATAGGTTAGTCCAAGAAAGTGTATGAAAATACTCCAAAGTTGGAAAAACATAAGAAAGTAGATAAAAACCAAGCATGGTACATCAAAAATTATGGATCGTTAGCAACGTATCATCTTTCAATGCATTGTTATTCATAATCTTTGTTTGTATGCTTTCATGTTGCATGCATAGTCACTATGTATTATTGTTAGAACTTCATCTTTTAGGATCATGTTTAGAGTTCTTTGATCCCAACTATCAATGTTATAAATACTTTGATCAAGATTATGATGGTGCATGTCACCTCAAAAATTATTCTTTCTTTTTATCACTTACCTACTCGATGACGAGCAGGAGTTAAGCTTGGGGATGTTGATACGTTGCTGACGTATCTATAATGTTTGATGTTCCATGCTTGTTTTATATCTCCTTTATTATGTTTTGTCCACACTTTGGAGTATTTTTATACACTTTCTTGGACTAACCTATTAACAAGATGTCACAGGGCATGTTGCCTGTTTTCTTCTGTTTTTGGTTCTAGAAAATCCAGAAAATGAATATTCTCGGAATTGGACCGGACAAAAGCCAAAGTCGATATTTTACCAAAAGACTCATAGAGCCAGAAGACGAGACGGAGAGGGGCCAAGGGCTGGCCACACCATGTGCTGGCGTGGGCTAGGCCTGGCCGCGCCACCAGGTGGTTGATGACCCACAAGTATAGGGGGTGTATCGCAGTATTTTCGAGGGAAGTGAAACCCAATTTATTGATTCGACACAAGGGGAGCCAAAGAATATTTATAAGCCTTAACAACTGAGTTGTCAATTCTATTGCACCTGGAAACAATCTTGCTCACATCAGGTTATTAGTAGCAACAGTTTGTAGTAGGAATAGTGAAGTAACAACAGGAGTAAAGTAAAGACAACAGTAACAATAGCAGCAAATAGTAGGATTCAAGTGCGGTAGGCATAGGGATGGATGGACGGGCGTTGCATGGAGAAGACAATTCACATAGCAATCAGAACATAGGGCAATTGCAGATAAATAAGATAAAGCATCCAAGTACTAGACAATCCTAGGGATGTGTTCCATATATAGTCATACGTGCTCGCAATGAGAACTTGCACAACATCTTTTGTCCAGTCAGTCCGTTTGAAGCGGTGCCTCAAGGGAACTTCTGGCAATTAAGGTGCTCCTTTTAATAGAGCACCGAAGCAAAGCATTAACACTTCATGAACACATGTGATCCTCACATCAAAGCCATTCCCTCCGGTTATCCCAATTTCTGTCACTTCGGGGCCATTGGTTCCGGACAACAACGTGTGTATACAACTTGCAGATAAGACCATAAACAATACTATCATAATGAATCAATAACATGTTCAGATCTGAAATCATGGCACTCGGGCCCTAGTGACAAGCATTAAGCATAACAAGTTGCAACAAAGTCATAAAGCACTAATAAAAGATACTAGGCACCATGCCCTAACAATCTGATGCCATTACATGAATGATCTCATCCAATCCCTACCATCCCCATAGCCTACAGCGGAGCATTACTCACTCATAGATGGGGGAAACATGGATGGTCGATGGAGAAGCGATGGCGATGATGATGGTGATGATCTCCTCCAATTCCCCGTACCGGCAAGGTGCCAGAACGGAGTTTCTGGTGCTGTTTCGTGGAATCTGGTGGTGGCGACGGAGCGGAACTCCTTCTGGAAAAACGTCGACCCCCCTGAGTTTTTAGGTCAAAAGGCAACTATTAGGCGAAGAGGGAGATCGAGGGGGAGTCTGGAGCGGCCAGACCACCCCTGGCGTGGCCTGGGCTAGCCCGCGCGGCCAAGTGGTGTGGCCTGGGCCCAACCCCCCTCCGTCTCATATTCTGGCTCCGGGAGTCTTCTGGTGAAATAGGATTTTTGGCATATTTTCCTGGATTTTTCCTGATAGTTGATTTTCTGCACAAAAAGTAGACACCAAGGCAATTCTGCTGAAAACAGCATCAGTCCGCGTTAGTTGCATCCAAATCACACAAGTTTAGAGGAGAAATAATTGAAAAAGTGTTCGAGAAAGTAGATACATTTTGGACGTATCAACTCCCCCAAGCTTAGCTTATTGCTTGTCCTCAAGCAATTCAGTTGAAAACTGAGTGCGATAAAAGAACTTGCATGAATACATTTGCTTCATATGATGTATATATTCATAATAAGGAGTATGCAACTAAGTTTACTTAATAAGCATTGCAAGCTATGAAGAGATTCCAACTCAAAAATAATAAGTAGCATGAAGCATAAACATAAGCAACATTACAATGCTCATAAAAAAGTATGATAGAGTGGTATCTCGCTTGCCTTTGATCTAAGGCACCTCTGAAGTTCAAGTGAAGACTAGAAGTAAAGATGTCAAAGATACAAGCATCAAAGTCATAACACAAATAATCAAGTTTTGAGGCAAGCACATTACACTAAGAATGACAACTATGCTCTCAAGAAGGTGCTCATAGAATATGTGGAGACTAAACAAGGAAACGCAAAAGGTTTTGAATAGTTTGAAAGGCTTCCAAATGCTGAAAGTATGGTACTCGTTAGCTTTGAGCTCTCATTGCCCCTATCATAAGCGTCTTTAAATGGTTAAGGTTAAAGTGACACAACTAAGAGGATATGCTTGACAAGTTATAAATCGAAGTCTCATGCCCCTTGCTTACGAAGACCAATCCTCTTGCTACTCAACTCCAGTCACGAGTAAGCTCTTGTCATTGTAAGTATATACGTATCATAGAAAACCGCCAACAGGGTACCCCTTGCACATGATACATGAGCTATCCCATAATCAAAATGACAAGGCAAGCAGACAATGAGCATCCCAATGATCTTTTTATTTACTATGTGCATAGATTTTTATTGAGGATGCTTCATAGAATAGCTCATTATGGTTATGCTGCAAGTTTCCACCATGATTAGGCATGGCTTAGGCTAGCGGTCTAGGCGTTTCTCTAACATACATACAAACTCCATGATCTTAGAGGAGGATACCACAGTGTCATATGCATGCGTGAGCATGTGCCAAGTCAATTCAAATGAAACAATTAGAGGAGGATACCACAGTGTCATACCAAGTTATGAATAGAGTAATGCAAGCAAACATTCATAAGACATGCTACAAACTATTAGCAAGCTGGAACAAATCATACGAAAGCAAGAACTACTAAGCATCCAAAGATAACATACACCCTACACGAACAGACTAATCATACCCACAATGATGAGTATATGTACAAAAAATGAAAAGAAATAGAGTTCGTTACTAGCCTCTTACCAGACCTCAAGTTGTCATTAATCCTCCTTATTGCTCTTCACTTGTGTGGCTTGAATAATAATATGAAACCAATATCCACTGAGGACTGCTGAACCCTGCAACAAACTCACAAAACCAAACAAGAACGACAATTTTTTTGTTATTTTCGATTTTAAAATAAGAACCAAAAAGGAAAAGCAAGCAAAGAAAAATCTTTTTGGGTTTTTCGAATAGTTCAAACAAAGCAAAAAGGGAAAAACAAACCAAAGCGAAAAGAAAAAAACAAAGAGGAACAACATAAATATTTTTGGTCTTTTTGTGTTTTAGAAAGCAAAAGCAAAGAAAGAACGAAAACTAAAAAGAGAACGAAACATGAATATACAAGTTACCAACGCAACATGATAAGGAGATGAGTGCAATGCCGACATACCTCCCCCCAAGCTTAGGCTTTTGGCCTAAGTGGGTGTCAATCCATGTACTAATAAGGGTTCCAAGCAGGCGGGTCATGATAAGAATGATCGTTGTTGGGCCCATGGGAAGAAGAATAAGCTCCCCAATCATAAGCAGGCTGCTGATATGAAGACTCCCCCTCATTCGAGGGCTGGAACGAATCATCCGTGACCTCCCTTCTAGTATCATGCTCCTGTTGGGAGAGCTCTCCCATGTACGTGTCAAGCTCCTCCTCAGTGAGGGACCATCCTACCCTGTTGTTAAGGTTAAACAAAACAGGTGCAGGCAAAAGAACAACACACTCGGACTTGCTCTTTCTCCAACCAGCTTTGAGAAAGGTTATTTCATAAGACAACTCACTCAAACTAGCCCACGAGAAAACAAATTTATGCTGTATCATGGAATTAACATCAAGCCTTTCTATGGGGAACTGTAGGTCTAGATGATGAGGCACTAAACCATGCAATGCTAGTAAACGAGAAGCAAAGGCCTCCACAAATTCCACCTTTCTCACAGTTAGCAGCAAGACGGAAAGCTATCAAAGCACCTAAGTTGTAAGACCTATCTCGTTTAAGAGCAGCAGAGATAAATGCTAGATCATATGAAGATAACTTATTGGCAGTTTTCCTAGCAAAAACACACTTGGCAATAAAGTAGGCAAAGTAGCGAATAGAGGGAAGATGAATGTTACGGATTTTTCCACTCTCCTTCGAGAAGCTGCTCCCTTGGCAAATTTCTGCGTATAAATCCATAAGTGGTTCAGGTCGCTCCTTAATCCTTCTACATGATCCCTATTGAGGTACCTTAATAGCTACACAAAATTCATCGAGAGAAAGGTCGACAACAATATTGTAAATTTTGTAGTGGACCATGGGGTTAGGCAAAGAGTGACTAAATTGAAAATCCTGCACCACAGACATGGTTAGCTTCACAAATTGACAAGGTTCATCTTCCAAAAAGTGCTCCCACCCTGCATTAGAAACCAAAGTGTGGAAATCTTGGAGAATTCCTACAGCTCTCATGAACTCAGAGCATGGATAAATGGAAGGAAAAACTTCCTCCTCCTGGTGGACCTTCATGACCTCAGGCACCCAAAGTTCATGTTGGTTTAGTTGATGATCATTCATCTTCTATTCTGAAATTTAAACACCTATTAAAAAAGTGATTGCAAAGTGAATAAAATGAAGGATACTACTCATAGGAACTTGTAAGAGGCCTAAACATGCATCAAAACTATATCTCTAAGCATCAAACAAGCTTACAAGCTCTCATAACCTGTCACCTACAATAGCAAAATATTCAAGATATAATCCACTAAACACAAATCTACTTAGACAAGGGGAGGAGTCACATACCAGAGAACAAGTGCTCCAAATTTCAGCAACAAAGATGGGCTGAGCAAGGAGATCGAAAAAATCGAGAGCAAGCATAGCAAGAACATGATTTTGAGCAATGAACTGGAGCTTACTCGGGAGAGAGAAGAAAGTGGTAGGTAAGAGAGTTAGTGGAGGGCTAGGGGTGGCCCACACCATGGCATGGCGCCACCCAGGGCAGGTCGCGCCACCAGGTGGTGAGCCTACCTGATGGGTCCCCCTGGTACGCTCCAGGCACTCCTCTGCCCCTTTTTTCACGTAAAAATTTAATATGAATTTTCTGGAATTTTTCGAGACACTTTATTTTGGGCATTTTTCAGGTATAGAAGAATGATTTTCTGACAGGCAATTTTTTTTTTGGAAATGATGCAATGACAAAACAAGGCTAGAACTACAGGAGTTCTAAGACACTCTAACAAGCAAGCAACTAACAACAAAAAAGAAAAATAAACGAAAGCAAAAACTAAAATGGATAGAATAGAAGTAAGTGGAGATAATTATAGTGAAAACATTGTTTTGTTCAACGAAATCCTTTTGTTAACAAGGTTGATCAAGTCTTGTTACCAAAAAAATTTCATATGAGACAAAACTTGTATTCCACTTATGATTATGTTACCTCAACCTTGATAACAATGGTCCCAATCATAATAGTTTCAAAATTTTCTTTTGGTATGGGACAATATATCTCTCCAACTTGAATGCCCTCAACATGTTCAATTGAATTCAAACCATAAGTTCTTTCAATCTTCTTGGGGAAATATACAGTATGTTCCTTGTCATTAACATTGAAAGTCACCTTTCCTTGATTACAATTAATAACAGCTCCTCTAGTATTAAGAAAACGTCTCCCAAGAATAATGGACATATTATCATCTTCAGGCATTTCAAGCACAACAAAATCAGTTAAAATCAAGCAATTATGAGCCACTTGAACAGGTACATCCTCACATATACCAACAGGAATAGTGGTAGATTTATTAGCCATTTGCAAAGATATATCAGTTGGTATTAGTTTTTCTAGTTGAAGCCTCTTATATAGAGAGAAAGGCATAACACTAACTCCAGCTCCCAAATCACACAAAGCAGTTCTAACATAACTGTTCTTAATAGAGCAAGGGATATTTGGAATCCCTGGGTCTCCAAGTTTCTTTGGAACCTTACCATTGAAGGAATAATTAGCAAGCAAAGTAGAAATTTCTTCATTAGGGATCTTCCTTTTATTCGAGACAATATCCTACATATACTTTGAGTAAGGAGGCAATTTAATAGCGCCAGTCAAAGGAATTTGCAAGAATAAAGGTTTCATCCACTTACAAAACTTATTATAGTGTTCATCTTCCTTTGACTTGTGTTTATTATCAGGGAAAGGCATAGGTTTTTGGACCCAAGGCTCTCTTTCACTACCATGTTTCTTAGCAACAAAATCATATTTAGTGTATTTAGTATTCTTAGTGTGCTTTTCAGGTTCTTCTTCAACTTTTTCTTCATTAGGAGCTTCATTTTCTTCATTACCACTTTCAGTTTCAGCATCAGAAATAGATATACTATTAGGATCTATAGCAGGTTCAGAGGGTTCTACAACAGTTTTATGTTTCTTTTTCCTTTTCTTACGAGTAGAACCACTATTTTCAGCTTGTTGAGAATCCTGCTCAATTCTTTTGGGATGCCCCTCAGGATATAGAGGATCCTGGGTAGCAACACCACTTCTAGTTCTAATTTCAGAAGCATGTTTTTCTTTAGCAGCATTAACTAGCAAGTCTTTTTGCACTTTAATGAGTTGATCTATTTGAGTTTGAACCATTTGAAAGTGTTTAACAATCATTTTAACATCATTAGCGGTTCTTTCCACAATATCTTTCAACTCAACAATAGCTCTAGTGTTTTCCATTAGATGATTTTGCACCCTTTTATTAAAATTATCTTGCTTAACAATAAAGATATCGAATTCTTCTAAGCATTGATCAGGAGGTTTAGAGTAAGGGATATCACCTTCATCAAAGTGTTGGAGACAGTGTACCTCGATAGTGGATGAGTAGGGAATAGGCTTACATAATTCTTCTATAGGAGGTAAATTCTTGACATCTGTAGCTTTAATTCCCTTCTCCTTAAGATATTTCTTAGCTTCCTTCATCACTTCATCATTTAATTCAATAACTCCCCTCTTCTTTGATGTTGGAATAGGTACTGGTATAGTAGGTTCAGGAGGAGTCGAATCTTCATAGTTCTTACTTATTTTAGCCATCAATTCCTCAACTTCCTTGGGAGTCCTATTCCTAAAAACACAATCATCACAACTATCTAGGTATGTCCTAGATTCTTCGGTTAGTCCATTATAAAATATATCAAGAAGCTCATTCTTAGGTAATGGACTACCAACCTGTGCATGAATCAAAGCACAAAACCTTGCCCATGATTCGGGCAATATCTCTTTTTCTCCCTGTTTAAAATCAAAAAGTTCCTACAAAATAGCATGTCTAGCACTAGGAGGAAAATATTTCTGCAGGAAAGTACTAATCAAGCAATCAAGGATATCAATAGATCTAGGAGGTAAATTACTAAACCAAGTTTTAGCTTCTCCTTTCAGTGAAAAGGGGAAAATCTTAGCAACAAAGTAAGTACGCATCTTAATATCATCAGAAAACAAGCCACTCATGGTAGAAAGTTCATTCATATGTGCTACCACACTTTCATTCTTAGTCCCAAAAAAGGTTCTTTCTTGACAATAGCTATATAAGATAGATCGAGAGAAAAATTATAATCTTTATCTTTAATGTTTATGGGAGAAGCAACAAACTTAGCAATAGGAGACAATTTGGGTCTAATAGTACGCCTCTCAAGGAGAATCTTAGCAGTGCTCCTATCATGGGTGTTTTTACATTCTTTAATAAATTCATCGGTCATCTCATCATAACCATCTTCAATATCATAACTCTCACTAGACTCAGGAGAACTAACATGTGTGGTAGTGTCTTCATTAGGAGTTTCAGTATTTCCAGCTATAGTTCTAGCAATCGTAGCATCTAGGAAAGGACCTAATGAACCACTCTTATCAAGCACAGTAGAAGCAACATCATAAGAATCAGAAGTTTCAGATTCAGCAGTAGTAGCAGTGTGTGTAGCATGTGTATGTGGTGGTGTAACAAGCTTACTCATAACAGATGGTGAATCAAGAGCAACAGAGGTGTTCAGAACCGTACCTCTTCTTGTAGTGGATGGTAAAATAGGAACCTTGCCATCACGAGACTTACCCATTATGGATGGATAGCAGCGAACAATAGAGAATCCAAGTGAACTTGATAAATAAAGCTATGCTCCCCGGCGACGGTGCTAGAAAATAGTCTTGATGACCCACAAGTATAGGGGGTGTATCGCAGTATTTTCGAGGGAAGTGAAACCCAATTTATTGATTCGGCACAAGGGGAGCCAAAGAATATTTATAAGCCTTAACAACTGAGTTATCAATTCTATTGCACCTGGAAACAATCTTGCTCACAACAGTTTATCAGTAGCAACAGTTTGTAGTAGGAATAGTGAAGTAACAGTAGTAGTAAAGTAAATACAACAGTAACAATAGCAGCAAACAGTAGGATTCAAGTGCGGTAGGCATAGGGATGGATGGACGGGCGTTGCATGGACAAGACAATTCACATAGCAATCAGAACATAGGGCAATTGCAGATAAATAAGATAAAGCATCCAAGTACTAGATAATCCTAGGCATGTGTTCCATATATATTCATACGTGCTCGCAATGAGAACTTGCACAACATCTTTTGTACAGCCAGCCCGTTTGCAGCGGGGCCTCAAGGGAACTACTGGCAATTAAGGTGCTCCTTTTAATAGAGCACCGGAGCAAAGCATTAGCACTCCATGAATACATGTGATCCTCACATCAAAGCCATTCCCTTCGGTTATCCCGATTTCTGTCACTTCGGGGCCATTGGTTCTGGACAACAACGTGTGTATACAACTTGCAGATAAGACCATAAACAATACTATCATAATGAATCAAGTTCAGATCTGAAATCATGGCACTCGGGCCCTAGTGACAAGCATTAAGCATAACAAGTTGTAACAAAGTCATAAAGCACTAATAAAAGATACTAGGAACCATGCCCTAACAATCTGATGCCATTACATGAACGATCTCATCCAATCCCTACCATCCCCATAGCCTACAGTGGGGGATTACTCACTCATAGATGGGGGAAACGTGGATGGTCGATGGAGAAGCGATGGTGATGATGATGGCGATGATCTCCTCCAATTCCTCGTCCAGGCAGGGTGCTAGAAAGGAGTTTCTGGTGCTATTTCGTGGAATCTGGTGGTGGCGGCAGAGTGGAACTCCTTCTGGAAAAATATCGAACCCCCCTGAGTTTTTAGGTCAGAAGGCAACTAATAGGCGAAGAGGGAGACCGAGGGGGAGTCTGGGGTGGCGAGTGTGGGCCCCCCCGGATTAATCCTCCTAAAATCCCTGTTATGCATACTGCCACGATCCCATGATCAGTTAGTCGTGGCACATAACGAACAAGTATCATTACAACAACCGAGATATACCGAATACAAGACTTACATAAATGCCATTAGGGCTATGCCATCTTCAGCAGCGGAACATCATTACGCGCAGAGCCCAAAAATGCCTCAACCTACAGGCAACTGACCGGGAAGACGTCCTAGCTCGCATAGTCGTCCACTTCACCTCGTCTTGATATCTGACCAAGTTAATAGCCAGGGACAATGCCAATGAGTACTTGGAATGTACTCGCAAACCACCTTAAGATAACTGTAACAACAAGAGGATATGCATTATGGCTGTGGTAGTAGGAGGGCTCCAAGAGAAGTTCTTTTCTAAATTAGTTTCTCTTGTAGATATAACATTTACATATCTTTGTTGAAAACCTTTGTAAATTTTTTGGAAACCTTCTTGAAAAGTTTTAGAAAACATCAGGACTGGGTCACCCATTTGTTCCTTTCTCCCGGTCATCCCATGACCAAACTCCTTTCATACCTTTCTGACCATCCCATGGTCAAAACCTTTCTCCTTTTTGACCATCCCATGGTCAAAATATTTTCAAAGCCTTTGCTTTTCCGAAATCCTTTTTGAAAACAAAACCAGCACCGCTCTACAGAAGTTTGTCCAACCCGTCCTTAACCGTGGACACGGCTGTTCGAATAGATTTACACTCTGGACACGGCTATTCGAATAGATTTACACTCTGCAGAGGTTATACACTTTACCCACACCATCCGGGTACACTACCCTGATCTTCATCGATCGTGGGTCGAGTAACCGATCAAGACTCTCCGGATGCCCACTCCAATATAAGTGCCTACCCTATGAGTGTTAATCCCCTCAAAACCGGTACGTCGGGTACCGAGGACCAACCGGAGCGCTTTTTCCACTTCTCGAGTGTGCGCTTTCAATGAGGGGCTCATAGTAACGCGTGGAGGCCAGCAGACCCTTCATTCCTTCTCTAGGTCGATGTCCCACATGGACTTTTATCGGAGAAGGCCCACCCTCCAGGGATCCCCGATCCCCTATAGTTATTGTGAGGCAGCTTATACCAGAATAGACAAACATCAAATCTAGCCCTGTGCCATACTAGAGTAATGTGGTTGCACGAGTTAAGTTGTTATAGCTAAACTACAAAGAACTGGGTTCATTTTCGTAAACCTTTTTCCTCTGGTTTTTCTCCAGCATTTTATAAAACAAAAACTTTTTCCTTTCTCAATATCTCTTGGGAGGTCCCACCTCACCAAGGTTTTATCAGAAAACATTTGGTAAACTTTTGTCGGGGGTCTTCCCATCCTCTAGCTTTGCTTTGGCTGAAACATGGTCTCTAGAGGGTTATGGTGATATACACCATCTATTATACTAGGGGCAAGTAGGTGTCGCCAAGGGGGTTGTACTTAATAGTACTTAAGTGTAATAGTTCGGAGGAGCCAAACCACTACCATATATATACACCAACATATAGTAAAACAATGCAATTTTGATAAACTGTAGATAAAACATGCATAAGTAAATCAGTAGGACAAGGCTTATGAGCAAGAAGGTGGCTTGCCTGAGACCAGCAATATGGCATAAATGTCCCTGGACTTCTTCTTAGAATACCAAGAATACCAATAATAATTAGATCTCTTCTTCTTGGCGTCAATACAAGCACAACTATCGCCGTGAACGAGTATACATGCAAACAAGCAAGATCACAATCAGACAAGGCATATGAACACCAATACAAGACAACAAGTAATTCAATACGACCAAATTAAGATTCAGATGGTTTTTAGAGGATTGGAATTAGGAGATTGAGATGGTCTTAGAGAAGGGGAGGAACATCTCTTAGGGTTTTATAGCCGAAGGACTACCTAAGAGGGGTTTTGGGACCAAGGACCCATTCTGTATGACACCATTATGTAAAAATGATACCAACAGATAGGCGTCGATAAAATGAATCCAACAAAAGTGGTTTCACTATTTTATCACTTTTCTTTATTTAGTTATGATTTTTCTAGTGGAATAACTTCTAGTTTTAGGGAATAATTCACCAGAAAAGTTCTGGAGCTCCAAAAATTATTTCCTTGGATGTTTTGGTAGGGCTTGATGTACTTGTTCACTGAGAGTTGGAATCAAGTCAAGATAATTACTAGATTGCCCTCAGGAAATTCCCAAAGGCAGCACTAGAAGGTATTTGTCTTATTCACCATAATTAATTTACATTAGATTTTGGTTTGATTCTAAACACACAGTGTAGGTATTTGGAATACCTTTCTGTAGAAATTGGAATCAAGCTTTTTGGAGCTGTAGAGCTACTGAGGTGATTTTATTAGTGAATTAACTAAGCCCAGAACAGATTAATTACAATAATTCAACTGAGGTTTAGAAAATTATTGGCTCCTGGGTTTTGATAGATGTGTACCTTAATGTGTTCCATGAGTTTGAATTGGGTCAAAACAGGTTGTAGCTTGGTATAGGGAATTTTCTAGAGGCAGAGGCAAGGTGATTTTGTTATTTTTGCTAAGGTGGACCATAGCTCCACTTGGCATGAGACAAGGGACATGAGATAGGTACCTGGGATACCTACCAGGGGCATTTTGTTTTACTCCAATTGAAGAAGTAAAACTCACAGAAATAATTTATTAGTGAAAGGGATACATCTGAGGGTTTAATTTACTAATGGCATCCTAGTCAATATTTTTAGTTACTTTCTGCTCAGCATGTTGCCCAAAACACTATGGTACTTGGTAAAAATTAGATCAGGGCATTTGGAAACATTTTCCATTTTTATTTTGAATTAAACCAAGCCGCCTAATAAACAGATCTAGAAAAGGAATTAATAAAAAGGAAAATAGGCCAAGGTGGTCGGGCTAGATCTGGGCGGCAGTGGGCCGCTCGGTGCCAGGGCGGCCCAGTTAGGAGAGGCGGCGCGCGGGAGGAGTTTAAATCCCACGCAGCGAGGCCCGACGGTCAGTGGCTGGCGGGGGCGAAGTGGTATGGCACTCTTGGGGCCGTCCGATCAAGTTGGAGCGTGCGACTGACCGTCGTCGTCCTTGACTGGGAACGCGCGGCGGCACGGAAACCCTAGACAGTGCAGGTGAGTCTAGGGTGCTCACTAGAGGGCTCGAGAAGGGTCGGCGGTGGCACAGGGTGACGCGGTGCACGGCGGCGATTCCGGCGATTTGCGGCAGGGCTGGGTTCGACGCCGGGAGACGGTTCACGTGAATACACCCGAGCGGAGCTTGCCGGAGCTCGCAGAGGAGGCCGCGGGGAAGCATGCATGTCAACGCAGAGGTTCTGGAGGGGATGTAGTGGTCCTGTGGAGTGCAGGGCTACTGCCTGCAGAGAGAAATGGGGCTCGGGAGCGTCAGGTTTGTAGGAGATGCTCCGCTCGGCCGAGAGCTAGAGCGGTGGCCTCCGGTGATCCTGCAATAAACAGAGGTCATGGGGAGGTATATTAGGAAGAGGGTAGACACCCTGAAGGAGAACGAGGGTAGGGAGGAGTGGAAGAGAGGGATTAGCTCGAGGGGGAAGGTGGAGGCCGAGAGTAGAGATCCTCCTTCACCATGGCGAGGGAGAGCTGCAGGGATGGATCTGGAGCTCTCGGGGGAGGCAAGTGGAGTGGGAGGGGAGAAATGAGGGAGTAGGAGGGAGTGGGTGGTCTCTGGCCCTTATAAACCGAAGGGGAGGCTCATGGTGGACCTTGTCCATTTGGGGAAAGTGAGGGAGGGAGGTGGAACAAGGGGAGGATTTTGTCGGCAGGGGGTGGTTTTCTGGTCGAGCTGCAGAGTAGAGGGGGAGGGGTAGCTGCTGCAAGAGGAGTAAAGGGGTTTTGCAAGCCAAGACACCCACATGGGGTTAAGCACTAGTGTCCAAGCACTAGAGGACAAGCTGCTACTGTAATTGCTACAGTGATCATGACCAGAGATGACTGCTGGGTGTTATGGAGGCTTGTTGGTGAAGATTGATGAGGTTTGATGGAGTATGAGTGCAAGGTTTTGATCATAACCCGAATTTGGCAAAATTTATGACTATGAAGAAGATCTTTGAATTGATCTTGGCAAGATGAGTGAAGGGTACTGGTAGATAGTTTAGGTCAGGATACATCTCCAATATTTATTTGGGCTTTTTCAGATGAGTTTTAGTGCCTTTTAGATCAATTAATGAAATAGAGCAAAAATGGTTTCTGGAAGCTCTTTCGATATTTTTACATTGTAAATAGTTGGATTTTGGTGTGAGATGGTCCTAGATACCAAGGCATAGCTTGGGGAATTTTCTTGGAATTTATTGGGAAGGAAAAGTATTTTTAGACAATTATTTCTTGTTTCTGCCATTTAAGAAAAAGGGCAAAAATAAATAATAAGGGATCTCAAGATATTTATTTTTGAGATGGGAGTGTAGGGTATGATATATAGGACTCAATTGTGCTTAAAGTTGGGGAAGTGTTTTGGCAAAAACCAAATTTTCCTTTATGGAAGGAGTTTTGGAAATTTTGACTTATAAGGAGATTTATTAGATTTGGAGCCATAATAATTATGGATAATTATTGATAAATCTTGGTGATCAAGGTAGATGATGTAGACAGGGTGTAGCAAGCATTTGCAACCTTGGGATTGGAGAGTCCAAGTTGATTTTGGTGAAAACTAGAGATTTAGGGATCTTGGGTAAGATTGTTTTCATACCACCGAAACCTTGCTGTATCTTGGAGGTCAGGGCTCCCCTTGGGGCATGGGATATATGTATGGATATACCAAGTGATTTATATTGCAATGGTGTATGGGTTTGAGCTTGATCCTGCTTGAGCTCACCAAGACATGCTTTCAAACTTTGAATAAAATAAGCTTGCCAAAGAAGATTATCAACTAGCCTCCAAAACCTTGTGGGTTTAAGAAGCACAAGGATCCACCTAGAATAAGTGAAGTAGATTTTGATAGACCTATATGAGTATAACACAACCATGCGAAGAGTTTGTCCATAGAAGGTTGGATGATGGTGTGAGCTTCTATCAAAGTAGGCATGTTGACTAGATTTGCAGGAATAGTTATTTTCTTGCCTACAAAACCATCAAGAACAAGTAGGTTGGAGGATGATATAACCAAGGACAAGAGTGGGCCTTGGTAGTCCTTAGTATGGTTAACAAGATGGTTCAAGTGCATTACCAAAAATGCACAAGGGTTGAGAAAGGGAGACAATAAAAAAGGTGATGTTGGAAATAGCTTTCCAAACTTTGCCAAATTTGGCAGATTGAGGGTTTTTTACTAGAATGTGGGTGGTGATGATTTTGATGGGTTGCAAGGTACCAAATCATCATCAAGTGGGTGATGTTGAAGTGTAGATTGAGTAGAAAGTATCCTTTCTTGATATTGGTCTTCATTGACTTGGAAACTTGTAGAATGGATCACTGCAGAATTGATCTGGGTAAGGGTGTTAGATGATCACCTGGTGGTTAGAGATTAGATCCAGGTTGTATTCCGTCTAAGGATTTGGTGATCTTAAAGTAGTTTGATCCTAGAGGATGAGCTCCTAGAGTAGCTCATACTACTTCGGAGCAATCAAGTCAAACATCAGATCAAGACAACTCATCTTACAAACTAAGCAAATCCACTACTGGGGTTACCATCAAGCTAAGCTTGAGGTAAGGTTGGGGGCATTTTGAAGAGGTTGGATTTTTGGGTAAGATGGGAGTCCTTGGTACCTCTAACAAGAGTAGAATTCAAAAGCTTAACACATGTGTTTTGGGAAGACTAGAGATAAGATTAGTTGAGGGTTCTGTTGTGAAAACATGAGGAGGTTATATTATATCTCTCTCCAAAGTTTTGTCAATCGAAGCCACAAAAATAGTTTTGGTTGCATAAGCATCTTGGATCATGTTTTGAAATGCCAGAACATTTGAGAATATGTAAAATGAGCCAGGATAGTTTTGGTAAATAGCTTTTGTAAACAGATGGTGAGGTAAGGAGTATATCATCTAATACACATTCATATGCATAGGCATATTCAAGCAACAAGCAAACACTTCAACACTAAACAAGAAAAGGTTTTTGTTCCCCCTGATTTTTGCATTCTGTACAACTAATCAGGGTTGCTGAAATTGGGATGTTACAGCCAGACCACCCCTGGCGTGGCCTGGGCTAGCCCACGCGGCCAGGTGGTGTGGCCTGGGCCCAGCCCCCCTCCGTCTCGTATTCTGGCTCCGGGAGTCTTCTGGTGAAATAGGATTTTTGGCATATTTTACGGGATTTTTCCTGATAGTTGATTTTCTGCACAAAAAGTAGACACCAAGGCAATTCTGCTGAAAACAGCGTCAGTCCGCGTTAGTTGCATCCAAATCACACAAGTTTAGAGGAGAAACAATAGCAAAAGTGTTCGAGAAAGTAGATACGTTTTGGCCGTATCAACTCCCCCCAAGCTTAGCTTATTGCTTGTCCTCAAGCAATTCAGTTGAAAACTGAGTGCGATAAAAGAACTTTCACGAACACATTTGCTTCATATGATGTATATATTCTCAGCATGTGATCAACTACTTAGACAATTCATAATAATGAGTATGCAACTAAGTTTACTTAATAAGCATTGCAAGCTATGAAGATATTCCAACTCAAAAATAGTAAGTAGCATGAAGCATAATGATACATTGCAAATGTATCTATAATTTTTGATGTTCCATGCTTGGTTTTATCCACTTTCTTGTGTTTTGTTCCAACTTTGGAGTACTTTTCATATGATTTCTTGGACTAACCTATTAACAAGAGCCACAATGCCAGCTGCCTGTTTTCTGCTGTTTTTGGTTCTAGGAAAGTCAGAAAATGAATATTCTCGGAATTGGACGGGACAAAAGCCAAAGTGCCTATTTTTCCGGAAGTCATCAAGTGCCAGAATATGAGACGGAGAAGGGCCAGGGAGCCACCACACCACCTGGCTGCGTGGCCAGGCCTGGCCCGCGCCATGGGGTGGTGTGGCCGCTCCCGGCACCCCCTCAGCCTCTCCTTCCGCCTATATATTTCCCTCGGGACGAAAATGAAGGGTTCGTAGCATGGAAAACAAAAAATTTCTACCGCAAGAACGAACAAAACCCATATCTAATCTAGATAAAAGCCAAGATCTAATCTATTAGACATGTGCAACGAGATAGATCTGTACTAACCCTTGTAGATCCGAAAGCTTTACGAGATTAGATCTCGTGGTTGATGTAGTCGATCACTTGCCGATCTCAAGATCGAGTGGAAGATCCTTCCGGCGCCGCGTTCCGGCAGCGCTTCCGACGTCGGTCACACGTACGGAGTCGAAGCAGACCTTCCTCTCCTCGTTCCAGCGAGCAACGGAGGTAGTAGATCTTCTCCACGGAATCTGAGCAGCACGACGGCGTGGTGGTGGTCGTGGAGTAGAGAATTCTGCAGGGCTTCGCCTAAGCCTGAGCAGAAGAGAGAAAGAGGAGAGAGGCGGCTAGGGTTTGGAGTGGTGGAGGGGCCAAGGGGTGGCGCCTCCACCCCTCTATTTAAAGGAGGGAGGGCGCCTTGGGAGGGGGAGTCCTAGCAGGACTCCCCTCCCTCCTTGGCCGGCGGATTGGGGAAGGGGAAGGAGTCCTCCTCCTCCACGACTCCTTGTCTTTCCCCACAAGGACTCCTTGATCCCTTTCTTGGTTTTCAAGCAAACTCCAAGAATTCTTCCAGAACCTTCCGGAACATTCCGAAACCTTCTAGAATCCTCATACAAATACTCCGGAACATTTCCTAACTCAGAAAATGATCCCCAATATATGAATCTTATTCTCCGGACAATTCCGGATCTCCTCGTGATGTCCCGGATCCAATCCGAGACTCCGAACAACATTCGGTCTCCAACGCACATTCCATATCTACTTAAAACAACTTCAAACCTTAAGTGTGTCACCCTACGGTTCGTGAATATGCAGACATGATGAAGACACCTCTCCGATCAATAACCATTAGCGGGATCTGGAGATCCATAACGGCTCCCACATACTCAACGATGACTTCGTGATCGATAGAACCATTTACATATGAAACCAATTCCCTTTGTCTCGTGATACTATACTTATCCGAGGTTTGATCGTCGGTATCTCCATACCTAGTTCTACCTCGTTACTGATAAGTACTCTTTTACTCGTTCCATGTTATGTCATCCCTTGTGACCTAGTCACATGCTTGCAAGCTAACTAGATGACATTCCACCGAGAGGGCCCAGAGCATATCTATCCGTCATATGGATAGACAAATCCCAATCTTGGTCCATGCGCTTCAACACATACTTCCAGAATACCCACTGACACCTTTATAACCACCCAGTTACGAAGCGGTGTTTGATGTCATCAAAGTACCCATCCGGTGATGGTGATTAACACAACCTCATGGTCAAAGGATTAGGTTACTATGCATTTTAAAAGCTTATAGCAATACGAACTTAATGACTTGATCTTATGCTACGCTTACTATGGGTGTGTGTCCATCACATCATTCTCCTAATGATATAACCTTGTTATTAATCACATCCAATGTCCATGATCAGGAAACCATGATCATCAATTAATCAACAAGCTAGTTCAACAAGAGGCTTACTAGGGACTCTCTTATGTTTACAAAACACACATGTATTAGTGTTTCCTAATAATACAATTATAGCATGGGATGTAAACATTCATCATAAACACAAAGATATAATAATAACCACTTTTATTATTGCCTCTTGGGATATCTCCAACAGTCTCCCACTTGCACTAGAGTCAATAATCTAGATTACATGGTAATATACCTAACACCCATGGCGTTCTGGTGTTGGTCATGCTTTGCCCTAGGGAGAGGTTTAGTCAACGGATCTGCCACATTCAGATCAGTGTGTACTTTGCAAATCTTTATGTCACCATCTCGGACATACTCGCGAACAGCGTGGAAACGTAGCTTGATGTGCTTCAGCTTGCTATGTGACCTTGGCTCCTGTGCATTAGCTATGGCACCTGTGTTGTCACAGTAGATGGCCATCGGGTCCAACGCACTGGGAACCACGCCAAGTTCAGTAATGAATTCCTTCATCCATATGGATTCTTGTGCAGTCTCCGAAGCAGCTATGTATTCCGATTCAGTTGAAGATTTCGCCACAACGCTTTGCTTTGCACTCCTCCAGCTCACTGCAGCACCATTCAAAATAAATACGTATCCCGACTATGACTTCGAGTCATCCGGATCGGTGTTCCAACTAGCATCGGTGTAACCGTTTACAACAAGCTGTTCATCACCTCCATAAGAAAGAACCATATCCTTAGTCCTATTTAGGTACTTTAGGATATTCGTGACCACTGTCCAGTGCTCCATTCCAGGATCACTTTGATATCTGCTAGTCAAACTAACAGCATGTGCTATATCCGGTCTTGTACACAGCATGGCATACATGATAGAACCTATGGCCGAGGCATAGGGAATATTATTCATTTTCTCTCTATCTTCTGCCGTAGCTGGACTTTGAGTCTTACTCAAGGTCTTACCTGACAACATAGGCACGAACCCTTTCTTGCTATTTTCCATTCTAAACTTCTTTAGAACTTTGTCTAAGTATGTACTTTGTGAAAGCGCTATTAGGCGTCTTGATCTATCTCTATAAATCTTGATGCCTAGAATATATGCCGCTTCGCCAAGATCCTTCATTGAAAAACTATTATTCAAATAGGTTTTGACGCTATTAAGAAGTTCTATATCATTCCCAATCAACAATATGTCATCTACATATAGTACTAGGAATGCTACAGAGCTCCCACTCACTTTCTTGTAAATACAAGCTTCTCCATAAGTTTGTATAAACCCAAAAAATTTGATTACTTTATCAAAATGTTGATTCCAACTCCGGGATGTTTACTTCAGTCCATAAATGGAGTGCTGAAGTTTGCATACCTTGTCAGCATCTTTAGGATCGACAAAACCCTTGGGTTGTACCATATATAACTCTTCGTCAATGTCACCATTAAGGAACGCCGTTTTGACATCCATCTGCCAAATCTCATAATCGAAATGTGCAACAATCGCTAACAAAATCCTCACAGACTTTAGCTTCGCTACTGGTGAGAATGTCGCATCATAGTCAACTCCTTGAATTTGTCGGAACCCTTTCGCGACAAGTCGAGCTTTATAGACGGTAACATTACCATCAACATCTGTTTTTCTCTTGAAAATCCATTTGTTCTCGACAGCCTTACGGCCATCCGGTAAGTCCACCAAAGTCCACACTTGGTTTTCGTACATGGATCCCATTTCGGATTTCATGGCTTCTAGCCATTTGTCGGAATCTGGGCTCACCATAGCTTCTTCATACGTCGTAGGGTCATCAGCGTTGTCCACCAACATGACGTTCAAGGCAGAGTCATACCAATCAGGAGTGGTACGAACCCTCGTTGACCTGCGAGGTTCAGCAGTAACTTCGTTTGAAGTTTCATGATCATCATCATTAGCTTCCTCTCCAATTGGTGCAGGCGGCACAAAAACATCTTCCGGTGCTGCGCTACTCTCAAATCCGAGAGAAGGTTCAATAACCTCATCGAGTTCTACTTTCCTTCCAGTCACTTTCTTCGAGAGAAATTCCTTCTCAAGAAAGGATCCATTCTTGGCAACGAAAACTTTGCCTTCGGAGCTATGATAGAAGGTATACCCAATTGTTTCTTTAGGGTATCCTATGAAGACTCATTTCTCCGCTTTGGGTTCTAGCTTATCAGGTTGTAACTTCTTTACATATTCTTCGCAACCCCAAACTTTAAGGAACGACAACTTAGGTTTCTTTCCAAACCACAATTCGTACGGTGTCGTTTCAACGGATTTAGATGGTGCCCTATTTAAAGTGAATGCGGCTGTCTCTAATGCATAGCCCCAAAACGATAGCGGTAAATCTGTAAGAGACATCATAGACCGAACCATATCTAAGAGAGTTTGATTACGACGTTCGGACACACCATTACGCTGTGGTGTTCCCGGCGGTGTCAACTGCGAAAGTATTCCACATTTCTTTAAATGCATGCTAAACTCATAACTCAGATATTCACCTCCGCGGTCAGAATGCAGAAACTTAATCTTCTTGTTACGATGATTTTCCACTTCACTTTGAAATTCCTTAAACTTCTCGAAAGTTTCGGACTTATGTTTCATAAAGTAGACATACCCATATCTACTTAAGTCATCCGTGAAAGTGAGAACATAACGATATCCACCACGTGATGCTACACTCATTGGACCGCACACATCGGTATGTATTATTTCCAATAAGTCTGTAGCTCGCTCCATTATTCCAGAGAATGGAGTCTTAGTCATTTTTCCCATTAGACATGCTTCGCATCTTTCAAGTGATTCAAAATCAAGTGATTCAAGAAGTCCATCAGAATGGAGTTTCTTCATACGCTTCACTCCAATGTGACCAAGACGACAGTGCCACATGTATGTAGAATTATCATTCAATTTTGTTCGTTTAACATCTATGTTGTGAACATGTGTATCACTACTATCGAGATTCAGTAAGAATAAACCATTCATCTCAGGTGCATTACCATAAAAGATATTACTCATATAAATCGAACAACCTTTATTCTCGGACTTAAAAGAGTAACCGTCTCGCAATAAACAAGATCCAGATATAATGTTCATGCTTAACGCAGGCACCAAATAACAATTATTCAAATTTAAAACTAATCCCGAAGGTAGATGTAGAGGGAGCGTGCCGACGGCGATCACATCAACCTTGGAGCCATTTCCAACATGCATCGTCACCTCGTATCTTGCCAGTCTTCGTTTATTTCGCAGCTCCTGTTTCGAGTTACAAATATGAGCAACCGAACCAGTATCAAATACCTAGGCACTACTACGATTACTAGTAAGATACACATCAATAACATATATATCAAATATACCTTTCTTCTTGTTGTTGCCGTTCTTCAGATCCGCCAGGTACTTGGGGCAGTTACGCTTCTAGTGACCAGCACCCTTGTAGTAGAAGCACTCAGTTTCAGGCTTAGGACCAGCCTTGGGCTTCTTAGCAGGTGCGGCAGCTTTCTTGCCGTCCTTCTTGAAGTTGCCCTTGTTCTTAGGCTTGCCCTGTCTCTTGAAATTGGTGGTCTTATTGACCATCAACACTTGGTGCTCCTTCTTGATCTCCACTTCAGCAGTTTTCAGCATGGACGACAGTTCAGGCAACGTCTTGTTCATGCAGTGCATATTGTAGTTCATCACAAAGTTCTTATAACTCGATGGCAGTGATTGGAGGAGACGGTGAATCCCTAACTTATTAGGAATCGATATCCCCAACTCTTGGAGCTTGTTTGCGTACCCAGACATGGTGAGCACGTGCTCGCTAACGGAGCTTCCTTCTTCCATCTTACAGTTAAAGAACTTTTCGGAGGCCTCATAGCTCTCCATGGCCACGCGAGTCTCAAAAATTAGCCTGAGCTCCTTAATGATCTCGAACGGGTCGTGGTGCTCAAAACGCTTCTAGAGCTCCGCTTCTAAACCGTATAGGATGGGACACTGAACTGTGGAGTAATGATTTTTCCGAGTGGCGTAAACATTCTTTACGTCATCGGTGGCATCTTCTGCAGGTGGGTCACCTAGCGGTGCTTCGAGCACATAGGTCAACTGACCAGCCCTGAGGACGATCTTCAGTCCACGGAACCAGTCCGTGAAATTTCTTCCATTGTTCTTAAGCTTTTCTTTCTCTAGGAACGCATTGAAATTGATGGAGGGGTTCGCCATAATCTACAACAAATTTGCAAGTAGTTTAGACTAAGTTTATGATGAATTGAGTTCAAATTTAATACTTAAATTAACTAGGTGAACTCCCACTCAAAACAACATCCCTCACATTGTCTTAGTTATTACACGAACCAAGTCCACTACACCAAGTCCGATCTTCACGAGAGAAGATGTAGTTTCATCGGCGAACAATCTTCATGTTCATCATATCAATTATATGATTCATGCTTTACCTTTCGGTATTCCGTGTTTCGAGACCATGTCTGTACATGCTAGGCTCATCAAGGTAACCTTAGTTTCCGCATGTGCAAATCTGGCTTGCACCCGTTGTATGCACACGTAGAATCTATCACATCTGATCATCACGAGATGCTTCGAAACGACGAGTCTTAGCAACGGTGCCAACTAAGGGTGAACACTTTATTACTTGATATTTAGTGAGAGGGATCATCTTATAATGCTACCGTCGCGATCTAAGCAATACAAGATGCATAAAGGATTAACATCATAGGCAATTTATAATTAGTGTGATATGATATGGCCCTTTCTTCTTGCGCCTTTGATCTCCATCTCCAAAGCACGAACATGATCTCCATCATCACCAGCATTGCGTCAAGGTCAGTGGCGCCGCTTCATGGTTGTCCATCATCAATAGCAACTATTACAACTACTTGGAATAAAGCTATTACAAGATGAATAGACACGCAGGTCTTAACAGAATTAAAGACAACCATTAGGCTCCTGCCGGTTGCCATATTACAACAAGGATCATTTCATACATCAAATATAATCACAATCACATGATGGCCATATCACACCACAAAACCCCTACAAAAACAAGTTAGACACCTCTAATTTTCTTTGCATGTTTTACGTGGTTTGGGGCTTTCGAACAAGAATGGATCTTACCTACGAAACTGAACCACAACGTTGATACAAGTGCTATCAAGTGCAAAGCATAAATTGGATCTATACTATGGTGGGAGAGACAGACACCCGCAAAGCCACTTGTGCAAAGCAAGTTACACGTCAAGCGTGGAGCAAGTCTCATGTGCGATGACATGTAAGGTTAGCCCGAGCCGCTTCATCCCACCATGCCGCAAGATGCAAAGTACACAAAGCCAAAGACGACACGAGAACCAACGCCCACAACACCATTGTGTTCTAATCGTGCAACAAATCTATGCATAGATACGGCTCTGATACCACTGAAGGGTTCGTAGCATGGAAAACAAAAAAATTCTACCGCAAGAACGAACAAAACCCAGATCTAATCTAGATAAAAGCCAAGATCTAATCTATTAGACATGTGCAACGAGATAGATCTGTACTAACCCTTGTAGATCCGAAAGCGTTAAGAGATTAGATCTCGTGGTTGATGTAGTCGATCACTTGCCAATCTCAAGATCGAGTGGACGATCCTTCCGGCGCCGCGTTCCGGCAGCGCTTCCGCAGTCGGTCACACGTACGGAGTCGAAGCAGACCTTCCTCTCCGCGTTCCAGCGAGCAGCGGAGGTAGTAGATCTTCTCCACGGAATCTGAGCAGCATGACGGCGTGGTGGTGGTGGTGGAGTAGAGAATTCTGCAGGGCTTCGCCTAAGCCTGAGCAGAAGAGAGAAAGAGGAGAGAGGCGGCTAGGGTTTGGAGTGGTGGAGGGGCCAAGGGGTGGCGCCTCCACCCCTCTATTTAAAGGAGGGAGGGCGCCTTGGGAGGGGGAGTCCTAGTAGGACTCCCCTCCCTCCTTGGCCGGCGGATTGGGGAAGGGGGAAGGAGTCCTCCTCCTCCACGACTCCTTGTCTTGCCCCACAAGGACTCCTTGATCCCTTTCTTGGTTTTCAAGCAAACTCCAAGAATTCTTCCAGAACCTTCCGGAACATTCCGAAACCTTCTAGAATCCTCATACAAATACTCCGGAACATTTCCTAACTCAGAAAATGATCCCCAATATATGAATCTTATTCTCCGGACAATTCCGGATCTCCTCGTGATGTCCTGGATCCAATCCGAGACTCCGAACAACATTCGGTCTCCAACGCACATTCCATATCTACTTAAAACAACTTCAAACCTTAAGTGTGTCACCCTACGGTTCGTGAATATGCAGACATGATGAAGACACCTCTCCGATCAATAACCATCAGCGGGATCTGGAGATCCATAACGGCTCCCACATACTCAACGATGACTTCGTGATCGATAGAACCATTTACATACGAAACCAATTCCCTTTGTCTCGCGATACTATACTTATCCGAGGTTTGATCGTCGGTATCTCCATACCTAGTTCTACCTCGTTACTGATAAGTACTCTTTTACTCGTTCCATGTTATGTCATCCCTTGTGACCTAGTCACATGCTTGCAAGCTAACTAGATGACATTCCATCGAGAGGGCCCAGAGCATATCTATCCGTCATATGGATGGACAAATCCCAATCTTGGTCCATGCGCTTCAACACATACTTCTAGAATACCCAGTGACACCTTTATAACCACCCAGTTACGAAGCGGTGTTTGATGTCATCAAAGTACCCATCCGGTGATGGTGATTAACACAACCTCATGGTCGAAGGATTAGGTTATGCATTTTAAAAGCTTATAGCAATACGAACTTAATGACTTGATCTTATGCTACTCTTACTATGGGTGTGTGTCCATCACATCATTCTCCTAATGATATAACCTTGTTATTAATCACATCCAATGTCCATGATCAGGAAACCATGATCATTAATTAATCAACAAGGTAGTTCAACAAGAGGCTTACTAGGTACTCTCTTATGTTTACAAACACCACATGTATTAGTGTTTCCTAATAATACAATTATAGCATGGGATGTAAACATTCATCATAAACACAAAGATATAATAATAACCACTTTTATTATTGCCTCTTGGGCATATCTCCAACAGAAAACCCTAAGTACCCGATCAAAAATCTACGAAAGAGTCGGTAGCCGCCGTCATCTCCATCCCTAGATCGGGAGGGATCTGAAGCTCTTCCCGGCACCCTGCCGGAGAGGGGAATTCACCCTGGAGGCCTTCTTCATCACCATGCAAGCCTCCGGTGTGATGCGTGAGTAGTTCATCCTTGGACTACAGATCCATGTAGTAGCTAGATGGCTGGTTCTCCTCCTTTGTGCTTTCATGTTTAGATCTTATGAGCTCCGTTCATGATCAAGATCATCTATTTGTAATTCTGCATGTTGTGTTTGCGGGGATCCGATGGATATTGAGATGCTATTTTAGATTGAGTATTAATTCTATCATGTCTTTTTTATTTGTGATCTTGCATGCTTTCCGTTGTTAGTAGGTATCTTGGCCAAGTAGATGCTAGCAACTCCAAGAGTTAGTATTTATGCTCGATACTGGGTTCATGCCTCTGGTAATCTGGGGAAGTGACAGAAATCTCTAAGGCACTAGATGTGATGTTGCTACTAGGGAGAAAACAACAATCCTTTGTTCATAGAACAATCGTATTGTTTACTTTACACGTAGTTCGTAAAGCAATAATCTGTTGCTTGCAACTTAATACTGGAGGGGGTTCGGATGATAACCTGAAGGTGGATTATTAGTCATAGATGTAGTTGGATGGAGGTCTATGTATAATGTTGTAATGCCCAATCAAGTCTCAAAAGAGTCAAGATGATTAGTATATGCATGTATTGCTTTCTCGGTGTTTGTCAATTGCCCCGCTGTAATTTGTTCACCCAGCATGTTATCTATCTTAAGGAGAACCACCTCTAGTGAACTATGGATCCCGGTCCTTGTCTTTTACATACAATCTACAATCTTTTACTACTTTGTGTTTACTATCTACAAACTTTTACTTCTTTCCATTTGATACGTTTAATCCTTTGTTTTCTGCAAAACACGGTGAGATTGACAACCTCATCGCAAGTTGGGGACAAAGTTCTGTGGTTGTGTTGTGCAGGTCTCCACATTGCTACTAGCACCGGTAGTGCGCTCTGCCAAAGCTCAGCTAGTAACACCTTTGGGGTGTTTCCTTGCTCCTACTGGTTCGATTAAACCTTGGTTTCATAACTGAGGGAAACTTGCCACTGTGCTCATCATACCTTCCTCTCGGGGTTCCCAACGAGCTCTACATCAACACCGCACTAGCACTTTTCTGGGCGCCGTGCATTGAGCCATCAAGCGATTTTCTGGCGCCGTTGCTGGGGAGTCAAGGACATCTTCACAAGGGGAGTCCCTCATAACCAATCTCTTTACTTTGTTGTTTTTGTTTTGCTTAGTTTCTTTTTGCTTTGTTTTCTTGCTTTGTTCTTCAAAAACACAAAAAAATTAGTTTTACTAGTTTGCTTTCTTTATCAAAAACACAAAAAAATTAAGTCTCCTTTAGTTGTCACCTCTTTCTTAGCTCACGATGTTGATCCCTACATTCACCCTGAAAGACCTTTCAATTGGTAGTGGTTCTATAATTGGGAAAGATAATATTGAAGAATTCTTTAATCATGTTAGTAAGCATGAAGATACTGAGGATAGATCCCTTGCAGAACTTGCTCCAAACTATGAGATTGCTGCAGCTTCTTTAATTCACATGTTAGAAGCTAGGTTTGTTAACCTCAACCCCTTAATGCAAGTAATGTTTCTTAAGCTTAAAGAAATTGAAGACCCTGAAAAGAGGGATTTTATTCTAGAAACTTTGTTTAAGGAGTTCTATGATGTTGCCAAGGAAGCTAGAAAAGTCTTTGAACGTTTCAATATGCTAGGCTCATGTGTAGATGTTGTTGGTACACGATAAAAGATGAAAAAAACCAAACCTAATGGGGAGAAACCTAAGATACCAATACCTTTTAAACTAGTAGCAATATATGATGCCATAGAAAAGAATCTTGATTGGATTGTTCCTGCAAACCTTTTTGATGAGAATAGTGAACCTAAGAGCATTGAGAGAGGATCCTCTAGAACTTATTTGGATGATATACCTTCCTTGTTGAAAATATTTCTGGTATTGATCTTAATGCTTCTTCATTTGAGAACACTTGATTCTTTCTTTGCTTCTTATGCCTAACTTAAAGGCGTTAAAGAAAAATACTTATTGGGAGATAAACCAAAAGTTTTAGATGAGTCCTGGAAGTTATTACCTCTGTAATAACCTCTCCTTATACTTTTTATTTGCTTTTTGTGCCAAGAGTAACCTCTAAGGAGAGAGAAGTAATGATTGGGAAAGTTGTTGTCCCGAAACAGATTTCTATGCTTCATCGTAAAAATTAGTGAGAGATATCTGTATGTCGGATTGAGCTGTAATGTTTTGTGCTTCTGCCCCAGGTTGTTATCTAACTTTCGTTAGTTCAACACTTTTTGATTTGAGCAACAGAAGGTCTTCGAAAAAATTCGTCTTTACCTGCGGGTCTGTTTTGACAGATTTCTACCATTTGCTGCATTTGCTTCTTGTGGGTTCCTTTTTGAGTTTTTTTGGGGAATTGAGATTTTTGAGGGAAGTGATACCGTAGCTAGTGTTCTAATGGAAGTTTATTTGGTGTTAGAACTGAACCTTAAGACTTATTTATCTTTAGTGCACTAATGTCGCTAATAAAGATTGTGTGGTGTTTTGTATGAAGGAAACTTTTCAGGTGTATGGAAGGAATGAGTAATAAGATGAAGGATGGACTAAAGCTCAAGCTTGGAGATGCCACGCGTGTCACCCCAAGAAATATCCAAGAAGTACAAGCGTCAAAGCTTGGGGATGCCCAAGGCATCCCCTTCTTCATCAATAAAAATTCCAGGTTTCTTCCAAACGCTTCATTTTTATTGTTTCATGCACAGTTGTGTTGTTCTTGGAGCGTCTTCTTTTTCATTTTCGATTTGGTTTTAGTTTGCTTTGTTTTCTTAGTTTTCTGAATAAATTGGTTGGACCCCCTCTTTCATACATTGGTTTGCAAATAGTTTGGTTTGGTTTGGAAAAGAGTAGGAAAGTTCATGCTTATGTGGTAAAAAGAGCTCGTTTTTTACTGTGGCCTATGCTTTGTCATGCCATGCTTGATATTGTTTTGCCTTTATGCTTAGTATTATTTGTTGTAGCATGACTTGTTATAAACAATTGAGATTGCTTAATATGCCTTGGATGAATCATGCGTTGTTTTAGCATATTAAAGCATAGTATAGTGGTATTCTCCTTTGATGCTTTATTTGGGTTGACTTGGCACATGCTCACACCATGTTATGACTATCTCAAGTCACCATAGCCTTTATGATCCTTTAGTTTTGACCTTGTAGTATCACTTTATGCTTTGATCAATGATGTTTTGTCGCTCTGCATGATTATGGCCATTATTGCTCTCTTAGTTTGTCGCTCCTAGTCTTTTGCTAGCCTCCACAACAAAGTATGAGTTCCACTCATGCATCCAACTCCCTAAACCAAGTTATTCCAAAGAGTCCACCATACCTACCTACTAGCTTATGCTATTCCAAGTATATTCATGCTTTTTTTTACCTTCCAAATTAAACTTGTTATGAGAAAACTAGTGATTAAAGCTCTCACGAACTTGATGGCACACTTTACTTTTTGCATCTATAAGCTTGAACCATTGGGTCCATCTTTGTTGCGTATATGCTTGCGCTTTATAAGTTGAAATTATCAGAACCATGTACCATGGGGAACGCTTTCAACATTGCACTTGTACTTTGTACCCCGTTGATATTATGTTCTTTTGCTTATGGATCCCGGCGGTGTGAAATAAAAGTGGAACTTGTAACATCATGGAGTTTGTATGTGTGTTAGATAAACGCCTGTGCCGCTAGCCTAAGCCATGCCTAATCATGGTGGAAACTTGCAGCATCACCATAATGAGCACTCTATGAAGCATCCTCAATAAAAACCTATGCAAATAGCAAATAAAAAGATCGCTGAGATGCTCATTGTCTGCTTGCCTTGTCATTTTGATGATGGGAAAGCTCCCGTATCATGTGCAAGGGGTACCCCGTTGGCGGTTCTTAATGATACACACATACTTACAATGACAAGAGCTTACTCGTTACTGAAGTTGAGTAGAATGAGGATCGGTCTTCGTAAGTAAGGGGCATGAGATTTCGGTTTATAACTTGTCCAACATATCCTCTTAGTTGTGTCACTTTAACCTTAATCACCTTCAAGATGCTTATGATAGGGGCAATGAGAGATGAAAGCTATAAGTACCATAATTTTTGGAAGCTCTTTATGAGACTTGAATCCCTACTTCCTTTTATAAAGGCTTTTCTTCCACCATTACATTGAGTCTCCACCTTCTATCTTTATGCACTTACTTTGAGAGCATAGTGGCCATTCTTAGTTCTATGTGCATTGTCCCAAGACTAGTTGATTGATGCATACTTTGATATTGCTTGTTTTAAACTATTGTATCTAGTCACTCTCATGAACTTTGAAGGTGTCCTATGCATTTATATTTGCTAATCTATTGAGGGACAAGCTGAATACTATTATGCTATGTTTTCTTTATGTGAAACAAACAAACGTCTTGCAAAGCATTGTTATTCATGAATCTTTTGTTTGTGCCTTTTCATGTTGCATCATAGTTTCTTTGGTTATTGCTAGAACTTTGTCTTTCATGTTATGATTGAAGTACTATGATCCCAGCTTTGAATGTTTTGCAAATACTTTGATCAAATCTTTGATGGTGCATGTCACCTCAAAATTTATTCTTTCTTTTTATCACTTAACTACTCGAGGACGAGCAGGAGTTAAGCTTGGGGATGTTGATACATTGCAAATGTATCTATAATTTTTGATGTTCCATGCTTGGTTTTATCCACTTTCTTGTGTTTTGTTCCAACTTTGGAGTACTTTTCATATGATTTCTTGGACTAACCTATTAACAAGAGCCACAGTGCCAGCTGCCTGTTTTCCGCTGTTTTTGGTTCCAGGATAGTCACAAAATGAATATTCTCGGAATTGGACGGGACAAAAGCCAAAGTGTCTATTTTTCCGGAAGTCATCAAGTGCCAGAATACAAGACGGAGAAGGGCCAGGGAGCCACCACACCACCTGGCCGCGCGGCCAGGCCTTGCCCGCGCCAGGGGGTGGTGTGGCCGCTCCCGGCACCCCCTCGGCCTCTCCTTCCGCATATATATTACCCTCAGGACGAAAACCTTAAGTACCCAATCAAAAATCCACGAAAGAGTCTGTAGCCACCGTCATCTCCATCCCTAGATCGGGAGGGATCTGAAGCTCTTCTCGGCACCCTGCCGGAGAGGGGAATTCACCCTAGAGGCCTTCTTCATCACCATGCAAGCCTTCGGTGTGATGCGTGAGTAGTTCATCCTTGGACTACAGATCCATGTAGTAGCTAGATGGCTGGTTCTCCTCCTTTGTTCTTTCATGTTTAGATCTTGTGAGCTCCGTTCATGATCAAGAGCATCTACTTGTAATTCTGCATGTTGTGTTTGCGGGGATCCGATGGATATTGAGATGCTATTTCAGATTGATTATTGATTCTATCATGTCTTTGTTATTTGTGATCTTGTATGCTTTCCGTTGTTAGTAGCTATCTTGGCCAAGTAGATGCTAGCAACTCCAAGAGTTAGTATTTATGCTCGATAGTGGGTTCATGCCTCTAGTAATCTGGGGAAGTGACAGAATTCTCTAAGGTACTAGATGTGCTGTTGCTACTAGGGAGAAAACAACAATCCTTTGTTCATAGAACAATCGTATTGTTTACTTTACACGCAATGCGTAATGCAATTATTTGTTGCTTGCAAATTAATACTGGAGGGGGTTCGGATGATAACCTGAAGGTGGATTATTAGTCATAGATGCAGTTGGATGGCGGTCTATGTATAATGTTGTAATGACCAATCAAGGCTCAAAGGAGGCAAGATGATTAGTATATGCATGTATTGCTTTCTCGGTGTTTGTCAATTGCCCCGCTGTAATTTGTTGACCCAACATGTTATCTATCTTAAGGAGAGCCACCTCTAGTGAACTATGGATCCCGGTCCTTGTCTTTTACATACAATCTACAATCTTTTACTGCTTTGTGTTTACTTTCTGCGAACTTTTACTTCTTTCCATTCAATACGTTTAATCCTTTGTTTTCCGCAAAACACGATGAGATTGACAACCTCATTGCAAGTTGGGGACAAAGTTCTGTGGTTCTGTTGTGCAGGTCTCCACGTCGCTACTAGCACCGGTAGTGCGCCCTCCCAAAGCTCAGCTAGTAACACCTTTGGGGTGTTTCCTTGCTCCTACTGGTTCGATTAAACCTTGGTTTCATAACTGAGGGAAACTTGCTGTTGTGCTCATCTTACCTTCCTTTTGGGGTTCCCAACGAGCTCTACATCAACACCGCACCAGCACTTTTCTGGGCGCCGTGCATTGAGCCATCAAGCAATTTTCTGGTGCCGTTGCCGGGGAGTCAAGGACATCTTCACAAGGGGAGTCCCTCATAACCAATCTCTTTACTTTGTTGTTTTTGTTTTGCTTAGTTTCTTTTTGCTTTGTTTGCTTGCTTTGTTCTTCAAAAATACAAAAAATTAGTTTTACTAGTTTGCTTTCTTTATCAAAAACACAAAAAAATTAAGTCTCCTTTAGTTGTCACCTCTTTCTTAGCTCACCATGTTGATCCCTACATTCACCCTGAAAGACCTTTCAATTGGTAGTGGTTCTATAATTGGGAAAGATAATATTGAAGAATTCTTTAATCTTGTTAGTAAGCATGAAGATACTGAGGATAGATCCCTTGCAGAACTTGCTCTAAACTATGAGATTGCTGCAGCTTCTTTAATTCACATGTTAGAAGCTAGGTTTGTTAACCTCAACCCCTTAATGCAAGTAATGTTTCTTAAGCTTAAAGAAATTACAAATACTTAGGCTAGAGATTACAAATACTTGTTATGAGTTATATTTGGAGTTGGATGTCTTTATGAAATTGTGGTGTTTCTTGGAACCATCTAGCGCTCAAGGTGACAGTGTGGGGTTATCTAGATGCGGAAAGAAAACTTTGAGGTGTGCTGTTATAGCCCTACCATGGATTAGAGTGTCCAACCGGAGAGTAGTTCAGAGTAGTATCATAAAGAGATCATATTTATATGAGAGTGTTCACTAGTGAAAGTATGATCCCTAGGCCTTGTTTCTAAGCATTGAAACACCATTTGCAACTAGATCTTTACATGTTTGCTTGCTTCCATCTTTATTTCAGATTACCTTTAGTCTCTTCCACACCATCAAGCTATTTTCTGGCACCATTGTCTTATATCCATACCACTTGTATTTGACTATTTCTTTGCCGAACTAGTGCACCTATACACCTGACAAGTGTATTGGGTGTGTTGGGGACACAAGAGACTTATTTTATCTTGATTTCAGGGTTGCTTGAGAGGGATACCTTTGACCACTTTCTCCCTGAGTTCGATAAACCTTGGGTAATCCACTTAAGGGAAACTTGTTGTTGTTCTACAAACCTCTGCACTTGGAGGCCCAACAACTGTCTACAAGAATAGAAGTGCGTAGACATCAAGCATATATGCAAAAGAAAAGAAAAAAAGAAGAAAAAGAGCGAATGTGCAAAGAGCAAATAGGCATATACCACTGTATTGTAGTATGACAAAGAGACACTTTTGAGATTTTGAATCCCAAGTGAATACGTTGATCCTAAAACACTTGGGACTACCTCGTTAACTCATTTGGTTGAACCTGATACTTTTACATTATGTTGAGATTCATCTTTTATGAATTGCTTATAACTAAGGTGTGGAAGCCTGCTAATACTATTCAGATGGTTCGAGTAAGGTATTATTGACGAACTTATTCCTATGTATCGTATATGATAAACACATGCTGCAACTGCCTCATTTATTTTAATCGACTCATCTTCATGAATATGAGGATCACATCCATTAAGCTAAAACTTGCTTGGGATGAGCAAGAGTCTAAGCTTGGGGAAGTTGATGAGTGCATATTTGCATCATGTTTTACATTATTATTTTGCATCGCAGATGTAGGATCTTGGTATTTTACAGCGCTCTCACGCACATTTTATGTCTATTTTCACCAGGATTAGGACAGATGATGGATCCAATGGATACAATTCTTGGAGCAGTTGTACTGTGCAGAAAAGGAGTTAAAAACAACGTAAACCACTTATTTGGGAAGTATTAATAATACCAGAAGAAAACCAGAAGCGAACAAGGGAGGTAGAAGGTTCAACGACCAACTATACGCCGGGAGCAAATTTTTTGGCCGTATAGTTGGCGCCACCTCCGCCTTGTCAAATAGTTTCACCCCGTGCAACTGGTTCGAGAGGACGACATACAGAACACCCAGAAATCGCAGAAACCTCACCTCCGGAAGGGATCTGGAGGGGGAACTCATCCATAAGGATCCATCTTCACCTTGCACAGATCTGGGAGGCTAAGGCATCGATCTTCATCATCCACCACTGCATCCTCACCATCTCCATCCATCCCATCTACATCCTTGTCTAGATCTTGTTGTAATTCCCGTACACATTGTGGATTTATACATGTACTGTTCATCTATGATTGTTTCCATTACCATTGCCATGATGTTGATTGCCTCCATGTCTGAGTAGATCTTTAGTTATTGGGGAGATGGAGAAACCCTAGTATGAGATTGAAATAAGATAAAGTCTATTATGATATTCATCGTTGTGACCATGTGTTAGATTCTCTACATCTTGATGTTGAGAGAAGTTGTCTCGTGGGGACTTGATGGAGGGAACTACTAGTTGGTAGGTAGAGGCGTGCTAGCACTTATAGTGACTACAAAGCTGTTGGCACCCCTTACATATCAACTTGGGAAACTGAGGAAACTCACGGAACACTATCCATGCCATTGGATACGTCCTACGGGATTACGTCCCTTAATAGCGCAGTAACTCGATTGATGTCGATTGCTGACTATTGTGGTTATGAGGATGATGTGAGCAGCGGTTGCTGCCTAATTGTCCAAATACGGAGTTCCTCCCACACATACATAGTTGAGAATGTTCATGATAATAATCTTTATCTTAGATCCTCATAATACTAGTGGTATATCCGTTACTCCCTGAGAACGCATTTTCCCTATTGCAGTTCCAATCTTTCTTACATACGCGATACTTACTTTTTGTATTAAGTTATTTTGCTTTACTTTATTATTGCTCTTATACCTGAAACTCAAAAACACACTTTTACACAATACTCTCATTTTATCTTGTTACTTAGAACTTAATCTAACATTTCTATCATAATATTTATGTCAAGAGTTATTAGACTTCAGATTCCTGCTCCCTGTGGGATCGATATCTTTATTTCGAAACTAGCTACAAACGATCTATGCACTTGCAGTCATCAATGATCCAAGCCAATCACTGCCCCTCTCCACGACCCCGCATGAAGACACGACCTTCCCAAGCTGATATACCTCCGTTAACCCCCTATAGGCAGATATAACCCTGGCAACCCCTTGGAGACTCTAGTGAGAAGATCATGTCCCTGGCAATCCCCATATAGGCAGATATACCTCCGACAGCCCCTCATGGAAAGTTTAGACACCAATATCACAGGGAACTAGGAGTCCCACCCATCCGATGAGTCCCCGCAAGGAAGCTACAACCTCACGATAAGGTCATCCGTCCATACAAAAGGAAGAAGATCGAGCTGACTTCTCCGTCCCATTCCAGATCTCATGGTTAATGCGTAATATACGGAGCTAGAATCACTAATGTCATGGGTTATTAAGTGATATTTGTTTTGCAATTGGAATCATAGATTCCTCTACAATTATTAGTATTTATCATCACTTAGAATGATAATAGCATTTCATTTGTTTGGGAAAATACTTATTTTCTGTCTCTTATAGAACATAGGTGATAACACGCAATTTTCAAATACTTTCATAAATACTCTCAAAGGACACGAGCAAGTGATGAACTTGCCTTGTGACTACAAGGTAGTGAAGTTGAATACTTCACCACTTGATCTTGAGCTCCGGTTTCTACAGAAGACCATTATTGCCCGGTAAGGACAATATTTAAAGAAGCAATATGCAATGCATAGTAATGTAATGCAATGATTTATTATCTTCCTTGTTCGCGTGTTTTACCCACCTTATAAAGGTTTTATGTTTCTTTTAATTAATAAAAGAAAAGTATTACTCAAGAACCATTAAATTCATATAAGTTTTATATTTAGTATTATTCTAAGAGTTTAAAAATGGATTTTTTTAACTCTTTTAAATGTTTAACTAAAATTCCTTTAAGGAAATAAGACTTTATTTTTATCACACTTGATTTACTTTTCAAAAATACAAACTAGTATTTTTATTTAATAGTACTTCCTTTTAGGATCTTAAAAATGAATTTTATTCAATTTTAAGCATTTTGTATATTTTTATAAAATTCCAAAAGGAGTATATACAACAAAAATAATAGTTCTAACTTTAATTACCTAAAATTCTATTTATTATTTTTTCTTGAATAGAGGACACTTTTGTGAGTTCATTGGTATTTTATTTATATTTTTAGGATTTTCATTTTATTTCTTAGAACCTTTTAAGTCCTAGGGGTATTTTGGTTTTTTGATAAATTACTTAGACTTTCTTTTTAAACATCTAGACCTAGCCCATTGGGCTGGCCCAGCCCTGACTCACGTGTTCCCTCTTCTCTCTCGCACCCTCTCTCTCACGTGTTCCCTCTTCTCTCTCGCACCCTCGCGGAGACGCTGTGCTGCCACCGCCGCCGTCACGCGACTCTGACCTCCCTAGGCCTCTCCGGCCACCGCCCTGGTGCATGATGGGGCAGACGATGCCGCTCCATTGATTGGTCCAGTTCGATTTGTTGTCAGGCGCTTCTTATGGCCAGGCTGCCTCCACCCCGAACCTTAGGGTTTGGTGGTTGCCGGTGATGTGGTGTTCTGCCAGCCCTACGATGCTGTGTCGCGATTTCGGTGGCCTTGTGGTGCCGCCGCTGCTGCTCGTGTGCTGTGACCTCCGCCTCATGGCTCGGCGCAGGTTGCAGCGCCCTCGGGTGCTTCTCGTGCCGCCGTGTGCGCTTGCCGGTGATTCTGCTTCCTCTTCTAACTTCAGCAAGGACCATGGGTAAGTCTCTGTCTCTCCCCCTCTAGTCCTCCCTTGCAACTCTATGGGTGCCTATGGTGAGGAATCCCTAATTAGGGTTCATCTGTGATGTTAGGGTTCTATCCCTCTGTGTTGATTATTGAGGTTAATGAATGATTTAGAAGTACTTGTGGTGATGATACTATGCTAAGATTTTGGCTATTGATTCTAGTGGTGTGGTTTTCACTACTGTTTAACATTCTTGGTACTGACAGTGGCACTATCAGTAGTTGTTCACTGAATTCTGATACACTGGCCTGTGTTGATATGTTCAGATTGGAGTTGATTTGATACTCCTATGACTCTCTGTTTATGATAGATTGTATAAATATAAATATGATCCCTGGTTATTTATTCCAAGAAAATTATTGAATAACTTTCTGCAAGTTTCCTTGTGAAATTTCTGTGTCTGATTTGCTTGGTTTAGAATAGATACCTATGACACCTTCCTTGGAATGGTACACAAGTGTTCATTCTAGTACTAGGCTAAATTCTACTCGTGTCCTTATTGTGGCATAGGCTAAAATGGGTTGAAACTCCTATTGGATACATTAACCTATGATGCATATGAATTTTCTTTGGCATGTGATGTTAGTCTGAGGCATAACTAGGTAAGAACTAAAGTTTTTACCTGCTAATCCTCACAGATGTGCCTTGATGTTAAGTCTAAAACAATGATTCTTATAGATCTGTTCAATATAGATCCTTAAGATGAAATAGTTCCTGAGGTGCTACTATTATAAGATGTGCCTAGAAATATTCACTTAAGGTGGTTGTATATGTGGATGAAAAAATATGTCTTATTATCCAAGATCAGTGATGCACATGCTGAGATCTTGGTGTGGCTTGCAAAGATTAATTGTTGGGCTTTGTATTACTTCTTCTGTGATGGATACACCTCACTTGGGTGTGTTTCTGAGAACATCTCATATGAAACAACACATGCTTAGATAAGATTTAACATGTGATGGTTTTGTATAAACTCACCACACAACTTGCTTATTGGTGATGTTGTGGTGTTGCTTGATTTCGCTGGCTTGACCTTGGTGACTTGATCCCTCCCTGGAGCCTGTTTTGCACACCCCAGGTTCTGGTTCTGCTCCTTCTTGCTCCCGTGACCTTGTACTTGTCCTTGCTATCCTCCTGCACCACCTCCTCCTTATGTCACCATTCTGTGGTGATTTGATGGTTGATTTGGTAAGCTATCTGGTGGATTTTTTTGGGAAGTGGACAGACTATTGTGTTCTTGCAGTGTGCTTGAGAAAAGGAAATGAGATCCCTAGTAGATGTGCTACGGCTGTGAACTTCTTTTTGAATTCTTGTGTCGTTGTTGCTATTTGGACAGCACGCTACATGCATTTAGCTGGCTAAGCTGCCTTGCTACTTGGCTGTTTGTGGATCAGATCAAGTGAATCAACTTTCACTTCTTATCTTTTACTGGTTACTGTCTTGGTGAAACTTTCCCCTTTCTCTATACTCAATGATGTAATAAGAACAGTGCACCACACTGTTCTCTACTAAGAGTCAAACTAACAATTTAATATATTTTTTCCCCTTTTTGTTTCTTTTATTTTGCAGGAACAAAGATCTGGATTGTCAAGACTTAGTATAGGAGTAGATATGTTTTCATTATAATCTTCTTCTTATCCTTTTGTAAAGTATCTTGTAAAGATGTTCTTATAAGTTAATAAAGTTTTATTTCATTAGATTCTATTCCCTGTAATATTCTGTTTTGGTGTATTTATCTCAATTTGTAATATTATTATGGAATAAAGAAAAGAAATAAGAATTTATTTCTTATTTGAGTTTCCTTGTCTTAAGTTCCTATTATGGTTCAATATACCTTTAATATAATCAAGCAATATTACTAAATCATTTTGCAAAAACAATGTAATATTACTCACTTCTATTTTCCAAGTATTTTCCAAGTGATTTAAATTTCAAATTTGAATTCAAATAATTCCCCCCAAAACTCATTAATTCCTAAAGGTCATGTCAAAAGTTTATAGCAATCACCAGAAAGAGCTATTCCTACCTCTTGGTAGTGAAAGAAACTCTGATCTCTGTAGGCTTTTGTTTGGCAAAAAATTTACCCGGATTTTACAGATGAATGCATGCATATGCGCAGATTCCTATTTCTACCCTTCGTTGGTTCCTAAATGCTGGGGTGTTACACCCCTCAACAAAATGGTGTTGTTGAAAGGAAGAACCAGACTATCATCGAGATGGCAAGAACAATGTTGAGTGAGTTCAAGTCACCCCACAACTTTTGGGGAGAAGCCATCGCTACCGTGGTTCACTACTCGAACCGGATCTTCCTCCGAGCTCCCGTTCACATGACTATGTATGAGATTTTCACAAATAACAATCCCAACGTCAACTACTTTCGTGTCTTTGGGTTCAAGTGCCTCGTCAAGAACAAGAAAGAAAAGCTCAGTTAATTTGAATCTAGAACCATAGAGGGCATCTTTGTTGGTTATGCAGAAAATTCTCATGCCTATAGATACTACAACAAAACCAATGGTTGTGTTGAAGTATCTTGTGATATGGAGTTTTTGGAGAATAATGGCCGCAAGAGGGGCAAGTTGTTCCACGTGTTGTAGGTGATGGAGATTCTTCTCAAGTCATCAAGTTGATGGGAATTGGGCATATTTTGCCCACCGAATATCATATCCATGATCAAGAAGTTGATGGGGGGATCAAGCCCAACTCAATAAGAGCCTAGCTCTACTCAGGTTTAACCATCAAGTGCACCACTGTTAACACCCGGATTTTTAATCCCAGATGCATGTTATGCCGTACCTTGCAATCCCATGATTACCATTTTTGCGAGACATAACAGATTGGATATCACAGTACATCATCCATTACAAACCATACATAAGATCTTACACAAATAAGGATCTCATGATCCAGTCTTAATACAACAAGCAGCGAAATAAAAGATAAGTGTAGCGGTGGGGTCCATCTTCAGGGGCACATGCAATGCTGACGAAGGTAGATAGTCCTAGTTGTCATAGCCGTCCTGCTGGCCATCATCTTGGTAGTCTCCTTCATAGTATGGCCATGAGAATATCCAGGGACAAAAGCCATGAGTACTCTTTAAGTACTCACAAACTACCATTAACAAGTAGTATAGTCTAAGTGAAAGTGCTAACTCTAAGTTTAACTATAAAGTTAAGTTTGAAACCTAAGCTTAGTTCTGAAACAAAGAAAGATAAAATAAAGTTCTAAAATCACTTAAGTTGGGAAGCTATTGTCATAGTCACAACCTTGTTGTGGTCAAGTCAAGATTCATCATTCTTTTCATAAGTCATTTTGAAAACATCTGACAACGAAATAGTATGGCCATTCCAACTGTTCATAACCGCGGACACGGCTATTCGAATAGTTTGACACTCTGCAGAGGTGGTACACTTTCACCACAAGATTCGATACATCTGTCGGGGATAACCCTGAATCATCATACTTAGTATGCAGATAATCAAACATAACATTTCCTTTACACACCCTAGTATAAGCACCTCTCCTATGAGCATGACCTCCCAACCATGACCATCTGTCATCTTGGGAACTGCATGGGTGGACAACATTGAGAGGTAGCCTCAGCTCAAACCTCTCCCACGAGGGAACTAATACTAATGCATATAAACTTCTGGCTAAGCCTTACCCAATTCAGGTATTGTGGTTGTACGGTAAATTTGGAATAGTATCGCATCCAAAGCCAACCATCAGTTTTGTAAAAGGGTTAAGGCTCATGCCTCAACATTTTCACCATCATAAACCATTTGTGTTTCTCAACACATGTTAAAACATCTCAATAGAATGACTCATCATTCTAAGGTTTTCACAATTCATTTTCACCAAGTGCTCCCATCTAAAGTGACTCAAGTTTTTAGCTACTCTAAACTACTAAGTTAGGATTGTTCACTAAGGTGGAAATGATGGGATCAATCTCATGCCATAGAATGACATCTAAGGTTATCTCTATAGGTCAAGTTTTATACTCTTTATGCTACCTTCAAAAAAATTAAAGGACTTTGGTAAAGTAAAGGAAGTAAAGCTTGAAAAATAATACTTCGGGTAAGTAATAGTAAAAGTGATATAACCCAAGCAAGCCTAAAGCATCTTTGCTCACATCATCTAGCTTAATCCTAGCTTGTTAAGCATTATACTTGCAAGTGTTAGCTTGCATTGTTAATGGTGGCTTGCCTTGTGCAGTGCAGTGGTTGAAGTTTTCTTCCTCCTCTTGATAGAACTCCTCCTCCTCGAAAGCTTGGTCGGTACTATCGTCTATAAATACATACGGAGTACAAAATCACCAAACAATACTTAACTAGTCTAATTAGCACTATAAGGCACACATTTGATGATCTATTATGATCACAAGCATCACAAGTCTATTAACTAGTTTCATCCTTTTTATTTTAGAAAAGTAATTTCTACTCATTGAAAAATTAACTAAGATTCAATATTCACCACTTAAAATATGGGATCATGTGGACACGTGTCATCACCACATATTCTAACATGTGGGAATGTGATATAAAGGTTGGATCACAATTACTTTGGTTTAAGTTCATTATTTAATGATTTAAAGTGACTAGAAATGCCTATATAGCATTATTTTGGTACTAGTCTAAAGTCACTGCATGTAAACCTTAATATTATTACATATTCAGATAGGTAGCATGAAATGTGATTTTTGGGAGTTGGAATCAACTCAAAAACTATCATGGTTGATTTTAGAAAAATGTTTGAATGTGCAAAAGCTTATGTCTTGTTATTTTTACTAGGAGAGATCTCTAACTCTAATTGAATTCAATCCAACGGGCATGGGTAGACCTTTTCAGTAGCTTTCTAACAAAATTGGAATCACTCCATTTGGATTTGTAAATCTTTCTAAATTGATTTTCAAACTAAGGGCCAGAACTAGGTTTAAACTAAATAGGAAAATCCTCATTTGAATTAAATGGGTCACGCGAGAATGCTAACTGGCTGGCCCAATTGCACTCCGCAGCGCAGGGCATAGCTGACAGGGGGTCCACCGGTCAGAGGCTCATTACACGCGAAGCGGTACGGGGCGATGCAGGCCGTTAGATTAGAACTAAGATCGACGGCTGGGGCTCGCCGTCGATGACGGACAGGTCACCGACGAGGTCTAACCCTAGCGGCTTAGTGGGGGTGCTCAGGGGCCGTACCAGGGCTCTAGCAATGACGGCGATGGGGGAAAACGAACTGGTAGACGACGGCGAGCTCAGGGGTGGTCGAGGCAGCTCCAGGGGTGGACGAAATCGACGTCGCCTTCTCCTCCTCTGCCGCGGGCTCCTCCGGCCAAATTCCGGTGAACAAGTGCTCGCGCTGCTCCGGCTAGAGGTGGGAAAGGACTAGAGAGGTCAGGGGACTGGAATGGTGTGAGTGGATTGAGCTGGGGTGGCATCTATTTATAGCTCGACGAGGCGACCGAGAGGGATGGGCGGGCGACTCCGGTGAGGGCTGCACAACGTGCTAGCGGCGTGGCTCGAGGTAGGGGACGGTGGCTGGTCTCCTGGCGGTGCTCTAGGGAATAAATGCGGGGCTAGGGACGATGGTGTTTGGTCGGGCGGTGCTTATGCTCTGAGCGACAGAGGCGGTGGTCTCCATGGCGTGTGGTGGCTGTGGTGCGACTAGCAGCGAACGGGCATGTCTGGGGTGTTCCCTGGGTCGTGGCGGAGCGGTGGACGCGGGCTGCAGTCGAGGGGCGGCGTGTGCACGCATGTCGGTTACTCTGGCTCGTGCTCGGCATGGCGCAGACACTTAGTGCGTGGCGGTTACTCGGTGGTCCAGGGGCTAGCAGTGCGCGGGGAGGGGACAGAGAGTGGCGGTGAGGTGTGGGCTAGCTCATAGACATGGAGAGAGAGGGGTGGTCTGCTGCGACGGTTGCAAGGTTGGCCGACAACATGGTGCTCCGGGTGGCTCGGCACTGTTGCTAGGGGGTAGGGGATGGGGTGTTTATTGCTTGGTTTGATCAAGTGGAGACAGAGGGAGCAAATGGAGGTCAATTGGGGGCAAAACCCTGTTGAAAACAGTGAGCTAAATACTAGGTGTAATCTCTGCCTACCAAGTGTGTGGAAATGGCCGCAAGAAATTTAGTTTTGAATTTTGAAAAGATTTTTGGTGGGTGTGTTAGGCATAAGCTTGAGACTCTGTGGGTGCTTGGGTTTTGAAAATTGAGCTCATTTGAGTGGTTTTTGAAATAGTGGGATCTTCCCATATGAACTAGATTCAATTTTCCAAAGCCATTTAAAATTAGTGTTTGTAAGTTTTTGGCAGATCACAAAGTGGGCCTTGGTACATCATTATGTGTACTAGCAAGGGGTGCAAAGATCCACATTTATCTCTGTTAAGAATTGAGTCCTAGGAATAGCCAAAGTAGGCATGCTGATTAAAATGGCACAAATGACCATTCTCTTCTTTTATTCATTTTGACTTGTTTTTCTTTGGGGTTTGTTTGGGAATGATCTAGATGATGTTTATTTCACCTAAGAATCATTTTACAAGCAATGTATCACTTAAACAAGGCAATTCAAATCAACTCCTATTTTAAATGCACACACATATGAATGCTTTAATACTTTTAAATCGAAAAGTTTTTGTTAACCCTAATTTTGTTGATTTGGATCTTAATAACCTTGCATTGAAGTTTTGGGATGTTATAAACCTTCCCCCCTTAAACAAAATCTCGTCCCAAGATTTAGAAAGAAAACTAGGAACTAAAGAGATCTGGGAACTCTGTCCTAATGTAATCTTCTCGCTCCCAAGTTGCTTCCTCTTCGGTATGGTTGCTCCATTGAATCTTGAGAAACTTGATACTCCTGGTTCTGGTGGTTCTGTAAGCTTCTTCTAAGATACGGATGGGCACTTCACGATATGTCAAGTCATTGTTGATCTCCACAGCTCTGTGATCGATGTTCTTGAAAACTTCGGTCTTCTCTGGCACTTCCAGGCATTTGCGAAGTAACGAGATATAGAACACATTGTGGATGGCTGACATCTCTTCTGGCAGTTCCAGTTGATACGATACTTCTCCTCGGCGGTTCAGAATCTTGAATGGCCCGATATATCTGGGGGCTAACTTTCCTTTTAGACTAAAGCATTGCGTTCCCTTGAGTGGCGAAACCTTGAGATATACAAAATCTCTGACATTGAAAGTCAGGTCTCTCCTTCTCTTGTCAGCATAACTCTTCTGTCTGGATTGGGCGGTCTTGAGGTGCTCATGGACTTTGTGAACCTTCTCTTCGGCTTCTCTGAGAATGTCGGGTCCAAAGATATTGGGGGAGAGTTGTAGCATCCCAATTGTCTAACAATTGTAATGCTACTTGTTCTAGTAAGATATTGGCTACTTCCTATATACAATTGTTTCATCGTAATTATATCATGCTCATGTCATCATGCCACCTTGCATTTGAGCATCATATAAAACCCTGGTTCTTTGGTTCTTCTCTCATATGCACTATTAATTGTATTTGCCTCTTGATATTGTATTTGGTTATTGATATATTGTCTAAATGCCCAAGTTGAGTTGGGGGCATATCTCTTATTTCCATTCCACCACCTTTCTTTTCCACCACCTTATAATTCCACCATCCCATTAACCATGAGCTTGTATTTCTTTTTCTTTTGATATTTTTATTCTAGCTCATGTGGTTTGGGGTGGATCAAATCCTTTAAAATCTTTTGCTTGGTTTTATTCCACTTCTTGGAAATGCATAAGAATAATGCTATAATATTATTATTGTTTTCACAAAATAAATCATGGCATTATTATTTTGCATGGGCCATGCAAAAGTACCACCACCTTTTATCCCATGGGTTTTGCCTTTGACTTTAGTGGTTATTTTCTTTGTGAACCATCTCCATCCATTCCACCATTCCCATATCCTCACCCACATCTCTTTCTTTTATTTTATTTTCTCTCCATGCATGATCCATATGAGGCCTTCTCCCATGACCCTTTTTCTTTCTCTCTACTTGGTTTCTCTTCCACCTCATCTCATGTTAATTCAAAGCACTCCTCATTTTCCTCTTGGGTGATCTTTTAAACAAGTTTTCAAAACTAAAAACTAATTAAATCTCTAACCCTAGTTCTTCTTATATTTCTCTCTCAACCTACATCTAATCTAAAAACCCTAACCTCTACCTCCTGTTTCTCAACTCCTCCCTCACACCATGCCAATGGCCTCTCCCTGCCATGCATGGCCCACCCCAGCTACCTCTCTCTCTACCCCATCTAACCCTAAACAAAACCCTAACCCGAGGCTACCCATCTACCCTAGCCCGAGCTCTACCCTATCTCCCCCTCTCTTCTCTCTTCCTGCCATGAGGGCCCCTCCATCCGAGCCTCCCCTGCCTGTCCCTCTCTCCCGGCCAAAACCCCACCTGCAGCCACCCAGGTCGAGCCCCAGCTCGACCACGTGAGGAGGATGGAAAAGGTGGCACCCGAGGCCACTTTATCTCCCCGTGCCCACGGCTGCCTCCCTCTCTCTCCCTCTCGCATAACCCTCCTCCACATGGCTCACCTGCATCGCCCAGATCCGCCCCAGGCCTGCCTCTCCTTCCCCTTCTCCTTCACCGTCGCCAGCTCCTGCCGCCAGACCCCACCGTCTATCCCTGCTTCCCCCTTGTTCTAGCCGGTCGGCACGTCGTGGAGGTGGCCTGGGCGACCGAGAAGACCTCCCTACTGCTCCCTGTACGCGCCGACGTGGGCGAGAAGCCCCAGCACCGCCAGATCCTGCGCCTCACCGTCCGAAACCCTAACGCCGGGGAGCGCCTACATCCTCGCCGCTCCGGTACCTCCCCGCCCGATCCAACTCCACCGTCCCCTCCGCGGTGAGCAGTACTTCCTCCCTGACAACCTCCGCCTCGCTGTAATCGCCAGTGCTCGCTGGACAAATCGTCGGTGGCCGACGGCATTCTCTCGTCGCTGCGCCGCGCAGCGACCTAACTAGTATGCGTCCACCCTCCTGACACTACCCCGTAAACCACCGCACTGGCTAGCCCCCTCAGCGCGGGCGCCCGCGACCCGGGTTCGAGCCCCCGCTCCGCGCCGCGCGCAGACCTGCCGCCAGACGGTGGAGAAGAGAAATAGTACGCGGCGCCTTTTTGAAGATAACCCCTTTTTATTTCCTCGCTCAACCCGCAGTCCGCCGAGCCCACCAGCCAGCCTCTGTGGAAAATTTTACAAATAGCACCCCGTCCTTTCTTCACCCCTAACCCGCGGTCCAACTTGCCCCACTTGTCAGCCCCTGCAGTTCCTATCGCTGTCACGTGGGCCGAAGCCGCTGGCCCCGCCTGTCAGCCTCAGTGGCTAGCTAAGCCCGCGGTGGAAAAGAGTTTTCCGCGCGCGTGTGCCCCGCCAGCCGCTAGCCCACCCGTCAGTGGCTGTGGCTGGGTCGGGCTGAGTAACAAAAGACTGCCCTGTTGTCTGATTTAATTACACCTTTTCCAAAATTGATTAAATTCAAATTCAACAGATTTAAATAATTTTTAAAATACAAATCCAAATAATACAAATAATATATGTTTTGGAATCAGAAAAATGTGAGGAATTCAAATATGCCATTCAAAATAATGTTTGAACACTTTAAAATTTCGAGATGATTAAAATTACAATAAAATGCCCTTTTTCTCAATAAATTAATAACTTTGATTTTATAACCCCAAATTTGATAAATAATATGTCTAAATCGATCAGCGCGACGAGCCCGTTCTATCTATGTAGTCCTTGTTCTGAATTGAAGCATGCATCATGTCATTCTTATAAATCTGAACTGTTTATGGCAACAAAAATTGGATTAAATAAGTAATAAAATGCTTTAATTCTTGCACCACACCTCACCCTTGCCATGCTACTTTAATGCCATGTAAATTGTGCGTCAATCATCATGGCATGCTTGTTTGCTTGTCGCATTTTAATTCATATGCTTGTGCACTTTATTTATGTTGGCCCTTGTTTGTTTGGTTCTTCTTCAAATAGACGCCCCGCAGGAGAATTATCAGGAATCACAGGAGTACTACCCAGATCCATCTCTCGCTTCAACTGAGCTGCCAGGCAAGCACTACCACATGCTTGCATACATATAGTACCTATTGCCTCTATCTTATTCTTGCATCATTGAGTCGCGAATGCATTAAATTGAATCCCAAGTACTACATAGCCTTTACTTTTAAACCCCACCGAAGCTCGTTCCTCCATCCCATAAGTCATTACTATAGGAGTTATTTGAGCCATGCGAGTCGTAGAATAGCATGTGTAGGGTATGTGAGTGTCTGATGAATAACGAGGTACCTAAACAACTTAACCTGAGTAGTAATGGGATAACTAATGAAAGAGGCACCAGTGAGCAATATCTGCTATTTGGTTTTTCATGCTCACTTGTGCCCCGTAGGACCCCGAGTACTTGATGCCTGTTCCTTGTTTATTCGCACTATCCACATCCGGGAGGCCTTATGGACCCCTCTGAGCCAGAGCTTGATTCATTCTTATTTCTTGGGGCCACAATTAGTTTGGGGTTTTATTACTATCCTGTACTTATGCCATGTTACTGCTTTATTTAAGATTGTGCGAGGAGCACCTGTACTATTTTGGATCGTGACACGTTTTCGCTATATCGACAAGCCCAGTCACATTTTCGGGTTCCCAGTCGTTTACCGCCGTCCACACAAACCTTGGGTCCGTCTCGGAGCCGGCCAACTTCGTTGCGGGTAGCTTAATGGGGTGGCCCCCTGAAATCTTTCTGAATCCTGTGATTGCTTTGTCGTGAATGCCTCGTTGGGTTTTGATTTGGTTTTTCCGAGGTTGATCGAGTGTGTGTTCCTATTCGTGCACCCCTGCAGGGTAAACCTTTCTGAAAGCCGTGTCCGCGGTTATGGACGACTTGGAGCACAGTTTCTCCATCATAGACAAGAATAACTAAAGTACCGCTTTTAATTTGACTAAGTACTTGACTAGTAATTAGTGCAAAGCTCATGGAATGGTTAATAAAACTGCCAACGGATGATGGGGGTTGTTCGTCCGCTTCCTCGTTGGTAAGCGAGGAGGAGGATGGATCTGTTAATTATACTGTTATAACTGTTGTTCTTAATTCACGGACATCCATCTATCATTGGTTAGGCGGATGGTTAGCGAGTATCTGTAGAATTGTTAGGTATTATATTTTGCTGCAATTGCGTCACCCCAGGTTGTGTCCCCTTTAGCGGCATAAAGACTTGCTGAGTACCCCTAGGGTCTCACACGATAAATTGTTTGATTCAGATGAACAGGTGTACCCGCAAGATGGATACTGGGTGGAAGAGACAGATGATGTTGGCAACGATCGTTCGGTGTAGAGATTCCAGGAACGGGGGTCCGTGAGATCTGTGGGCGGGATGTGTTTATTTATGGGGCATCTTATGCCGATTTCTTCTTATCCGTACTCGGATCTCGTTTTCCGCTTCCGCCTGATACTCTGATGTTTGTTGTATGAGGAGCTATCCTAAATTATTATCTCTATCTAGGATATTTGAATCTTGCCGTATGGCGTTGCAATATTTCTATTTCTTTTAGAGGGAATGGCTCTGAGGACTGTTGTATGTGGCTTGCATACATACTCATTTGTGTATGTAGTTGATCCCTTCGCCTGCCGATTACGCCGCTCGTTCTTGTCCCGATGTCTGAAAGTGGTTAGGACGGCCGAAAGGTCTACCGTGAGTGGCCCTGGGCCCCACCGTACTATTTTAACCACTTTCGTTCATCCAGGCATGTAACTAAGAGCGTAATTCACCGAGGTAGTTATAGATAACCAGTCCTAAGATCAATCTTTGAGAATACCTGGGCTCTAGTCAATTGATCAAATATATCCTCTATCTTTGGCAAAGGGTACTTGTTCTTGATGGTGACGTCATTCAACTTTCTGTAATCTATGCACAAACGATTGCCTCCATCTTTCTTGTAGACGAATAACATTGGTGATCTCCATGGCGATGCGCTTGGTTGAATCAAGCCTTTTTCTAACATGGCATCCAACTGCTTCTTCAGCTCCACTAACTCTGAGGGGTTCATGTTATAGGGTCTCTGGGCTATGGGTCCGGTTCTGGGGATTAGTTCAATAATGAACTCAATATCCCTATCTGGGGGCATACCTAGCAATTCATCTAGGAATATGTCAGGGTATTCATAGACTACTCTGACCTGGTCAATGGTGGGCAGGGCTACACTCTTGTTGCACTTGAATTGATGGGGTAAGGTTTCAGATATATGCTCTACGGCGACTCCAGAACTACTGGTCATGGTGATGGCTTTCTTAGCACAGTCTATCAGTCCTTTATGCTTTGACATCCAATCCATACCTAGTACTACTTCCAATCCTTTGGTTCCAAGTAGAATTAGGTTGGCATAAAAATCTATCCCATGTATTCTAATAGGCACAACCTTGCAAATTTTTCTAGCTTTGGTGGTTGAACCGAGGATTTGAACTACCATGACATGCTTCAAGTTGGTTGGATGAATCTTACTAGTGCATGCAAATTCTTCGGTGACAAATGAATGCGATGCTCCCGAATCAAACAATACTCTGGCTAAAACTGAGTTGACAGAAAACATACCCAACACTACATCTGGCGCTTCTTGGGCTTCCTCAACATTCATGTGGAAGAGACGGTTGTTGCGGTTGTGAGGGTTCCATGGGGGAAATCTTCTCCCTGGTTGAACACAACGCTGCTGTTGAGCTGGGGCATTCACATTGGCATTGGCTGCAGTCTTCTTGGGACACTCGTTGGAATAGTGACCCTTCACTCCACACTCGAAACAAGTGATCTGGGACTTGTCCTTTACTGCGACAGGCACATCATTGCTGCCAGTTCTGGGTGCAGTGTTGCTGTTGTTGCCGTTGTTGTTGTTGCTCTTGGGAGGTGCACGGTTGAAGTTGTTGGCGTTGCCGGAGTTGTGATTGTTTCCTCCGGACTTCACATTGCCTCCGCTACGGTTGGGGTAGCTTGGGCGAGACATTGGGGGTCGATTGTTCCTTGGTGCATATCCCGGTGAGGGGTTGGAACGGTACTTCTGGTGACTGTTGGGTCTAGATTGCTGCATCATACGACGTTTGCGGTTGTCGTTTGCCTGGTTAATCTTCCCTTCCATCTGAATGGCAGAGTCGACTAGCTCTTCGAGATCTTGGAAGCGGATGTTGACGAGGACAGTCTGCATCTCATCATGCAGTCCGTTCAGGAATCTCTCCTTCTTCCTGGCCTCCGTGTTGATCTCATCAGGTGCATACCTTGCAAGCGACAGGAACCTGTCACGGTACTCCACCTTGCTTCAGTTCTCGAAATTCATCCCTTATTCTGGTGACTAGGCCCTGTGGCACGTGGGTGTGGCTGAATTTGATTTTGAAGGCTTCCCATGTCATCAGTTGACCATGGTTCATGGTGCGGATACTGTTCCACAATGCTCTTGCATCTCCTGCCAGATAGTGGGTGGCAAAAAGAACTTTCTCATTGTCATCAACTCCTGCAACTTCTAAGTTGTTTTCCATTGTCTGCAACCAGTCATCAGCATCTAGTGGGTTCTTTGAGGTATGATGACCCACAAGTATAGGGGGTGTATCGCAGTATTTTCGAGGGAAGTGAAACCCAATTTATTGATTCGACACAAGGGGAGCCAAAGAGTATTTATAAGCCTTAACAGCTGAGTTGTCAATTCAGCTGCACCTGGAAACAATCTTGCTCACAACAGTTTATCAGTAGCAACAGTTTTGTAGTAGGAATAGTAAAGTAACAGTAGTAGCAAAACAAAGATAGTAGTAACAAAAGCAGTAAACAGTGGGATTCGAGTGCGGTAGGCATAGGGATGGATGGACGGGCGTTGCATGGACAAGACAATTCACATAGCAATCAGAACATAGGGCAATTGCAGATAAATAAGATAAAGCATCCAAGTACTAGACAATCCTAGGCATGTGTTCCATATATAGTCATACGTGCTCGCAATGAGAACTTGCACAACATCTTTTGTCCTGCCAGGCCATTTGCAGCGGGGCCTCTAGGGAACTACTGGCAATTAAGGTGCTCCTTTTAATAGAGCACCGGAGCAAAGCATTAACACTCCGTCTCGTATTCTGGCTCCGTGAGTCTTCTGGAAAAATAGGCACTTTGGCTTTTGTCCCGTCCAATTCCGAGAATATTCATTTTCTGACTTTCCTGGAACCAAAAACAGCAGAAAACAGGCAGATGGCACTGTGGCTCTTGTTAATAGGTTAGTCCAAGAAATCATATGAAAAGTACTCCAAAGTGTGGACAAAACACAAGAAAGTGGATAAAACCAAGCATGGAGCATCAAAAATTATAGATACATTTGCAATGTATCAACATCCCCAAGCTTAACTCCTGCTCGTCCTCGAGTAGGTAAGTGATAAAAAGAAAGAATAATTTTTGAGGTGACATGCACCATCAAAGACTTGACCAAAGTATTTGTAAACATTCAAAGCTAGGATCAAAGTACTTCAATCATAACATGAAAGACAAAGTTCTAGCAATAAGACAAAGAAACTATGATGCAACATGAAAAGGCACAAACAAAAGATTCATGGATAACAATGCTTTGCAAGACGTTTGTTTGGTTCACATAAAGAAAACATAGCATAGTGGCATTTAGCTTGTCCCTCAATAGAGTAGCAAATATAAATGCATAGGACACCTTCGAGGTTCACAAGAGTGACTAGATACAAATAGTTTAAAACAAGAAATATCAAGGTATGCATCAATCAACAAGTCTTGGGACAATGCACATAGAACTAAGAATGGCCACTATGCTCTCAAGAAAGTGCTCAAAGAATACGTGGAGACTCAACAAGTAAAAGAAAAGGTTTTGCATAGTTTGAAAGGCTTCCAAATGCTGAAAGTATGGTACTCATTAGCTTTGAGCTCTCATTGCCCCTATCATAAGCATCTTTAAAGTGGTTAAGGTGAAAGTGAGGTCCAATCTGAGTTATATGCTTGACAGACTATAAACTGAAAATCCCAAGTCCCTTGAGTACGAGGGCCGCTCCTCATGCTACTCAACTTTAGTTACCGGTAAGTTCTTGTCATCGTAAGTATGTGCATATCATTGAGAACCGCCAACGGGGTACCCCTTGCCCGATGATACGGAAGAATCCCCATATCAAAATGACAAGGCAAGCAGACAATGGGTATCTCAGCAATCTTCTTATTTACCATGGGAAAATGGTGCTTTTTTCTCTCTTTCCTCTTTTCATAAATCTCTTTTTTTTTCTTTTTCACAATAGCAATCTTTCTCTTTTTTATAAGAAGAATGCTTCATAGATATCATTATGGTTATGCCCAGCGGCCCAGGCATTTCTCTAACACACATACATAACTCCATGGACTTACAAGCTCCCCTTTTATTTCACACCGACGACATCCGCAAACAAAAGAGCAAGGTATCAACTAGGTATATATTTACAAGTGTTGAAAGCGTTCCCCGTGACAACACGGTTCTGCTAATCCCCATCCTATAATTAGCAAGCAAAGTAGAAATTTCTTCATTAGGGATCTTCCTTTTATTCGAGACAATGTCCTTCATATACTTTGAGTAAGGAGGCAATTTAATAGCATCAGTCAAAGGGATTTGCAAGAATAAAGGCTTCATCCACTCACAAAACTTATTATAGTGTTCATCTTCCTTTGACTTGTGTTTCTTATCAGGGAAAGGCATAGGTTTTTGGACCCAAGGTTCTCTTTCACTGCCATGTTTCTTAGCAATAAAATCTTCTTTAGTGTATTTAGTATTCTTAGTGTGGTTTTCAGGTTCTTCTTCAACTTTTTCTTCACTAGGAACTTCATTTTCTTCATTACCACTTTTAGTTTCAGCATCAGAGATAGATATACTATTAGGATCTATAGCAGGTTCAGAGGGTTCTACGACAGTTTTATGTTTCTTTTTCCTTTTCTTACGAGTAGACCCACTATTTTCAGCTTGTTGAGAATCCTGCTCAATTCTTTTGGGATGCCCCTCAGGATATAGAGGATCCTGGGTAGCAGCTCCACTTCTAGTTCTAATTTCATAAGCATGTTTTTCTTTAGCAGCATTAACTAGCAAGTCGTTTTTGACTTCAACGACTTGATCTATTTGAGTTCGAACCATTTGAAAGTGTTTAACAATCATTTTAACATCATTGGAGGTTCTTTCCACAATATCTTTCAACTCAACAATAGCTCTAGTGTTTTCCATTAGATGATTTTGCACCCTTTTATTAAAGTTATCTTGCTTAACAATAAAGATATCAAATTCTTCTAAGCATTGATCAGGAGGTTTCAAATAAGGGATATCACCTTCATCAAAGTGTTGGAGAGAGTGTACCTCAATAGTGGGTGAGTAGGGAATAGGCTTACATAATTCTTCTATAGGAGGTAAATTCTTGACATCTACAGCTTTAATTCCCTTCTCCTTAAGACATTTCTTAGCTTCCTTCATCACTTCATCATTTAATTCAATAACTCCCCTCTTCTTTGATGTTGGAATAGGCACAGGAATAGATGGTTCAGGTACAATTACTTCAGGTATAGCTTGTTTAGGAGGAGTCCAACCTTCATAATTCTTGCTTATTTTAGCCATTAATTCCTCAGCTTCCTTGGGAGTCCTATTCCTGAAAACACAATCAGCACAACTATCTAGGTATGTCCTAGATTCTTCGGTTAGTCCATTATAAAATATATCAAGTAGTTCATTCTTAGGTAATGGACTTCCAGCCTGTGCACGAATCAAAGCACAAAACCTTGCCCAAGATTCAGGCAATACCTCTTTTTCTCCCTGTTTAAAATCAAAAAGTTCCTGCAAAATAGCATGTCTAGCACTAGGAGGAAAATATTTCTGCAGAAAAGTATTAATCAAGCACTCAGGGTTATCAATAGATCTAGGAGGTAAATTACTAAACCAAGTTTTAGCTTCTCCTTTCAATGAAAAGGGAAAATCTTAGCAACAAAGTAAGTACGCATCTTAATATCGTCAGAAAAGAAGCCACTCATGGTAGAAAGTTCATTCATATGTGCTACCGCACTTTCATTCTTAGTCCCACAAAAAGGTTCTTTCTCGACAATAGCTATGTAAGATAGATCGAGAGAGAAATCATAATATTCATCTATAATGTTTATGGGAGAAGCACCAAACTTAGCATCAAGAGATAATTTGGGTCTAATAGTTCGCCTCTCAAGGAGACTCTTAGCAGCGCTCCTATCATGGGTGTTCCTACATTCTTCAATAAACTCATCGGTCATCTCAACATAATCTTCTTCAGCATCATAACTCTCACTAGACTCGGGTGAGCTAATAGGTGTAGTAGTGTCTTCATTAGGAGTTTTGGTATTTCCAGCTATAGTTCTAGCGATCGTAGTATCTAGGAAAGGACCTAATGAACCACTTTTATCAAGCACAGTAGAAGCAGCATCATAAGTATCAGAAGTTTCAGATTCAGCAGTAGTAGTAGCAGTGTGTGTAGCATGTGTATGTGGTGGTGTAAGGAACTTACTCAAAACAGACGGTGAATCAAGAGCAGTTGAGGTGTTCAGAACCGTACCTCTTCTTGTAGTGGATGGTAAAATAGGAACCTTGCCATCACGATACTTACCCATGATGGATGGATAGCAGCGAACAATAGAGAATCCAAGTGAACTTGATAAATAAAGCTATGCTCCCCGGCAACGGCGCCAGAAAATAGTCTTGATGACCCACAAGTATAGGGGGTGTATCGCAGTATTTTCGAGGGAAGTGAAACCCAATTTATTGATTCGACACAAGGGGAGACAAAGAATATTTATAAGCCTTAACAACTGAGTTGTCAATTCAGCTGCACCTGGAAACAATCTTGCTCACAGCAGTTTATCAGTAGCAACAGTTTTGTAGTAGGAATAGTAAAGTAACAGAAGTAGCAAAACAAAGACATTAGTAACAAAAGCAGTAAACGGTGGGATTCGAGTGCGGTAGGCATAGGGATGGATGGATGGGCGTTGCATGGACAAGACAATTCACATAGCAATCAGAACATAGGGCAATTACAGATAAATAAGATAAAGCATCCAAGTACTAGACAATCCTAGGCATGTGTTCCATATATAGTCATACGTGCTCGCAATGAGAACTTGCACAACATATTTTGTCCTGCCAGCCCGTTTGTAGTGGGGCCTCTAGGGAACAACTGGCAATTAAGGTGCTCCTTTTAATAGAGCACCGGAGCAAAGCATTAACACTCTGTGAACACATGTGATCCTCACATCAAAGCTTTTCCCTTCCGGTTATCCTGATTTCTGTCACTTCATGGCCATAGGTTTCGGACAACGACGTGTGTACACAACTTGTAGATAAGACCAAAAACAATACTATCATAATGAATCAATAACATGTTCAGATCTGAAATCATGGCACTCGGGCCCTAGTGACAAGCATTAAGCACAACAAGTCGCAACAAAGTCATAAAGCACTAATAAAATATACTAGGCACCATGCCCTAACAATCTGATGCCATTACATGAACGATCTCATCCAATCCCTACCATCCCCATAGCCTACAGCGGGGGATTACTCACTCATAGATGGGGGAAACATGGATGGTCGATGGAGAAGCGATGGTGATGATGATGGCGATGATCTCCTCCAATTCCTCGTCCCGGCAGGGTGCCAGAACGGAGTTTCTGGTGCTGTTTCGTGGAATCTGGTGGTGGCGGCGGAGCGGAACTTCTTCTGGAAAAACGTCGAACCCCCCTGAGTTTTTAGGTCAGAAGGCTTCTTATAGGCGAAGAGGGAGACCGAGGGGGTGCCTGGGACCACCACACCAGGCTCTGGCGCGGCCAGTCCTAGCCCGCGCCTGGAGGGGTGTGGCCAGCCCCTGGCCCTCCTCCGTCTTGTATTCTGGCTCCGTGAGTCTTCTGGAAAAATAGGCACTTTGGCTTTTGTCCCATCCAATTCCGAGAATATTCATTTTCTGACTTTCCTGGAACCAAAAACAGCAGAAAACAGGCAGCTGGCACTGTGGCTCTTGTTAATAGGTTAGTCCAAGAAATCATATGAAAAGTACTCCAAAGTGTGGACAAAACACAAGAAAGTGGATAGAACCAAGCATGGAGCATCAAAAATTATAGATACATTTGCAATGTATCAAGGTACTAAAGATTGGGGGATTGGTATTCTGGAAGTTTTTGAGTTTGGATCCATGGTGATCCTGGTTTCCATGTCCTTGGTTGTTTTGGGCCATCTGAGCTATCTGCTGCAATGTTGCTAAGTTGGCTTGGCGCTCTTCCCTGCTTGCTTCATAATCTGCAACTAACATCTGCATAATCTGTAGCATTGGGTCTTGCGACGAGCTGCTCCCTCCTTGGTTTCCACGAGTAATCTGAAGATTGAGATAGATACGGGGGTAAGAGGGAAAGTTCTAAGGTTCATGGTTTTGGTTTCAAAGCTAACTTTGAGTTTGACTCAGGTTTTGCAACTAACTTCATTTCATTCATGCAAACAAGCACACCATACAAACACACACCACAACAACAAAGGAAAACAGATGGTTTGAAGAACCATTCTGCAAGCTACGATACAGTGGGACCGATACATCTCATGCTACGACAATTCTCTAGTGCATCTACTCATCGTCGATGAAGTCGGAGTCCTCATCGTCAGTGTAGAAGTCCACATCATCCTCCTCCAGAAAGTCATCATCATTGCTGAGGTAAGAATCCATGTCTCCCTGGATGTCTTCACCCTCCTCTTCTTCCTCCTTTGCTACAAGCTGAGCTTCCTACTCCTTGATGGTCTTCTCGAGGTCGGCCACCTTCTTGCGAAGACGTGCGATGGTGCGATCCTTCTTCTCACGCTGGAGGCGAAGAGACTGACGATCCTTGACTAGCAGTGCGAAAGTCTGGGCCTTCTGGGCTGCGATGGCACGGTTGTGGTTGGCGAACTCCCTAGCATTGTCCAACTCCATTTGACGATCATACAACAGGAAGTCGAGGTTCTCCACTTGGCGCTTCAGTTCTGGATGACTTGGCATCTCCATCGGCATTCCCATGAAGTCACGCCTTGCATAGTGAGCAAAACGGGTTCCTTGGATTTGGTTGACACTGAGGGCACATAGACATGCGAGAGCTTCATGCATTGCCCGGGCTAATCCATCTAACCAGTTGTTCTCTCTCACTGAGAACTGGATTCTCTCGGACGTTGGTGCTTCTATGCTTCCTCTAAGATCAGCGGTGACTAGTGATACATTGCAAATGTATCTATAATTTTTGATGTTCCATGCTTGGTTTTATCTACTTTCTTGTGTTTTGTCCACACTTTGGAGTACTTTTCATATGATTTCTTGGACTAACCTATTAACAAGTGCCATAGTGCCAGTTGCCTGTTTTCTACTGTTTTTGGTTCCAAGAAAGTCGGAAAATCAATATTCTCGGAATTGGACCGGACAAAAGCCAAAGTTGATATTTTCTCGGAAGACTCACGGAGCTAGAAGGAGAGTCGGAGAGGGGCCACAGGGTGGCCACACCACCCCATGGCGCGGGTCCCCCCAGGCCGCGCCAGGGCATGGTGTGCCCCCCTGGCCACCCACCGACCTTGCCCTCTGGCCTATAAGAAGCCTCTCGAGGCATAAACCCTAGATCGTCAACTAGAAATCCACGAAAAGTTCCGCAGCGCCGCCGCCACCGAAGGGGAGATTCGGGGGACAGAAAGTCTCTATTCCGGCACCCTGCCGGGATGGGGAAGTACCCCCGGAGCCATCTCCATCACCATTGATGATTCCCATGATGAGGAGGGAGTAGTTCTCTCTCGAGGCTAAGGGTTCTACCGGTAGCTATGTGTTCATCTCTTTCTCTATGCATGATCATATTTTGATCATGAGCTTTGTAATCTAGTAGATCTACCTTGCTACTCAAGTGCTTTAATAGATCTATGCTCTCCCCATGTGTGTGAAAGTGACAGCGTGCGCACCATGGTGGAACTTAGGCTAGAGATTACAAATACTTGTTATGAGTTATATTTGGAGTTGGATGTCTTTATGAAATTGTGGTGTTTGTTGGAACCATCTAGTGCTCAAGGTGATAGTGTGGGGTTTTCTAGATGGGAAAGGCTTACTTTAAGGTGTGCTGTTATAGCCCTACCAACGATTAGAGTCCAACCGGAGAGTAGTTCAGCATAGTATCATAAAGAAGAATATATTTATATGAGAGTGTTCACTAGTGAAAGTATGATCCCTAGGCCTTGTTTCTAAGCATTGATACACCGTTTGCAATTAGATCTGGTACATGTTTGCTTGCTTTCATCTTTATTTCAGTTTGCCTTTACTCTTTTCCCACGTCAACCACACGCCACCAAGCTATTTTCTAGCACCGTTACCACTTATAATTATCCGTACCACTTGTATTTCACTATCTCTTCGCCGAACTAGTGCACCTATACACCTGACAAGTGTATTGGGTGTGTTGGGGACACAAGAGACTTCTTGTATCTTGATTACAAGATTGCTTGAGAGGGAATACCTTTGACCACTTCCTCCCTGAGTTTGATAAATCTTGGGTGATCCACTTAAGGGAAAACTTGCTGCTGTTCTACAAATCTCTGCACTTGGAGGCCCAACAACTGTCTACAAGAATAGAAATGCGTAGACATCAAGCTATTTTCTAGCGCCGTTGCTGGGGAGGTAAGGTAAAAGGTACTCACATCCTCCAGTGTGAGTGCTCGAAGTTATTTCCTTTAGATTCTGCAATTTTGTCTTTTTGTTTCTTGTTTTCACTAGTTAGGCTTAACGGAAAACAACAAAAAATTCAGAGAGCATGATAGTATTTATCTTGAGTTAGGACATGAAGTGTTTGAAGAGAAAATTAAAAAACCTATGGAACTTTATTTGCATGCTAATAGTAATGTTGTTAGTATGAATTCTTTGGACACCATTATAGTTAATGCTATGGAAAAGTCTATGCTTGGGGAAGCTAGTTTTGATGAGCATGATATTTTTAGTCCCCCAAGCACGGAAGATAACTATTGTATTGCTTATGATGATACAAAACCTCCAATATATGATGATTACAATGATGAATATTATATTTTCAGTCCACCTACTATTGAGGAGAAAATTAATTATGATTACAATATGCCTCCTATATTTGATGATTATGGTGATGAGAATAATAATGATAGCTATTTTGTTGAATTTGCTCCCACTATAATTAATAAGAATGATTATATTGATGTGGAGAGTAATAATTCTTTTATGCATATGGCTCATGATAAGAATGTTTTATGTGATAGTTATATTGTTAATTTCATTCATGATGCTACTGAAAGTTATTATGAGAGAGGGAAACATGGTTTTATGCATCTCAATAATATTAAGTTTCCCCTCTTTATGTTGAAAGTCTTGAAGTTGCACTTGTTTTGCTTTACTATGGTTGTTGCTTTGTGCTTTCATGACTTGATTCTTTACAAGATTCCTATGCATAGGAAGTGGGTTAGACTTAAATGTGTTTTTAATTTGCTTCTTGATGCTCTCTTTTACTTTAATTCATATTTCTTATGTGAGCATCTTCTCAAACTATCATGCCTAACTTAAAGGCGTTAAAGAAAAGTACTTATTGGGAGATAACCCAAAACTTTTAGATGAGTCTTGGAAGTTATTACCTCTGTAATAACCGCTCCTTATCCTTTTTATTTGCTTTTTGTGCCAAGAGTAACCTCTAATGAGAGGGAAGTAATGCTTGGGAAAGTTGCTGTCCTGAAACAGATTTTTGTGCTTCACCGTAAAAATTCGTGTAAAATATCTGTACGTCCTTTTGAGGCGTAAATGTTTTTGCTTATGCCCCAGGTTGTTATATAACTTTTGTTAGTTCAACACTTTTCGATTTGAGCAACAGAAGGTCTTCGAAAAAATTCGTCTTTACCTGCTGGTATGTTTTGACAGATTTCTGCCATTTTCTGTATTTGCTTCTTGTTGGTTCCTTTTTTAGTTCTTTTGGGGAATTGAGCTTTTTGAGGGAAGTCCTATAGTAGCTAGTGTTATACTGGAAGTTTATTTGGTGTTAGAACTGAACCTTAAGACTTATTTATCTTGAGTGCACTAATGTTGCTAATAAAGATTGTGTGAAGTTTTGTATGAAGGAAAAAATTTCAGGTGTATGGAAGGAATGAGTAATGAGATGAAGGATGGACTAAAGCTCAAGCTTGGGGATGCCACGCGTGTTAGCCCAAGAAATATCCAAGAAGTACAAGCATCAAAGCTTGGGGATGCCCAAGGCATTCCCTTCTTCATCAATAAAAATCTTAGGTTTCTTCCAAACACTTCATTTTTATTGTTTCATGCACAGTTGTGTTGTTCTTGGAGTGTCTTTGTTTTTGTTTTTAGTTTTAGTTTTCTTGGTTTGCTTAGTTTGCTTGAATAAGTTGGTTGGATCCCAACACACTTCTTTTGGAGAGAGACACGCTCCGTTTTCATTGCCTAGAACACTCTAGTTTTCATTCTTATTGTTCTGTGAGTGTTCTCTTTTGCTAGCACCGTGTTTAGCGTTAGTTTTCTCAAGCTTTCAGCTTAGAACTTTTTAGTTCTTCTTTGTAGATTTGTGAGACAAGTTCACTGATCTTTATTTATTATCATCTTTGTGAGTTGTTTCAAATAGTTTGGTTTGGATTGGAAAAGAGTAGGAAAGTTCATGCTTAAGTGGTAAAGCGAGCTTGTTTTTGACTGTGGCCTATGCTTTGTCATGCTATGCTTGATATTGTTTTGGCGTTATGCTTAGTATTCTTTGTTGTAGCATGACTTGTTATAAACAATTGAGATTGCCTAATGTGCCTTGGATGAATCATGCGTTGTTTTAGCATATTAAATCATAGTATAGTGGTATCCTCCTTTGATGCTTTATTTGGGTTGACTTGGCGCATGCTCACACCATGTTATGACTATCCAAAGTCACCATATCCTTTATGATCCTTTATTTTTCAACTTGTAGTATCACTTTATGCTTTGATCAATGATGTTTTGTCGCTCTGCATGATTATGGCCACTATTGCTCTCTTAGTTTGTCGCTCCCAGTCTTTTGCTAGCCCCCACAACCAAGTATGAGTTCCCCTCATGCATCCAACTCCCTAAACCAAGTTATTCCAAAGAGTCCACCATACCTACCTACTAGCTTATGCTATTCCAAGTATATTCATGCTTTTGTTTACCTTCCAAATTAAATTTGTTATGAGAAAACTAGTGATTAAAGCTCTCACGAACTTGATGGCACACTTTACTTTCTGCATTTAATAAACTTGAACCATTGGGTCCTTCTTTGTTGTGTATATGCTTGCGCTTTATAAGTTGAAATTAGCAGAACCATGCTGTCATGGGGAACGCTTTCAACATTGCACTTGTACTTTGTACCCCGTTGATATCATGTTCTTTTGCTTATGGATCCCGGCGGTGTGAAATAAAAGTGGAACTTGTAAGATCATGGAGTTTGTATGTGTGTTAGAGAAATGCATGGGGCGCTAGCCTAAGCCATGCCTAATCATGGTGGAAACTTGCAGCATCACCATAATGAGCACTCTATGAAGCATCCTCAATAAAAACCTATGCAAATAGCAAATAAAAAGATCGCTGAGATGCTCATTGTCTGCTTGCCTTGTCATTTTGATTATGGGAAAGCTCCCGTATCATGTCCAAGGGGTACCCCGTTGGTGGTTCTTAATGATACACATGTACTTACAATGACAAGAGCTTACTCGTGACTGAAGTTGAGTAGCATGAGTTTTGGTCTTCGTAAGTAAGGGGCATGAGATTTCGGTTTATAACTTGTCAAGCATATCCTCTTAGTTGTGTCACTTTAACCTTAATCACCTAAAGATGCTTATGATAGGGGCAATGAGAGCTGAAAGCTATAAGTACCATAATTGTTTACTAATAAACTCTTTAAGCATAACTTCAAGTTCAGAGGGAGCACTCTTATTATTGTTGTAATAATTTCCATAAGCATTACCATTGTTGGGAGGATATGGCTTATAATTGTTGTTACCAAAATTGTTCCTATAAGCATTATTGCCAAAATTGTTATTTCTTATGAAGTTCACATCAACTTGCTCTTCTTGAGCAACCAAAGAGGCTAAAGGAACATTATTTGGATCAATATGGGCTTTCCCATTAACAAGCATAGACATAATAATATCAATCTTATCACTCAAGGAGGAGGTTTCCTCAACAGAATTTACCTTCTTACCTTGTGGAGCTCTCTCAGTATGCCATTCAGAATAATTAACCATCATATTGTCCAAAAGTTTTGTTGCAGCACCCAAAGTGATGGTCATAAAGGTACCTCCAGCAGCTGAATCCAATAGGTTCCTTGAACAATAGTTCAATCCTGCATAAAAAGTTTGGATTATCATCCAAGAAGTCAGTCCATGAGTGGGACAATTCTTTACCAAAGATTTCATTCTTTCCCAAGCTTGAGCAACATGCTCATTATCAAGTTGTTTAAACTTCATTATTTCACTTCTCATGGATATAATCTTAGCAGGAGGATAGTATTTTCCAATAAAAGCATCTTTGCATTTAGTCCAAGAGTCAATACTATTCCTAGTTAAGGAATTCAACCATTCTTTAGCTTTTCCTCTCAAAGAGAAAGGAAACAATTTCAGCTTAATAATATCACCATCTATATCCCTATGCTTTTGCATCTCACAAAGTTCAACAAAGTTATTTAGATGGGAAGCAGCATCTTCATTACCAATACCAGAAAATTGTTCTCTCATAACAAGATTGAGCAAAGCAGGTTTTATCTCAAAGAAAGTATTTTCAGCCACAGGTGGAGCAATAGGTTTGCTCATAAAATCATTGTTGTTGGTGCTAGTGAAGTCACACAACTTAGTGTTTTCAAGAGTAGTCATTTTTTTGGGTTTTCAAATAAGAAAGCAAACTTGTAAAACTAATTTTTTTTTGGATTTTTGAAGAACAAAACAAGCAAATAGAGCAAAAAGAAACTAAGCAAAACAAAAACAACAAAGTAAAGAGATTGGTTATGAGGGACTCCCCTTGTGAAGATGTCCTTGACTCCCCGGCAACGGCGCCAGAAAATCGCTCGATGGCTCAATGCACGGCGCCTAGAAAAGTGCTTGGTGCGGTGTTGATGTAGAGCTCGTTGGGAACCCCAAGAGGAAGGTATGATGAGCACAGCAGCAAGTTTCCCTCAGATATGAAACCAAGGTTTAATCGAACCAGTAGGAGCAAGGAAACACCCCAAAGGTGTTACTAGCTGAGCTTTGGCAGGGCGCACTACCGGTGCTAGTAGCAACGTGGAGACCTGCACAACACAACCATAGAACTTTGTCCCCAACTTGCGATTAGGTTGTCAATCTCACCGTGTTTTGCGGAAAACAAAGGATTAAACGTATCGAATAGAAAGAAGTAAAAGTTTGCAGAAAGTAAACACAAAGCAGTAAACAGTTGTAGATTGTATGTAAAAGAAAAGAGGACCGGGATCCATAGTTCACTAGAGGTGGCTCTCCTTAAGATAGATAACATGCTGGGTAAAAAAATTACAGCAGGGCAATTGACAAACACCGAGAAAGCAATACATGCATATACTAATCATCTTGACTCCTTTGAGACTTGATTGGGCATTACAACATTATACATAGACCGCCATCCAACTGCATCTATGACTAATAATCCACCTTCAGGTTATCATCCGAACCCCCTCCAGTATTAAGTTGCAAGCAACAGATTATTGCTTTACGAACTGCGTGTAAAGTAAACAATACGATTGTTCTATAAACAAAAGATTTTTGTTTTATCCCTAGTAGCAACAGCACATCTAGTACCTTAGAGATTTCTGTCACTTCCCCAGATTACCAGAGGCATGAACCCACTATCGAGCATAAATACTAACTCTTGGAGTTGCTAGCATCTACTTGGCCAAGATAGCTACTAACAACGGAAAGCATGCAAGATCTCAAATAACAAAGACATGATAGAATCAATAATCAATCTGAAATAGCATCTCAATATCCATCGGATCCCCGCAAACACAAAATGCAGAATTACAAATAGATGATCTTGATCATGAACGGAGCTCACAAGATCTAAACATGAAAGCACAAAGGAGGAGAACCAGCCATCTAGCTACTACATGGATCCGTAGTCCAAGGTTGAACTACTCACGCATCACACCAGAGGCTTGCATGGTGATGAAGAAGGCCTCCAGGGTGAATTCCCCTCTCCGGCAGGGTGTCGGGAAGAGCTTCAGATCCCTCCCGATTTAGGGATGGAGATGACAGCGGCTAAGGACTCTTTCATGGATTTTTTGATTGGGTCCTTAGGGTTTACGTCCCGAGGGCATCTTATAGTCGGAAGGGGAGGCCGAGGGGGTGCCTGGGCTGGCCACACCACCCCCTAGCGCGGGCCAAGCCTGGCCGCGCAACCAGGTGGTGTGGCTGCCCTCTGGCCCCTCTCCGTCTCGTATTCTGGCACTTGATCACTTCCGGAAAAATAGGCACTTTGGCTTTTGTCCCATCCAATTCCGAGAATATTCATTCCAAAAACAGCAGAAAACAGGCAGTTGGCACTGTGGCTCTTGTTAATAGGTTAGTCCAAGAAATCATATGAAAAGTACTCCAAAGTTGGAACAAAACACAAGAAAGTGGATAAAACCAAGCATGGAACATCAAAAATTATAGATACATTTGCAATGTATCAATGATCTATTATCATCACAAGCATCACAAGTCTATTAACTAGTTTCATCCTTTTTATTTTAGAAAAGTAATTTCTACTCATTGAAAAATTAACTAAGATTTAATATTCACCACTTAAAATATGGGATCATGTGGACACATGTCATCACCACATATTATAACATGTGGGAGTGTGATTTAAAGGTTGGATCACAATTACTTTGGTTTACGTTCATTATTTAATGATTTAAAGTGACTAGAAATGCCTATATAGCATTATTTTGGTACTTGTCCGAAGTCACTACATGTAAACCTTAATATTATTCCATATTCAGATAGGTAGGGTGAAATGTGATTTTTGAGAGTTGGAATCAACTCAAAAACTATCATGGTTGATTTTAGAAAAATGTTTGAATGTGCAAAAGCTTCTGTCTTGTTATTTTTACTAGGAGAGATCTCTAACTCTAATTGAATTCAATCCAATGGGCTTGGGTAGACCTTTTCGGTAGCTTTCTAACAAAATTGGAATCACTCCATTTGGATTTGTAAATCTCTCTGAATTGATTTTCAAACTAAGGGCCAGAACTAGGTTTAAACTAAATAGGAAAATCCTAATTTGAATTAAATGGGTCGCGCGGGAATGCTAACTGGCCGGCCCAGTGGCACTCCGCAGCGCGGGGCACAACTGACAGGGGGGTCCACCGGTCAGAGGCTCATGACGCGCGAAGCAGTACGGGGTGATGTGGGCCGTTAGATTAGAACTAAGATCGACAGCTGGGACTCGTCGTCGATGACGGATAGGTCGCCGGCGAGGTCTAACCCTAGCGGATGGGGGTGCTCAGGGGGCGTACCAGAGCTCCAGCGACGACGGCGATGGGGGCAAACGAACTGGTAGACGACGGCGAGCTTAGGGGTGGTCGAGCCAGCTTCGGGGGTGGACGAAATCGACGTCGCCTTCTCCTCCTCTGCCGCGGGCTCCTCCGGCCAAATTCCGGCGAACAAGTGCTCGCGCTGCTCCGGCTAGAGGTGGGAAAGGACCAGAGAGGTGAGGGGAGTGGAATAGTGTGAGTGGATTGAGCTGGGGTGGCATCTATTTATAGCTCAATGAGGCGACCGAGAGGGATGGGAAGGCGACTCCGGTGAGGGCTGCACAGCGTGCTAGCGGTGTGGCTCGAGGTAGGGAACGGTGGCTGGTCTCCTGGTGGTGCTCTAGGGCTTAAATGCGGGGCTAGGGACGGTGGCGTTTGGTCGAGCGGTGCTCACGCTCTGAGCAGCAGAGTCGGCGGTCTCCACGGCGTGCGGTGACTATGGTGCGACTGGCGGCGAACGGGCATGTCTTGGGTGTTCCCTAGGTCATGGCGGAGCGGTGGACGCGGGCTGCGGTCGACGGGCGGCGTGTGCACACGTGTTGGGCACGGCGCTTTGGCGCGTGCTCAGCATGGCGTAGACACTCAGTGCACGGCGGTTCATCGGTGGTCCAGGGGCTGGCAGTGCGCGGGGAGGGGACAGAGAGTGGCGGTGAGGTGTGGGCTAGCTCATAGACATGGAGAGAGAGAGAGAGGGGTGGTCTGTTGCGGCGGTTGCAAGGTTGGCCGGCAACATGGTGCTCGGGGTGGCTCGGCACTATTGCTAGGGGGTAGGGGATGGGGTGTTATTGCTTGGTTTGATCAAGTGGAGACAGAGGGAGCAAATGTAGGTGGGTGTGGTAGGCATATTTTAGTTTTGGCCGCAAGAAATTTAGTTTTGAATTTTGAAAAGATTTTTGGTGGGTGTGTTAGGCATAATCTTGAGACTCTGTGGGTGCTTGGGTTTTGAAAATTGAGCTCATTTGAGTGGTTTTTGAAATAGTGGGATCTTCCCATATGAACTAGATTCAATCTTCCAAAGCCAATTTAAAATTAGTGTTTGTAAGTTTTTGGCAGATCACAAAGTGGGCCTTGGTACATCATTATGTGTACTAGCAAGGGGTGCAAAGATCCACATTTATCTCTGTTAAGAATTGAGTCCTAGGAATAGCCAAAGTAGGCATGCTGATTAAAATGGCACAAATGACCATTCTCTTCTTTTATTCATTTTGACTTGTTTTTCTTTGGGGTTTGTTTGGGAATGATCTATATGATGTTTATTTCACCTAAGAATCATTTTACAAGCAATGGATCACTTAAACAAGGCAATTTAAATCAACTCCTATTTTAAATGCACACACATATGAATGCTTTAATACTTTTAAATGGAAATGTTTTTGTTAACCCTAATTTTGATGATTTGTATCTTAATAACCTTGGATTGAAGTTTTGGGATGTTACAACCACAAGATGAATAACTCTTGCAAACCAAAGAACAAGAACCAAGCCCTCAACCCATTGAGCAAGACCAAGATGATGAACAAGTTCCTCAAAACCAAGGTTAAGCTCAAGAAGGTGTCAATGATCTAGGACCGTCAAAAGATGAATTTGTTGATAATGAATGTACAATCCGGAAGATCAAGTCCGCCTCTATTGCAAGTGGGATCCAATTCAATAATATACTTGGAAGTATATCAAGAGGGATCGAGACTCGCAACAAGTAGAAGCATCTCACTACCTTTTGTGGCCATCATGCATTTGTGTCCAACTTTGAGCCACTCAAGGTCCATGAAGCTTTAGAGGATCCAGATTGGGTCATTGCCATGTAACAAGAACTCGAGTGCTTCACCCGCAATGAAGTTTGGTCTCTTGTGGAGAGGCCTAAAGATCATCGCATCAATGTCATTAGGACCAAGTGGGTTTTCAAGAATAAGCAAGATGAGAACGGAACTATCACAAGAAACAAAGCAAGGTTAGTGGTGCAAGGGTATGCCCAAATATAAGGTATTGACTATGAGGACACCTTTGCACCCGTTGCTCTCCTTGAAGCTATTCGTCTCTTGCTTGCATATGCATCTTTTCATAACTTCAAGCTTTATCAAATGGATGTAAAAAGTGCATTTCTTAATGGTTCCTTGAAAGAGGTTGCATATGTAGCTCAACCACCGGGTTTCGAAAACACACACTATCCCAACCATGTGTATCCGATCCGTAAGGCTCTCTATGGACTAAAGCAAGCTCCTCGTGCCTTGTATGAGAACCTTAGGGATTTCTTACTCATGGATGGTTTTAGCGTGGGTAAGGTCGATTTCACCCTTTTCGCGAAATGGGTTAAAGGGGTGGCTTATTCATTGTTCAAATTTATGTTGATGATATTTTTGTTTGGTGGAGCTAAAGAATCTCATAACAAAGCTTTTGCCGAGTTGATGACCAAGAAATTTAGGATGTCCATGATGGGGGAGTTGAAGTATTTCCTAGGCTTCATTGTGAAGCAACTTGCTCAAGGCACCTTCATCTCCCAAGAGAAGTACATGAAGGACATGCTCGCGAAGTTTGAGATGACCAATGCCAATCCTATGAAGACACCCATGCCACTTAATGGGCAACTTGGTCTTGGAGTAGGTGAGAAGGACGTGGACCAAAAGGTATATCGCTCCATGATTGGTTACTTGCTCTACCTTTGTGCTTCTAGGCTGGATATCATGTTAAGTGTTGGAATGTGTGCTCATTTTCAATCCGCTCCCAAGGAGTCCCATTTGATGGCAGTCAAACGGATTTTTAGGTACCTTGTTCTCACTCCTACACTCGGGCTTTGGTATCCAAAGGGGTCAACCTTTGAGCTTGTTGGCTATTCGGATTCCAATTGGGCCGGTGATAAGGTTGACTGAATCGACCTCTGGGGCTTGCCAATTCCTTGGCCGGTCGTTGGTGAGTTGGTCATCAAAGAAACAAAACTCCACCACCCTATCTACCACCGAAGCCAAATACATTTCCATGACATCTTGTTGCGCTCAATTGTTATGGATGAGGCAAACCTTGAAAGACTATGGTGTGTCTCTTGGTATGGTGCCTCTTCTATGCGACAATGAAAGCACAATAAAGATCACCAATAACCCCATCCAACATTGTCACGCCAAACATATTTACATCCGCCACCACTTCCTATGTGACCATGTCGCAAATGGTGACATCAATCTCACTCATGTTGGAACGGTGTTCCAATTGGCTGATATCTTCACGAAGCCTTTGGATGAAGCCTGCTTTTTCATGTTGAGGCGAGAACTCGATAGTCTAGATCCTAAAAACTTGTATTGATTTACTTGCATTATATTCTTGCTCTTAACTTGCTATGTAGCCTAGTCGCGCAACACATATGGGGATAGTCATCCTATCATGTCTTGGTTTGATGCATACCTATGTGTGCGATATTAATTGATCTCATGTCATGATATGGGTCCAAGCATCTATCTTTGAGGCGCCATGACATGTGTGCTTAAATATAGGGGGAAATCCCCCGCCAAATATTTGGTTATTGTGTATTGGGTGATTTGACGTTTGATGATGAGTACTCATGTCCATTGTTGCTATTGGTTTTTATTTGTGTTTATTCCAATGGATATGGGTTACTTCTTTGTTCGATTTAGATATGGTGTATGATGGCTCTGAAATATAGTCATCCACGTCCACATTTAAACTAGATATTATTCATATTCTTGATGGAATATCTCTCTAAACCCTGCCACGTACTAATGCCTAATATTCAAAGGGGTATGCAATCCTTTCTTTTTATATTTTTCCTGCACGGATAATGTCATTTGAAGATGGGAATCAGTACATTAAATTCAAAGATACAAGATTTCCAACAACCAAAAGAAACCAGAGCCGTGAAGCGGAGGCAGACGCTTTAACGACCAACTATACGACCGGAGCAAAATTCTGGCCGTATAGCTCTGGTCGTATCGTTGGCGTTGCCACTGTTAGGTCAAATAGAACAACTTTCATGAAGGGACCCCTATATAAAGAAGCCTCGGGCGACGAGAAAAGACGACCAGACACCCCCGACCTCGCCTGCTTCAGATCATCAGCCGCCTCCAGATCTCAAAACCCTTCTCCATCTCCATATCCATATTCCACCACTTTTAATAGTAGATCTCTTCTTTGATTGGCGATATTTTAAGACTATTGCCATCAATCTTATGATTTTCATTACAATGTTTGTGATTATTGATCTCATCTCTATGTTTGAGTAATTCTCCTTAGGCTAAGGGATTCGGCCTAGCCATGTAGTGTTTGTGCATGTTATTTATCATAGATGGGATCATGTATTAGTTTGTATGACATGATGATTATTGTATCCTCTCTTGCCTGAATCCAAGGACTCATTAGGTACCCAAGACCCCGAGGGTTGATCCAGGTATAGGGAGTATGAGTAATGACTGATCTGCAGGTTGGGAACCCTAGTGACAGAAGGGGTAGTACGGCTGTATGTGAGGGATTTACTTGGGATTAACGGTGACATCACTATGCATATCATTAGTTCTCTTTCTTCTATGGATGAGACTAGTAGGTTATTTCTATAAGCAGTTGCGGAGGAAATAGCAATTATGGATGCACTGTCGACATATAATTTATCTTGCTCTAACAATTACATGCATACTTTATTTTCTCTTTTATTCCCATCAGATGTTTTGCGCAGCTACAAGTAAAACCGAACGCCCTAGGCCCTCTCTCTCCATCATCGACAACAACAAAAATACACAAACTATTGGTCCGGTAAAAACACAAAAGGAATTCTAAAACTCTCGAAGGTCTGTGAAAGTAACTTCACTATGCATTCGCTTCCCAAGGATTCGATAACCTAGGTCTACTAGGGAAAAGAAGCTATACTACATCTGTAATACAGATCGAATGTATCAACCCTTTTTCTAGCGCCGTTGCTAGGGAAGCAATAACTACCCTGGTGAGGTTATTAGGAACCTTGCTAGTTTTAATTCTCGTTTTAAATTTTGTTAGTTTTCTTTCATTCTTCATTTGATAAACCAAAAAAATTAGTTAGACTTTAAATGCTTGCTTTTACTATTATAATTCTTTGTTTAAGAAAACCCAAAAACATAGGAAATATGGCTGAAAAGAAGCTTGGGGAGTTTGCTACTCCCAACAATGATTATATGCGTACTCATATTACTCAGCCAGCAATTGTTGTTGATGACTATGAAATTAAGCCCCATTATTTAAGTTTGGTTCAACAGAATCAATTTGGAGGCTCTGTTGTTGAAGATGCAGGTATGCACTTGAATACTTTCACTGAAATATGTGATATGATGCATATGAAAGACATTGACCCCGATGCGGTCAAATTGCGTCTATTTCCTTTCTCTCTTAGAGGAAGAGCAAAAGAATGGTTGCTATATTTTCCTAGAAATACTATTACATCATGGGTGGGATGTACTTATTTATTTATGACTAAATGTTTCCCACCTGCTAAGACTATGCAACTCAGATCTAATATTACTAGTTTTAGATAGGAAGAGCGTGAGCCACTAGCGCTTGATGGGAGAGGATGAAAGAATGCATGAGAAACTGTCATAGTCATGGGATGGAAGTTTGGTTAATTCTCCATCTATTTTATAATGCTCTTAACCCTGTGTCTAAGTCTACACTTGATACGCAGCTGGAAGAACGTTTATGGGTAAACATATTACCGAAGCAAAGCAGCTGCTAAACAATATGCAAGACAACCATGCCCAATGGCATGTGGATAGATTGAACATGAAGAAGGTGAACTCTATCTCACCAATAGAAAATGAAGAACTCAATGCTAAGTTGGATGAGCTCATACTAGCTGTAAAAGGTAAGGGAACCTAGGCAAGAGCTATCCCTGAAACAAAGATTTAAGAAATAGACTTCTGATACATTGCAAATGTATCTATAATTTTTGATGTTCCATGCTTGGTTTTATCTTCTTTCTTGTGTTTTGTCCACACTTTGGAGTACTTTTCATATGATTTCTTGGACTAACCTATTAATAAGAGCCATAGTGCCAGTTGCCTGTTTTCTGCTGTTTTTGGTTCCAGGAAAGTCAGAAAATCAATATTCTCGGAATTGGACCGGACAAAAGCCAAAGTTGATATTTTCCTAGAAGACTCATAGAGCCACAAGGAGAGTCGGAGAGGGGCCATAGGGTGGCCACACCATGTGGTGGCGTGGGCTAGCCCTGGCCGCGCCACCAGGTGGTGTGGGCCCCCCTAGGCCACGTCAGGGAATGGTGTGGGCCCCCTGGCTGCCCACCGACCTTGCCATCTGGCCTATAAGAAGCCTCCCAAGGCATAAACCCTAGGTATTCAAGCCTCCAGCCACAAAAAGTTCCGCAGCGCCGCCGCCACCGGAGGAGAGATTCGGGGGACAGAAAGTCTCTGTTCCAGCACCCTGCCGGGACGGGGAAGTGCCCCGGAGCCATCTCCATCGATCTCCACCACCATCTCGATCACCGTTGCTGATTCCCATGATGAGGAGGGAGTAGTTCTCTCTCGAGGCTAAGGGTTCTACCGGTAGCTATGTGTTCATCTCTCTCTATGCATGATCATATTGTGATCATGAGCTTGTAATCTATAGATCTATTCTGCTACAAAATGCTTTAATGAATCTCTGCTCTCCCCATGTGTGTGAAAGTGACAGTGTGCTCACCATGGTGGCACTTAGGCTAGAGATTACAAATACTTGTTATGAGTTATATTTGGAGTTGGGTGTCTTTATGAAATTGTGGTGTTTGTTGGAACCATCTAGTGCTCAAGGTGACAGTGTGGCGTTTTCTAGATGGGAAAGGCTTACTTTGAGGTGTGCTGTTATAGCCCTACCATGGATTAGAGTGTCCAACCGGAGAGTAGTTAAGAGTAGTATCATAAAGAGAAGATATTTATATGAGATTGTTCACTAGTGAAAGTATGATCCCTAGGCCTTGTTTCTAAGCATTGATACACCGTTTGCAATTAGATATGTTACATGTTTGCTTGCTACCATCTTTATTTCAGTTTCCATTTAGTCTCTTCCACGCCATCAAGCTATTTTCTATCACCGTTACCACTTATAATTATCCATACGACTTGTATTTCACTATCTCTTCACCAAACTAGTGCACCTATACACCTGACAAGTGTATTAGGTGTGTTGGAGACACAAGAGACTTCTTGTATCTTGATTGCAGGGTTGCCTGAGAGGGAATACCTTTGACCACTTCCTCCCTGTGTTCGATAAACCTTGGGTGATCCACTTAAGGGAAAACTTGCTGCTGTTCTACAAACCTCTGCACTTGGAGGCCCAACAACTGTCTACAAGAATAGAAGTGCGTAGACATCAAGCTATTTTCTGGCACCGCTATCGGGGAGGTAAGGTAAAAGGTATTCACATCGGAGGATTAAAGAAGAAGAACCTCCCACGGCAAACGCCTATTTTCTGGCGCCGTTGCCAGGGAGGAAAGGTAAAAGGTACTCACATCCTCCGGTGCTCAAAGGTACTCACATCCTCCGGTGCTCACGGAAAATTTGTCTTTTTGTTTCTTGTTTTCACTAGTTAGGCTTAATGGAAAACAACAAAAAGATTAGAGAGCTTTATAGTATTTATCTTGAGTTAGGACATGAAGTGTTTGAAGAGAAAATTAAAAAACCTATGGAACTTTATTTGCATGCTAATAGCAGTGTTGTTAGTATGAATTCTTTGGACACCATTATTACTAATGCTATGGAAAAGTCTAAGCTTGGGGAAGATGGTTTTGATGAGAATGATCTTTTTAGTCCCCCAATCATGGAGGAGAAAATTTACTTTGATGATACTTTGCCTCCAATATATGATGATTACAATGATGAATATGATATTTTCAGTCCACCTACTATTGAGGAGAAAATTAATTATGATTACAATGTGCCTCCTATATTTGATGATTATGGTGGTGAGAATAATAATGATAGCGATTTTGTTGATTTTGCTCCCTCTACAATTAATAAGAATGAGTATTCTTATTTGGAGAGTAATAATTATTATATGCATGTGGCTCATGATAAGAATGTTTTATGTGATAGTTATATTGTTAATTTTATTCATGATGCTACTGAAAGTTATTATGAGAGAGGGAAACATGGTTTTATTCATCTCAATAATATTAAGTTTCCCCTCTTAATGTTGAAAGTCTTGAAGTTGCACTTGTTTTGCTTTCCTATGCTTGTTTCTTTGTGCTTTCATCACTTGTTTCTTTACAAGATTCCTATGCATAGGAAGTGGGTTAGACTTAAATGTGTTTTGAATTTTCTTCTTGATGCTCTCTTTTACTTCAATTTATATTTCTTATGTGAGCATCTTCTCAAACTATCATGCCTAACTTAAAGGCGTTAAAGAAAAGTACTTATTGGGAGATACCCCAATAGTTATAGATGAGTCTTGGAATTTATTACCTCTGTAATAAATGCTCCTTATCCTTTTTATTTGCCTTTTGTGCCAAGAATAACCTCTAATGAGAGAGAAGTAATGCTTGGGAAAGTTGTTGTCCCGAAACAGATTTCTATGCTTCACCGTAAACATTCGTGTAAAATCTCTGTACGTCCTTTTGAGGCGTGAATTTTTTTGCTTCTGCCCCAGGTTGTTATCTAACTTTCATTAGTTCGACACTTTTTGATTGAGCAACAGAAGCTCTTCGACAAAATTAGTCTTTACCTACTGGTCTGTTTTGACAGATTTCTGCCATTATTTGCATTTGCTTCTTGTTGGTTCCTTTTTGAATTGTTTTGGGGAATTGAGCTTTTTGAGGGAATTGCTACAGTAGCTAGTGTTCTAATGGAAGTTTATTTGGTGTTAGAACTGAACCTTAAGACTTATTTATCTTGAGTGCACTAATGTTGCTAATAAAGATTGTGTGAAGTTTTGTATGAAGGACAAATTTCAGGTGTATGGAAGGAATGAGTAATGAGATGAAGGATGGACTAAAGCTCAAGCTTGGGGATGCCACGCGTGTCACCCCAAGAAATATCCAAGAAGTACAAGCGTAAAAGCTTTGGGATGCCCAAGGCATCCCCCTCTTCATCAATAAAAATCCCAGGTTTCTTCCAAACGCTACATTTTTATGGTTTCATGCACAGTTGTGTTTTTCTCGGAGCATCTTCTTTTTCGTTTTCGTTTTGGTTTTTCGTTTGCTGGGTTTGCTTAGTTTGCTGAATAAATTGGTTGGACCCACTCTTTCATGCATTGGTATTCAAATAGTTTGGTTTGGTTTGGAAAAGAGTAGGAAAGTTCATGCTTAAGTGGTAAAGAGAGCTTGTTTTTGACTGTGGCCTATGCTTTGTCATGCCATGCTTGATATTGTTTTGGATTTATGCTTAGTATTATTTTCTGTAGCATGACTTGTTATAAACAATTGATATTGCTTAATGTGCCTTTGATGAATCATACGTTGTTTTAGCATATTAAAGCATAGTATATTGGTATTCTCCTTTGATGCTTTATTTGGGTTGACTTGACGCATGCTCACACCATGTTATGACTATCTCAAGTCACCATAGCCTTGATGATCCTTTAGTTTTCAACTTGTAGTATCACTTTATTCTTTGATCAATGATGTTTTGTCGCTCGGCATGATTATGGCCATTATTGCTCTCTTAGTTTGTCGCTCCTAGTCTTTTGCTAGCCTCCACAACCAAGTATGAGTTCCACTCATGCATCCAACTCCCTAAACCAAGTTATTCCAAAGAGTCCACCATACCTACCTATTAGCATATGCTATTCCAAGTATATTCATGCTTTTGTTTACCTTCGAAATTAAACTTGTTATGAGAAAACTAGTGATTAAAGCTCTCACAAACTTGATGGCACACTTTACTTTTCGTGCCCTTAATAAACTTGAACCATTGTGTCGTCTATGTTGTATATGCTTGCACTTATTTGTTGGGAATTAGCAGAACCATGTTGTCATGGGGAACGCTTTCAACATTGCAATTGGTACTTGTACCTTGTTGATATCATTCTCTTTTGTATATGGATGTCGTCGGTGTGAAATGAAAGGGGAGCTTGTAAGTCCATGGAGTTATGTATATGTGTTAGAGAAACGCTTGGGCCGCTTGTCTAATCCATGCTGACATGGTGGAAACCTGCAGCGTAACCATAATGAGCTGTCTATGAAGCATTCTTCTTATAAAAAAGAGTCATATTGAGAAAAAAGAGAAAAAGAAAAAAAGAGATATATGAAAAGAGGAAAGAGAGAAAAAAGAACCATATTCCCATGGTAAACAAGAAGATTGCTGAGATGCTCGTTGTCTGCTTGCCTTGTCATTTTTATATGGGGATTCTTCCGTATCATCGGGAAAGGGGTACCCCGTTGGCGGTTCTCTATGATACACATGTACTTACGATGATAAGAACTTACCGGTGACTAAACTTGAGTAGCATGAGGAGCGGCCCTCGTATTCAAGGGACATGAGATTTCTAACTTACACTTCGTCAAGCATGTACACCATAGTTTGTTCACTTTAACCTTAATCACTTTAAGATGCTTATGATAGGGGCAATGAGAGCTGAAAGCTATTAAGTACCATATTTTTGGAAGCTCATTATGAAACTTGAATCCCTACTTCCTTCTATGAAGGCCTTTCTTCCACCATTATATTGAGTCTCCGCCTTCTACCTTTATGCACCTACTTTGAGAGCATAGTCGCCATTCTTAGTTCTATGTGCATTGTCCCAAGACTAGTTGATTGATGCATAACTTGATATTGCTTATTTTAAACTATTTGCATCTAGTCACTCTTATGAACTTTGAAGGTGTCCTATGCATTTATATTTGCTACTCTATGAGGGACAAGCTGAATACTATTATGCTATGTTTTATTTATGTGAAACAAATAAACATCTTGCAAAGCATTGTTATTCATGAATCTTTTGTTTGTGCCTTTTCATGTTGCAACATAGTTTATTTTTCTTATTGCTAGAACTTTGTCTTTGATGTTATGATTGAAGTACTATGATCCCAGCTTTGCATGTTTTACAAATACTTTGATCAAGTTTATGATGGTGCATGTCACCTCAAAAATTATTCTTTCTTTTTATCACTTACCAACTCGAGGACGAGCAGGAGTTAAGCTTGGGGATGTTGATACATTGCAAATGTATCTATTATTTTTTATGTTCCATGCTTGGATTTATCTACTTTCTTGTGTTTTGTCCACACTTTGGAGTACTTTTCATATGATTTCTTGGACTAACCTATTAATAAGAGCCACAGTGCCAGTTGTCTGTTTTCTGCTGTTTTTGGTTCTAGGAAAGTCAGAAAATCAATATTCTCGGAATTGGACCGGACAAAAGCCAAAGTTGATAATTTCCCGGAAGACTCACAGAGCCAGAAGGAGAGTCGCAGAGGGGCCACAGGGTGGCCACACCACCCCATGGCGCGGGTCCCCCTAGGCCAAGCCAGGGCATGATGTGGGCCCCCTGGCCGCCCACCGACCTTGCCCTCTGGCCTATAAGAAGCCTCTCGAGGCATAAACCCTAGGTAGTCAAGCCTCCAGCCACAACAAGTTCCGCAGCGCCGCCTCCACCGAAGGGGAGATTCGGGGGACGGAAAGTCTCTGTTCCGGCACCCTGCCAGGACGGGGAAGTGCCCTCGGAGCCATCTCCATCGATCTCCACCGCCATCTCCATCACCGTTGCTGATTCCCATGATAAGGAGGGATTAGTTCTCTCTCGAGGCTAAGGGTTCTAACGGTAGCTATGTGTTCATCTCTCTCTATGCATGATCATATTGTGATCATGAGCTTGTAATCTATAGATCTATTCTGCTAGTCAAGTGCTTTAATGAATCTCTGATCTCCCTATGTGTGTGAAAGTGATAGCGTGCTCACCATGGTGGCACTTAGTCTAGAGATTACAAATACTTGTTTTGAGTTATATTTGGAGTTGGGTGTCTTTATTAAATTGTGGTGTTTGTTGGAACCATCTAGTGCTCAAGGTGACAGTGTGGGGTTTTCTAGATGGGAAAGGCTTACTTTGAGGTGTGCTGTTATAGCCCTACCATGGATTAGAGTGTCCAAGCAGAGAGTAGTTAAGAGTAGTATCATAAAGAGAAGATATTTATATGAGAGTGTTCACTAGTGAAAGTATGATCCCTAGGCCTTGTTTCTAAGCATTGATACACCGTTTGCAATTAGATCTGTTACATGTTTGCTTGCTACCATCATTATTTTAGTTTGTATTTAGTCTCTTCCACGCCATCAAGCTATTTTCTGTCACCGTTACCACTTATAATTATCCATACCACTTGTATTTCACTATCTCTTCGCCGAACTAGTGCACCTATACACCTGACAAGTGTATTGGGTGTGTTGGGGACACAAGAGACTTCTTGTATCTTGATTGCAGGGTTGCCTGAGAGGGAATACCTTTGACCACTTCCACCCTGAGTTCGATAAACCTTGGGTGATCCACTTAAGGGAAAACTTGTTGCTGTTCTACAAACCTCTGCACTTGGAGGCCCAACAACTGTCTACAAGAATAGAAGTGCGTAGACATCAACTTCGTAGATCGTAATGATTATAACCTTGCTTGAAAGAAGAATTATAATCCTAATTTTCAGAAACATTATTCTAGTCCTACAGGTAACTCGAATAATAATATGGGAACTTGTAACGGTAGTCTCCAAGAAACACTTAAGTCTTTTATAGACTCACAAAATGAACAAAACAATATTCTTGTTAAAATAACAAAGAACCATGATGCTATGCTTGGTAAATTATCTAACCAAGCTGTTAGTTTGAGAAATGATTTGCGGGCCCTGCAAGAAAGAACAAGGATCGTTGAGGCATAGCTAGGTAAGATAACCGAGAGCCAAACTCTCATCCTAGCCAAATTTGTAGGTAAAGATGAGCCCAATCCCATTGAAGACCTCAAAATGATGAGAATCCAAAGGGAGGAGACTGAAGAACTTGATTATAGTAATGATGCTTCACCAAGCTACACCATTGAAGATCTCGTAAAAAGGATCAACATTAAGATTCCGGTAAGTGAAGGTAGTGAGGAAGCTATGTACCAACACTTTGTTAATCAGGTAGCAATAAAGGTACGTGAGCTTGATGAAGATTATAAGCAAAATGCTGAAAAATTACATGTGAAGCTTGATGACATATTTGAGCCTACTATTAAGATTAAAATTGGAACCAAAGAGATAGTTGCACTTTGTGATCTAGGTGCAAGCGTCTGAACAATTCTAAAGAGTCTTTTTAACAAGTTAAATCTTGGCTCCTTTGAAATCACTGTGTTAAAATTGAATCTAGCAGATTCTACCTACAAAGAAGCTGTAGGAATTAAGAAGAATACTTTAGTATACATTAAAGGCTATCCTGGTCTCATTGATTTTGTTATCGTTGACATGCCTAAAGATGCTACTGCTCCTATTATATTAGATCGTCCTTTCTGAAGAACTATAAAGGCTTTGATTAATCTACATGAAGGGAATGTGAAGCTTCACCTGCCTTTGCGAGATCCTTTTGTTATTCATTTCCCCGGGAAGAAGAAAGCCAAGCATGATGAAAAGGAGGCCATCACTTTGAAGGCCAACTACTTTGGAGTGGGTGTTCCACTCATCTGGCCTAAGTGAGCAACATTGAGGTCAAGCTATTGACCATAAAAGAGCGCTTCATGGGAGGCAACCCATGTGAAATAAAGGTTTGAGTAAAGTTTTTAAGTTTTAGTTTAAATTTATATTTAATAAAAGAGTGCTAGAAAACTCCAATTGATGAGAAAAAGTTCGGTAGTACTAAAAATCCTGCTTTATTCATGTTGTTGTTGGTCGACAATATTTACTGTCAATTTTTTGTCAAAAACAAGGTACATCACTAAGTTACAAGAAAAGAAGTAATTTTTGAAGAAGCAGAATTTTTTTATGCACACAGAGAGTTTAACGACCAACTATACGGCAGGAATAAAAATTCCGGCCATATAGTTCCGGTCGTATAGATATCTTTGCCATCGACAATTTTTCTTTCATATGTACTGAGAGTTTAACGACCAACTATACGGCAGGAATAAAAATTTCGGCCGTATAGCTCCAGTCGTATAGATATCGGTGCCTCCGTACAAATTATTTTCCAATGTACTGAGAGTTTAACGACCAACTACACAGCAGGAATAAAAATTCCACCGTATAGTTCCGGTCGTATAGATATCGATGCCTTTGTATATTTCTTTTCCTAGGGACAGACAATTTGACAACCAACTATACGGCAGGAACATATTGTTCCGGCCGTATAGTCCAGCTGTATAGCTATGCCGCTAGGAGGAAACCCTAAAATTTTGACAGAAGGCCAACTATACGGCGGCAGCGCATTGTTCCAGCCATACAGTTGCGCCCGTATAGTTGCGTCCGACCACAAAATCGCACGGGAAGGTACCTTCAACTCCAAAACTTCAATCTTTTTTCTCTCTTCCACCTCCAAACTCTCTAAAAACCTCAAGAGATCTTCATCAGTACTCAATTTCGTTCGATTTCCTCGCACACAAGTGATCTACGGTATGTTTCTCCTTTGATCCTCCAATTACTTTTTGCAAATTCATGTTTGATCAATTGTCATTATCAATCTAGGGTGAGACCTACTATGAACAAATTGCCATGATTCTCTTGCCTAGATTATTATTTTTAGGAGATTCTTTAGTGTGCTATGACGAGGAATATGTTGTACTTACTGTTGTTGGATCAAAAAGTTTTATTTTTTTGCCTTTCTTAAATGTTTTAGATGATGAACACAAGAAGCCAAACTCGTGCTCGTTCCACCGCTAGCGCTTCTCGGGCTGTCGCTCAAGAACGCATGGGGATACGGTTCAGGGATGAACCCCAACGTGATCTCTTCAACAAGATCAAGAACCATGAAGTGAAGGCCACCAAGTGGGCTTGCCCCATTATATTGAACCAACTCGGTATTTCTGATGACTTCAATTTACATTGCTATAGAGCTGGCCTACAAAACTTTGTGTGCAATGATGTGCCTACTTATCGCCGCTTAACCATTGAATTACTAAGTTTGTTACAAAGCACCGTTAAACAATGGCAAGGAGAGGACATGATTTATTTCTGACTTATGAACAAAAACTACACTTTAACATTAGATGAATGGTGTGCATGTTTTAATTGCCAAAAAATGATGGTAATGCCTTATGCGCATCCTTTACTAACATAGAACCTACCCCTGAACAATACTATAATGGAATGAGTTTCACTACTAGAGTGAACAAGGGGAAGAATATTCAACATCCTGCAATTCACTATTTGTTCTATGTTATTGCAAACACCTTGAAGGCACGTAATGAGTTCATGAGACTCAATGAGGAGGAAATCCTAGTCCTCGCAAAGGCTGTTTACATCAACTGCGGCTTGTCACTCAACTTGGGCGCCATCCTTGTGCGCTACCTGGAGCACCAATCCTCCCAAAGCCAAGGACCAATCACAGGTGGAGGCGTCATCATCGTGCTTGCCACTGCCCTAGGCATCGATCTAGGTGAGTTGCAACTCGTGCTAGGTGAGCGACATGTTGGTTTCCCCACTTTGAAAGCTTGTGGAATGCTCACTAGGAGAGCTGGTGTTTATTATCTGCATATTGATGGAGCTGGGCATCTCTACCCCGCTCCTATGCCTAATGGTCTTTTCTCTATCAAGGAGGGACGTTTGCTATATGACTTGCAGGTTGAGCAACACCAACCCGAGGAGGAGATTCCGGAGGAGGATGAGGACCAAGAGGAGGAGTAAGAAGTTCCTTATCAAGTGGAGCAGCCACAAACATGGTTCTCTATGTACCAAGACTTCCAAGGACTTGGAGGGACTGTGGAGAGGATGCATAGCCTCTCTTTGAACCTCCGAGAATCAACTAGTAACATCTCAACTCAATTTGCGAACTGGATTAACGACTTTTTCCTGCCACCACAATATTTGAAGGGCTTGAAAAAGCTTAAGCTTGGGGAAGTTTCCTCATGTATCTTTATTTGGCGTTCATTTGCTTTTATTTATTTCGAGGTTGTGTTTTATTTGAGTTTATAAGCACTCGTGTTGGTTTCCCCATCACTTTATTTTTAGTTCTTTCTATTTGCTTTCAAGATTTTCTAGCCGAGCTTTGCCGCCAATTTCCTATTCTTTAAATTCCCTCTTAAAAAAACAAAAATATTTCTCCATTTTTCCTTATTTTCCCACTTTCTTTTCTTTCCGCCTAGAGGTTCGTATGTTTTCAGGAGAGTGATTGACTTCGAGTTTCCAAGAAGCAAATAAAAAAGGAAGAGAGAAGTGGAACCAAACATGAGAGGTATGCCTTATGACTCCCCACTTTTGAAGTTTGAGAAACCTATGCTAGTTAGTAGTAAATCTTGAGATATTATATTGGTGGAGTGAGTCTTTGTATTGTAGTAAGATTTTTGTTTACATGGGTATTTAGTTGGGTACGTTTTGTTCTAGCTCTCGTAATTAACCAAGTCTTGCCTAAAAATTGCTAACAATTGTAATAACAAAAAGTCTCACAATTGAAGGCTTGGTTGTTGTAGTGCTTAGTCTTGAAGGTTTATTTCTATAGACACTCAACACTACTGAAAATGTTGATTGACTTTATAGCTCTCTTTAAAAGGATTCGTTCGATTGAATTAATGTTTAGCGGTTTTTGTGAGCATGCCAAAGTTTGACTTGTTAATTATAAGAATGATATAGCTTTATGCGTGTCAAACTTCATGGGATGCCAACAACTCCGCTGGCCTACGAACGATCTTCATGGAGGAAACTCCTAGATTTTGGCTATGAGTTGATTAAACACTTGTAGTAGCAATGCTATAGTGGGTAAGATTCTTGGCACTCCCGGGTAGCTGTAATCATGATGGAATCACTCCTCTGGTTGTTATGAGTAATCATTATGCAAATGGAACAAAAACCTTAGTGATGCCACAAGTGTCCACCACACCCCAATAAACTAATAAAAATCTTTGGCATGCTATCAATTATTCAAGAACTGAAATTCTTGAAGGATAATGAATATAAAATTAGTGCTTGAAAAGTCTTGATTTATTGATGTGGGAGAATTCAGATACTCTAGTGTATATGCTTTTCATGATAACTCTCACACTCTCAATTTACATGATTATACTTTATTATTCAAAGGCAAGCCTATGAGTTGATTACATGACATGGAATAAAGTTTACTCATTTGAATCATCCATGTTAACAATAATTTTGCTGCACTATAAGGATGCATACAACCCGTATGATATGCTTGCCACTTCTCTATCTATGCTGAAGTTTTTCAGATTTATGAAGTGGAGTAAACATGAGACTGCCAATCATGAGTAAGATCACCATCTTTTTATTTCATTTTAAATGCTGAGGTCCTTTTTGATTTTGGTTTTCTTGCTCGAGGACGATCAAGTTTAAGCTTGGGGAGGTTGATGGATCTGAAATATAGCCATCCATGTCCACATTTAAACTGGATATTATTCATATTCTTGATGAAATATCTCTCTAAACCCTTCCACTAATGCCTAATATTCAAAGGGGTATGCAATACTTTCTTTTATATTTTTCCTGCACAGATAATGTCGTTTGAAGATGGGAATCACTACATTAAAGTCAAAGATACGAGATTTCCAACAGCCAGAAGAAACTAGGAGCTGTGAAGAGGAGGCAGACGCTTTAACAACCAACTATACGACCGGAGCAAAATTCTGGCCATATAGCTCCGGTCCTATAGTTGGCGCCGCCACCGTTAGGTCAAACAGAACAACTTTCATGAAGGGACCCCCATATAAAGAAGCCTCAGGCGATGAGAAAAGGCGACCAGACACCATGAACCTCACCTGCTTTAGATCATCAGCCGCCTCCAGATCTCAAAACCCTTATCCATCTCCATAGCCATATTCCAACACATGTAATAGTAGATCTCTTCTTTGATTGGCAACATTGTAAGACTATTTCTATCAATCTTACAATTTTCATTACAATGTTTGTGATTGTTGATCTCATCTCTATGTGTGAGTAGTTCTCCATGGGCTAAGGGCTTTGGCCTAGTCATGTAGCATTTGTGCATGTTATTTATCATAGATGGGATCATGTATTAGTTTTTATGACATGATGATTAGTGTATCCTCTCTTGCCTCAATCCAATGACTTGTGAGGTACCCAAGACCCCGAGGGTTGAGCCAGGTATAGAGAGTATGAGTAATGACTGATCTGCAGGCTGGGAACCCCACTGACATAAGGGGTAGTACGGCTATATGTGAGGGATTTGCTTGGGATTAACGGTGACATCACTATGCATATCATTAGTTCTCTTTCTTCTATGGATGAGACTAGTAGGTTATTGCTATAAGTGGTTGTGGAGGCAATAGCAATTATGGATGCACTGTCCACATATAATTTATCTTTCTCTAACAATTACATACATACTTTATTTCTATCTTTTATTCCCATCAGATGTTTTGCACAGCTATAGGTGAAACCAAACGCCCTAGGCCCCCTCTCTCCATCATCGACAACAACAAAAAGACACAAACTATTGGTCCGGTAAAAACACAAAAGGAATTCTAAAACTCACGAAGGTCCATTAAAGTAACTTCACTACGCATTCGCTTCTCGAGGAGTCGATAACCTAGGTCTACTAGGGAAAAAGAAGCTATACTACATCCATAATCCGGATCAAATGTATCACTGTATATGCCCATATGGTCTCTCACATGAACTTCCAGAAACTTCCATGTCAAAATCCACATATTCCTGCTCTTCCTACCTTTTTCGGCAAAAGTCCCGGTTTCGCCGGTTTGGTAGCCCAAATTTCCGGCGGCCATCGGAATTTTCGGTGAGGGGGTCAGTTCGCTGGTTCTCCTATCAGAATTTTTGTCAGCCAGACCGGTTCGACTGGACTTATTGTCGGTTTGATATTTTGGGGGTATTTAAGTGCCTCGCATGTGGGAGCAGTTCCATCTTTTCTCTTCTTCCTCCCCCACACCCCTCCTCCATGGCCGCTGCCTCAAGGTTCCCCACCTCCCCATAGGCCCTTCCCTCCAGCCAAATCCCCCAAAACTCCACCAATTCATAGATCAGGTCACTACAAGAATTCTCACTAAAGGTTTTGCTCCTTCCTTGCTCGCATTAGGAGATCGGGGACTTTCTCTCCCTCTCTCGTGTGGTCATCTTATTTGCCCATCTTTGGAAAGGGATGGCATGGCTTCTTTGGGCTCTCAGGGTAATGTGCTTCACCATCTCTTGCTCTCTTGTGTTCTAGTCTTTCCCTATCCCCATGGTAGTGGAACCCTAGATTTGAGACCAAGCCACTTTTTGCCCACATGTCCCTCTGTCCTACCAGATCATTTCACCTTGTTTTTTATGTAAGTTATATTTGTGAAAGTACCGAGTCATGGATAGCAACTTGTTGAGATTGCATCTCCCATGAAAAATTTTGGTCCCCGCCACGGTTTTGCTAGGATAGCCACCGGAATTTCCAGTCTCGTTTCCGGTCGACCGAACCTATTGCTAGAAATTTCGGTCAATGTTCCGGTCCACCGGACCTGTCGCCGGTTTTTTCTGCTGGCTATGCCGGTGCCGCCGGACCTAGCGCCGAAATTCCCTGTCACCAAGTTCTTTTGTCCATGCACTTGCTCAAACATAATTTGTTGGTTTTTGTTGAGGTATCATCCTATGGCATATACACTCATTTGCTTGTTTTGCCCTCCGTCTTGCGTGTTCTTTTTGCAGCTTACGATCACAGCGAGTTTGAGCCAGACACCGCCAAGAAGAGAAAGTTATCTATGGCTCGGGCTCCTCCTCCTCTGTATGGCCATACCAGTATCCATATTACCAAGCGCCAAGAAGCAACCGCAGTTGGGTTAGGTTCAGCTAGTGATCAGAAGGGCACTAAGAAGAAAGCATCTGCTGGACGGGCTGCCACCAAGGACAAGTCCAATCTTGGTCCTAATGAACAAGAATAACCTCCCAACTACAACACCTATAAGGACATCATTGTGAATGAGTGGAGGGACCTTAGAAGGTAGAATTAGTATCGATTCCATGATCGCACCTATCAAGCTCCTGATAAGTTCTTCTAGACAAACACTCAAAGTTCTTTTTGGGATGACTTCTATAATGAGCCCTCTTGAATGAAGAGGGGCCAAAATTTTCCTCCCAGGGATCTTAATGAGGATCACTATGAGCACTACATCAATGCAGATTTTTAGTTTATTGATACGGCTCTAAAGAAGCTGGGTGTCTATGACCTCACCACCATCAACGTGAGGCTCATGCATGAGGCCATCCGTCAATTCCACTGCACTGTCTTCTTCCACCCTGATGTAGCTCGTTCCATCACTTGGATGACCGGTACCAAGCCATACTCGTTCACTTTTGTTGACTTCTGCTCTACTATGGGTTACCCTCCTGAAAGAGTTTCTGGCTTCTGTATTCACTCCGAGAAGGCTTTCAATGATGACCACATTGTCCAGTGTTACCCTAATGAGCCATGCCATGCGACTCCCAGTATGTCTGGCATGTATTACTACTACATGGTCCTTGTGAAGTTCTTTAGTTTCAATCTTGCGAGCAAGGCAGGTGATGATGTTGATGTTCGTGGTCACCACAAGAATCTATTGTACTATTGTGACCCTCGCTGTCTGAGGAAGATTGATGGGTGTGACTTCATCTATTCTGAGATCCAATGGTCCGTCGGGAAGCGCATGACTCCCAACTACTATTAGTACATTCAGCATCTGCTTGATGCCACTGTTCCTGCTATAGCTTTCCCTCCGGGTCCGCGTGAAGCATTCACTCTTCGGGGCACTCATGTTGAGCTCACTCAGATGAAGCCGTCTGACCAACGAATCAAGCTTCATCATGACCCTCTCCTTGATGGTTCTATCTCTCGTCGTACTCTCATGTAGCATCCCAATTGTCTAACAATTGCAATGCTACTTACCTAGTCTATATATTGCTACTTCCTACATGTCATTAACTGCATCATTATCATATCATGCTCATGTCACCATGCCACCTTGCATTTGAGCATCATATAAAACCCTTCTATTTGGTTCTTATCCCATATGCATTATATTGTATCACTTGTAGTTGCCTCTTTATATATTGTATTTGTTTCTTGATAACTTGCTTCATGCCCAAGTTGAGTTGGGGGCATATCTTTTCTTGACTCCACCAACTTTCTTGCCACCACCTTATAATTCCACCATCCAAACTATATATGAGAAATTGCTTTTCTTCGGTTATTATGTCAAGCTCATATGTATTAAGATGGGTTCCACTTCTATTTTCCACATGCTCCCATAATTGTTTTCTTATTGTTTTCACAATATGAATTATGTGGAGCCACATGGTCATTTTTGCATGCTATGTAGAAGATTGAGAAACTCCAATTCAAACCCATGGTTTTCATTCCATTTGAGTCTAGTTGAATTCATATGGTCCCATTAAACCATAGTGGAACAATACACACTATATTCAAACTTTTTCCCTTTCTTTTTCCACCTTGGGAATTATTGAGTTACTTGTTGGGATGAATTCATATTTGAATTAATTCAAACAACTATACTTGATCCATATCCTTTTTTCCTTCTTCTTTACTTTTGTCTTGTCCAAGCTTGTACAAGGGTGCATGGCTACCCCCATCTACCTAGTACCACCTTACTTTCGGTCTTGCTTGTTTGAAATCAAACAAATAAAACAAACCCTAACCTAGCTATCTCCTAACCTAACCATCTGGCTAATCTAGTCTAACCTGATCCCTCCCTTGTTGTTTGGTGCAACCACATCACACCACCATGACCCACCCTTCCCTCTGTCCTCCTCTCTTTCCCCTTCGAGCAAGAAAAGGCGAGAGAGAACCCTATCTACTGAGGCTTCCTCTCTCATCTCATGATGCCAAAAAAGTGAAGGACAACGACCCCATCTCCTCTCCCTTATCTCCAGCAGCTAACCAGGCAAGATCATATTGATATCCAGCTTCCCCAACCCTCTCCTTCTTCCTCCCAAGCCGCCATGGCCATCTCCCCCACCTAAAAACCCTAGCTCAGCCTCCTCTCTATTTCAACATCCCGGAGCTCCTCGCAGCGAACCAAGTCCACCGACGAGCTCCTCTGCTTCCTCTTATTCGTCTTACACACGGAGCCCCGCCAAAGTTTTTCTACCGCCATACTAGACTGCGAGTACCAGGAGCTTAGGGAGCCCAACTGCGTGCGATATCGGCTTCACCTCGAGCTACCTCACCACACCAACGAGTTGAATCTTTTGTTTGTGTCTTTTCATGTTGCAACATAGTTTCTTTGTCTTATTGCTAGAACTTTGTCTTTCATCCTACGTAGAAGTACTATGATCCCAACTATCAATGTTCTACAAATACTTTGATGAAGTTTATGATGGTGCATGTCACTTCAAAAATTATTCTTTCTTTTTATCACTTACCTACTCGAGGACGAGCAGGAGTTAAGCTTCGGGATGTTGATACGTTGCTAACGTATCCATAATTTTTGATGTTCCATGCTTGGTTTTATCTACTTTCTTATGTTTTGTTCCAACTTTGGAGTACTTTTTATACACTTTCTGGGACTAACCTATTAACAAGATGCCATAGTGCCAGTTGCATGTTTTCTACTATTTTTGGTTCCAGAAAGTCAGAAAATGAATATTCTCGGAATTGGATGGGAAAAAAGTCAAAGTCGATATTTTACCGGAAGACTCACGGAGCCAGAAGACAAGACGAATAGGGGCTACAGGGCAGCCACACCATGTGGTGGCACGGGCTAGCCCTGGCCGCACCACCAGGTGGTGTGGGCCCCCTGACTGCCCACCGACCTTGCCTCCTCGCCTATAAGAAGGCTCCCGATGCCCTAAATCGTCAAGCCTCCAGCCACGAAAAGTTCCGCAACACCGCCGCCATCGAAGGGGATATTTGGGGGAAAGAAAGTCTCTGTTCCGGCACCCTGCTGGGATGGGGAAGTGCCCCCGGAGACATCTCCATCGATCTCCATCACCATCTCCATCACCGTTGCTGATTCCCATGATGAGGAGGGAGTAGTTCTCTCTCGAGGCTAAGAGTTCTACCGGTAGCTATGTGTGTGAAGTTGATAGTGCTTGTAATCTATAGATCATGATCTTGTAATCTATAGATCATGAGCTTGTAATCTATAGATCTACCTTGCTACTCAAGTGCTTTAATAGATCTCTACTCTCCCCATGTGTGTGAAGTTGATAGTGTGCACACCATGGTGGCACTTAGGCTAGAGATTACAAATACTTGTTATGAGTTATATTTGGAGTTAGATGTCTTTATGAAATTGTGGTGTTTGTTGGAACTATCTAGTACTTAAGGTGACAATGTGGGGTTATCTAGATGTGGAAAGCAAACTTTGAGGTGTGTTGTTATAGCCCTACCATCGATTAGAGTGTCCAACCGGAGAGTAGTTAAGAGTAGTATCATGAAGAGAAGATATTTATATGAGAGTGTTCACTAGTGAAAGTATGATCCCTAGGCATTGTTTCTAAGCATTGAAACACCGTTTGAAACTAGATCTGTTACATGTTTGATTGCTTCCATCTTCATTTCAGTTTGCCCTTAGTCTTCTCCACGCACCATCAAAGCTATTTTCTAGAACCGTTGTATTATATCCATACCACTTGTATTTCACTATCTCTTCGCTGAACTAGTGCACCTATACACCTGACAAGTATATTGGGTGTGTTGGGGACAAAAGAGACTTCTTGTATCTTGATTGCAGGGTTGCTTGAGAGGGGATACCTTTAACCACTTCCTCCCTGGGTTCGATAAACCTTGGGTGATCCACTTAAGGGAAAACTTGCTGTTGTTCTACAAACCTCTGCACTTGAGGCCCAATAACTATCTACAAGAATAGAAGTGCGTAGACATCAGTCAGCATGCTTAATGACCACTGGTATGGGCAGAGCCCGCCCGTACAAGGTGGTGTTGGCCTCATCTATTCAAACCCTACAAATTTCGTGAAGATGCCTATACATTTTGAGGCTCCAGCCGCCGGCCAGAAAGCCGCCATTCTTAGATTACATCACAACACCACCAAAGGAGATCCTTGCTGTTGTTCATCCATTGTTCGTCACTTCCACCATCCATCCCCTCCACTAGCCATAGACATTACTTTGTACTTTAGATCTCCTTGGGATTTGGTAATCATTGTAAGAATATTTGATTTCAATCTAAGTATTTATGCGATGTTTTCTATCTCTGGTCTATTTTTTATGAGTGAATAGTCCTCACGGGCTGCGGGTTGGGGAGAAACCTCGCAGCGATTATGTGCATCTAATTCATGGGAGTATTGTATTTTGTTTGAAATTTAGATTTGTATCTTTTGTTTCTTTGTCTCTTGTCTCGATCTATGGACTTGTAGGTACCCAAGATCCCATAGATTGATACAAGCTTGAGGTGAGATACTTGGCCAGCGGCGATCTTATAGGAACCTTAGTGATAGAAAGGGTAGTACGGTATTCGTGTAGCGACCCATTCGGGATCACAACAACATCACCACTTAAAGCTTTGATATGTGTTTTACACTTAATAATCGTTTGTAACCTGTTGCTTCAGTGTGCACTCGGTTGGATTAAAAGACTATTGCTATGTCCGATGCATCACGGGCGCTCTAGTATATTAGGATGTGTTGCCCACAAGAGATTATCTCCATTCAAACATTACACATGACTATGCTTATTATTATCTTTTATCCCATATGATGTGCAGCTACAAGTGGATCTTCAACCCATTATAAAGTAAGCTATATTGGTCTGGTAAACTAAGGTAAAACAAACAAACAAAGTCTTGTAGACATGTCCTTTTTATTTCCTTTTAGCATAGCTTTCCAATGTTCGATTAAACCTAGGACTTTTAGGGAAAAATCTATTATACTACATCCGTGAATCTGGATCGAAGGTATCAAACCTTTTTCTGGCGCCGTTGCCAAGGAAGCAATTTCACTATCCTGGTGAGGTCACTAGATACCTTGTTTTTAGTTTTATTATTAGTTTGTAGTTTATTTCTTGTTATTAGTTTACTTTCTTGTTATCTATTTGAAAACCCAAAAAACTAGTTACTTGTTATTTGTTTTCATTACTTGTGCAAAGTCCATGTGGAAATGAATGAGAACAAGTAATCACACATAATAGGCATAATTGTAGATAGATGTAGTATGTAATGAGTGACAATATGAATAATTTATATACTTAAATATGCATAAATTTTGGACTCATCAACTTCCCCAAGCTAGACTCTTGCTCATCCCGAGCAATAAAGTGACTTGTGGACAAGGTCATCATGTTCATGAGGCACGAGTCGATAACATAAATGAGGCAAAAAATTGAAATAAGAGTATAATACCGGATGTAGAAGATCAATGACTTGTATCCTTATTTTCCCTGGAAGCTCAAAGTAAGAATGAACATATTCATACAAGGCAACACAAACTTAGTTATGTCAATCCATAAAACATCAATTAAAACTTCAATGCTCCATGTCAAAAAGTGAATCTAGCTTGAAAGCAAACTTGCGATCCTCCTATTGCGCCTTTTATGTTTTGTATCTCCTCACTTTTGTAAGGTAAGGGATTCAATGGGAATATGAATTCACTTACGGTTGGAAGTCATATGCGTTCAGTTCTTCATCCATTTGACAGGCTCATCAAAGTTAGAGAGGTGACAAGAACACTATACAAGCTTAGGTAAATCAAGACAATCAAAGTAGAGTTTAATATAAGTATACATAACTAGAAGTGTAACAATCAATCCAATTCTTCTAGTCAACTCTCAACTTGCCAAGGAACACTAGGATGTTTTAATAGAAAAATTGAGTAAGAGAGTTCATGTCCTAAGTAGCATAACAGTGAAGTATCTTATTGACACCCACATCAGTAAATCAAGGCTATCAAAACACTTCTAATCCAATCATTGTCTTTCAAGAAAATTCATAAAGTAGTAATGAGACCATGCTAAGGACTTGTTATGTGGATCTTCATATTTGTTATTCCTTCTTTGAAGGATGATTCTTAACAACTATCGTTGAGTGATTGTTTTTAAACAATGGTTTAAACAACCTTAGAGAGTACCAATACTTTTGCCCATACGATGACACTTATGCCACCTATGTCGTCAACTCATAGCCGAAATTAGGGGTTGTACCATAGATCGTTCGTAGGCTAGCAGAGTTTTTGGCATCCTAAGGTGCGCATCAAAAACATATAACTCTTTAAATAGTATCACAATTTGATCCACAAGGTTAGCTTTGGCATGCAATCACAATTACTGCTAGACTTTATTTCAATCAAACAACTCCTTTTAAGAGTATCGTCAAGTCTATCAAAACATCTATGGGGTTAAGTATCTTCAAAGGTAAACTCTCAAGACAATCACTCATCAAACAAGTCATAAATTTCAGACTTTCTCTTATTGTACTTGTTTGGCAATATTATTTGAAAGGCAAGACTCGATTAGCTAAAAGAACTAGAGCAAAAGCTTTCACAACTAATCATTCATTCAAATAAAAAGCTTTACTCTAACTAATTTGAATTACTCCCACTAGCATGGCATCTTCACAAATCAACCAACTAAGATAAACAATTCAAACTTCAAAAGTGGGATACATAGGATTTAAGTGTAGAAATCATGACAATGTATTCTAGAGGATCACAAAGTTCTACTCAAGATGGATAAAGATTTTAACATAGTGAATCAAATCTCTAACTCAACTCTTATGAATCCTAACAAAAGAAAATGCATCCATTGTAAAAACATGAAACACAACTTACCTAAGGAAGCATTCAAAAACAGCGGGATACATGATTGCACAAAAAGTTTCATCGAACAAGAACATTGCACAAGACTCTACAAATGAAGAAGTAACTTCCCCAAGCTAGAACTTTTGTAAGAACCAAAGTTGAATAGATTACCATAAGAAAAGAGAAAATGCAGTTATCAAAAGAGAGTGTGACAAGTGGTTATCTCCCCAAGCTTGAATAAAGCAAGGGTGACGCACTTTACCGTTGAGGTACAAATAACCTGACTTTTGATGGACATGGACCTCTGGTTCAACGAATACTTCCTTGTTGAAGTGTTGAGTTAAAACAACCAAGTGGCTTATGCAAGTATTTGCATGGTTGGCACAAACCATGCATGTCATCACACAAGGTTCAAGTCCCTATGAACATAACAAACAAAGTAAAAGTAAATCATTTGGCGTACGAACGGAGTTTGTTCACCCAACTGTGAAAAGAAAATGAAAGAAACTCGAAACACTATAGAGAATTATAGGATAGGGAGTTTCGAAGGTAGGTAAAGGAAAATGAAGTACAAAGGAACATGTAGAAGGTAACCCACTTGAAAGGGCATGTATGCCCCCATGTGTGGTTTTGGTAATTAATGACAATCCCTATGGACTAATGTGCAAATTGAGTTTCACTTGTAGGTTTGTCCATTGGCATCGCTTGGACCATGTGTTGGGTTCAAGGATGAAAAAGAAGAAGCATCGTCCAAGGGCTTTGTGCCTATTGGAATCAAGTAGAAGAAGAAGATCAAGTATGTCTTGAAGAAGAAGAAGAAGAAGAAGATGGAGTTCCTCATGGCTATCTTCAAGACATCGTCAAGAATTGTTGTGCAAGATCAAGATGCACCATCTCTAGAAGATCTCATGCTTGGAGCTTTCCTCCTCGGCGTTCATGGAGTGATGAAGACAAGGTCAAAGAAGAGGTTTGCCCATGGAGTGTGGGGGAGCCATTCGCAAGTCTTCATCAAGAAAGAGCAAGCACGAGCAATCAAGAAAGGTGTTCCATCTTGAAGGTGACAAGATCGTCTTCATCAAGCTCAAGTGGGATGCTCAAGGCAAAGGTATGATCTTGATAGGGTTTCTACTTAACCGGTATCTTGTAGTGTTGGGAGACCGGGTTTAGGATAGATAGCCGTACTATCAAGAGGGGCTCTCGAGTGGGTGACTCGTTCCTATCTTTCGGAGAGAGCTCAAACCTTTGCATACATAGCATCATCTTTCTTGGTTGTTGTTTGGTTCTTGTCCATGTGAGGATCTAGAGCTTGTGGTTATCTTCATAACAAGCTCTAGTTCATCAAAAACGGATTTCCCTTGCATATCTTATTGTGTTTTTGATCTTGCGGGTTTTTCCGGCTCCACACCTTGGGAGGTATCTCACATATATATTCATAGTATTTTATCCCTTTTGTTGGATTCTACACATCGTTATCTTTCCAACAAAATTGGTTTCATCTCGTTTGGAGTTCGGATGCAAAAGTTGTGGCAGTTCTGGTTCTGAAGTTTTTGCCTGACCGGTAGTTCCGGCGGGCCACCAGTAGTACCGCCAGGGCAGTTTGCCGCCGGTAGTACCGGTGTTAATTCTGGCCCAATTTCCGGTAACCCCGTTTTTGCTTCAGTATGCTCTCTGCCTGGTCTACGCTATTTGTCGGAACTTGGATCGGATCTTCAGGCGGTAGTACCGCTAGGACATTCTTGCCACCGGTAGTTCTGGCGAAGCAGCGGTAGTACCGGCTAGGCTCACGTTTTTGTTCTTTGCCTCGCTATTTTTTGACCGTTGGCTGGGTGCCACCGGTAGTACCGGCCACCCACCAATACTACCAGCCGTGCGTGATTCTATGGGTAACGGGCAGATCGGGGAGCCCTTTAAAAGGAGCTCCCCTTTCCCCTTCACCCCGAACTTGCTCTTTCTTGGTTCTTGCTCTCTCTCTCTCCTCCATTGTTGACCTTGAAGAGCTTGCCCTCTCCCCTTTCCCCTCCTATGATTCTTGCATCTTTTTGAGGGATTTGAGAGAGGAGATCTAGATCTACAAGCCCCACCAAGCAAAATCCCTTCTTTGTGAAGGAATCCTTGGGATCTAGATCTTGGAGAGTTTTGTGTTCTCCTCTTGTGTTCTTCCTCCCTTATTCCCCCAATAGCTTTTGTAGCTTTGGTGGAATTTGAGAGAGAAGGACTTGCCTCTTGCATTTGGTGCATAGGTTTGAGTTCTCCTCGGAGATTCGGCGAGTTCAAGCCCTTGGGCTTGTTTCTCTTGGGTTCTTGGAACCCTAGACGGTTGTGTGGTTGGATTGTTGAACTTTTGTGGTCTTGTTGCCTTTTGTGGCTTTGTAGACTTCGTGGCATTGTTCTTGGGGCTCCAATTGAGTTGTGGAGGTTCCCCAAGCTTGTTGGCCTTTTGTGGCATTGTGGAGCCTTTGTGGCGTTTCTTGGGAGCCCTCCAATTGAGTTGTGGAGATTGCCCCAAGCCTTGTACGGGTTCGGTGACCGCCCTCAAGTGTCCCATAGTGGAACGTGAGTAGGCCTTTGTGGCGAGCTCACGGGAGAATAGGGTGAGCCTTTTGTGGCGTCGGTGAGTTGCGTGGCTTCGCATCCTTGGAGAGGCATGTGTGGCGTTGGGTGAGCATCGAGCCACCACACCTCGAGGTGAGCCATTTGTGGCGTTCGAAGTACATTGCGCCCCCGCACCTCTCCAACGGAGACATAGCTTCTTTGGAAGTGAACTTCGGGAAACAAATCATCATCTCCGCGTCCATCGGTTATCTCTCAACCGACCCTTTACCTATGCAATTTACATTGTGATAGCCTTCGTGCTTGAAGTACTATATCTTGCTATCACCTTGTTGCTAGTCTTGCTTAGCATAGGTTGTTGGTGCACTTAGTGAAACTAGTGGATATAGGTTTTGGCTTGATAAATTAAACGTTAAGTTTTATTCCGCATTTATTAGAGCCTAAACCGTAATAATTTTAAAACGCCTATTCACCCCCCCCCCTCTAGGCGACGTCCATTTCCCTTTCACCACTGACCTAAGATTGTCAAAATGAAAAGATTGGAGGGGTTATAACCTTTCAGTGCTCGTCCCTGCCATTACTGCGCGATGCTGCTCCTTGGTACGGTTGGACTCCGCCCGTACTGCAACACATCTTCTCCTCTTTACCTTTTTTTGACACGGCTTCTATCGAAATTAGTACGACTGGGTGGTACAGGCGGGTTATGCCCATACGGATGGTTGTTAACCTTGTAGTACCTTCTTCATTTTCCAAAGTTGCGAAAGGAGAGTGGTATGGGCGTGTGGTACGGTTGCATCCGCCCGTACCACTGCTCATTAAGCTTGCAGTACCTGCGTTGGAATTTTTTCTGCTTCTTCCGAAGCGTCACATGAGCGGTACGGGCGCGAGGTATGGACGGGTCTGCCCGTACTACTGCTCGTTAAGCTCACTTTGAACTCTGGAACAAGTTGTTTTCTCTGAAACTAAGGACCTGAAACATTAGTCCAGCATCCAAAAAAAGAAAACATATATTTTTGTTAAGGATATTTAACCAAGATATGCACCACATGATTAGAGCAACAAATAATTCTACCTTTTGAAAATAGTCTTAAGCCAACTCTAATAGGAAATCATGCAAATATATACAAGTGCCAATGCAACATAAATGCAACTAAACTCAAGATACAAAATTAAGAAAGACACCTAAAAACTTTCGATGTTGCCTCCCGGGAAGCGCTTTCTTTAAAGCCATATAGCCAGGCTTAGATGATCCATTAAATCATCCACCTAGATTCCTTGGGATATCAATTCGAGGTGTAATGTACTTACCTCTATCAAAGAGTTGGAGCATCACATTGTAGAGTACGGTTAGAGTCGTACCCTCTTGCGGTGCATCGAGATCATATAGATGAAGAAGTTCTCACTTCCAAGCGAGTATGGATGCACTGAGCGTGGTGAGCATATTTTCAAATTTAAATACAAATTCAAACATATTTTCAAATTTGACCAGAGCCAACTCTAAGTAGTCAAACCTTTGACTTTTGACCCCTTTTTAATATAATTTGATTTAAATATTGTTTTACATCCATAAATTCAAATAATACATATAATATATGTTTTCTGATCAGAAAATGCCAGGAATTAAAATATGCCATCCAAAATAACTTTTGAGCAATTTAAAATTTCGAAATTAGTTAAATGCCTTTTCCTTAATAAATCTATAACTTTAAAATTGTAATTCCAAATTCGACAAATAATATGTCTTAAACGATCAGCGCGAGGAGCCCGTTCTAATTATGCATTGCATGATATAAATTGAAGCATGCATCATATAAATATTAAATACTCAGAACTGTTTATGGGAGCAAAACATGTCCAAATAATTAAATAAAGTGCATTATTATTGTTTCCACACCTCACTTATACCATGCTATGTTATACCATGTAATTGTGCATCACTCCATCATGACATACTTTGTTTGGTAGTTGCATATATTCATATGATTACGCACTTTATTTATTATAGCCCTTGATACATCGCAAATGTATCTATAATTTTTGATGTTCCATGCTTGTTTTATATCTCCTTTATTATGTTTTGTCCACACTTTGGAGTATTTCTATACACTTTCTTAGACTAACCTATTAACAAGATGCCACAGTGCCAGTTGCCTGTTTTCTGCCGTTTTTGGTTCCAGGAAAGTCAGAAAATGGATATTCTCGGAATTGGATGGGACAAAAGCCAAAGTCGATATTTTACCAGAAGACTCACGGAGCCAGAAGACGAGACGGAGACGGGACAGGGGCTGGCCACACCACTTGGTGGCACGGGCCAGGCCAGGTCGCGCCAGGGGGTGGTGTGGGCCCCTCTGGCACCCGCTCGGTCTCCCCTCTCGTCTATAAGAGCCTCCCGATGCATAAACCCTAAATCATCAAGCCTCATGTCACGAAAAGTTCCGCAGCGCCGCCGCCTTTAAAGGGGAGATTCGGGGGACATAAAGTCTTTCTTCTGGCACCCTGCTGGGACGGGGAAGTGCCCCCGGAGCCATCTCCATCAATCTCCACCGCCATTTCCATCGCCATTGCTGATTCCCATGATGAGGAGGGAGTAGTTCTTCCTCGAGGCTAAGGGTTCTACCGGTAGCTATGTGTTCATCTCTCTCTATATGCATGATCATATTGTGATCATGAGCTTTGTAATCAAGTCGATCTACCTTGCTACTCAAGTGCTTTAATAGATCTCTACTCTCCCCATGTGTGTGAAAGTGATAGCGTGCACACCGTGGTGGCACTTAGGCTAGAGATAACAAATACTTGTTATGAGTTATATTTGGAGTTGGATGTCTCTATGAAATTGTGGTGTTTGTTGGAACCATCTAGAGCTCAAGGTGACAGTGTTGGGTTATGTAGATGGTAAAGGCTTACTTTGAGGAGTGCTGTTATAGCCCAGGTCATGCCAGGGGGTGGTGTGGGACCCTCTGGCACCCGCTCGGTCTCCCCTCTCGTGTATAAGAGCCTCCCGATGCATAAACCCTAAATCATCAAGTCTCCAGTCACGAAAAGTTCCGCAGTGCCACCGCCTCCAAAGGGGAGATTCGGGGGACAGAAAGTCTTTGTTCCGGCACCCTGCTGGGACGGGGAAGTGCCCCCGGAGCCATCTCCATCAATCTCCACCGCCATTTCCATCACCATTGCTGATTCCCATGATGAGGAGGGAGTAGTTCTTCCTCGAGGCTAAGGGTTCTACCAGTAGCTATGTGTTCATCTCTCTCTATATGCATGATCATATTGTGATCATGAGCTTTGTAATCAAGTCGATCTACCTTGCTACTCAAGTGCTTTAATAGATCTCTACTCTCCCCATGTGTGTGAAAGTGATAGCATGCACACCATGGTGGCACTTAGGCTAGAGATTACAAATACTTGTTATGAGTTATATTTGGAGTTGGATGTCTCTATGAAATTGTGGTGTTTGTTGGAACCATCTAGAGCTCAAGGTGACAGTGTGGGGTTATGTAGATGGGAAATGCTTACTTTGAGGAGTGCTGTTATAGCCCTACCATGGATTAGAGTGTCCAACCGGAGCATAGTTAAGAGTAGTATCATAAAGAGAAGATATTTATATGAGAGTGTTCACTAGTGAAAGTATGATCCCTAGGCCTTGTTTCTTAGCACTGAAACACCGTTTGCAGCTAGATCTGATACATGTTTGCTTGCTTCCATCATTATTTCAGTTTCCCTTTAGTATTTTCCCACGTCAACCACACGCTGTCAAGCTATTTTCTAGCACCGTTACCACTTATAATTATCCATACCACTTGTATTTCATTATCTCTTCACCGAACTAGTGCACCTATACACCTGACAAGTGTATTGGCTGTGTTGGGGACACAAGAGACTTCTTGTATCTTGATTGCAGGGTTGCTTGAGAGGGAATACCTTTGACCACTTCCTCCCTGAGTTCGATAAACCTTGGGTAATCCACTTAAGGGAAAACTTGCTGCTGTTCTACAAACCTCTGCACTTGGAGGCCCAACAACTGTCTACAAGAATAGAAGTGTGTAGACATCAACCTTTGTGTGTTTGGTTTTTATTCGAACAGACGCCGAGCAAGGGAATTATCAGGAGAACCAAGAGTACTACCCGGATCCCGGTTACCCTACTGGTAATCCGACAGGCAAGCAATTCCCCATGCTTGCATACATATAGCACATATGCCTCTATCTTATTCTTGCATCATGGAGTCACTAATGCATTAAATTGAATCCCAAGTATTCCATAGCCTTTACTTTTAAACTCCACTGTAACTTGTACCCTCAATCCTATGAGCCATTACTATAGGAGTTGTTTGAGCCATGTGAGTCATAGAACTACATGTGTAGGGTTTGTGCGAGTCTTTGGATAATGAGGTACCTAAACAACTTAAATTGTGTAGTAATGAGACAACTAAAGGAAGAGGCACCGGTAGGCAATAGATGTTATTTGGTTCTTCCATTCTCACATGTGTCCCGTAGGACCCGAGTACTTGATTCCTGTTACTTGACTATTCGCACAATCCACATTCGGGAGACTATATGGATCCCCCTTTGCCTGAGCTTGATTTGCACTTTATTTCTTGGGGCCACAAACTAGTTTGTGCCTTTATTACTATCATCTACTTATGCCATGCTTTACTGCTTTATTTACGATTGCGCCTGGAGCACCTCTACTATTTAGGACTTGTGACACATTTTTGCGGTATCGACAAGCCTAGTCACACTTCCGGGTTCCTATTCGTTTATAGCTGTCTACACAAACTCTAGATCCATCTCAGAGCCAGCCAACTTTGTTGCGGGTAGCTTAGTGTGGTGGCCCCCTGAAATAATTTATGAATCTTGTGAATGCATTATCGTTAGGCCTCATTGCTTTTTATTTGGTTCTTCCCAAGGTTGATCATGTGTGTGTTGCTATTTGTGCACCCCTGCGGGGTAAATCTTTCTGAAAGCCGTGTCCACGGTGATGGACGACTTGGAGCATAGTTTCTCGATCATAGACAAGCACAACTAAAGTACCTCCTTTAATTTGACTAAGACATGACTAGTAAATACTGCAACACTCTTGGAATGGTTAATAAAATTGCTAATGGATGGGATGTTCTTCCGCCTTCTCGTCGATAAATGAGAAGGAGGGTGAGCGATGTTTAATTATGATACTTATATCATTGTTGTTACTAATTAACGAGCATCTGTCCATCTCTGGTTGGGCGGATGTTGTAGCATGTCTCTATAGAACTGTTAGTTATTATCTTTTGCTGCAATTGCGTCACCCCAAGTTGTTCCCTTTAGATGCATTAAGACTTGCTGAGTACCCCTAGGGTCTCACAGGATAAATATTTGGTTCACATGAACAGGTTTATGCTCATGAAGGATACTAGGTCAAAGAGACTGGTGATGGTGGCAACAATCATCAGGTGTAGAGATTCCGGGGATGGAGATCCGTGACATCTGTGGGCGGGATGTGCTTATTTTCAGGGCATCTTATGGCAATTTGCTTCTTGTCCGTACTCGGATCTTGTTTTTCTCTTCCGCTTGATACTCTGATGCGTGATGTATGAGCATGTATCCTAAACTATTATCTTTATATAAGATATTTGGATCTTGCTGTATGGCATTCAATATTTCTATTTCTATTGTTTTTAGATGGTGTGGCTCTAACATGCTATTGTATGTTGCTGACATACATACTCATTTGTGTATGTTTTTTATCGCTTTACCTGTCGACTACGCCGCTCGCTCTTGTCCTGATGTTCTTGAAAGTGGGTAGGGTGGTTGGCCGGTACTGTGCCCTGCTCCGCTTCTACGGACCTACACGTGAGTGGATTTGGGCCTCCGCGGTAGAATCGCTTATCCACTTTTGGGTTCATCCAGGCTTATGGTTAGAGCGTAGGCTCCGAGGTACTACAATTGGTATTAGAGCCATTCTGCCCTTCAGGGCCTCAACCAAGATGGTCGTTGTCAGTCTAGAAAATATTTTTGGTAGTTATGTATATTAGGGAAAAACTAAAGGTGAGAGCAGGATTCTTCCCTTTTTCTTCTTACCCATCCACCCACCCTTTTATGGTAAGGAAGTGTAACGTTTTTCTATCCTCTTCTAAAAATTCGAACTAGGATTCATGTGTTCAGGGTATCTGTAGTACCATAGGATGTGTTAATCCTTTTTTGATCTATTGCATCCAACCTTTCTTCGCAATATGCCTTTGGTTATCAACTGTTGGTACATTCCATACCGACGGGCTTATGTGTAAAACGATGCGATCTACCCGACTATGTGTTAACCGACACAATCTTGTTAAGGGTGTTCTTTCTTCCTGTATGCTTTCACTGAATGTGGACTTGCTAATCTCTATCTTGTAAGTGGTTTTGCGCATCTAGTTGGTATTCTAATGCCGAAAATGCGGAATTTTTTCTTTGATACATCTGTGTTTCCACACTCCTTTTTCAGTCGTGTGTGATACACTATTCATCTTCTTGTCGGCATGTTCATGCTAACTTGATCTTTTGCTACCGATGCTTCAATCTGGATTTTTAACTTCATCTTCAAATCTTTCGAGGTAAATACATAACAGGTGTCAATCCAATGCTTTTGATTGTAATTTGGTGCTCAGTATAGCTATATGACACTTATCATGAGTGTAATATGGTCAATGCGATCAATATAATCATCCAACTGATGGCGGTTATCTATTGTGATTTTGAGTTATACCGTGATCATATCTATATCATATCCAAGTATCTTGGGCAATCCGAAGATTCTGAAGGCACTATGATGGATTATCATCCGATTGTCGTGCTTCATTTCAACTTCTTATATACAAAGGCTCTCTTTGATACAGGAGAATCTCATATGTTCATCTCTGATAGCTTTGCTTAAATGTATGAGTTTTTTTTTGAATGCCAAAATCTTTTTTAAATGTATGAGTTATCATCACTTCTTTATCCAAATTCTCTTTGTCTTCTCAAATGGTGATCCGATCAACTATGTGAACAAGTCGCATATCTTTTCTCTTCTGAAGGCAAGATAATATATTCTTTCTATGCATCTTTTTAACATGAATCTGTGTTATTAATGTTGATCTTTCAAAGAGCGTTGAGCTTAGAAAGTGTTTTGAGCATTTGCTCGTTTCTCTCGCCTCATGAACTTGGTATTCTTGGAACATCTCAATAATTCTTGGTGGTATATCGCGATGATATGCTTGCCTATTCTATATCAATGGAAGAATATGAAGAACATCTTATTCACTTTCTCTCAAGCTTTGTGAACATCGCCTATGTGCAAAGTTCTCAAATTATGAATTCTGACTTTCAAAGTCACCTATCTCGACCACGTACTTCTGCTAAATACATTGCTACAATTCTGAAATCATCAAGTCAATTGTTAATTCCATCCTCCACCTTTAACCAAATCCAGAGTTTTCCTTGTTTGGCAAGTTATCATCATCGTTCCGCTGAAGTTTCCTCAAGATGACTAAATCTCTCTCAGATATTCTCTAGAAGGACAATAAATTCTTTTGGTCATCGACTCTTCAAGTAACCTTTTGAAACCCTCTCGCTTTATATTCTATCCTCAATCTGCCGGTTGCCATGAAGACTTCTCAGATTTTCGTAATTCCTCTATTCAAGACCTTGGTGCTTTTCTCGTCTATCGGTTGAATCCTTCATCTGTTTCAGTGATCTTCCTTTCTATCTTTTCCGATGGTTTGTGAGCTTCCAACATGACGACAACATCATCATCTTTGTCTACTTTGGATCCGACAAAGTGTTGGTATCACCTCCTTTTTTTTCTTACGAAGCATCATGAATTCTGCTTGTTAAGATCTTCAGTCTAATTTCTGGGAGTTGGGTTGCACGATTTTCCTATTCATGTGCAAAGTAATGTTGTTTGGATGTGGGATGGAGTAGCTACCATACCACTACTCTTATCATTCGCTCTTGTACATTAAATTGATGGATTAATGCGATTTCACTTATTCCATGGAAGTTGGAAGTGGCTTTTATCTCTTGATACTTTACTTTTGTCCTTGTTTTTCCGGCATGTTCGCTCAAGAGCGTAATCAATAATCTCTCGTTGGTGGTCTCGTCTATTTCAATATGGAGCAAAATTTCAATGATCGGGTGGAATAAAGGCAAATATTGCCCGTCTTCTTCATTTGACCAATGTTCTCATTCCTTCATTTCCACATAGAATTTACACTTACACTACAATGATTTATTCGGTGCCATCTATTCACCCATTTGATAATTAATATCACATTGTGATGCTTTGTATTTTGACATATCAAATGCATTGCATTTCACAATTCTCTATTGCCAATCTTATAATGTTGAATTGCATTACTATTGATTAAATCGTAGTAAATATTTTGATCATATAAAAACTGTCGGCTTACTGTCTTGCGTATCACGATGTAAGTTCGGCCTCCCGAAGGCGCATTGAGTTGCATCCCACTTGCCCCTACAGGTAACACGAGTAAGACCGTATACATTAGTTGATCAAATGTATTGGCGACTCCCTAAACTACGCGGTTGTGAGCGAGGGCCACCTTAAATCACAACAGCTTCCCTTCGGCTGAAAAGATACTTTTTGGGGAGATCCATTGTAGAATGGAACAAACTTTTGGATCTGAATCATATTATGGAGCTAGCTAATAGAGATGTTCGATCCATACGAAAATTGGGGCAAAAAGATTTTATTGCAGAACCTTATATAATTCTTTATAGACCAAACCCATGTTAAATCTTGTAGGCAGCTCTGGTCCCTTAATTTACATGCTAATATCAAAACTTTTATATGTTTGGGGATGTAGAGGAGAATTCTGACTAAACATAATCTAGAAAGAGGAGAGGAGAGAGGGATATGTAGTGCATGTTCTGTGATGTTGATGAGAGTATATACCATCTGTTTTTAGGTGCCCTGTTGTTAGATATACTTATGGGTTTTTCTAATGTGTTTTTGACTCCCCAACACACCCCACATGTGCCTCAGAATTGGGAGTTTTGATTCTTAAGCTCCAGGGTGGTTGGAGAGTTCTTAAGATTTACTTAGTTGCTATTTTCTGCACTTTGTGAAAAGCCAGGAACAGAGCTTCATTTGATCATGTGATGCATGGGGACCCCAGTGAGATTATATACTCCTTCCAATCCATAGTAAGTGTCGTTGATGGCACTAAATCAACAATAATTATTATGGATTAGAGGAAGTATCATATATGCTATTGGATTGACTATGGAAATGATCAAGAGATCTTCAATCGTTCAAAAGGCTAGGAGTTGACATGTCAAAAAAAATTCCATGGGTAGTCTTCACTAGGAACAACTGTATATGGGTCTTGCTATATTTAATTGTGTTTGTGTTTAGTCTTTGGTAGAAAATACACGTTCTCATGTGTAAAGCTATTTACCTCTTTTACACATAATTCCCCTTTTCCCTATAAAAAGAGAAAAAATATCACATTGTAGTATGATAATTAACTTGAGCACTCCTTGTTTGAATCTTGTCTTTTCTATCTAGGTCAGAAATACTCCATGAATTCTTTCACTTTTTGACAGAAAAAATGTAAAATGAGAGCGGATATAGATTAGGTGAACAACTAGATATACTACACAAAATCTACAGTGGAAGACCATGAGCTCTGACCGGGAAGCATTAGAGCAACTGTAATAGATACTGAATTTTGGAGCCCTTGAAAATAGACATACAAGGAACTAAACTACAGGTTTTTAGTTCGCAAATGCGTCGGCTAGAACATGTATTGAATATCGACACTAAACTTTGAAAAATTCAAACAACACCGCCATCACGACAAAATTCAGAGGAACACCAACACCAACACAATTCAGATATACATTGTATCATTACATATAGTTGGTCATTACTTACAACCGATCATCACGAAAGATGCCTCTAAAGCAACCCCAAAATGCGGCGGGGGAATCCTCACCGGAGCATAGGGGTTATGGCAACGACGAGCGAGCTCAGTTGGAGTCAAGCTTGATGATTTCCCGTTTGATGGTGTGCATCGCCTGATCCTTCTGCGGTGACCTAGCATACCGCTGCATATGTAGTACACTATAGTCGTTGACATGACACCCACAAAACACCGTTCCGTAAATATCACATCCCTTAGAGTGGTACAACAGAAACATTGCGGGTCCAAAATACAAACATACACACTTCATTATTATTACAATACCAGAAGTTCGAGACTTCAATAGGTTCAAACTTACAAACCAAATAACTTATCTCATAAGTTCAGCGAAAGAACGAAAAACACAACGGTAAATAAGATATGAGCTCAATAACTTATTCTATAGAGTTCAGGCTGCTCGGCTCAACCTAGGTAACTAGAGTACGACCTGACAACTACTCTGACTCGTTGTCTTTAGCTCCATATTGCATCCCGTAGTCCACTCCTTCGATTCACCGAATAGGTTCGGCTCTTCATAGTAGACGTCATTCTGGACCTCCGTAGCATACACCTGGTCATTCTTCTGGCCCTCAAAGTCTAGCAAGGGGTTTAAAGGAAAGGGTGAGTAACATCATTACCCAGCAAGTTCACTATATGCAAGGTGGGAAGTTTGATGCTCTATCTACCACCACAGACGATACGTCCTTGGTACTATGCAGTTTTGGTAAACATTTCTTCAAAGATTGATTTTAATTATCAAAACTATGCCCATCAGCCTTCACAGGTTGACCAGAACTTCCTGGAGTTCCTTTCTTGCCGCGTTCGTAGCTCCTTCCCGGAACAGGGAGTAACATGTTACAATTCTTACGATCTACAGAGGTGTGTTGCTTTACCCATAAGAGACCAACTCCTTATTGCACAACCGAGCATACTTTCCCGTCCACAATTCCATGATGTGGGGCCCAGTAGATGACCTAAGACAATCACTGCCCCCTTTGTGACCCCGCATGCCCCCTTGGTGTACGCCATGCCCACATCTTGAATTACGACAATGGTTAGTACAGACCGTCAGATGCCAGAACTAATGGGACATTGAGGGCTCCCACCCATATGCTGCATCTCCTCTACGAATTACCAATAAATGCACGCTACGAGGATAACAGCCACGACCTAGCCATCCGGATGCATGCGAGAGGAAGAAGATACAACTGACTTGTCTCTCCCATTCCAAAGCTTATGGTTAACGCGAAATATACGGCGCTAGAATCACTAATGTCATGGGTTATTAAGTCCTAGTTGTTTTGCAATTGGAATCTTAGATACCTCTGCAATTCTTAGTATTTATCATCACTTAGGATGATAATAGCATTTCATTTGTTTGAGAAAATACTTATTTTATGTCTCCTTTAGAACATAGGTGATAACACACAATTTTCAAATATTTTCATAAGGACTCTTCAAAGGACATGAGCAAGTTATGAACTTGCCTTGTGACTGCAAGGTAGTGAAGTCAGATGCTTCCACCTGACCTTGAGCTTCGGTTTTTACAGAGAACCATTATTGTCCGGTAAGGACAATATTTAAAGAAACAATATGCAATGCATAGTAATGTCATGCAATGGTTTATTATTTGCTTTTTTGGGTGTTTTACCCTCTTAGTAAAACATTTGCTATTTCCTTTAATTAAAATAAAAGTATTACTTAAAGTCTTTAAAACCTTTATAAATATTATATTTAGTATTTTTATAATGATTAGTATTATTTTAAGAGTTTAGATTGAATTTATTTAGTTTTAAACTCTTTTAAATATTTAACTAAAATTCCTTTAAAGAAATAAGACTTTATTTTTATCACACTTAATTTAATTTCCAAAAATACAAAGTAGCATTTTTCTATAACAGCACTCCCTTTAAGAATTGTAAAAATGATTTTTATTCAATTTTTATGTGTTTGGTATATTCTTATAAAATTTCAAAGGAATATATACCTTGGTAATAATAATTTTAATTTTTAATTATCTAAAATTCCATCTGTTATTTTTCTTGAATAGAGGACATTTTTATGAGTCCATTGATATTTTATTTATATTTTTAGGATTTTTATTTTATTTCTTAGAACTATTTAAGTCCTAGGGGTATTTTAGTCATTTGATAATTTAATTAGGCTTTTTCTTTTTAAACTGGACCTAACCCATTGGGCTCGCCCAACCCTGACTCGTCCCATCTGGGTTGGTCAGACCCCTCTGTCATGAGCGACCCAGTACCACTCGATTTCTCCCCTTCTCTCTCTCGTTCACTCTCTGGCTCGTCCCCGTAGAGTCGCTGCGATGCCAACGCTGTCGCCTCTCGATTCCTGCCTCCCTAGGCTACTCCGTCCACTGCCGTGGTGTGTGACGAGGTAGCCGACGCTGCTCCGCCATCTGGTCCAGTTTGATTTGTCTGTAGGCGTCCCTCCCGTCCAGGCTGACTCCACCCCGAACCCTAGGGTTTGGCGGTTGCCGGCGATGTGGAGTTTTGCCGCCCCGGTGGTGCTGTGCTGGGCTTCTAGCGGTCCTGTGGTGCCGCCATTGCTGCCCGCGTGGATGTGGCCACCGTGCCATGGCTTGGCGCGGGTTGCAACGCCCTCAGGTGCTCCCCGTGCCGCCGTGTGCGCTCGCCGGTGATTCTGCTTCCTCTTCTAATTTCAGTGTGGACCATGGCTGAGTTCCTCTCCTTTCCCTCTCTTAGTCTCTGGCTTACCCTGCTACTCCCTGAATGCCTGCCATGTATGCACCCTAATTATATCTGTCCACGGCACTAGGGTTCATCCCTCTATGCTAGGGTTCATCCCTTGATTCTATGGTTATCTCAGATGGTTTCCTACTAAATCTATTTGTGTAGGGTTCACTGCTATACTGTGGTTCTTGGTGTTGACAGTTAATTCTGTCAGTAAGCTTTTAACTGAACTTTTACTTACTGTACCATATTATGGCTATGATCTGTGTTGAGATTAGCTCTCTTGTTATTATTGATATGCTTTGGTACGAAAGAATTGGAGTTGGATATCTAATCCAATTACTCTCTGATACTTGTAGATGATAGAATACAGAGGTGTCAAATATGATTCCTAATTGTCATGTTAGGAAAATGATTAAGTGTTTTGTTGCAAACATTGAATTATAGAATCCCTGGTAGAACTGCTTGGTTATGATGAGCTCTTGTGAGACCCTCATTTGAGTGGTACACGGGTTCATCCAGATACTTGACTGTTTTCTATTTGTGTTCTATTGTGCCTGAGAGTTGCAGAACCTTTTATTGGATAAATTAGCCTATGATGTTGATCTGAGGAAAAGCTATGGAAAAATAGTTGTTTTCACCTACTGCTTCCTATCTCACATATCTTATGATAGATAATCCCTAAGTATGATTCCTACAGTGTTTAGGAAAATGATTTGATAGGCTGTTGTAAGAATAATAGAGTGGATCCTTACTGTTTAAGATGAAGTTTAAAGATACATCATTTCTGAGGTGCTACCATCCATAGGATGTGCCCAGAAATGTTTATTCAAGGATGCTTGTGTATCTAGTTATGAAACTAGAGATTTCTATCCAAGATTAGTGATGCAAAGGCTGAGATCTTGGTAGTAACTTGTAAAGATTTATCATTGGCTTTTTATCTTTCATCTAGGATGGATATACACCTCACTTGGGTGTTTTTCTGAGAAGATCATATAAAACAACACATGTTCTATTTAATCTATGATGATTTGATCATGTGAGGGTTTTATGTGTACTCACCACACTACTTGATGGCTGGTGAGGTCGTGGTGTTGCTTGCTGGCTTGATCTTGTTAACTTGTGCTTGCTGGCTTGATCTGACTCTGCACCTCCTGGTGTTGCTCCTGTGGTCTTGTACTTGGCCTTGCTATCCACCTACTCCATCCCCTCCTTATGTTACCATCTTATGGTGAACTGGTGGTTGATTTGGTAGACTGGCTGGTGGTTTTGTTAAGGCTTTGGCAAGCTCAATGAGCTCTGAGCGTGTGCTCGAGAAGGAGAAATGAATTCATATAACTATGTTGCGACTGGGTGCTCTGTTTGAGTGCTTGTACTGCTGCTGCTGTCTTGACAGCACACTCCATGCATTTTGGTGACCAAGCTGGCTAGCTGTGTGGTCTGGTTGTGTGGCCTGGCTGTGGATCAGATCAAGTGAAATAATCTTCACATGTTACCCTTTTACTAGTTACTGCCCTGGTGAAACTTGCCCCTCTTTTATTACTCTGTAATGTAACATGAATAGTGCATTTTACTGTTCACCGCTGAGAGTAAAATTAACTAATTAACCCTTTATTTTCCTTTTAGTTGTTTTATCTTATTTGCAGGAACAAGATCTGGACATACAAGATTTAGTATAGGAGTAGATAAGTAGTATAGATTATAACTGTAACCTTCTTTTATTCTTTTTGTAAAGATATCATTAGTATAGGATCTTGTAAAGATATCATTATAAGTTAATAAACTTTTATTTCTATTCTCTGTAATCTTCTGCTTTTGATGTATTTATCATCAGTTGTAATCTTATTATGGAATAAAGAAATAAGAATTCATTTCTTATTTAATTTTCTTTGTCTTAAATCCTTATTGTTGTTTACTATATCTATAATATAATCAAACAATGTTAATAAAGTATTTTGGAAAACAATTTAATACTACTAACTTCAAATGTTCGAATTGATTTAAATTTTAAACTTGAATTCAAAATAACTTCACAGAATACTCAAAAATTCCTAAATATCATGTCAAAATTCATAGCAGTCACTGTAAAGAGCTATTCCTACCTCTAGTTAGTGAAAAGAACTCTTATCTCTTTAGGTTTTTGTTTGGCGAAAAAATTAGTCTGATTTTTACAAATGCATGCATGCACAAACTTAGATTCCTATTTCTACCCTTCGTTGGATCCTAATGCTAGGGTGTTACACATTCTCCCTGCCTTGTTGCTTTGCCACCTCCATGATAGCCTCGCGCTACTCCATTGCTTCGTGCTTCTGCTACTCCTCGGCTATGAGCTCGAAGGTGTGAAGCATGATGTCCATGGAGGCTGCCTCTGATGTGTCGTTGTCGGCGCAGTCCGTCGTTACCACCACGCCCTAGAGGTCCTCCTCGTCCTCGTCTGTGATGCCGAAGTCACCATTAGAGTCGACTGGATGGTGGGAGGTGTTACGGTTAAATTTACCATGGCCTTTGGCCTCCTCATTGTACGTGAATATATGATGCCCTTAGGCCTCCTATTAATAAGTTGATTTTCCTAACATGGTATGAGAGAATTAGGGCGTGTTTGGTAGCCCAGCTCATCTCAGATATTCCCATCTCAACCGAAAATTTCTTGTTTGTTAGCTCGGTCCGTGCCTATGGGCAGTGCCCACCTCGACCGAAAAGAGCCTCTCAGCCCTGCCGAGATGGGAAGCCTGATTCGAGCTTCGCAGGTCAGCCCTGCCGAACTCAGCCGGAAAACGAGACCCCGGCGTCCCCGAAAAAACTTCTGCGCGTCCCACTCGCGAAAATCCCCTTGCCCCCGCCCGACCCACCAACCATTCCCCCTGCCTCCTTCCGCCCGCAACGCCGCCTCCATCACCAGAGCTCCACATCGCCATCTCCATCGATCTCAAGCCGCCATGGCCGCCAACCACGGCAGCAAGCTCCGCCACCAAGCGCCTCCTCTGTTCAGAGCCTCCACGGCCAGCGCGGATGCCTCCTTCTCACCAACGCGAGAACCCTGCCTCGAGCGTATCACCGGCCATGGAACAGCGACAGTCCACGCCGCCTCTCCTTGCCTCACTCGCGCAAGCACATTAGCAGGGCTCGCCTCTCCCTGCCTCACTCGCACGAGCACTACTAGTAGGGCACGCAAGAAGGATCTCGGTCACCCGCGCAAGCAGCAGAAGGGGCGGGGCCTCCTCCTGGTGGCGCGTGGCTCTGGCGCACGGCGGCGGTGGGTGGCTGTGGCGGGTGGCTGCGGTGCGTGGCGGCGGCGGTGGGTGCTCGCCGGCGGCTCATCTCGTCGGCGCCGGTGCCAAAGCCCGAGCACTATGCTCCCAGGGACCTGATTGATTTTTCTGTTGTGATTTTAGGGACCTGATTGCTTTTTTATTTTGTATGGCATACAAGGATACCAAACATCATCTCAACTGAGCTCAGTTTAGCACATACAATCTACCAAACACAACAAATAAGACACACATGTATGAGGTTGGCATAGCTAGACTCATCTTGTATGTGCTCAGATATGTCAGGCTACCAAACACACCCTTAGGATTTTTTTCCGCACGCCCAACTCCTGCCGTTCCTATTCTCACACGCGCCGCCGTAACTTTTCGGTCGCCGCTGCTGCTCCGACGCATCTGCGTATGCTGTTGATTAGCCACCACTAGCTCCGCTCTCCGCTGGGTTCTTCACTTCGTTTGCATGATTTGCAGTATGGATTGATTCGAGCCCGTGCTGTGCCCGTGCTGTGATCTGCCCGTGTTGAGCTCTGCCGCCGGAATTGGGCCGCTCGTGCTGTGCTCTCTGTCCGCCGGAATCAGCCGGAATCGAGTCGCCGCCTTGAGGGGATCCGGCCACGGCCGCCTTGTCTCCTCCGGCCTAGCCACCGCCGGTTACTGGCCGAAGATCCGGCCATGAGGAACCGGCTGCTGCTACCTCTGCCAAGATCCGTCGGGTGCCAAGCCCCATTAGCTATACGCTGTCGAGACTGATGATCTCGACTCAGTCTGCTCGTCTCCCACCGGCCGCCGGAAGTGTCTCCTAGGAGCAGTTCTGCCTCCACCTACGGCTATGGTTCCGGTCGTTTTGAGTCAATTTGCATCTAATTGATTGTTTGTGGTTGTTTTGGCGAGATCGTGAGATCTATCTGCCTCTAAAAAAAGGACACTACGTGGAGTATTTTTTGAGGTAATAAACACTTTATTATACTAAACAAGTCGCCTCATTAAAAACCTCCCAGTCCTCTTCTGCTCTGAGTTCACATAATCATTACATCGTCTGCTAGGGATACAAATAATGTCTGGAGTTCCTAAAAACCAAGTATGACGACCAACACTAAGCGAAGTCGAGCTTCGAGCCAAACTGTGAGCTTCTTGGTTTGAATCTCGCTTCTCGTGGACAAAGGCCATGGTCAAGAAATCTCCCTTACTTGCCTTTATCTCCTGCACAATTGCGCTGAATCTTCCTAGATTAGCATTTTTCAGGCTGATGACCACCTCCAAGCAATCCAACGCCACCAAGACTCGCTCCAGCGATAGATCCTTCCAAGGCAATGGCTTCACACCACGCCAACGCTTCAAGGGTCCCTAGGTCTGTAATTCCCTAGATTACCACCACCGATGCACCAAGAAAAACACCTTCATGTGTTCGACAGACCGCTGCGACAGCCCCAATGTTTCCTTGCTTGCGTACTGCAGCGTCGGTGTTAATCTTTGCCGAGCCCTACGGAGGAGCGATCCACTGAGGCTCGCGCGCCACTTGCCGTTGGCCTCCCCTCCTTGCAACCTGAACCGAGGAGAGGTCAAGGTCCCGCAGCATCGATTCCACAAATAGATGGGTGGACATAGGGCTCTGAAATTCTCCTTCGTGTATCGCCTTCCGCCGAGCAAACCAGTACGTGGATTAATTGGTTCTGGTCGTTTGGTCTGACTCTATTTTAGTCTGCAACAGTTGTATTCTAGCTTGGGCCTCTACTGGTTTTATTGGTTGGGCCTCTACAGTCAGGTGGTTTCCGTGTATATCAGATTGGTGGAATGTCTTCATCATCAGGCTATGTGGCGATCCCACACTGTCTAATAATTTTTGATGGCAGAAACTATACTGAGTTTGTTGGCTTTATGCGCATTCATATGCATGGCATTCGTCTATGGGGTGTTCTTTCTGGTGAGGTCCCTTGTCCGCTGCGTCTAGTTTCTCCAATGGATCCTACGCCTCCGACGCCACTCATTCTTGCTGCAGATGTTTCTGAGGCTGATAGGAATGCAGCCATGATTGGTCATGATGATGCGGTAGGTTCTTATGACCAACATGTCTTGGATTATTCAGATGTTGTCTCTATTTATTGTGATGATCTGACTGCTTATACTCAATGGTGTGATGAGGATGCTCGTGCTGCAGTTGTCCTTAGTTCCAGTGTTTTATCTCAGTTTGCTTCTGAGTTTATGAATCTCAACACTGTCTTTCAAATGTTGACTCACCTTCGCAATCGTTATCAACCCATCTAGTGATACTCTCTATATGTCTGTGCTCCGTCAGGAGCATGCTCTTCATCAGGGTGACTCCACTATTGATGAGTTTTATAGACAGTGTTCTGCTATCTAGTGCCAGCTCGACTCTCTTCGCTCAGCTGTTTGTGGACCTTGCCCGTGTTGCTAGACTATGAGGTCAGATTTGGAGTTTCGTCGCACACATGAGTTCTTGTCTCGTCTTCGTCAGGATTTTGAGCCTCGACGTGCTCATTTGTTTTCTCATGGACATGTTCCTATTTCTAAGGAGCTTGCCGAGCTTTGTGCAGAGGAGACTCGCCTCTGTGGTGCTAGTTTGCTCCAGGTTCCCTCTGTGCTTGCTTCTCGTGTTCCTACTACTCTGTCCGCAGCTTGAGCTCCTGTTACTCCATATGTTGCTCGAGCTCCTACTACTCCTTGTACGACACCAATGTTTTCTCGCTCGAGTGCTCCTCCACTACATCCCATTCTCTCTGCTGGTGGGGGTCACCCTCGTACTCGTACTCACCGTGGATACTACGATAGGGATGGTCACCCTGTGTCTGATTTCTTCAAGAAGAAGCGTGATATGCGCAATAGGGAGCACACTTCTTCTCGTGGGACCCATGCTTCTTCAACACCATCTACTATTTCTCTGACTGAGCAGGATATTGTATCACTTAAGCGTCTACTTGCTGCTTCAGGATCTTCGACTGGTACTGTAGGCTCTATGACTAGTGCTTCCAGTGCTGAGCAACCACCATCTACACAGTTAGTTGCATCCCTGTGGGTTCTGGATTCTGGAGCTTCCTTTTATATGTCTTCTAATTCTTTTGTCTTGTCCTCTCTTAGATCTCTCGATATTCCTACTAATGTTCTTGCTGCTGATGGTACTTCTCTATCTGTTGCTAGTCGAGGCACTCTATCAACTCATTCCTTTTCTGTTCCAGATGTTTTACATGTTTCTCGTCTTACCATGAACCTATTTTCTGTCGGTCAGCTTGCTGATTCTGGTTGTCGCATCATTCTTGATGTTGATTCTTGTTCTATCCAGGATCGTCGCACGAAGGCTCTGGTTGGGGCTGGCCCTCGCCGCCATGACTCTTCAGGGGCTTTGGGAGATAGATTGGCTCCATGTTCCTTCCGCTACCACCACACCCATTAGTCCATCTGCTTTCATCGCTTCATCTACCATCTCCTTCTAGCAATGGCATCATCGACTTGGTCATCTTTGTGGTTCCCGTCTTTCGTCTTTAGTTCATCGAGGTCTCTTGGGGCCTGTCTCAGGAGATGTCTCTTTATAGTGTCAGGGTTGTAGGCTTGGTAAACAGGTTCAGTTACCTTATCCTACTAGTGACTCAATGTCTCAGCATCCTTTTGATTTAGTTCATTCCGATGTGTGGGGTCCGACCCCTTTTGCTTCAAAAGGGGGTCATAGGTACTATATTATATTTATAGATGATCTCTCTCGCTACACTTGGCTTTACTTTATGTCTTCTTGTAGTGAGGTTCTCTCTATTTATAAGTGTTTTGCTTCCATGGTACATACTCAGTTCTCTACGCCTATTCGTGTGTTCCGTGCTGATTCTACATGCGAGTATATCTCCAAGATGTTGCATGCTTTTCTTGCTAAGCATGGTACTCTTGCTCAATTCTCTTTTCCAGGTGCGCACGCTCAAAATGGCGTGGCTGAGCGCAAGCATCGTCACCTTCTGGCGATGGCTCGTGCGATGATGATTGTCGCCTCTCTTCCGCCTCATTTCTAGGCTGAGGTTGTCTCCACTTTGACCTATCTCATCAACATTCAACCCTCAGCTGCTCTGCCTGGTGGTATTTCTCTAGAGCGCCTTTCCAATCGCTCTCCCGATTATTTGGCTCTTCGTTTGTTTGGTTGTGTTTGCTATGTTCTCCTTGCCCCCCGCATGCACCAAACTGACAACTCAGTCCGTTGAATGTGTTTTTCTAGGATACATTGATGAGCATAAGGGATACTAGTGTTGGGATCATGCAGGTCGTCGGATGCGTATTTCTTAGAATGTGACTTTTGATGAGTCATGTCCATTCTACCCGTGTCTATCCTCCTTGACCTTTTAAGTCGAGGACATCTCTTTTCTCACGTTTCCTAATACTCTTCCCGTTGTGCCTTGTGTTCCTACTCGACATCTCACTCTTATTGATCTGACGCCGTCTTCTTCTACGGTTTCTTCTCCTCCCTTATCACATGACTCTCCACATTCATCATCGATGTCTCCCCCATCGCCATCACCTCTAGTGTTTCCTTCTCGTCCTACTTTTCCTTTTTATTATACTCATCGTCCATGTGTTGTGGATGAATCTACTGATGTGCCATCTACTTATGGTGCATTGTATTCCTCCTCCCAACCGACTTATAATCTCCGTGCTCGGCCTTGCCTCCCACTTGGTCGATATTCACCTACCCGTTATGGCCTTTCTGCTATCATTGAGCCGACTTCATATCGAGATGTTGTTGTTCACTCTGAATGGCAACATGCAATGGCAGAGGAGATTACTATGCTTGAGCGCACTGACACATGGGATCTGGTTCCGCTTCCTTCCCACGTTCGTCCAATCACTTGTAAGTGGGTCTATAAGATTAAGATTCGCTCGGATGGTTCTCTTGAGCGTTATAAAGCTCGCCTTGTGGCTCATGGTTTTTAGCAGGAGCATGGTCGTGACTACGATGAGACTTTTGCTCCTGTGGCTCATATGACCATTGTCCGCACACTTCTTATTGTGGATTCTGTTCGCCATTGGTCTGTGTCTCAACTTGATGTTAAAAGTGCCTTTCTTAATGGTGAGTTGCGTGAGGAGGTTTATATACAGCCACCACCTGGGTATTCTGTGCATGATGGCCTGGTTTGTCGTCTTCGTCGCTCTCTCAATGGCCTTAAGCAATCCCCTCGGGCCTGGTTTGAGGGTTTCGCCTCAGTGGTGACTGATGTTGTTTTCTCACTGAGTGCTCATGATCCGGCGTTGTTTGTCCAACTTTCTTCTATATGTTGATGGCATTATCATCACCAGCGACGACTCTAAGTACATTGCCTTTGTCAAGGCCTGTCTCAGTGAGCAGTTTCTTATGTCTGATCTTGGTCCTCTTCGCTACTTTTTGGGATTGATGTTTTCTCTACCTCTGATGGCTTTTCTATTTCCCAAGAAAAGTATATCCAGGATCTTCTTACTCGTGCTGCTCTTAGTGATGAGCATACTGTTGAGACTCCTATGGAGCTCAATGTTCAGCTTTGTGCTTCTGATGGTGATCCCTTGTCGACGCGTTATTGTCATCTCGTTGGGAGTCTTGTCTATATAGCTGTTACTCGTCTAGATCTCCTATCTTGTCCATATTTTGAGTCATTTTGTTTCTGCTCCCACTTTGGTTCACTATAGTCACCTTCTCATGTTCTATGATATCTTCGTGGGACAATCTCTCACCGTCTCTTCTTTCCTCATTCCAGCTTGTTATAGCTCCAGGCCTATTCAGATGCTACATGGGCTAGTGATCCTTCGGATCCCCGTTCACTTTCTGCTTACTGTGCTTTCCTTGGTGGTTCTCTCATTGCTTGGAATACAAAGAAACAGACTGTGGTTACGATGTGACTTGGTTATGATGGTTGCTAGAGGATTTTGGTGTTTCTGTTACTACACCTACTACCCTCTTATCAGCCAGTACAGGTGCTATCAGTATTGCGCGTGACCCCGTGAAGCATGAGCTTACCAAGCATATAGATGTTGATGCTTCTTTTGTGTGTGCTGGTGTGCATGATCAGATTATTGCTCTTCATTTTGTGCCTTCCGAGTTACAGTTGGAGGATTTTTTCACAAAGGCTCCAACTCAAGCGCAACATGGATTTTACCTCTCCAAACTCAATGTTGTGAATCCACCCTGAGTTTGAGAAGGGGGGGTGTTACAGTTACATTTACCACGGACTTTGGCCTCGTTCATATTGGCCTTTGGCCTCCTCATTGTACATGTATATATGATGGCCTTAGGCCTCCTATTAATGTAAGTTGCTTTTCCTAACAGGAGGATGGATCACATCGAGCGGTGCTACACGAGCTCCCAGGCTCTGCGCGGTCATCGGTGAATTTCCACCAGTGTAGGGACAGTGGCAGCGTCTCACCCCAGTTGGTTCGCTTGCACGCTGCGTACTTCTGTGCCCCCAACGACGCCACATGCCGCGCGCTCCTCCTCGTCGGAGCCGCGGGTGGTAGGGGTTCCGCGAGGGTACGGGACGGGACGATCCACACACTAGTGGAAAACGGGCCTCTAGTCCCGGCCCGTAAGGGGCTTTAGTCCCGGTCCTGGTAACCGGGACTGGAGGGGCGGGACTAAAGGCCCACCCACTAGTCCCGACCCTCTTACCAGCCGGGACCAATGGGCATCCACGTGGCCGTCTCTGCGAGCGCGGGGCGGCACCCATTACTCTCGGTTCGTATTACGAACCGGGACAAATGGTTCTCTGCCGCAGCAGAATTTTAGGCACTTTCTCTGCCGCGGCAGAATTTTAGGGACTTTCTCTGCCGCAGCAGAGAATTCAATTTGTATCCTTTTTTCATTTCAAAATAGTTTTCTAGGCTACCACATACCGTACATGTTCGTGTATACATAAGATAACTTCTCTTAAGATTGAGCATACAAATATATACATGATAGTTACACATGGAGATCACAATTATCGGGACTAGAGCCCGTCTATTCAATTACACGATTGGGGATCATCAGCGCCTATTCACACTAAATTCTCCGGCGTCATCTATCGTCTCGTTCAACAAGAATCCTGCCAGTTCTTCAGCAATTGCTACTACGCGTTGCTGTGGTAGGAGCTGATCCCGCATTTTCTCGAACTATATAATAAAAGGAGATCAATATGAATATCAATCATGATAGCAAAAAGTGAAGGTAATAAAAATAATGTTATGAATGTATTGCTTACATCGACTCTATAATCATTCGGCTCACTGGTAAACGTGCGAATGAACTCGCAAACGTAGAATCCACATAGATTATTCTTCGTGGCTGCCTCGCGCACTTTACGAGAATAGAATTCAATCAAAATAATAATCCGGCATCATAATTGTATTGAAACTAGAAGTAAAGAGATGAGCGTACTACTTACCGAGACCGGCTTAAACGTCAGCTTCTCACTAAAGTCACCCGTAACCGCACTCTTGAACTGGTTCCAAACCCTACCCGGTAAAGAAAATGAATGAGTTATTTATTATGTGATATCCCAGGAAATCAACGAAAGAGACCGATGTAGCGCGAAAATTACCTCTAGAGCATGTCCTGCATGTCCCTAAACATTTCCAGGGGTCTCTTTAATGGGTCCATGACTTCAACTCTTCCCTTATCAAGTTGAATGTCCATGAGAATCCAGTGGAAACTGTACACGTTTATATATACATCAGTAACTCATCAATTACACTTAACATCGAGTAAGCAAAGGAGAATGTGTACAATAGAGTAAGACCCTCACGCGAAATTGTAAGGAAACAGTATGTGGTCACAGAAATTTTGCTCCGTTAGAAACCTTAGAAGGTTTTCCTGCGTCTCCTCGGGTTTATCCGTTAGCATCTTTACATGTGTTTTATCTGGGTCAATGAACCCAACACTAAAGATTGACCTTCTTTTACATTCCATGATCTTCATTCTGCATAATAATAGAGTACAAAAGGATATAATTAGGATAACTACATGCAATGAACTGAACAACTGAAAAAATGAACAACTTATATATAGACAATGAATTCAACAACTTACAGACAATAGCAACTCATGAGACTTTTGTCGAGGGCGTCGAAAGTGTATAACTGGAAGAGTTCTGAAAACTCAACATGGACCTCTTCTTCTTGGAAGTAGTAGTCATGTGGGACTTTCGCCACGATCATTATTCTCTCCTGATTTACGGCTTTCAAGTACCATTTATGTAAACTCCGCATTTGTGTTGGCAGTTGTTGGAACTGCTCAAAGCTGACCAGAGGCTTCTCTGGGACATATGTAGGGACTACCTGAGCCTTGGGTAACTTGTCGTCCTGGGAACCTAGCAAGTCCTCAACAGTCACATTCATAGCGGCCGCAAGCTTCTTAGCTTTTTCCATATCCTGTTGGGGAGTGTCATAGGATAACACTTGGAGGGGTGGGATCGATGTGTTGGCCTGTTCCCCGAGCTGGGGGACATCCATTCTTTTCTCGGTTGCACTTTGACCTGATGATTTGCTCCCGCTTGCACTTCTACTTGATTTGCTCTTCTTCACTACCTTCTGAAGTGTGCGTCGATAGTCATCTGGCTTATGGTGCAATTCATATTGCGATTTTGTGTTCAGAAAAGAAAGTGCATACGCTTTTTGCTTCTCGGTGTATACCGGGGCAGGCTCGGGTTTCTTCTTTTGAAGCTGCGCAACACATTCGGCCTTTACGATCATGTCGGTTTCCTCGCCAGTACGATCGTAAGGTCTGATGGGAAGATTCTTATGAGGTACTCTTGGGAGGGACGACATTTGTCGTTTTGGGCTCCTGCGTCGTTTAGTACTAATCAGAGGCTGCGGCGGAGATCGAGATGGACTCAGGCTGTGGTGGTCGTAGTCATGGGGTGGGCTTCTTGGAGGTGATGGAGGTAAAGGTGACATGCGACCACTCGGAGGCGGTGTTAGCTTTGGCGTCCAGCCTGGAAGCTTGATGTTGTTCTTGTCCCATAGAATGATACCACCCAGTACTTCTCCGAGTGTCCTCTCACCTTCAGGTCTAGGGATGTCAAGCTCCATTGAGTCCCACCCCATTGCGATTTCATCCACAACAACTTTAGCATAGCCAGCTAGAATCTCACGGCCATGCCAGCGTGCGCCAGGTGGACAAGGTAAAGCACATCCGACCGCCACCTTGATGGATAGGTTCTCCACCTTCTGATGGAGCTCACAAAGATGCCTGCTCCTTGATTCCATCCACGGGGTAGCCGGGACCGCCATCTACCATACGTGCATCGTCAGAAGGGACCTCCGATTCAGCCACGCTGCTTCTCCGCTGAGATGGGACGGCGGTAATATCGAGTATAGGATCTTGCAGGTGCGTTGCTCCTCGAAGTTCGTCAATCAGTTGCTGATGCATTCGAAGTGTTCCTAGCAACTCGGTGAACCTGTCTCCCTCCTCCTCCTGCCATCGCCTCTTTGCTCTCTCTCGGCTCCTATAAGTATCTCTGTCTTTGGGAAACCCCATCTCCCACGTATAACTAGGGCCAAGGCCTCGTACACGTCCTCCGTGTTCGTCATTACCGAGGACCTTTGTCAGCAAGTCTTTCTCTCTATCGGGACGGAACTTTGTTGTCCCCGCTTTAATATCCTTCACCACTTTCTGCCATGTATCCCAGGGTATCCTAATCCCGTCACTTTCAAATAAGGTCCCCTGTACTTTCGTCATACTCACTCCCATGACCAAGGAACCAATTCCTTGCCCTCAGATCCCATTCTTTGCGTATTGGTTCTGGAGTGATCCCTTTAGCAAGCAGCTCATTCTCTTTAGCATCCCACTTTGGCATGGCAGCCACATAGGCCCCTGGCCCCAGGTGATGGCGATATTTCTTCATCGCGGTATTTTTCTTGTTTTTTTCCGACATTTCCATAGCAGGTTGTGACTCCTTGTACTTCACAAATGCATCCCAGTTAGCCTGCTGCTTCGTTAGATAGCATTCAAATTTAGGAGGCTTCTTCGTCTTCTGATACTTTTTCCATAATGCTTTCTTCCAGTTCTTGAATAGTTCGGCCATCTTTGTAAGAGTCCATTGCTTGACTTTCTTCCTCAATGCAGCTGTGTCGGCATCATCCTCACATTCTGGCAGGGTGAAATGTGCCATGAGGTCATTCCAAAGACCCTCTTTGCACCTGTCGGCGACATACTCACCCTCTTTCGCCCCTTTGGTCTTATTCCACTCTCGAACGGTGATCGGGATGCGATCCCTAATCATAACTCCGCATTGTTGTTTAAATACAGTTTTAGCCTTTTCGGGTTCCACTGGTTCACCCCGTGGTGATACCCGCGTAATTGTATAATGCGTAGATGCGTCCAACTTTTTGGCCGGGCCTCGTTTGGAATATTTTTTGCTCGATGTGGAGGCCAAAGAGAAGAAACATTCGTCAATTTATATATATATATATACAACTCAGTTAATGCATCTACTGATCACCAGAATTCATATATATACCTCGTCGTCGGCTTCTCCATCACCGGAGTCGTCGGCTTCTCCTTGATCATTTTGGTCGACCTCCTCTCCCTCACCGGAGGGGTTCAGATAAATCGACGGAGATTCGGGTGGATCAACATGGGGGGTGTCGTTGATCATATCCTCGAGAATTTCTTCCTGTGCTAGGTCTCTCTGGATTGGATCCATAGTTTTCTACAAAATGCACACAATAACATTTTTCATTCAATATTGCTACATAAAATAATACTAAACAATAATATGAACACGCAATTTGCTACAATAATACTAGACAATAGCAATTTGCCCGCGAGCACCACCACCCTAACCCTAAGTCTGGTGGCCCGCTAGCACCACCACCCTAACCCTAAGTCCGGTGGCCCGCGAGCACCACCACCCTAACCCTAAGTCCGGTTGCCCGCGAGCACTACCACCCTAACCCTAAGGCCGGGGCCCGCGAGCACCACCACCCTAACACTAAGTGCGGGGGCCCGCGAGCAACACCACTGGCTGGGGCGGCGGGCCGGTGTACCTCTAGCTGGGGGCGCGCGCGAGGCGGCTGCAGTGGCGGCGGCTAGAGTGAGTGGCGGCGGCGGTTGGGGTGGTGGCGGCCAAAGAGTCGGGCAGCCTGCCGGCGTCGATTCGTCGTCCTCGCGCGCGTACACTAACATACTATATACTACACTAACATATTATATAATAAACTAATTAACATAGTACACTAATATATACTACTAAAAAAATAAAAAATACAATAACATATTATATAATACTACACTAATTAACATACTACACTAACATACTACACTATATATTAAAAAAATACACTTTATATTACATTACTATATACTACTAAAAAATAAAAAATAGAATTAACTAGCTAGAAGTGGCCGAGGGGCGCCGCCCCGGCCTGCTCGCCCGCACCGCCGCCAGCGTGCACGGCTGCCGCCCCGGCTGGCCTGCTCGCCCACAGTGGTCAGCGCCGCCGCGCGCCAGCGTGCATGTACAGCTTCCGCGTCGCCGATGCCAGATGGGAGAAAGCGAAGGGGGCGATACCTGCTGGCCGGGGGCACACGCGCGGCCGCTGGAGGTAGCGGACGACGCGCTAGCTAGTGGCGGCGGTGGAGTGGGGGGACGACGCGCTGGTGGCGGTCGGATCTGTCGGTGGAGTGGTCGGGCAGCCTGTCGGCGTCCTGTGCGTCGTCGTTCTCGCGCGCTTCGTCCCTGCAGCAGAGTGTGGTGATTTGGGGAGAAGAAGGGGCGCGGAAATATAAACGGGATGGACCTTTAGTCCCGGTCCGTATCACGCATCGGGACTAAAGGTTTTTGGTACCCCCTTTAGTCCCGGTGCGTGCCACCCACCGAGACTAAAGGGTTTTCGACACCGCCCAATGCGCGCGCGCCAACGCCACACCTTTCGTCCCGGTGTGTAGCACGCACCGGGACTAAAGGTCATTTTTTCAAAATTTTCACCCAAGGGGCGTGCCTGTTTAAAAAAATTCAATTAGCATATTTTTTAAACATTTGAATTTTACAGTTTTTGTATACTTATGAATTTGAGAAAAATTTCAATATGAAAAGTTTTTGAATTTGAATAAGTAATCCAAATCTATTTTCTGTTTTATAAAATAATTATTCTAACTAATGAAACTAATAACCATTTTGCCATTTTCAATTTAAAAATGCATTAACTATTATATTTTGCATATTTTTGAATAAGTGATTCAAATCAATTTTCTGTTTTATAAAATAATTATTCTAACTAGTCAAACTATTAACCATTTTGCCATTTTCAATTTAAAAATGCATTAACTATTATATTTTGCATATTTTTGAATAAGTGATTCAAATCAATTTTCTGTTTTATAAAATAATTATTCTAACTAGTCAAACTATTAACCATTTTGCCATTTTCATGTGATTCCAACGCTCCGGTGGTCTTCCTCCGGCGAAACTCTAGACCGGGGGCCCCGAACCGTCTACCCCGCCTTGTTTTTTCCCGCCCGTTTTCTTTCCGCCCGTTCTCTTCTGGATCGTAGCCCCTTTAGGGTTTAGGGGTTAGGGTTTAGGCTTCCCTCCTCTGACTTCCCGTCATTTCTCACTATATATATGTAGGCTTGGTCGTTGCCATAGCACATCTAGACTCATATCTGCCGCCTCTTTCCACTCTATCCCATGGCTTCCACCATACCTCTAACCCTAGGGAGGCGGAGATGGAGTCTTTCACGGGCTAGCAGGAAAATATTTTCCGAGGCGGAACTTCCGAAGATGCCATAGGGCGTGTGCACCAAGGGCATCGTCGAGAAGTTTCGCCACGGGAGATTTCCCAACCCTTTCCTTCATCCATGGGGATGAAACTCTCCATCCATATTGGCTTGTTGAGTTGCTTACCATGGCGTATCGATGCTCCTTTTATAGGCACGGCGCCGCTTCTACTTTGTCTTCCTCCTCCGATAGGGCGTCGTGCGCTACATGCTTTATCTCATCGAGCAGTGCGTCCACCCACGCGTCCTTATCCTACCGACAACTTTAGTCCCGGTTTGAGCCCCCACCCGGTACTAAAGGTTACCCACGCGTCCTTATCCCACCGACAGTTTTGTTAGATGACACAAAAACCACCTTTAGTCCCGGTTGCACCCACCAGCCGGTACTAAAGGTTAGCCATCCCCCAGATAAGGCCCTCCAAGATAAGCCTCCCCTAGATAAGGCCCCCCATCTTTTGTCCTGGTTTGAGCCCCTACCCGGGATGAAAGTTTCCCGCGCCACTGCGTTCCCGCGCTTTCCACCGGTTCCCACCTCTATCTTCCTGCCATTTTTTCAGTATATATATGTACGCTTGGCCTCCATTTACATATCACATCTAGACTCATCATTCTCTTCACATGGCTTCCATCGTATCTCTAACCACCTGGGAGGCGGAGCCGCTTTGCGCCTCGAACTACCCCTGCCTACCGGGCTACCGCGTCCCCACCGGCTGGATGCTGAGCCCCGGAGGCGTGCCGGTCCCTCCTGTCCCTCTAGGTGTGGAGTGCCGGATGGCCATCACGAACCACTACTACCTCGAGCTCACGCCAGAGCAGCAGAGGAATCCCAACTGGCATCTCGACAATTTCCCGACTTGGGAAGCCTGCTTCATCAATCGGCATGAGAGGGCGCTCGCTAGGAACGAGGAGGATGGCCCACCTCCTTCGAACTTCAACGAGGCCGGCCGTCGGTTGTGGTGGCGCGGCCGGACTCTCTAGAGTGTCATGGCCTACAGCACGACCGGCAATAACCCCCGCCTGCGATACCCTAAAATCCAGCCCACGTGTGCCCAACCTTCAAGGTTCGACAACGGCGACCCCGACGATGACAGCGACGACGGCGCCGACGACTACGACGACTACAGTGGCGCGTATTACAGGGCTAGGCAGGAGCATGACTGAATCACTCCAACATTAGGCATGTTTCTTAATTTTTAGTTGTGCTATGTATCTTAATTTTCAGTTGTGCTATGTATCCTTAGTGTTTGTGGGTTCCTTATCTTGTGATGGTTCCTTCTCTTTGGGTGATCACCTCCCGTGGCTCAGAACCCGGTCGTCAACGTCTAGTTTGATTGAGCAAGATGTATTACATGAAAGGGGACCTTTATGTCTCAAATAAAAGGTTTAATACATTACATAGATTTATGTCTCAAATAAAAGGTTTAATACATTATTACACATCACCAACATCTAGTGTTGTGGTTTTCTTCTACACCGTAGCCATGGAGAATCTTCATTATTTAACAGGATGCTTGGGTCAGATTTCACTTTGAAGGGCGGAATTTCATGAAACTTATTGTAATCTTCTGACATGTCTGTCTTGTCATCCACTCCCACGATGTTTCTTTTCCCTGAAAGAACTATGTGGCGCTTTGGCTCATCATATTCTGTACTCTTTTGCTTATCTTTCCTTTTTCTCGATTTGGTAGACATGTCCTTCACATAGAAAACATGAGCCACATCGTTGGCTAGGACGAATGGTTCTTCCATGTACGCAAGATTGTTGAGATCCACTGTTGTCATGCCGTACTTTTGGTCTACATGTACCCCGCCTCCTGTCAGCTTGACCCATTTGCACCGAAACAAAGGGACCTTAAAAGTAGGTCCATAGTCAAGTTCCCATATCTCCTCTATGTACCCATAATATGTGTCCTTCTGCCCATTGTCATCTGTTGCATCAAAGCGGACACCACTGTTTTGGTTGGTGCTCTTTTTATCTTGGGCAATCGTGTAAAATGTATTCCCATTTATCTCATACCCTTGGAAAGTACATATAGTCGAAGATGGTAACCTGGCCAATGAGTACAACTCATCTCCAACAGTGGTATTATTCATGAGATGTGTCTGCAACCAATTGCCAAAATTCTTCTCGTGTTCCCCTTTAATCAAGGTTTCATACTTCCCCGGGTTTTCGGAGCGTAGAATATTCTTGTGTTTCTCAATATACGGAGCCACCATGGTGGAATTGTGTAGAACTGTGTAGTGTGCTTGAGTGAAAGAATGCCCGTCCCTACATACCATTGATTTCCTTCCTAGTGTGCCTTTTCCAGTCATCCTCCCCTCATACTGAGATTCAGGAACACCAATCGGCTTAAGGTCAGGAAGAAAGTCAACACAAAACTCAATGACCTCCTCTGTTCCATAGCCCTTGGAGATGCTTCCTTCTGGCCTAGCACGATTATGAAAATATTTCTTTAAGACTCCCATGAACCTCTCGAAGGGGAACATATTGTGTAGAAACATAGGACCGAGAATTCTAATCTCTTCGACTAGGTGAACTAGGAGGTGCGTCATAATATTGAAGAAGGATGGCGGGAACAATAACTCGAAGTTGACCAGACATTGGACCACATCAATCTATAACCCTGATAGACTTTCTCGATCGATTACCTTCTGAGAAATTGCATTGAGGAATGCACATACCTTCACAATGGCTAGTCGAACATTTTCTGGTAGAATTCCCCTCAATGCAACCGGAAGCAATTGCGTCATAAGCACATGGCAGTCATGAGACTTTAGGTTTTGAAATTTTTTCTCTTTCATATTTACTATTCCCTTTATATTCGACGAGAAGCCAGACGGGACCTTGATACTGAAAAGGACTTCAAAAAAGATTTCCTTCTCTTCTTTGGTAAGAGCGTAGCTGGCAAGCCCTTGAAACTGTCCTGGATGCTTGCCGTCTCATCCTTTATGGTGTTGCTGGTCCTCCCGTGCTGCCGGGGTATCTTTTGACTTCCCATACAAGCCCAGGAAGACTAGAATATTCACGCAAAGATTCTTCGTCAGGTGCATCACGTCGATTGCAGAGCAGACCTCATGCACTTTCCAATAGGGTAGCTCCCAAAATATAGATTTGTTCTTCCACATGGGTGCGTGTGCGGTAATGGGGTCTTTCGGAACAGGTTGTCCTCCAGGACCCTTTCCAAAGATTACATTCAAATCCTTGACCATACCAAATACATCAGCACCACTACGGGGGACATGCTTCGTCCGGGTTTCTGCCTTGCCATTGAAATGCTTGCCTTTCTTCTTTAAGGGATGACTGGGCAGAAGAAAACGACGATTGTACGGGTACACATTCTTTCTACATTTATCCAGATATATACTTTCAGTCTCATCTAAACAGTGCGTGCATGCATTGTATCCTTTGTTCGTCTGTCATGAAATGTTACTAAGAGCAGGCCAATCATTGATGGTTACGAACAACAACGCTTGTAGGTCAAATTCCTGCTGTTTGTGCTCATCCCACACACGTACACCTGGTTTGGCCCACAACTGTAGAAATTCATCAACTAATGGCCTTAGGTACACATCAATGTCGTTGCCGGGTTGCTTCGGGCCTTGGATGAGCACTGGCATCATAATGAACTTCCGCTTCATGCACAACCAAGGAGGAAGGTTGTAGATACATAGAGTCACGGGCCAGGTGCTGTGACTGCAGTTCTGCTCCCCAAAAGGATTCATGCCATCGGTACTTAGACCAAACCATAAGTTCCTTGCGTCACCAGCAAAGTCCAGGAAGTCTCTCTCGATTTTTCTCCACTGCCGACCATCAGCAGGGTGCCTCAACATCCCATCTTTCTTACGGTCTTCCATGTGCCATCACAACAACTTGGCATGCTCTTTATTTCTGAACAAACGTTTCAACCGTGGTATTATAGGAGCATACCACATCACCTTGGCAGGAACCCTCTTCCTGGGTGGCTCGCCCTCAACATCACCAGGGTCATCATTTCTGATCTTATACCGCAATGCAGTGCATACCGGACATTTATCCATATTCTCGTACTTCTCACCGCGGTAGAGGATGCAGTCATTAGGGCATGCATGTATCTTCTGTACGTCTGATCCTAGAGGGCAGACAAGTTTCTTTGCTTCGTACGTACTGGATGGCAATTGGTTATTTCTTGGAAGCAGCTTTTTCATTATTATCAGTAACTTTTCAAATCCCGAGTCAGTCATACCGGTCTCTGCCTTCCACTTCAACAATTCCAATGTGCTACCCAGCTTTTTCTGGCCATCTTCACAAGTTGGATACAGCAATGTATTGTGGTCCTGTAACATCTGCTCAAACTGCAACCTCTCCTTTTCTGTGTCGCAGTCTCTCCTTGCATCACTAATGACCCGACCAAAATCATCAACGGGCTCATCTGGTTCCCGTTCTTCACCCCCTTCTTCTTCATTATCTTCAACTGTGGTATCATCGTATTCAGGGAACATAGATCGGTAGTTGTCATCATCGTTATCTTCTTCATCGCCGTCTTCCATCATAACCCCTCTTTCTCCGTGTTTGGTCCAAACATTATAGCCGGACATGAAACCGGACCGAAGCAGGTGGCTCTGAATGACTCTTGAGGAAGTGTGAGCCTGCTCATTCCGACATTCAACACATGGACAACACATAAAACCATCCCGCCGCTTGTTCGCCTCGGCCACAAGGCGAAAAGAACGCACGCCTTCTCTGTAAGCGTCAGAGCGTCGGTCACCGTACATCCATGGGTGGCTCATCTGCATCATACAACCATGCATATATATCAAACGCAATCACGATGCTTAAATTAGTACCGCGCGGTCAAAATGAGAAAATAGTTGCTAACCTTTTAGGACACTTCAAAACAAAGAGGAGAAACCTTAAGTGTCGCTCTGGCATCTCATATCATATTTTGTCTTGTGTGAACTCAAGTGGCATCGCTCTAATAGGCATTTCACCGAACACCTCTAGTGCATATGAAGAAAAAAAGTTAGCACAAAGTTATACCCACCTCTCACATAGGAACAAAACAGAAGAGAGTGGAGGACTGGGTGCATATATATAGGGCCAGACCATTAGTCCCCGTTTAAGATACAAACCGGGACTAAAGGTTCTGCCAGAAGCACGCGCACCGGCCTAGACCCATTTGTCCCGGTTTGTATCTCAAACCGAGATTAATGGTTCCTTACGGACCGGGATAAAGTGCCTCGGCCTCCTCAGGCCGTCTGGTTCGGACCATTAGTCCCGGCCCCAGCCACGGCCGAGATAATGGCCCGAACCAAAGGCCCATTTTCTACTAGTGACACGTCCATCCCAACCCTGATTGAGAGATTCCTAGGCAAGCTCGCGGTTGCTATTTGGTGGATCTCGCCAGCGGGTTTTGGCGGCTGGAGCCCAAGGATTTGGACGGCGCAGAGGGTGAGGGAGATGGCGAAGACGATGAGAAGCCGGCTGGTTTTTGCCCCATATTTGGCCTCACGCATGAAACATATCATGCCCTGCTTGAGCCGATTTACGGTGGCCATTATATTTTTTAGGCCGGAGCCGGAATTCGGTGTCTATTCTGGCTTACAAAACGGCGTGAAAACTAAAAACTGGCCAGAATTTTACAGGCCACGACTGTTTAAGGGAGAGTATACAACAAGTGGCCAGTAGCCTAGGAAGTGTTTCTGGCCTTGTTGTTCTGCATTATTCAGAAAAAAATTACAAATCGCTTTGAGTAAACACATCTACACCTCGCAGCTGGCAGTAACGTTCAGTGCATCGACAACTATACTAGCTTCAGGCATCTCCCACGTGTCCACGTCCACGGAACGAACAATTGAGCTAGCTAGAAAGGTTTGTATCCTCGTTTTAGCTCCTACTCTTGAATCACTCGACGTCGCCGTCGATCTTTGGCCACCCGTTCTCCGCTTGTGATTTGACAAACGCGGCTAGCATCTTGATATCTTCTTCAGGTAGTCTGGGGCCGAAGGTACACTGCCCTCTCGGAGTGCATTTCTCTCCGTAACCCTACACACGACGAACGAAGCACACATACATGATTGCAGAACACTTTGCAAAACATTCACATGGCTGGAAATTTACATACCGGCATCCTTCCCTTCCCGTAGTACGTGATGTTGTATATCTCTTCCTCCGTGGCAACTCCATTTCTGAAGCAAATGTGCCGCTTTTCCTCAGTCTAACAGTGACTAAATAACAAAGCGCGTGCATATGCCGTTGATTAACAGATGACTCGGCCATACCTCTCAAGATCCTTCATGGAGAGTGTGGCTCCCTGGACACGATCAAGCAGCAAATTGAGAACAAACAGATGATTTACAGGCGTCTCGACTGTGCAAAGGGATTTCAGCAACTCACTGGCTGTAGGATGTTCCCTCCCGTGTCGTGGCAGCCGATGCACGCCTTCTGGAACAGCGCCGCGCCTTGCGATTGTGCAAATGCTGTAATACAACAATTAAAGGAACAGATGAATGTTCTTCTATGCCATTTTCTACTTTGTGGCTACGGTCAGTCGGTCATAAGCTCAAGACCCACAGTTTATGTGAAATTTTAGAACAACCATCTCTATTGACTATTGACAAGCAAGAGGATTGGCGAACCTGGTGGAGTAGCGGCAGGGATGCCAGGACACGCGGCGGCGCCGAAGAGAAGTGTTGCAGCCAAGAACGGCGCGGCGACGCACTGTCTCGCGGCCACGGCGAGAGAGGCCGGCGCCTGCTTCAGGCTGCAGTGCCACGCCGCCCTCCTATGAGAACTGTGAGACCGCGGCGCTGGCGGCCGTGCGGCCAGGGGAAGCTGGTGCATCTCGCGCCTACCGGCAGACTAGCAGTGGAGGCTCCCGTTGCCTCCAGGTAGATTGAGAACGTGGTTCAAGGAGACGCCACGTAGTAGAGGCGGAAATGGATCGGGTTGGTCCACACAAATGTGCTACTCTCTAAGTCATCACTGATTTGGAAAAAGTCCAAAACAAACCCTGAACTCGTAGATGAAAGATAAATCGAATTCTGAACTCATGATCCAAGAAATTGGCACTCCGATTTCTTCAATCCTGGTCTAAACTGAACCTTGGCTTCGTTCCCAAACAAGGATTCGCTGACGTGTCCCAGGATTTAGCTGCGTAGAGGGAAAACGTGCGCCGGGCCGTAAGAAGTTGGGTCGGATCCAATGGGAAAAGAAAAATTCATGTGGCCCACCAAGTTATCCCCTTAACCTCGAGGTGTGCCCAGGTAGGCAGTGACTCTAGTCGAGGCGCGTCCCCTTGGTATTCTTTCCCCCTTACGACGACAATGGTGGTCGGTGGGTGATCGTTGGCGGAGGCAAAGATTCAGACGACAGAGCGACGACCTTTGTCGAAGGTAATGTCTCTGCCATCCTCTTCATCTGGTGACCGTAATTTGTCCCCTCTTCTCTCCGGTAGGGTTAGGGTTTTGGCGGGATAAATTGGGGTTATTTGGTCATAGTACAACTTGGTTATTTGGTCAATTTAGGGTCGATTTTTGCGCCTAAACTGTTCTTAGTAGTGCAAGGTAGTGACATATGAATGTATTTTGTAGTTAAACCATGGATCCTACGGAGATTTTGAACGTCAGATTTCATATTGGCGGGGAGTTTGTCCGCATTGGTCGCAAACTAGACTATGTGGGGGGGATCGAGAGGGACAAGCTATCATTGCAGGAAGTGATAGGTCATTTGAAAGACCATATGCAGTTCAAGAAATCAATGAAGATATACTTTCATCTTCCTGGTGGAGAACTTGCAAATGGTTTGCTTTTTCTGAACAATGACAGTTCTTGTGTGAAGATTTCAGAGTATGTTTGCGTTGGTGGAGTTGCAGATTTGTATGTGGAGTACCATGGGGAACAAGACAGTGGCAACAACAGTAGTGGAAGTGATTTTGAGGACGAGATGATGCAGATAAATGATGGAGATGAACCTGACAAGGTCAATACTGCAGAGGAGATTGCTGGAAGTTTAGAAGATGATATTCAAATTCTAGACAACATTATGGTTCCTGATGCCACTGGACTGATCACTCAAGTTATTGCCAGTCCCTTGAAGAAACATGGGGTGAGAAGAGAGACATTTGAGAGAGATGAAGTGCTAGTTTCTCAGTTTGAAGTTTCTCAAGTTGACAATCCTACTCAAGAAGAGGGACATCATGTCTAGGCAGAGCATGCTGACAGTGATGATTCAGCTAGTGGTTCTGATGAAGACCCATAATACATGCCACATAGTGAAGACAGTGAGGAAAAATTCAGAAGCGGTGGAGTTGAGAAGGCATGCTAGAAAGTTCAAGAAGATGATGAAAGATACAAAGAGCTGGATTTTCTAGGGATTCAACATCTGCTATTCCTATTGATCTTATTGCTAACATGGAAGAACAAATTGGTGAAGAGGAGAAGGAGTTGGGTTATGATTCTTCTAATGAGGATTATTCTTATGATGAAGATTCTAATCAAGAAATAGTGAAGAGGAAGACTAAGTATCCAAGATACAATCCTAACATAGAAATCCCACACTTTGAATTGACAATGGTTTTCAAGAGTAAGAACCAGCTAGTGAAAGCACTAAAGAGGTATGGCATTGTGAGCAAGAAGAGCATTGAATTTGTGGTCAGAGGCAACAAGAGTCAGAGCAAAGTGCGGTTTTGCAGGTTGTTTATCAACACTCGGATTTTTAATCTCAGATGTCTATTATGCCATACCTCGCAATCCTAGGATTACCATTTTTGCGAGACATAACAGATTGGATATCATAGTACAACATCCATTACAAACCCTAATAAGGTCTTACACAAATAAAGGATCTCATGATCCAGTCTTAATACACATCAAGAAGTGGAATAATAAGCATAGTAGAGGGCTCCCTCTTCAGGGTCACAGGAAATGCTGACGATGGAAGATGATCCTAGTTGTCGTAGACCTCCTGCTGTCTATCATCCTGGTAGTCCTCCTCATAGTCTGGCCACGTGAATAGCCATGAGTACTCTTTAAGTACTCGCAAACTATCACTAACAAGTAAGGTAGCTCTAGTAGGAATCTTAAGCTTTAGGTTTATTTGCAAAAAGGCAGGTTTATCTAAACTGAGTGTACAAGTAAAGAAAACTAATTTAATGTTCTAAATCACTTAAGTGGGAACCTAGTTTTTATATTCCCAACTCTATTGTGGTCAAGTCAAAATCATAGTTCAATTCACAAGTCATTTTGAAAACATCTGACGATGGAACAATATGGCCACTCCAACTATCCATGACCGTGGACGCGGCTATTCGAATAGTTTGACACTCTGCAGAGGTGGTACACTTTCACCACAAAATTCGATACATCCGTCAGGGATAACCCTGAATCAATCATACTTAGTATGCAGATAATCAATCATAACCTTTCAATTACACACCCTAGTATAGGCACCTCCCCTATGAGCTTGGCCTCCTAGCCATGGCCATCTGCCATCCTGGGCACTACATAGGTGGACATCATCAAGAGGTAGCCTCAGCTCAAACCTCTTCTGCGAGGGAACCCATACTAAGGCACATAAACTTCCGGCAAAGCCCTACCCAATTCAGGTATTGTGGTTGTATGGTAAAATTGGAATGGTATCGCATCCGAACCCAGCCATCAGTTTTTGCAAAAGGGCTAAGGCTCATGCCTCAATATTTTCATCATCAAATCCTTTGGTGTTTCTCAACACATGTCAAAACATTTCAATATAATGAAGCATCATTCCAAGGTTTTCATAATCATTTTCACCAAGTATTCCCATCTAAAGTGATCCACTTTTATGCTTAGCACTAGCCACTAAGGTTAAGAGTGTTCATTAATGAGGGGTGCTAATCTTCAATCTCATGCCATAGAATGACATCTAAGTATAGGCCTAGTTTTATACTCTTTATGCTATCTATACTATCTTTCTACTTCTCACAAGGCACTAACTAAAAGTAAAGAACTTTGGTAAGGTAAAAGAGTAAAGCTTGCAAGTAGAACTTGAGATTGGTATAAATCAAAGGTATATAACTAAAGCGTGCCTAATGCATCTTACTTAGGTTATCAAGGGGGCAAGTGTTAACTTGCATAGTTCTAACTTGCACATAATAGCTTGCATAGGTATAATACTTGCAAGTGTTAGCTTGCCTTGATTGGTGCAGTGATTGAAATTCTCTTCTTCTTCTTCTTCTTCTTCTTCTTCTTCTTCTTCTTCTTCTTGGTAGTACTCCTCCTTGTATCCTTTGTCGGTACTATCGTCTATAAATGAATACGGGGTATACAATCAAAAAAAAAAACTTAACTAATTCTATTTAGCACACTAAGGCTCACACTTGATGATCTAGCATCATCACAATCATCACATGATTTAAAGATTTAATATCATTTATCTTATTTTAGAAAAGTAATTTCTACTCATTGAAATTAATTAAGATTTAATATTCTCAAATTAAAATATGGGATCATGTTGACACATGTCATCACCACATATTCTAATACATGGGAATGTGATTTAAATTGTTGATCATATTTTATAAAGTTTATGATTATTATTTATTAGATTTAAAGTGACTAGAAATTCCTATATAGCATTATTTTGGTAATAGTCGAAAGTCACTACATGCAAACCTAAATATTTTATATATTTAGATAGATCTTATCAAATGTGATTTTTGAGAGTTGGAATCAACTCAAAAGCATTTATGGTTGATTTTTAAAAAATGTTTGAAGTTAGAAAAATCACTGTCTTGTTATTTTTACTATATGTGATCTATAACTCCAAATGATTTAAATCCAATGGGCTTGGATAGATAATTTAAATATCTTTATAAAAATATTTGAATCATGCAATTTGGTTTAGTGAAACTGTCTGAAATGATTTTTGAATCTGTGGACAGAATAGGGTTTTAACTAAAATAGAAAATCAATATTTGAATCTCCAGGCTTGCGTGAGAAACTTAAACAGGCTGGCCCAGCTGCACTGCATAGCACAGCAGGCTGCTGAGAGAGGGGGTCCACTTGTCAGCGACTGAAACTAACCGAAACGGTATCTACGAATCCGAGCCCTACGATCTAATTCTAATCTAACGGCTGGGAGTCATCGTCGACGACGGACTGCTCCAGCGAGGAACTAAACCTAGCGCGGCGGTGGGGTTCTAGCGGGGCTCACCTGGGCACTAGCTAGGGTCGGTGACGGGGGCGATCGACGTGGTAGACAATGGCGGTTCGAGGCGCGGTCACGGCAGGTCTTGGGGTGGTCGCAATCAACGACGCCCTTCTCCTCCAGCAGCGGTGGGCTCTGGCCAAATTCCGGCAAGAGAGAGCTCGCCTTGCTCCGAGAAGAAGTGTGGGAGTGGCTGTGAGGAGTGGGGAGTGTAGTGGTGTGGAGAATGGACGCGGGGAAGGCCTCTACTTATACTGCGGCGAGGGGACCAAACGGCGTGGGCGCGGGCTCGTCGTTGACGACGCTACAGGCGGCTATCGGTGCGGCTGAGGCTACGGGGCGGTGCGTGGTTCCTTGGCGGTTCTCACGGGCGTAATGGCAAGGACAGGGCGGTGTGAATTGGTCGGGAGCGTGCGGTGCTCTACACGGATGCAGAGGTGTTTGCAATGGCGTGCGGCAGCTACGGGTCGCGCGGCGGCAAACGGGGATGTCTACGGGGTTGTTGTGATCATGGTGAGCTAGTCCAAGCGAGGCGGGAGTGAGGCATGGTCTATGCGAGGCGGTTGGGTGCGGCGAGTTGGCGTGCTCTAGGCATGGCGCAGAGACATAGGGCGCGACGGTGCTAGGGTGGTCTAGGGCTCTCCTGCGGTTGAGGCTTGGACAGGGGGTGGCGGTGGACCGAGGCGTGTCTGGTACGTGTCGTGAGCGAGGGCGGCGAGGCTCCTGGCACGTTGTCCACGGTCGTCCAGCGACAACCACAATTGGGCGGCGCTCCACTATGCACACGGCTAAGGGGGGGGTTGGTCTAGGTGCTACTCGACACTAGAAGGGACAATGGGGTTAAGGGGAGACCAAATGGTTGAGGATCACTGTGCAAAACAGTAAAGTTAGGCAGTAGTTAGTTTAGTGCAAGCAAGGTGTTTGTTGTAATGGCCGCAAGAAACTTACTTTGAAATTTTTTAATGAAACTTTTTGATTGATCTTGATTTAAGCTTGAGTATCTATGTTTGATTGGAGAGGTCAAGGGGAATTGGTTTGATGGGTTTTTGAAAAAGTGTGATCTTCACATATGCATTAGATTCAATTTTCAACTGTCCATTTAATCGATTTGGAAAATGTTTTTGTAAGTTTGTAAAGTGGGCCTTGATACACTTTTACTTGGTCTAGCAAGGGGTGAAAAGAAGTGGATTTGTTTCTGTTAGAATTCTTCTTCTAGGAACACTCAAAGTGACCTAGTGGTTAAATTTGGCAAAATGACCATTTGATCTCTTTATTCATATTTGATTTCTTTTTCTTTGGATTTTGTTTGTAAATGGTCTAGATGATGTAGCATTCACCTTTAAACCATTTCCCATCATTTGTAGCAATCAAGCATGGCAAATTTCAATCAATTCTACAGTAATGCAAACCACACATGCATTCATATTTAGTTTTGGAATAAAAGTTTTTGTTAACCCTAAATTGGGTGATTAGAACTTGATAATCTTGATTAGGGTTTTTGGGGTGTTACAAACCTTCCCTCCTTAAACAAAATCTCGTCCCGGCATTTAAGAAAAACTAGGAACTAAAGAGATTTGGAAACTCGGTCCTAATGTAATCTTCTCGCTCCCAAGTAGCTTCTTTTTCGATATGGTTGCTCCATTGGATCTTGAGAAATTTGATACTCCGGGTCTTAGTGGTTCTAAAGGCTTCTTCCAAAATATGGATGGGCACTTCACGATACATCAGATCCTTGTTGATACCTATGGCTCGGTGATCGATGTTCTTGAAAACTTCGGTCTTCTCCGGAACTTCTAAGCATTTGCGAAGTAACGAGATATGGAACACATCATGGATGGCTGGCATCTCCTCTCGCAGTTCCAGTTGATATGATACTTCTCCTTGGCGATTCAAAATCTTGAAGGGTCCAATATATCTGGGGGCTAACTTTCCTTTCAGTTGAAAACGTTGCATTCCCTTCAAGGGTGACACTTTGAGATACACAAAATCTCCGACATTGAAAGTCAAGTCTCGACGTCTCTTGTCAGCATAACTCTTCTGTCTGGATTGGGCGGTCTTGAGGTGCTCACGGACTTTGTGAACCTTCTCTTCGGCTTCTCGTAGGATGTCGGGTCCAAAAATCTGACTCTCTCCTGCTTGTGACCAATTCAAGGGGGTATGGCACTTTCTTCCATATAGGAATTTAAATGGGGCCATTTGCAAACTTCTTGATAACTATTGTTGTATGAGAATTCTGTGAAAGGCAGACAATCTTCCCATTTTGATCCATACTCAAGCACACAAGCTCTCAACATATCTTATAAGATTTGGTTGACTCTTTCAGTCTGTCCATCGGTCTGCGGGTGATAAGATGTGCTGAAATTCAACTTGGTTCTCAATCCTTCTTGGACTTCCTGCCAAAATCTTGAGGTAAATTGGGTTCCTCTATCCGACACTATGGTGTTAGGGGTTCCATGCAAACTGACGATTCTAGCAATGTACAACTCTACTAGCTTTGAACTCTGGTAGGTTGTCTTGACAGGTATAAAATGGGCTACCTTGGGCAGTCTATCAACTATGACCCAAATAGAGTCATTTCCCCTACTATATGTAGGCAATCCAGTGATAAAGTCCATTCCAACAGAATCCCATTTCCATTCCGGAATCTGCAATGGTTGCAAAAGTCTTGCGGGTCTCTGATGTTCCGCTTTGACTCTCTGATAGATATCACACTTGGCTATGTAGCTTCCGATTTCTCTCTTCATCTTGTGCCACCAAAATTGCTCTTTCAACTCCTGATACTTCTTTGTTCCTCCGGGGTGGATAGAATAAAGAGTATCATGAGCTTCCTTCATGATAACTTGCTTCAGCTCGGAATCTGCGGGCACACAGATACGTCCTTTGTACCACAAAACGCCTTCTTCATCCTCGGTGAATCCGGGTACCTTTCCTGTACCAATACGACGTTTGATTCTGTCGATACTTGCATTTCCTTTCTAGGCTTCCTTGATCTGACCGATTAACGTGGGTTGAAGTTCAATGCTAGATAAGAATACTTTGCTAACTAGATCCGTTCTAAACTACTCCAACTCTTCATGCAAACTTGGCTGGGCTTCTTTAATCATGGTGTTTAATCTACACGCCAATCTGATAAGAGCATCCGCTACCACATTGGCTTTGTTGGGGTGATAGTGAATGTCAAGGTCATAATCCTTGATTAACTCTATCCATCTCCTTTGCCTCATATTCAGCTCCTTCTGGGTGAAGATATACTTCAGTCTCTTGTGATCCGAATAAATCTCACAACAGTTACCCATAAGGTAATGATGCCAGGTCTTCAAGGCTAACACTACGGCTGCTAGTTCAAGGTCATGGGTAGGGTAGTTTTCATGCTGCTTCAGTTGTTGGGACATATATGCTATGACTTTGCCTTCTTGCATCAACACACATCCAAGACCAATCCCGGATGCATCACAATACACATCAAAAGGCTTCTTGATATCTGGCATAATCAAGATTGGGGCTGAAATCAATCTCTTCTTGAGATCTTGAAAACTTGCTTCACATTTGTCAGTCCATTCGAACTTCTTATCTTTCTTCAACAATTGAGTCATCGGTCTTGCGATGCTCGAAAATCCTTCTGCGAACTTGCGGTAGTATCCCGCTAATCCAAGAAAGGCACGGACTTGGTTTGAGTGGTTGGGGCTTTCCATGGTTCAACATCTTTGATCTTGGCGGGATCAACATCGACTCCTCCTGCCGACACAATATGTCCTAGGAATCCTACTTCCTTCAGCCAGAACTCACACTTGCTAAACTTGGCATACAATTGATGTTCTCTAAGGGTTTCAAGGATGGTTCTTAGGTGTAGCTCATGGTCTTCTTCTGACTTGGAATAGATTCGAATATCGTTGATAAAAACAAAGACAAACTTATCCAGGAAGTTCATAAAAATCTTATTCATGAGATTCATGAAATAAGCAGGGGCATTGGTTAATCCAAAATACATGAACATATACTCATACAATCCATATCTGGTGGTAAAGGCGGTATTTGGAATATCCATTGCACGAATCTTGAGTTGGTGATAACCAGTTCTAAGATCAATCTTAGAAAACACTCTGGCACCAGTCAACTGGTTAAACAGATCCTCAATCTTGGGTAGTGGGTACTTGTTCTTGATGGTGACATCATTCAGCTTCCGGTAATCCGTACATAAATGGTTACCTCCATCTTTCTTATCCACAAACAAAATATGTGATCTCCATGGCGATGCGCTTGGTTGAATCAAACCTTTCGCCAGCATATCATCTAGTTGCTTCTTCAGCTCCACTAATTCAGATGGGTTCATACTATAAGGTCTCTGAGTTATGGGTCAAGTTCCAGGAATCAGTTCAATGATGAACTTGATATCCCGATCTGGAGGCATACCGGGCAATTCATCTGGGAATACGTCAGGGTATTCATAGACTACTCTGACTTGGTCAAGGGTTGGTTGGGCTAGACTCTTGTTGCACTTGAACTGACAGGGCAAGGTTTCAGATACATGCTCTACTGATACTCCAGAGCTACTGGTCATGGTTATGGCTTTCTTGGCATAGTCGATCAATCCTTTATGTTTCAACATCCAATCCATTCCTAGTACTACTTCCAAACCTTTGGTTCCAAGTACTATTAGATTGGCATAAAATCTATTCCATGGATTCTGATAGGTACAACCTTGAAGATTTTTCTAGCTTTGGTGGTTGAACCAGGTATTTGAACTATCATAACATGCTTCAATTTTGTTGGTTGAATCTTACTAGTGCATGCAAATTCTTCTATAACAAACAAGTGCGATGCTCCAAAATCAAACAACACTCTTGCTAAAACTGAGTTAACAGAAAACATACCCAACACGACATATGGCGCTTCCTAGGCTTCTTCAGCATTCATGTGGAACAGACGGCTATTGCGGTTGAGCGAATTCCCTAGGGCAAACCTCCTTCCAGGCTGAACATGGTGGTGCTGCTGAGCAGGGGCATTCACATTGGTGGCGGCTGCAAGCTTCTTGGGGCACTCATTGCAGTAGTGACCCTTGACTCCACATTCAAAGCAAGTAATCTAGGACTTGTCTTTGGCTGCAACAGGCACATCATTGCTTCCAGTCCTTGGGGCAGTATTGTTGTTGTTGTTGGACTTGGGCGGTGCACGGTTGAAATTGTTGGAGTTGTCGGGGTTGTTGTTGTGGTTTCCTCCAGACTTCAAGTTTCCTCTTCTACGATTGGGATAGCTTGGGCAGGATATAGGGGGTCTGTTGTTTCTTGAGGCATATCCTACAGATGGGTTGGGGCGATACTTTTGGGTATTGTGGGACCCAGTCTGGTGCATCATCCTGTACTTGCGGTTGTCATTGGCTTGGTTGATCTTCCCTTCCATCTGGATGGCAGAGTCTACAATCTCTTCTAGATCTTGAAAACGGATGTTGACTAACACAGTGTGCATCTCATCATGCAGTCCATTCAGGAACCTCTCCTTCTTCTTGGCTTCAGTATTAATCTCATTAGGGGCATATCTAGCTAAAGATAAGAATTTTTCACGGTATTCCACCACAGTCATTCTCCCTTGCTTCAATTCCCTGAACTCATCCCTCATCCTAGTGACCAAACCTTGGGGCACATGGGTCCGACTGAACTTAATCTTGAATGCCTCCCAAGTCATCATCTGACCGTCATTCATGGTACGGGTGCTATTCCACCAGGCTCTTGCATCTCCTGCCAGATAATGGGTGGCAAATAGTACCTTCTCATTGGCTTTGACTCCTATGACCTCCAGATTGTTCTCCATGGTTTGCAGCCAGTCATCGGCATCTAAAGGGTCTTAAGACTTACTAAAGATAGGGGGATTGGTATTCTGAAAGTTTTTTAGCTTGGATCCATGATGATCTTGGTTTCCATGGCCTTGATTATTGTGGGCCATCTGATCTATCTATTGAAGTGTGGCTAGGTTGGCTTGGCGTTCGGCTCTACTAGCTTCACGGTCTGAAACTAGCATTTGCAAAATCTGCAGCATCAGGTCCTGAGATGAGCTGCTTCCTCCGGGGTTTCCACGAGTCATCTGAAGATTGAGATAGATAATGAGATAAGAGGGAAATTTCTAAGGTTCATGGTTTTGTTTCAAAAGCTTTAAACTTTGATTTTGACTAAGGTTTGGCAAACTAACTTCTTCTCACTCATTCATTCAAAGCACACCATACAAACACACACCACACACAAATGGAAACAAATGGTTTTAAGAACCATTCTGTGAAACTACGATACAGTGGGACCGGTACAAATCCTTCCTATGGTAGTGATCAAGTGCATCTAATCATCATCAATGAAGTCAGAATCATCATCATCAGTGTGGAACTCCATGGCATCATCCTCCAGGTAGTCGTTGTTATCACTTAGGTAAGAGTAAAGATCTACCTGGATATCTTCACCTTCCTCCTCCTCCTTTGCTTCAAGCTGGATCTCCTGTCCACGGATGGTCTTCTCGAGAGTGGCCACCTTCTTGCAAAGACGATCGATGGTGCGATCCTTCTTGTCGCGCTGATGACGGAGTGATTGGCGATCCTTGACGAGCATGGCGAGAGTCTGGTCCTTCTTGACGGCAATGGCAAGGTTGTGGTTGGCGTAGGCGTGAGCGTTGTCCAACTCCTTCTGCCTATCATATAGCATGAAGTCAAGATTGTCCACCTGGTGCTTCAGCTCCGGATGTCCTGGCATCTTCAAGGGCATTCCCATAGAATCACGCCTTGCGTAATGAGCAAAGCGAGTTCCCTGGATCAAGTTGATGTTCTGTCCACAAAGATGGGCGAGAGCTTCCTGCATTGCCTGGCTAATCCATCTAGCCAGTTGCTCTCCCTCAAGGTGGATTGGATCTTGTCCGAAGTTGGTGCTTCCATCTTGCCTCTGACATCTGCAACTATCAGCCATTGTAGATCTCCTCCGATGTGATCGTTGAGTTGGGCCCCAAAGAATTCCAGATGCGGGCGCTCCAGATACTCTAATAGTGCATCTAGGTCCCTCTCAAAAATTAGGTGGCCTCCGTTGCCCAGCTGGTAGAACTTGCAATACTGAACTTCGATCTATAAGAATTTAGAATGAGTAAGTTAGTGAGGTGATCAGGTGTGTCAAATTTTTATGTGAGTTTGAAAGATTTTTTTGAAGAACATGAATCTTTTTGGAAGAATCTCGGGGATAAGAATGGGAATAGGTTTTCATAAATACTCACTTCTTTTGTTTTGAAACTAAGTTTTTGTTTGGACCTCCATTCTAACTAGGGTCTCCTATGATCAGGATGGCTCTGATACCAACTTGTCAACACCCGGATTTTTAATCCCAGATGCCTATTATGCCATACCTCGCAATCCCAGGATAACCATTTTTGCGAGACATAATAGATTGGATATCACAATACATCATCCATTACAAACCATAATAAGATCTTACACAAATAAAGGATCTCATGATCCAGTCTTAATACAAATCAAGCAGCGGAATAATAAGCATAGTAGTGGCCTCCATCTTCAGGGTCACAGGCAATGCTGACGATGGGAGATGATCCTAGTTGTCATAGACCTCCTGCTGTCCATCATCCTGGTAGTCCTCCTCATAGTCTGGCCATGGGAATAGCCAGGGACAAAGCCATGAGTACTCTTTAAGTATTCGCAAACTATCACTAACAAGTAAGGTAGCTCTAGTAGGAATCTTAAGCTCTAGGTTTATTTGCAAAAATCCAGGTTTATCTAAATTGAGTTTAGAAGTAAAGAAAACTAATTTAATGTTCTAAATCACTTAAGTGGGAACCTAGTTTTCATATTCCCTGCACTGTTGTGGTCAAGTCAAAATCATAGTTCAATTTACAAGTCATTTTGAAAACATATGACGATGGAACAGTATGGCCACTCCAATTGTCCATGACCGCGGATGCGGCTATTCGAATAGTTTGACACTCTGCAGAGGTGGTAAACTTTCACCACAAAATTCGATACATCAGTCAGGGATAACCCTGAATCAATCATACTTAGTATGCGGATAATCAATCACAATCTTTCAATTACACACCCTAGTATAGGCACCTCCCCTATGAGGTTGCCCTCCCAGCCATGGACATCTGACATCCTGGGCACTTCATAGGTGGACATCATCAAGAGGTAGCCTCAGCTCAAACCTCTTCTATGAGGGAACCCATACTAAAGAACATAAACTTCCGTATAAGACCTACCCAATTCAGGTATTGTGGTTGTACGGTAAAATTGGAATGGTATCGCATCCGAACCCAGCCATCAGTTTTTGCAAAATGGCTAAGGCTCATGCCTCAAAATTTTCATCATAAAATCCTTTGGTGTTTCTCAACACATGTCAAAACATTTCAATAGAATGAAGCATCATTCCAAGGTTTTCATAATCATTTTCACCAAGTATTCCCATCTAAAGTGATCCACTTTTATGCTTAGCACTAGCCACTAAGGTTAAGAGTGTTCATTAATGAGGGGTGCTAATCTTCAATCTCATGCCATAGAATGACATCTAAGTATAGGCCTAGTTTTATACTCTTTATGCTATCTATACTATCTTTCTACTTCTCACAAGGCACTAACTAAAAGTAAAGAACTTTGGTAAGGTAAAAGAGTAAAGCTTGCAAGTAGAACTTGAGATTGGTATAAATCAAAGGTATATAACTAAAGCGTGCCTAATGCATCTTACTTAGGTTATCAAGGGGGCAAGTGTTAACTTGCATAGTTCTAACTTGCACATAATAGCTTGCATAGGTATAATACTTGCAAGTGTTAGCTTGCCTTGATTGGTGCAGTGATTGAAATTCTCTTCTTCTTCTTGGTAGTAGTCCTCCTCCTCGTATCCTTGGTCGGTACTATCGTCTATAAATGAATATGGGGTACACAATCACCAAACAATACTTAACTAATTCTATTTAGCACACTAAGGCTCACACTTGATGATCTAGCATCATCCCAATCATCACATGATTTAAAGATTTAATATCATTTATCTTATTTTAGAAAAGTAATTTATACTCATTGAAATTAATTAAGATTTAATATTCTCCAATGAAAATATGGGATCATGTTGACACATGTCATCATCACATATTCTAATACATGGGAATGTGATTTAAAGTGTTGATCATATTTTATAAAGTTCATGATTATTATTTATTAGATTTAAAGTGACTAGAAATGCCTATATAGAATTATTTTGGTACTAGTCCAAAGTCACTACATGCAAACCTAAATATTTTTACATATTCAGATATATCTTATCAAATGTGATTTTTGAGAGTTGGAATCAACTCAAAAGCATTTATGGTTGATTTTTAAAAATGTTTGAAGTTGGAAAAGTCTATGTCTTGTTATTTTTACTATATGTGATCTATAACTCCAAATGATTTAAATCCAACGGTCTTGGATAAATAATTTAAATATCTTTCTAACAAAATTTGAATCATGCAATTTGGTTCAGTGAAATTCTCTAAAATGATTTTTGAATCTGTGGATAGAATAGGGTTTTAACTAAAATGGAAAATCAATATTTGAATCTCCAGGCCTGCGCGAGAAACTTAAACGGGCCGGCCCAACTGCACTGCATAGTGCAGCGGGCTGCTGACAGAGGGGGTCCACTCGTCAGCGACTGAAACTAACCGAAACGGTATCTACGAATCTGAGCCCTACGATCTAATTCTAATCTAACGGCTAGGGGTCGTCGTCAACGACGGACTGCTCCAGCGAGGAACTAAACCTAGTGCGACGGTGGGGGTCTGGCGGGGCTCACCTGGACTCCAGCTAGGGTCAGCAACGGGGGCGATCGACGTGGTAGACGACGGCGGTTCGAGGCGCGGTCACGCCAGGTCTTGTGGTGGTCGCAATCAACGGCGCCTTTCTCCTCCAGCAACGGCGGACTCTGGCATAATTCCGGCGAGAGAGAGCTCGCCTTGCTCCAGGAAGAAGTGTGGGAGTCATTGTGAGGAGTGAGGAGTGTAGTGCTGTGGAGAATGGAGGCAGGGAAGGCCTCTACTTATACTGCAGGGAGGGGACCGAACGACGTGGGCGCGTGCTCGTCGGTGACGATGCTACAAGCGGCTATCGGTGTGGCTAAGGCTAGGGGCGGTGCGTGGTTCCTTGGTGGTTCTCACGGGCATAATGGCAAGGAACGGGGCGGTGTGGTTTGGTCGGGAGCGTGTGGCGCTCCGCGCGGATGCAGAGGTGTTTGCGACGGCGTGCGACAGCTACGGGTCACGCGGCGGCGAACGGGGATGTCTGTGGGGTTGCTGTGATCATGGTGAGGTAGTGCACGTGAGGCGGGAGTGAGGCGCGGTCTGTGCGAGGCGGTCGGGTGCGGCGAGCTGGCGTGCTCTGGGCATGGCACAAAGACATAGGGCGTGGCAGTGCTAGGGTGCTCCAGGGCTTTCCTGCGGTCGAGGCTTGGACAGGGGGTGGCGGTGGACTAAGGCGTGTCTAGTGTGCATCATGGGCGAGGGCGGAGAGGGTCCTGGCACGCTGTCCACGGTCGGCCGGCGACGACCACAATTGGGCGGCGCTCCACTATGCACACAGCTAAGGGGGGTTGGTCTGGGTGCTGCTCGACACTAGAGAGGACAAGGGGGTTAAGGGGAGACCAAATGGTCGAGGATCACTATGCAAAACAATGAAGTTAGGCAGTAGTTAGTTTAGTGTAAGCAAGGTGTTTGTTGTAATGGCCGCAAGAAACTTACTTTAAATTTTTTGAATGAAACTTTTTGAGTGATCTTGATTTAAGCTTGAGTATTTATGTTTGCTTGGAGAGGTCAAGGGGAATTGGTTTGATGGGTTTTTGAAAAAGTGTGATCTTCACATATGCATTAGATCAATTTTCAACTGTCCATTTAATCGATTTGGAAAATGTTTTTGTAAGTTTGTAAAGTGGGCCTTGATACACTTTTACTTGGTCTAGCAAGGGGTGAAAAGAAGTGGAATTGTTTTTGTTAGAATTCTTCTTCTAGGAACACTCAAAGTGACCTAGTGGTTCACTTTGGCCAAAATGACCATTTGATCTTTTTATTCATATTTGATTTCTTTTTCTTTGGATTTTGTTTGTAAATGGTCTAGATGATGTAGCATTCACCTTTAAACCATTTCCCATCATTTGTAGCAATCAAGCATGGAAAATTTCAATAAATTCTACAGTAATGCAAACCACACATGCATTCATATTTAGTTTTGGAATAAAAGTTTTTGTTAACCCTAAATTGGGTGATTAGAACTTGATAATCTTGATTAGGGTTTTTGGGGTGTTACATTGTTCTTGGATGATTTATGTAGCCAAAAAACTCAAGGACTAGTAGATTGCAAGTTATAACATATGAACATGATAACCATTGTGAACCAAATAGAGACATAGACTAGTCATTGCTAAAGTAATTGCTAACAGATATGAGCATTTCATTTTGGCAAATCCCATGTGGAATATAGAGAGCATGAAAGCAACTGTACTTCAGGACCTGTTTTCAGATGCATCCACATCAAAATACAAACATTCTAAGAAGCTAGTCATGGAGAAATTACTGAGTGGCATGAAGAATGAGTACACAAGGGTTTTTGACTACCAACTTGAGTTGCTTAGAAGCAACCCTCGAAGTACAATTGCTATCAAATTGGATCCACTAATCAGTGATCAACACATCTTTCAGAGCTTTTATGTGTGTTATGATGCACTTAATAAAGGGTTTAAGGCTGGCTACAAAAGATTTATTGGATTAGATGGTTGCTTTTTCAAAGGAGTGATGAAGGGAGAGCTCTTGTGTGCAATTGCTAGAGATGCTAACAATCAGATGTATCCAGTGGCATGGGCAATAGTACAAATGTAAACAAATGAGAGCTGGAAGTGGTTTCTGGGCTTGCTTATCAAGGATTTGGACATCAACAACAGTGGAGATGGTTGGGTCTTCATTTTAGATCACCAAAAGGGCCTCATTAATGCCATGAAGGACTATTTGCCTTTAGCTAAGCATAGAATGTGTGTGGTGGCTCAATGCACGGCGCCCAAAAAATGCTTGATGGCGGTGTTGATGTAGAGCTCGTTGGGAATCCCAAAAGGAAAGTATGATGAGCACAGCAGCAAGTTTCCCTCAGTTATGAAACCAAGGTTTAATCGAACCAATAGGAGCAAGGAAACACCTCAATAGGTGTTACTAGCTGAGCTTTAGCAGGGTGCACTACCGGTGCTAGTAGCAACATGGAGACCTGCACAACACAGCCACAGAACTTTGTCCCCAACTTGCGATGAGGTTGTCAATCTCACCGTGTTTTGTGGTAAACAAAGGATTAAACGTATCGAATGGAAAGAAGTAAAAGTTTGCAGAAAGTAAACACAAAGCAGTAAAAGATTGTAGATTATATGTAAAAGACAAGGACCGGGATCCATAGTTCACTAGAGGTGGATCTCCTTAGATAGATAACATGCTGGGTGAACAAATTACAGTGGGGGAATTGACAAACACCGAGAAAGCAATACATGCATATACTAATCATCTTGACTCCTTTGAGACTTGATTGGGCATTACAACATTATACATAGACCGCCATCCAACTGCATCTATGACTAATAATCCACCTTCAGGTTATCATCTGAACCCCCTCCAGTATTAAGTTGCAAGCAACAGATTATTGCTTTACGAACTGCGTGTAAAGTAAACAATACGATTGTTCTATGAACAAAGGATTGTTGTTTTCTCCCTAGTAGCAACAACACATCTAGTACCTTAGAGATTTATGTCACTTCCCTAGATTACCAGAGGCATGAACCCACTATCAAGCATAAATACTAACTCTTGGAGTTGCTAGCATCTACTTGGCCAAGATAGCTACTAACAACAGAACGCATGCAAGATCACAAATAACAAAGACATGATAGAATCAATAATCAATCTGAAATAGCATCTCAATATCCATCGGATCCCCGCAAACACAACATGCACAAATTACAAATAGATGATCTTGATCATGAACGGAGCTCACAAGATCTAAACATGAAAGCACAAAGGAGGAGAACCAGCCATCTAGCTACTACATGGATCCGTAGTCCAAGGATGAACTACTCACGCATCATGCCGGAGGCTTGCATGGTGATGAAGAAGGCCTCCAGGGTGAATTCCCCTCAACGGCAGGGTGCCGGGAAGAGCTTCAGATCCCTCCCGATCTAGGGATGGAGATGACGGCGGCTACAGACTCTTTCATGGATTTTTGATCGGGTACTTAGGATTTCCGTCCCGAGGGCAATATATAGGCGGAAGGAGAGGCCGAGGGGGTGCCGGGAGCGGCCACACCACCCCCTGGCGCTGGCCAGGCCTGGCCGCGCGGCCAGGTGGTGTGGTGGCCCCCTGGCTCCTCTCCGTCTCGTATTCTGGCACTTGATGACATCCGGAAAAATAGGCACTTTGGCTTTTGTCCCGTCCAATTCCGAGAATATTCATTTTCTGACTTTCCTAGAACCAAAAACAGCAGAAAATAGGCAGCTGGTACTGTGGCTCTTGTTAATAGGTTAGTCCAAGAAATCATATGAAAAGTACTCCAAAGTTGGAACAAAACACAAGAAAGTGGATAAAACCAAGCATGGAACATCAAAAATTATAGATACATTTGCAATGTTTCAGTGTGCTAGACACATTTATGCCTACTAGAGAAAGAAACATAGGGCACACGAGTGGCAGGAGAAATTCTGGGCAGTTGCCAAAGCATCCAACCAACAAGACTTTAATTACTACAAGGCAAAACTAGCACAAGAAACACCAGAAGGTGTCAAAGATATGATGAAAACTAACCCAACACATTGGGCCAGAGCTTTTTTCCTAGTGGGTTCCAAATGTGAGTTAGTTGATAACAACCTTTGTGAGTCCTTTAACCATGCAATTGTTGATGCAAGGTTTTACCCAGTCGTTTCCACGCAAGAGAAGATGAGGAAAAAAATTCACTAGGATTCAGGAACAAAGGGAAAAGGGAGAGAAATTTCATGGTAAAATATTCCCAAGCATATTTAAAAAGTTGAAGGCAAGCATAGAGAGAAATTAGTTCATGGAGGTGTTGCAGAATGGCAAAGATGGATTTGAAGTGAAGCTGCTGACAGGAAGGAAGAGGCAATACACTGTTAGTCTTGAGAAGAGGACATGTTCTTGTGGTTATTTTCATCTTTCTGGGCATCCATGCTCTCATGCTATCAGGGCAATCTACAAGAGTAGACAACAAGTGGAGGATTTTATTGACCCTTGCCACTCAATTGAGGTGTTTAGGAAGATTTATGATCATTGCTTACAGCCTGTGGAAGGTGAAGAGATGTGGCCAGTTTTTGAGAATCTGTGACACCCCCAGGATCAGGGTTAAACAAATCCCAGACATTAGCCTGACATAAGCTTAAGCTAGAGCTCGAGGATATCCAGCGAAGAATTGGTAACATAACAGTAACCCAGCGACACAAAAATTATTACACCAAGCTCATAACTAAGCGAAGAACCAAAATATTACAAGCAGAGGTCACTGACCACAAACATCAAACAACGGAAGGCAAAATATGCTATTAAGTATAGCAAACTTAACAAATGGCCTAAGATACCTGAAGCATAATGATGACGTCCCAACCCATAGATTCCAAGATGCCGGCCGGGAACCCCAAGCTACTCGTCGGTGTCAATGTCGTACGGAACTTGTCTTCAGGGAACACTTACTCTTCTACAAAAAGTATCAACAAAGAAAGGGTGAGTACAGAGTGTACTCCGCAAGACTTATGGCTGGTGGGGTTATTTTACATAAAGCCATTTTTGTTTATAAAACAAGAGAGTGAAGAAGCTCGTCTAATCAGAATATTTTAAAAGGGGGTAAGAGAGCGACATCTCTGAAGTATTGATCATCATCTATTGATATCCACCAAAGTAATCTTCATCTCACAACTAGGATCACCCCTCGTACGCATGAGGAAGCATCCTTAAGCACACGTTGATTTGCCAAGTTTTACAATTAGGTTATTGTTCTCTATGATCTAAGAATTCGGTCACCAAGCGATCATAACCATGAACGCGGATTTTTGAAAGGATTTAATCCTGCAGGGGTGTACAATTTTACCCACACATACCAACCGACTCTTATTGCCACATGATTAGACCACTTCCTTGGAAGGCCGGCAGAGGGTGGTTGGCCATGACCTTTACCTTGCTTTCACCGAGACCATGAGTCATGCCCTAAGGAGGGTTCTGCCGTAACAGGTCAAATGCCGAAGTTGGTCCCTAGAGATGTGAGGCGAGGTTGGTTTATTAGGGGCACAGTCTACCCCAAGTAATCCCGTCCACGCTTACCAACCTGTTATGATGCACCTTCACCCGCCAAATCTTTCAAAATGTTTTCTATGCATATATCGAATGGAACACCCAAACTATGTGACTCATGGAATCTACTAGGCAAGTTAATCAGCAGAGGGGTTCCCCAGCCCCGTGTGGTTGTACGCTCGTCTTGGTCCAAAGGCAAGAACTCGGTTCCTAGTGGTGGCGTGCATGGGACTACAAAAACTACATCCCATCGTGGTCTCCCATACAAGCCTTAGCATGTTTAACCTTTACCACTAATCTTACCTCATCAGTATACCTCGGTCTCCTGTTATACTAGATTCTCTACATCTGATACATCATCGCGATGAACTAGCACTAATAGCTAAGCATGGCTAAGCAAGACACAAATATTAGCTCTAGTAGTGCACACAAGCCAAACCTAGTTATGCTAGGAGTAGTGGATCAGGTAATATAAGCTCAAAGGGAGTAATGCAACAGATAGGATACTCTATCTATCGATAAAAGACCATAGTAGAATCCTATGCATCATGGCACGAATGAAATACTTTCGAAATCATATGATTGTATAATGGTGGGGCTTTGCTTGCCTTTGCATGTTGATAACCAATAAACAGATCTTTAGACATCTTGTACTTGACTTGATTACAATGGTGTTAATCTCGGTCTTCGATCTCGATCTTGATATCGTACTCTACCAGGAAGAAGAAAACACTAGAAAGAAAGGGAAAACAATCAACACATGGTATCGATGCAATGCTCAAGCAAGGATGATGATATGACAAGTTAATTCGTATTGTAATGAACCTCTAAGGCATGATTAAACATTTTAAACAGGGTTCGAGGGATATAAACCCTAATTCGGAGGAACCCCGGATGCATATTAGAGGGGTTGATTTATTCTTCTAATTAAGCTTGTACTTAAAGTTGCTTAACAATGCATGATTTTGATGCTATGAGATAGATTTCATTTTTCTGAACATTTTGATATATTATACATATTTTGTGACTTATAAATAAAAAGTTATTGATTTTATAAGATTAAACCAATATAGGAAATTATTTAAACCAATTAAATGAGTTACCGCGTCATCATAACATCAGCACGGGGCATTTACAACTTTTCACACCAGAGCTGGCTCTAGCCATAGTGGCTGACAGAGGGACCCGAGTCCACCTCAGCAGCCACGCTGGCGAGTGCGACCATGGGCCAATTGACCGTGGCTGACCACACTTGCTGACATCAGCGTGACGCAAGCATGCCAGTGAGCCGCAGATCAGCGACATAATCGGCGATTGGGCACACGCGGGCATGCGGGGGTGGTCACGTTCGACGCAGCTCACCGCGAGCGACCATATACTGGCGACACATGGACCAGTGGTCGCCGAAAACAACGACAGTGAGCAAAACTGTGGTGGCGAGCGACGGCTCACGGCTACAGTGCGAGAAGAAGGAAGGGGAGGGGTCCAGGAGGACCAATAGCTCACCAAGGTGACAACCGTGCGCTCGGAAGGTCAGAGGAGGCTAGAGGCGACGACGTAGTTGCAGCGGAGCTTGATCTTGATCGTCTGCGGAGAAGAAGATGCCAATTCGGGCGATTGCGGGCGCCCATGGTCGATTCCTTTAGTAGGGAAGTAGAGGGCAGTGAGGCAGAGCTCCAGGGACCATCGGTCGGGATTGGGGCGGCCGAAGACGGCGGGGCGGCACGACATCTCTGGCTAGGGTTTCAGCCTCGAAGGGGAATGAGAGAGGGGAGAGTGAGAGGCCAAGGATAAGAGAAGCACGGCTCAACATGGTCTTATCTTCCTTCAGGATGGCGGTGGAGGCCTGAATCTTGGCACGCGACAACGGCGGACGGTGGACGGCATGACACGGAGCTGCTCTCTGTCGGCGTCAAAGACGACGAGGAAGACAGAAGGATGAAGCAGTACACGGGTCGCAGATGGGACGGCATGGGCTAGTGTGGGCCGCAGAAACCGCGCGCAAGCGACACGGAGAGAAGGGAGAGGAAGCTGGGCCGGCCTGGTGTGGGTCTGCTGCTATTTTTTATTTGCAAAACATTTTTCCATTTAGTTTTTCCCCAAATTCCCTTTTGTAAACCAGTTTCAAATCTGGTTTTGGCAATTCAAAATATCTAGAGAGCTTTATAAAATATATGAAATATTGTGGGGACCTTTAATCCATTTGGGCTCCATACATTTTGTAGTTTTTTGAAATTTAAAACCATTTGAATGTATTTGAGAGGAAGAGAGAGAAACTAGGGTTAGGGTTTTACTTCCTTTTTCTTTGCATGCATTTTAAAATATGATGCTCATGAATGCACGAACAAAACCCTAATCATTAGTTAACTAAAACTGGGGTGTTATAGATCTACCCCCCTTACAAGAATCTCGACCTGGGATTCCGCAGGTAGGAAGAAGGAAGAGAAACATGGTCACTTCTAAGGATAATATGGAAACACACTAACAACACACCGAGTATCTCATGGTCAACTCATGGATAGCTTGTTCAGGAACAACTCTGAGCTGACGACACAAACACATCAAGGTAACGGAGGAAACAAAAGGGGATGGTTTCAAGTTGTTAGATATTTGGTCTTCATAAGGATTGAGACCATGGAGTTTCAGAAGAGTTTAAGCTTTTGAAAAGGAAAGCTTACAACAGAAAGAACATGACCACAGACTTCGAGAGACGAAACCCCACTAGACGGCTTAAGTAGAGCTTCCAGAGATACATAGATACGGATAACCAAGCTGTTGAACTACTTTTTATATAGAAGAATCACCCTTCATTCAACATAAGGTTAAGACAAAAAGGTGTTTTGTGGCGAGGACTCGTAAGAGTCACAAGGAACATGTAACAAAAGAACTTTTGATTACCAAAATCATCGTCACTCTTGAACATGATCGAGGAACGTAAGAACCTCTTTACTCATCTAGGGTTATCAAAAATCTTTGTCAAAGATCATGATATCACTTTATACCACCAGGATGATTAAATAAGAAGATGCCTGATGACACGAGGAAAAAGAAACTTCATTCTCAGACTTCAATTACTTGGCATAACAAGATGCTTGCCAGCATAAGGGGGTCTAGAGGATCGATCGAGAGACATTTAGCAACACTCCTTTAAATGTTCTCCTTGATGCTCGTGACACGAGACATCAAGTAAAGGTCGGACTTTGGATACAAAGGAAACCATAAGTAAAACTCCTATAATTAAATCATAGAAGAAGCCTCATGAAGAGTGGTTGTTATTTGTTGATTCAAGAGGATATGGCAATAAGCCTTCCGACTAATTGCGTCAACCATTACATCAATTTTTCCAGATTTCCAAATAGGCCTATGTCAAAACCTTGAAAAATACCAACCATCATATCTGATTCAGATTTGGTTAGGTGAGATGATACTTAAGACTTAGCGTGTCTGAATAGAAAGTTTGCAACATTTACGCAGAGGTGAAGTCACTAGATTCTCAAGACATGGACTACAGTGTCAAGCTCCAATAAACTGAGCTAGATTGCTAGACTCATGTATTAACAACTTGTAGGAGGACAATTGCTCATACATGAAGTACTAGCGATGACAAACAACTATGTCCGTGGAGATACGGGGTTAACTCTACTCGAATCCACGATGACAACTTTCAACAATTGCCCATGAATCGGAGAAGGTTACTTCTAACATCCAAAACACACACTTCAAGATGACCTGAAGATGGTTCTCGGAAATTTTCCAACATTATTGCCAAAGGTTCCATATGAATCTAGTCTGGCTTAGAGAAGGTAAGGATGTTATAGATGGGCTCAACAACAAACTTATCGAGATACTCTAGGAAGATGGACTCATATGTTGTATGAACAAGACAACAATATTGGTCAAACCAAAGGACAAGAATATGTACTCAAGTGAAACATCACAAGTAGACACATCATTAGGATAGTCCTTGGAACTGAGTTTGACTTGACGATTACCCAAATCAAATCAAAGGCAGGGAAGATAACATATCCACGAAGGAAATACTATCTTTTTTCACCTCAAACAAAACTAGACATCCCTTTATGAGGAAACTAAATCAGATAGAAATTTTGTCTTAAAACTCTCCAAGTTGTTATTTAAGCTCAACCAACTAGTTTAGCGGTATCTAGTACGGATCCTTAGATAAAGGAGCAGTTCAGAGAATTTTCTTGCTCAATAACTTGACAACACGGTCATGCGGCAACATGGCGATACTTCTAGTAGACATCTAGAATATCACGTACCACCGTTATGTCACTTAGCTCGAGAGGAAACTTGCTTGGTAAGGCAAGAACACATAGTCTTAGAGCTTCAGCACAAGCCTAACTCTTTGACCGAGGAGAGAGTGCACCAGAATAGAGGACTTGGTAGCACAATCATCCTTTGCTTAGTGATAGGGTTAACCATCACGCTAAGAATGACACAAACATCCTTGGAGTTCAAAGCAATAAGAATTGCTAAGAATCTCATATGGCCACATTGTTACACACGCGCATCATTCACGAGCATGACAGGTTAGAGGAAGGGTGGGTAAATATGTGTAAAAGTATCACTTCATTAAGAGGGTCATGGAATTCAACACGACCTCTTAGTATATAAGGGTGTGATGCTCAAAGGTGGAACAGACAGAAACTAATCAATGCTTATGGATCTGCGGATTACAACACTTTGACCTGGTCCTAGATATGACGAGGTACTAGAGTTTGCTTCTCCTGACATCCCGAAATGGTTTTTCTTGACGGACCACAAGAGTATCTTGCATCGGAAGACACCAATGCACATTTACTACTTGGCTACCAACTGGTAGACAAAGGTCAGAAACAATAAGGGGAAAAAGAACATGCTCAATATATAATCTCGAGATTTGGATGCATAGTTTAACAATCTTCCAAGAACCAATGCATAGAAGGGAGAGTGTGGTAGAGTCACGTGTATAAATGTGAGACTCACGAGGAGTAATCTTGTTGTGATCTATTTGGTTCCATTAAAGAACATCTGCCATAGCTAGTGGTAGGGGAAGTCCTTAATTGTCATGATTCAATAGCGACAATAACCACAAGCGTGAAGGCTATAGTTGAATTTAGCCATCGTGAGGTAATGTAGGAGAACATTAACAACATGGGACAATGGAATGGATCTTGGGTTAAATATCAGCTTCATGTACAAGATTCTCAACACTAGAATCCAGCACAATCCGGGACCTTCGGTTCAAGCCCAAGGGTTAAAACCCGAGAAAGAAGTAACTACTACTTGAGTGACACAGCATACGCTGCAAGGTAATAATCACGAGGTAGCTTCCAGGAGAAGGAAACGACTTCGGAACTACCCGAACAAATAAAAAGGAGGCACAAGAAGCAAAAGGAAACCTCGAAGCCTAGAATAGAATGCTATGGATCCGACAATGTAATATTGTGGGGCCATATGATAGAGAGATCATGATGGAAAGAAATCTCTCAGCTGATGCAGAGCAAAAGGGAAACAAGGAATTTACAACACATAGAACAATAGAAAACTCAACACTAGGTCAACTGGTTGAGAAGCGACATGCCCAGAAGGTACCTAAGCTTTGAAAGACTAGAAGAGATATCAAAGCTTTTCAAAATCAACACAAGGTAAGATGACCTAGAGGTAGAGCGATACCAGATAAGGAGCAAAAGAAGCATACTAGAGTTTTGCAAATACTTTTCAGCTTTAAAATAGTTTTCACAAACACTAGACTCAACATCGACCGATAGCAAGGTTTTCCTACGGCTGATACTGCTCTGATACCAGGACTATGACACCCCCGGGATTAGGGTTTAACAAATCCTAGACATTAGCCTGACATAAGCTTAACCTAGAGCTCGAGGGTATCCAGAGAAGAATCGATAACACAACAGTAACCCTGCGACACAAATATTATTACAGCAAGCTCATAACTGAGCGAAGAACCAAAATATTACAAGCAGAGGTCACTAACCACAAACATCAAAAAATGGAAGGAAAATTATGCTATTAATTATAGCAAACTTAACAAATGGCCTAAGAAGCCTGAAGCATAACAATGACGTCCTAGCCCATAGATTCCAGGCTGCTGGCCGGAAACCCCAAGCTACTCGTCAGTGTCGATGTCATACGGATCTCGTCTTCAGGGAACACTTACTCTGCTACAAAAAGTATCAACAAAGCAAGAGTGAGTACAGAGTGTACTCCGCAAGACTTATGGCTGGTGGGGTTATTTTGCATAAAGCCAATTTTGTTTATAAAACAAGAGAGAGAAGAAGCTCGTCTAATCAGAATATTTTAAAAGGAGGTAAGAGAGCGACATCTCTGAAGTATTGATCATCATATTTTATATCCACCAAAGTAATCCTCATCTCACAACTACGATCACCCCCTCGTACCCATGAGGAAGCATCCTTAAGCACACGTTGATCGGACGTGTAACATCCCAATTTCAGCAACCCTGATTAGTTCTCTAGAATGCAAAAATCAGGGGGAACAAAAACTTTTTCTTGTGCTTTAGTGCAGTGCTTGCCTGTTGTTTGTTTGCATTTGTGCTTATGAAGTTTACCTTAGGATAATCCTTACCTCAACCTCAGTTGGCAAAAGCTATTTACCAAAAAATATCTTGGCTTACTTTACATATTCTCAAACGTTCTGGCATTTCAAAACAGGAGCCAAGATGCCTATGTAACCAAAACTATTTTTGGTAGCTTCTATTAACAAAACTATGGAGAGAGATATAATACAATCTCCTTATGTTTTCAAGCTAGAACACTCCACTAATCTTACCTCTAGTTTTCCCAAACTCTTGTTCAAAGCATTTAAATTCTAATCTTGGCAGAGATACCAAGAACCCTCATCTTATTCAAAACTCAACCTGTTCAAAATGCCCCAACCCTACCCCAATATAGGCTTGATGGTAACCTCCTTAGTGGTTATGCTTAGTATAAGATGAGTTTCCTTGATCTACTGTCTGATGAGTTGCCTTGATCGACTGTCTGATGAGTTGCTTTGATCTGCTGATTGATTTGTTTGCTTAGGAAGTATAATAAGCTACCTTAGAAGCTCATCACTAGGATCAAGATGTTTCCCAGTCATCAATCCCTAATCAGGAAAGCAAACCTTGTTGATATCCCTAGCCATTAAGTGTTTAACTAAAACCCTCAACCAGATCTATTTTGAGGATCTCCATTATAGATGTCTCCAAGTCCTTGAAGACCAACATCAAGCAAAGATATCTTCTACTCACTCTACACTTCCATATCACCCATTTGTTAAAGCCCTGATACCTTGCAACTCCTCCAAGAACATTCCCTCTCATACCCTAGTCAAACTCCTCAAAACTGCCAATTTTGACTAAGTCTGGAAACAGTTTCAACATCACCTTTTGGAATACCTCCTTCTCTCAAACCATGTGCATTTTTGAAATGCACCTGAACCATCTTGTTAACCATCCTAAGGACTACCAAGTCCCACATTGGCCCCTGGTTAGATCCTCCTCCAACCCACTTGTCCATGATGGTTTTGCAGACAGGAAAATAACATTTCCTGCAAAACTAGTCATCAGGCCTACGTTGGTAGAAGCTCACACCCTCACACAACCTCCTATGGACCAACTCTCTGCATGGTTGTGTTCGAATCATTGATGTCTATATAAACCTACTTCACTTGCCCCAAGTGGATCTCTGTGCTGCTTAAACCCAATTGGTTTAGAAGGCTTCATGACACTTTCTGCATGGCAGCCTTATTTTCAACAAAGTTTGCCATCAATTCCAGATCATCCCAAATGCTACTAATTCAAACTCCTGCTGCCATGATCATCTATAGGACCTGGTCTACCTATCCACATTTCCCTTGGACCAAGGAGAGCTTTGAGCTCTAAGATGCAAGCATGTTTTGGTGGTATAAAAATAACATCACCTTAGATCATCAACTCATTGCTTTCCATCCTTTTCTAGTTGGAATTTCTTTCCACAAGGTTGAAAATGCTTGATACACCTTGTATATATCATCTACATTTATTCTTAATATTTATCAAATATTATCCATAATTCTTATGGCCCCAAAACTATTTAATTCCCTAAATAGTCAAAATCTCCAAAACTCCCTCCATAAAGGAAAGTTTGGTTTTTACAAACCACTTCCCCAAATTTTGGCTCATGTGAGCCCCACAAACCATATCCTATCTTTTCATCTCAAAAATAATTATTTTTGAGAAGCTTTATTATTTCTTTTTGTCCATTTCCTTAAATGGCTGAATTGGAATAATAATTGTTTTAATTACTTTTAAGCCTCAATAAATCTTGGGAAAATTCCCCTAAGTGTGTATTCACATTTGGGACCCTTCCACACCAAAATCCATCTTTGCACAATGGAAATTTATCAAATGATCCTCTAGAAATCACTTCTGTCCTTTTTGAGTAATTGGATTTAGGAGGACTAAAACTCCACTGATAAATCTCAAATAAATCCTAGGAGTCTACCTTTATCTTATCTAACTACAAGTACCATTTTCTCCTCTGGTCCAATGTAACTTTTTAGACTTCCTTCCCAACCCTCAATTGGAACAATATTGCAAATTAAACAAATCCATTACTCTAATCACTTCCAAATTTCATCAAATCATGCTCAAAGACTCTCCTCAGCACCAGGACACCCCACTGGTCGACCACCATTGCAAGCTCCACCCCAACAAATCCCCAATTGCCCTTACCATAGTAGAAAGAAGGAGAAATAACCCCAATTCCTACAAGATTTGTCCCCCATTATTTACTACTGATGCCACCACCTCTCTCTCTGGTCCAGCACGACCCACTTACCATCCACCCCTCTGCACCTCCCTCTGGACCAATCCCTGGCCAGCACTCCTCCCCACCATGCCCACATTGGTAATTTACCTCATCTACTCCCTCCCCTTGGTATAAAGCCAGCAGGCCACCCCAGCCAGCCCTCTGCCCCTCATTTGCCCCCTCTCCACCTCACTTACCTCCCCCGAGCACCCCACCCTCTCCCCTGCTCTATGTTGTCCTAAGGAAGAAGGAGAGGAGCTCTCGGCCTCCTCTCGAAAATCGAGCAAGGCACCTTCTCCTCTGCTCCATTTCTTCTGCATGTCAGCCCACAAGATCCCCTCCTCCTCCTCTACCTAACGGTGCTCTTATTTTTGCCTAGGACCCTCTCCTCTGTCGTCGGCGTTGAGCTCCGACGAGGTCGCTCTCGGCTGCCCTCGCCCAAACTGCTTCTAGTGGTCCTCCGCCGTCATGCCGCCCACCGATCTGCTCGCCGTCGTCGACCGCGTCGCCCTGCACCATCCCCGACCGTCCTCGAGCCCTCTGGTGAGCACCCTGCCCTCGCTGGCGCGGCTGCCTAGGGTTTCATCGCCGGCATTCTGTTTGCGTAGACGACGACCCTGGTTCGTCCATCGCCACTTGAACGGACGGCCAGATCTGGCCGATACCCCCTTCGCCCCCTTCCTCTCGCTGACCGCCGGGCCCCGCTTGCCAGTTCAAGCGCTGGCTCCCGCGCGTCACGTTGCCCCACCGTGGGTCGAATCCTCCCCCGCAGCCTAGTAGCTCCCCAGATCCGGCCCATTGCACCCTTTTTCCTTTTTCTTTTAGCAAATCCATTTATTCCAGAAAAGTTTCTGCTAGGATTAAATCCAAATAAAATGGTAAAACAATTCCAAATAACCAGATCTAAATTTCTGATGGTTCCCTGATGTTTTCTCAAACATGCAGACGCAACCCCCTGGCCAAAATAATTTTCTCTAATTACTAGTAATTATTCTGCTAGAATGTATCTGGTACACTAAATAATTTCCATAGAGAGTTCTACCCCTCCATCTGAGTTGAACCAAAATCCTACTAGAAGGTATTTGAAATACCTATGATCCAGCACTGGTCCTACACCAAGGTGAACAGCAAGTTGCCTTAAACAGAAATAACAAAAACAACAAATATTTGCCCTAGATAAATTCTCCAGGTCAAACCAAGTCTGGTATTTACCTGATTCCACCTCCCAGTACACCTCAGAACCCATATCTATCAAATACAAGCAGTTCATAATTTATTGAGCTCTGGTTGAAATCTTTGTGATTTAAATACTTCTGTAAGGGTATTTTCACCAAATAAATCACTCCAGGAGTTTGACAACTCCAAAATGAGTGAATCCAATTCCTACAAAAAGGTATTCTAAATACCTATCACATTTCCTTGAAACCAACCCAATAAACTCCGTAGAATTAATCTGGTGATAAAGAGAAGAACCATATAGAACTGCCTTTGGGAATTTCCTGAGGGCATTATGGTAATTTTTTTTGACTTGATTCCAACTCTAGGTGGTTCAGTACATCAAATACTACCAAAACATCCAAGGAAATAATTTTTGGAACTCCAGAACTTTTCTGGTGAATTATTTCCTTAAACTAGAGTTTAATCCACCTTAAAAATCATAATTAAATCTAGGAATTTGATATTCAAGTGAAACCACTTGTGTGGGTTTTGTTTTGACAAGACCTATCTGAGGATATAAATTTTGCACATTGGTAGCCTACTGACCACAGAACCCTAATACAAGTCCCTTGTATCTGTCCTAGACAACTATCTTCCAAGAGAAAACACCCCAGTGGCAATCTTGTAAATTCCACCATTTGAATCCCACTTCTCCAAAACCTCCCAAGTTCAGTAGTATTTCTTATGTTTGTTTGCTGTATGGTTGGATACTTGTATGCCTTGTGTTGATTGTGGATTGTTTGCTTGCATGTGTACCCATTGACGACGATAGTGTGAGTATCTAACGACAAGAAGAAAGGGAATTCTTATTATTATATTATTGGGTATTCTTGGTCATCTGAAGAAGTCCAGGGACTTATTGCTGATCACAGGCAAGCCACCATTCCTGAACTCTGATATATGTCCTACTCTCTTTTACCTGTTTTGTATCCTCTTTATAAATTGCATTATCTACCTGCATGTTTTGTTTTATAAATACTGCGTTAGTAACTTGGCTCCTCCAAGTTATGAATCCGCGTCCTTCGAGGCACCACCCTGATGAACCTATAATTTTATTCCCTTTAGACCGAGAGTACGATGGATAGCATCCTACCTCCTTGGAAACCCTGGTTTTGAGAAAATAAACTGTTTTGGGACCTTCCCCACTACAAATGTTTCAAAACGGCTTTTGTAAAACCCTGGGAAGAGGCATCATTCCCAGTGGAAGTTTTAACAAAAGAAATGGTGATGAGGAGAAAGGAGAATGTGATGGGATGTTGTACGCCTTTACTGGAACAATTTTTATCCGCGCAACCACATTACCCCAGGTTGCTGGGGCTTAACTCGTAGTTTGTCCGCATTAGCCGAGGCAACTTCTACCATGCTTATAGGGAGAAATCCCTGGAATTCCGGGCGGGTGCCACCAGATCAAGGATCTGAAGCCTGTCGCTTGCTTCGGCAAGAGTGAGCCCAAACAATCAGGAGTCCGGTGCAACAATTGGGTCTCCCGCGGACGGTATGACTTAGCTAGTATGAAAGGAAGTGGAGTCACCAAATTTAAGGTATACACCAAGCTGCTGCTTGGGTATGCGCGTGTACGGAAGGAAGGACTATGGCTGGGAGCCACATACTCGTTGCCGGGGAGAACAAACCCAAGAGGAAAAGCATGTCTTTGCTAGTGTAGACAAGCGAAAGGTTAGGTTTGATTATCCGAACCCCCATCTATAGTGGTAGTGGGTCGTGGTTGTATCCTGGTGGATGTATTGATTCTTGTGGGTAAAATGTGCAAACTCTGCAGAGTATAACCTATTCGAATAGTCGTGTCCACGGTCAAGGACGGTTGTAAAGGTGTTGGCTAGGAGTACCCAAACTGTGCTTGTTTGGGAAACAAGTACTTTGAGGACGAAGGTTCCGGGGGAACCCGAGTTCGAAGGTTTTGTTTTGACCCGTGGGGTCGAAGTTGTTCAAAAAGAGTTTTCACTCCAAAACTATTTTCAAAACTCTTTTTCAACAAAGACATGGGGATGCCTGGATTTATAAAACAGAAGCATGTTTTCAAAACTCTTTTTCAACAAAGATATGGAGATGCCATAAATTCAAAGTTAGTTTAGGCTTTTCAAAAGCAACCCCAGATAGAGATATCTCGCCACAGCCAGCATTGCATTTCCTTTGTTCATTTATCTTGGTGGTTTTGCGAGTACATTCAAAAGTACTCACGACTGTGTCCCTGGCTATTTACTTGGCCAGACTTTCAGGAGTTTAAGGTGACGTCCATCGAGCTAGGCCATCTTCCCAGTCAGCTGCCTGTAGGTTGAGGCACGATTGGGCTCTGCGCTTGGTGATGTTCCGCTGCTAAGATTGATGTAGCCATAATGGCAATTATGTAAGTCTTGTATTTTCGTTATGTTTCGGATGATTGTAATGATACCGGTTGGTTATGTTCCATGGCTCACTGATCATGGGAACATGGAAATATGCATAACAGGGATTTCTCGGATGAATAATCTGGGGAGCCCATAGGACAAGTTTTACGATTAGGTTAATGTTCTCTATGATCTTAGAATTCGGTCACCAAGCGTGCATAACCGTGAACACGGCTTTTAGAAAAGATTTAACCATGCGGGGGTGTATAACTTTACCCACACGTACCAACTGACTCTTAATGCCACATGATTAGCCCTCTTTCTTGGAAGGCCGGCAGAGGGTGGTTGACCATGACCTTTACCTTGCTTTCGTCGAGACCATGAGTCACGCCCTAAGGAGGGTTCTGCCGTAACGGGTCAAATCCTGAAGCCGGTCCCTAGAGATGTGAGGTGAGGTTGGTTTATCAGGGGCGCTATCTATCCCAAGTAACCCCGTCCACGCTTACCTACCTGTTATGATGCACCTTCACCCGCCAAATCTTTCAAAATGTTTTCTATGCATATATCGAATGGAACGCCCAAACTATGCGACTCATGGAATCTACTAGGCAAGTTAATCAGCGGAGGAGTTCCCAAGCCTCGTGTGGTTGTATGCTCGTCTTGGTCCAAAGGCAATAACTCAGTTTCTAGTGGTGGCAAGCATGGGACTACAAAAACCACATCCCACTATGGCGTCCCATACAAGCCTTAGCATGTTTAATCTTACCACTAATCTTACCTCATCAGTATACCTTGGTCTCCTATCATACTAGATTCTTTACATCTGATACATCATCTGGATGAACTAGCACTGACAGCTAAGCATGTCTAAGAAAAACACAAATATTAGCTCTAGCAATGCACACAAGCCAAACCTAGTTATGCTAGGAGTAGTGGATCAAGTAATATAAGCTCAAAGGGAGTAATGCAACAGATAGGATACTCTATCTTCGATAAAATACCATAGTAGAATCGTATGCATCATGGCAAGAATGAAATACTTTCGAAATCATAGGACTGTATAATGGTGGGGCTTGGCTTGCCTTTGCCTGTTGATAACCAATAAGAAGGTCTTCAGACATCTTGTACTTGACTTGATTACAGTTGATCAAGTATTGTTCGTCGATCTTCGATGGTGTTGATCTCGGTCTTCGATCTTGATCTCGATATCGTACTCTACCAGGAAGAAGCAAACACTAGAAAGAAAGGGAAAACAATCAACACATGGCATCGATGCAATGCTCAAGAAAGGATGATGATATGGCAAGTTAATTAGTATTGTAATGAACCCCTAAGGCATGATTAAACATTTTAAACAGGGTCCGAGGGATATAAACCCTAATTCGGAGAAACCCCAAATGCATATGAGAGGAGTTGATTTGTTCTTCTAATTAAACTTGTACTTAAAATGGCTTCACAATGTATGATTTTGATTCTATGAGATAGATCTCATTTTTCTGACTTATAAATAAAAAGTTATTGATTTAATAAGATTAAACCAATTTCTGAAATTATTTAAACCAATTAAATGAGATATCGTGTCATCATGACACCAGCTCGAGGCATTTACAACTTTTCACACCAGGATTGGCTCTAGCCACAATGGCTGACAGAGGGGCCCGAGGCCACCTCAGCAGCCACGCTGGCGAGTGGGACGAGGGGCCGGTTGACCGGGGCTGACCGCGCTTGTTGACATCAGCGTAACGCGAGCACACCGGTGAGCTATAGATCAGCGATGGAATCGGCGATTGGGCACACGCGGGTAAGCGGGAGTGGTCGTGTTCGACGCAGCTCACCGCAAGCGACCATATACTTGCGGCACATGGACTAGTGGTCACCGGAAACAACGACATCGAGCAAAACTGCGGCGGCGAGCGATGGCTGACGGTGGCTCACGACTACAGAGTGAGAAGAAGGAAGGGGAAGGGTCCAAGAGGACCACCAACTCACCAAGGTGACGAGCGTGCGCTCGGAAAGGTCGGAGGATGCTAGAGGCGACGGCGTAGTTGTCACAGAGCTTGATTGGCTGCGAAGAAGAAGACGCTGTTGCAGGAGATTATGGGTGCCCATGCTCGATTCCTTTGGCAGGGAAGTAGAGGGCAGCGAGGCGGAGCTCCAAGGACCATCGGCCGGGCTTGGGGTGGCCGAATACGGTGGGGCGGTGCAGCTTCTCTGGCTAGGGTTTCGGCCTCGAAGGGTAACGAGAGAGAGAGAGGGGGAGAGTGAGAGGCCGAGGAGAAGAGAAGCACGGCTCGACACAGTCTTATCTTCCTTCAGGACGTTGGCGGTGGCCCGAATATTGGCGCGCAGCTGCGGCGGACGGCGCGACACGGAGCTGCTCTCCGTCGGCGTCGAAGACGACGAGAAAGACAGAAGGACGAAGCGGTACTCGGGCCGCAACTAGGCTAGCATGGGCCGGTGTGGGCCGTAGAAACTGCGCGCAGGCAACAGGGAGAGAAGGGAGAGGAAGCTAGGCCGGCCTGGTGCGGTTCTGCTGCTATTTTTTTATTTGCAAAACATTCTTCCATTTAGTTTTTCCCCAAATTCCCTTTTGTAAACCATTTTCAAATCTGGTTTTGGCAATTCAAAATTTCTAGACGGCTTTGTAAAATATATGAAATATTGTGGGGCCCTTTAATCCATTTGGGCTCCATACATTTTGTAGTTTTTTGAAATTTAAAACCATTTGAATGTATTTGAGAGGAAGAGAGAAACTAGGGTTAGGGTTTTACTTCCTTTTTCTTTGCATGCATTTTAAAATATGATGTTCATGAATGCACAAACAAAACCCTAATTATTAGTTAACTAAAACTGGGGTGTTACAGAATCCAAGGCCACAAGCTCTAGGATATGTGAAGATGCCAGGTAGACCTAAGAAAAATGATAGGAGGAAAGAAGAAACTGAAAAACCAAAGGCTACCAAGAAAATGACCAAACATGGTACTGTAATTGTGTGCTCATTGTGTGGCATCCTTGGACACAGCAAGTCAAGCTGCCACAAGAATCCAGATAGAGGTAAGAAGAAGAATGCACACCTTGCCAAGACTACCAAGAAAAGGAAGACATCAGAGGTAAAGTAAATGAAATTGTGGTCAACTGTATATATGAATTTGAACGAGTGAACTAAAATTTTCAAATCTTGTAGCCCGGTACATCTTCAGGTCCTGCTGCACCACCAAGATTTGCTCCTTCTGCCCCACCAAGAGCTTCTCCTGCTGCACCACCAACAAGATTTAGACCTCCAAGGATGACCAAGGGCATAGGTGAAGGTAGTTCCAGTGGTGGAAAAAGGAAGAGGAGACGTGCATCTTCTATTTGTAGCTATCAATACTTCACTGCTAGTGGGAACACCTAATCTACAGAAGCTAGTGTGTACTGCTGTAATAACCTATGAGACATGGTTATGGTGCTTTCGTAGCTATCAATACTTCACTGCTAGTGGGAACACCTAATTTGGTGCTTATTAACATTAAGTTTTTGGTTATTTTTTGTTGCTCTTAACATTATGGTTGTTGTCAAATGGCTATTTCATTTCATCTCTATTCGACAAGATAATTTGGTCAGCTTTAGTCTCAAACATTGCTGAACATTTCATTCCATGAGTTCATTACATAGACACACATTCCCACATCATACTACTACATGAAAAGCTTCCCTGCAACTACACCAAACACAAAAACAACGAAAACAACCACCAAATTATCATATTTGGCCTTCAAAGCAGCTATCTCTAAATCCCTCTTCTACATCTGATCTTCCAAAGCAACTAAATCCTTCTTCTGCATATGAACTCCCAAAGCCTGAACACTATGTTGTGTCTCCTCATTTTGTTGAGAGATAGAGACCACACCTTCAGAACACAGCCTCCACACTACATCTCTCGAGTTGCCAATCAAATGGCTCCAGAGCTCAGGCAATGGTGGAGTATCCCATTCAACATAGCCACAACCAGCGCCATTCTGTGCAATGCCCAACAAAAACGAATCAGAGCATACCAGGAGAAAACATGGGAATCAGAGCGGAAGAAGAAACCGAACTCACCAGGGCATCCACGCACGCGTAATACCTCCTTCCTGGGTTCTGACCGCTCCACGAGATCCACCTAGGTGCCTTCCTTGGTGGATTGCAATGGCAGAACTTCGGCGGCTCGTATGCCATGGGGTTCTACCGGTATGGTACCGGTGATCTTCCATCACCACCCCTTCTTCTTCCTGCAGCTCCACGGAAGCCAGGAGTGGACGAACCATCTGGAGACCACGACATCCTTTGACCGCCGCCGCCCACAGCCGATGAACCCTAATTTCTATTCCCTAATCTCCCTTTTGTGTCTATTGCATGCCTGTACCGGTTCCAACTTGACTGCATCAATGAAACTGTCCTAGAACTGACAACAATCCCCACCACGTCACCATTTCCCAGCCTAATATGCATTCAGGTTTAGTTTAGACCGGGATTGGAGAAATCAGAGTGCCGATTTTGGGGATCATGAGTTCAGGGTTCGATTTATCTCTCATCTACGAGTTCAGGGTTTGTTTGGACTTTTCCCTCGCTTATTTAAGTTGTACTACATCAACGACGCGGTCGATTGACCTTCCCACACCTTACTCTCTAGCGCTGCTAGGGAGCCTCCATGGGGAAACCCCAGATCCCCACTGACCAGCCCCACCCTTCCACCTCCTCCACCCCTCACCGTCGCCATGGGGCTTGGCCAGGAAAAGCCTGGTCATCACCAACGGTGGCATGGAATCCTCCTCCCCTGTGCTCATTTGCGTGGGCGCGGTGCTGGCCGAGCACCCCGACGGACGGTTCACCTGTGCGGAGCGGCACGCGTGCTGACTGCTGCGTGGAGGATGGCAGTCCTCCGGCATCTGCGGCGGAGGTTGTTCCCAGGGTGGCGACCCTAGATTTGGTGGTGGCGACGCGCCTCCCTAGTGGGGTTGTTCGTCTCTCTTCGCCACGTTGTCAGTTCCTTTCCCGATGGTGGAGGCCTTGGCGGCGCTAGGTTTGTGCGACGGAGATCGGTCTCGTGCAAAGTATAGTCTCCAGGGGAAACCCTAGATCCTCGGATCAATCGATGGTGGTGTTTCAACGTCATACCCTCCATGGAGGCATCATCTAGGAGTTTCTTGGTTGTGGACGATTTTCGTCTCCTAGTACAGGCAACTCTGGGGGAAACCCTAGATCTAGGTCTCCCAAAACAGGCGATGACGACGTGTGGCATCGTTTTTCCCCACAGGCATCGTTATTGAAGTTGATGTTGGCTAGATGGGCTTTCAGGTGGAGCAGTTTGCATCTACCTCATCATCGACAATGAGAATTGATGGTGTGGAACAACAGTTTCTCAGTGTTAGACGTGACATGATGGAATCATGCAGGGTGGGGGCGTTGTCTGGCTTCGTGGTGGCGTCGTCGGCAGGACCAGCAAATTTTATGCAAATCTTAACCTTGAGGATTGCTCGGTGGTTCAGTGGCGGTGAAGACTTTTGTAGCGTGTACATGAGGTCCTTGCAAAGATTTTGCTAAATTAGATGAGTGCTCTCATTTCTCCTAGAGGGCATCTCGGGGCATGCGATGTTCCTGGTTCTTAGCTGGTGGAGGGATTTCGTTGTTCCCAGGGTATAAGGAGGCCTTGTTGACATGACTTTCACCCATTGTCGGGATGTAGGTGTTGTGTGAAGGGTTCAAATTTTTTATGTATTTTCTTCATGAGTACTTTGTTTGATAAAATTAATAAAGTACGTCGTATGCATATTTTCGATGCAGAGGATAGGGGTCATCCTCAATTTCAAAAAAAACTAAATCAGTGATGTATATTATGGATCGGATGGTGTATTAAGCGTACCTTCCGTAGTTGGTATGCGATGAGTGCAAAACGTTGTTGGGCTATTGCCGTGGATGGAAGGAAGACTGCAAAATTAAGAGTATCACATCTTTAAGGTCTCTACCACGAGGGTTCCATTTTTTTGATAAAAGGAATATATTAACATGAAATTGATACAAAATACACCTAGACTATGCAACAACATAATATCAAGATCTGATCTCGACATTACGCGGGTAGACAACCAAAAAGAAAAAAGGGAAAGGAAAAAGGTCTGCCAATGTGATTAGGGACTCACAATATGTTGAACCACCGCTGAAAGTACCGACCGTCCGACTCACTCTCGACATGCACACTATATGTGGACATCACCACCCAGAGAAACCATGTGCGCACTCGAACAATGAAGTGTCATCTTGTCCTCATCCTCTGCAAATACTCCCTGGAATAGCTGCCAACATGTTTCAACTCGACATGAACATGCGATACGGTACATCCGGAGCCTAGCCAATCCTCTCCAAACACAATCTTCTTGAATGCCCTAAATTCAGCACCTTGGTAATGTTGGCAGTGGAGGTGCCATGGTTGATGTACCCAAGATGTCGACATTATACAATGAAGGTCGTCAATAGAATTGCATACACATAGCCATTTGTGGCATCGACAGTGACCTCATACGACATAGGGGTCCTAGTGTCGAGGTGGGTAGGGAGGCAGGAGGCGACACCCGTGGTGATTCCAGGTAGGCTAGTTTGTTCGGCATAGCCGATACTCGCGTTGGGATTTGGATGAGATCCCACGGCGGAGCAAGGTAGCTCGACGCATTCAATGGAGAGGTTGTATCCCATGAATACATGGAGATGTAGCATGCATGTTGATGAGCTTCCAAGATTGCTCGTAAATTTCTAGTCGAGTGTTTTAGTGCAGACGACAACTCCATTTGTGGACTAATTGCGTGCTTGAGTGTCATAGGCATAAGATTTCTTGGCACAAGTTGGTGTGGTACCCCTAAAAAGGGATAGGAGCAAAGGTGGTGTTTCTGTCAGTTTCTTTTGTTAAGTCGTATGACATCCGTACTATCAAGAGGAGGTCCGCTGCAGAAAGTATGAGTGGAATCAACTTCATGAACACAAAACCTAATGCACCCATTTTTGTAACCCATGTCAAGAGAGGGCCATGGAATTTCCCGTGATCTGCTACGTTCCTAGGTATGGTAGTATCAAGACCTGGATCCTGTACTACTGCTGAGCATCAAGCGGTAGTACCAGGGTTTGCTACCGGATATCTGGGCTAGGCAGCACAACAACATTTTTTTCCTCTAGTGCCAGTGGTACCTTTTTGAAGGAGATGTGCGCTAGAGGCAAATACTAAAGGGTGTTTATTATCATATCTCATTAGTTTATAATAGTTTTATACCATGTTATAACCATGTCAATCGGAAACATTGATACACGTGTGGCATGTAAACAAGCCAGAGTTCCTACTAGTCTCTATTTAAATAGTTCATCTGACAACTGATGATCAAGGTTTCCTGACCATGGAGCTTTTACGACTATTGACAATGAAGTCATATCATTAGTGATGTGATGAACATTACCCATATAAGTATTGTAACATGATCAAGTCACATAGTTCATTGTTGCAATAGTTAGAAATGAAATATCCTTCTCCTTTGACCGTGAGGTCATATTAATCACTATCACCCGGGGCTGCTTTGACTGCATCAACCGTCACACTGTAACATGGTGATCATAAAGGTGTATGTTGGGTATTCCATAGGGATATGTTGAGGCCTATGCATTAAGATCAGGATTTTCTCACCCACGTAATGATACGATACACATGGACCACTTGGTGAGATTACATCCATAATGTTGCAACATGTGACTAGGTCACTGGGATGGAATATCACGGGAACTAGTAAAGCAACACTTGTCGGTAACGAGATTAAATAAGGTATAGTGATACCGATGATCATACCGCAGACAAGTCAAGTATCAAAGTAACAATTGGAATTGGACTCGACATTTATGGTTCAAACGACATTGAAATCGTTGCATGCACAGGGGTAATTATGGGCATCCCGGACCTCTATTGATCATTGATCCGAGAAGTATCTCGATCATATATGTGATGTTCCCGAACCGTAGGGTAACACACTTAAGGGTTAGATGATTCTTAGAAATCATCGGAATCACTGGAAGAAAGAGAAGAGAAAATCGGAAGTGTTCCGAGAGAGAACCGAAATCGTTTCGGGAGGATCCGACGTTGTTCGAAACGAACCAAAAGGTGTTTTGGGTCAAAAGGAATTTAATAATACATATTTCATATTAATTATTGGAATTAATATTAATTATATATTTAAAATTAAATTTGAAAGGGTAACTCCCCTAATGGGCCAAAATCCCTAGAGGGAAAAAGGCCCAATATAGCAGGCACCCATGGAAGGGCCAAAGGGGCCACCGTTGCCACCTAGGCATGGGGCGCACAGGGTGGGGCCACCCCGGGCGCCGTCCTGTCTTGGGTCGTGCATGCGGGGGACACCCTGGCCGGCCCTCCTCCCACCTCTTCCCTTGGTTTAGGCCCACCCCGTGACTTGACTAGTTGGGGGTGCCCTCCCTTCCCCTAATATAAGAAGGGGCCTATGGGAGGGAGAGACACACCAATATTTCTTTAAGGCATTTTCTTAGGGAATTCTCTCTCTCGTTGCTTTTGCGATGGCACGGTTCCTAGAAGAACTGTACACGTAAGAGACAACGCAACTATGACACGCCATTGTGCCGTAGTGATTCTAGCCAGAAGATCTACTTCTGCACTCTTGGTAGGGATCAGAGAACCGGAGGTCGTCGTCAAGCACCGAACGTGTGCGAGACCATGGGGTGTTGCCACTTGTGACACCTGGATTGTCGTGCAAGGACCAGGGGTGACTTGCAAGGAGCTTTGCGACCTTGAGGTCGGCTACGAGTACGACTACATCATCCACGTTCCTCATGGAACGTTAACTGCGTTCGGTCTACAAGAGTATGTTACCGAAACTTATCTGTTACAACATTACTCCTAGATATATCCTGACATTGGGTGTTGCGCTAATAATGAAAAAATTGTGTTTTCTCCTACGAACCCCTTCACTTTTCCCCAGAACTACCAAGCACGCTACCGCCTAGCGGTAGTACCGCACATTTGATGTAGTAGTACCGGATTCCTGGCCCGGTAGTACCGTGGAGCGGTACCGGAGGGGGTTGGACAGGGTGGCCCAGCTGCATTTCCCTCCATTGCCCCATGTACCAAATTGCCGGTACCTAGTCGGTAGTACTGCTTCATCTGGTACTACCGCGCCTATAAAAGGAGGCCCTATAAAGGGAGGCCTTCTTCCCCAATGGGAAGTAACCTCTTTTATCTCTCTCCTCCATTGTTTCTTGAGCTTAACCTTGCTAGATCTCCCACCACAAAGCACCAAACTCCTTGATTCTTTGGGATTCGGTGGAGAAGGTCTAGATCTACGGTTTCACTAAAGGAAATTTGATTCCCCCTTGGTTTCCTTGGCGGAGCTTGTTATTTTTGGGTTCTTGGAACCCTAGACGGAAGAGGTCGTCCTCGGAGCTTGGACTTGGTGTTGTACAGCTCTGAGGTAGTGTTTGGAGCCTCCAAGTTGTTGTGGAGTTTGCTTCAACCTTGTTGTAAAGTTTTTGATCGTCGCCTTCAAAGCCACCGAATAGTGGGTTATGTTTCCGCATTGGTGGTGTGCTCATGAGAGAATATGGTGATGCGTTTGTAGAGTTGGTGGCCTTTGTGGTGCCACACCCCTCCAACGTAGACGTACTTTCCTTTAAAAAGAAGGAACTACGAGAATATATCTCTAGGTCTATATTGCGGTTATCTCATTCCTCACCTTTATGATGTGTTGTTTACTTGCTTGCTTGTATCTAGTCATATAAGATTGTACACCTCTTTGCATATCTAGACAATCTATATTACTGTCAATCCAAAATTGCAAGAGAAGATAAAAATTGTTAGCGGATATTCACCCCCCTCTAGTCGACAATACCAATCATTTCACCCGGCCTCTACACTAACTAGGTATGCACACAACCATTAAGGATGAGTAAGGATTTTTAATCTTGGTTTAAGCACCAAGCCTTATCCTCAAAATAAATTGCATGAGGATAGGCTCGTTTTCAAGTATAAATAGATATCTAAATTCAATCCAGGTGTTGGATTTGCCCATCCACTCTTCCAACCAGTTGAGCTAGACTCACTTCTTTTTGAATTGGGAGAGAATTTCAATTCCCGGCCTTTGCACCAACTAGGAATGCACACATCCATTAAAGATGAGTACCGAGATTTTTTAGCTTAGTTAAGCACCAAGTCTGATTCTCAGGATAAATAGAACCTAAATTCGTGTCCACGAGGGTTTTTAACCCAAAAGTTGGGTTTGTACATTCACCCCCAACCAATTGAGTTAGGCTGACTTGCTAATTATGAGATGGATTGATTGTGCACCACAAATTTCCCGAAATCGATCTCGGCGTACTTGTTATGGAAACACAAAATTGAAGATCTGGAATATAGATAGATTGACTGTCTGGCTCGCTGGATATTCAATCTGAATCGAGAAATCCCTCTCGGGATTTGGCTGAGAGGTGGTTTAAGCATCGTGCGCCCCTGATTCGAGGCCTCCTACAAACAACCAAATACCTACAAACTGCAGCATGCGGATCAGGTTAAACCTGCTGCAGTCAACCAAACACGCAGATGATCCAATCTCTAGTACTCCCTCCGTTTAGAAATATAAGATGTTTTAGCTTTGTGAAAGGTGTATCTAGAGATGTTTTAGTATGTAGGTTTAGAGTGAACCTACACATTAAAAGGAGTCTAGATACACTCATTTCACAAAGCTAAAACATCTTATATTTCCGAACGGAGGGAGTATATACTCGAATAATAAAGCAACTCGTTGTTCAGATCAAAGGCTAATTCCTTCTGTATTATAGTGCCTTAATATGGCTACAAACAGTGAACGTCTTGTATACTGCCGTATGTACTGATCAATTAATTGCCATGAGCTTAATTTGTGCACCATGCAGTGGACGCATCAGTTTTCTGGTATCTACCGCGTGAGTGTATGTTTGTCCAAGTTCAAACTCAAAGCGTTGAAGGATCATGCACAGCGCCATCTTGGCCTCAATCAAGGCGAACTGTTGGGCAATGCAGACCCGTGGCCCCAAACCGAATGGTAGGAATGCACCAGCATTCTTGGAAGCCTTGGAGATGCCGTGGGTGAACCTCTCCGGCTTGAACTCATGGACGTCGCTTCCCCATATGTTGGGGTCATGGTTCATTAACAACAAAGGAAGCTCGATGAGCACACCGGCAGGGTATGTGATGCCTCCGATCTCCATCTCCTTGTACGTTTTTCGGAAGAACGCGACAGCAGGCGAGTACAACCGGAGCACCTCGTAGAGGACCATGGTCACCTGCATTGCAAGATTTATATATCCAAATTGTATATTTCGTTGAAACAATTGAATCAAGTAAAGAAAATACCACACTCACTGTTTTGAGTCCATTAAGGTCTTCGTACTCAAGTTTGTTCTTTCCAAATAAGCCAACGGCCTCCTCCCTTGCACGGTCCTGCCACTCCGGATGCATACTTAGCATGATCATTGTCCATGTGAGCAATATTGATGTTGTTTCTGTTCCTGCAAAGTAGAACATCTTGCACTCCTCCACGACCTCTTCATCGGTCATTCCTAAGATGGATTGGCCGTTCTCATCTGAATTCCTCATGTTTGACTCAAGCATCAAGCTGAGTAAGTCATCTTTGGTATTTGCTCCTGCTTGCATAGCTTGTCTTCTCTTTCCAATGAAACCGTGTACAATGGATTCAATTTCTCTATTAATTTGATGCATCTTTCTGTTGTTTTTTGTGGGCAAGTACCTGTCAATACCCCAAATAAATTATTAGCACATAATACAAACTAACGGTACTAAATCAATCCTCCTATAAATTTACTTAATCACGTAAGAAACTCTGATTATTTAAGGCAGTTGGGTTTAACAAAACACGGTCGTCAATGTACTCTAAATCAGTACTCCGGCCTATTTGATCAATGCTAGTTTTTAAAGTAAACTAGAGATGCATGTTGCCAAAATAGTTTTTGGCAGTAGAAAGTTTGACAGGATAAGTACACGCCAAACGGAAAGGATGAGTACATATAAATAATGAAGTTCAACTAGTAGTACTAGGAGCTGACTCACAAGTAGCAGGGAATGCCGATCTTCAGAGACCCTGCTATGAGGCGCTCAAGTTGCTCGGATTGCAGCTGAAAAATCCTGGCACCTTCAAGGTAGTTACTGCCAAACGCGGTGCGAGAAATGACGTCTCCAGTGAGTCTTTTGAGCTCTGGGAAGACATCCAGCTCAAAGGTACCATCTGAACCAAGAGATCGCGTCCATCTACTCACAAGCTCTTCACAGCTCGTAGACATTGCTGGCAGCATGATCTGCAAATCAAACGATACACTGAGAGGATCAGTCATATACTTATTATGTTCAAAAGGAAATTGGCATACTGAATTCCAGTAATAAATCGCAAGCCAATGACTGAAGCAAACGATTACAAGTACCTTGAGCTTCTCGAGATGGAATGCAGGGTTGATGATCCTCCTATGCCTGACCCATTTCTCGCCCTTGTATGACGCGAAGCCCCCGGCAAGCAGCCTGGACAGCGCCGGAGAGTTGGGCTTCTCGAAGTGGCCGAACTTGCTGGACAGCACCTCCTTGGTCAAGTCAGGGTCGCTGATGGTCACCTTGGGAAACGGACCATACCATGATAGACACGTCTTGCCGTGCTCCTGGACAATGTCGTGGAGGAGCGGCGCGATGAGGGGGGCTATGTTGTGGCAGCGGAACGGTATCGACCTTGACCGTGCTTCCCTGCCCCGCCGCACATAGTCCATGAGATCGCCCATGAGGAAGCGGTGCGACGTGCCGCGAAGCCCCTGTGCCCGCAAGGCCCGCTCAAGCCGCCGCGGGTGCCACCACAACAGATCTAGCAGCCGGGAAGCTTGCCACAGAAGCACAAGGCCCAGGGTACCGCACACCATGAAGCTCCATGGCAGTGAAGCTAGACTCACCAACGCTCCTTGAAGGACCATTTCTCTCTCGACAGGTAGGAGAACTGACAGTGCGAGCTTGGGACTGATTCGATTGAATTGGTATGCTAGAGATGGCCACGATATATAGAGATTGTCCCACTTGTACATTTTCTTGCACTATAGTAAGTACTTGGTCAGTGCCGTTGCTCCTAAGGAACTTGGTGCATAAGAAACTGCGGTAGAAATCTGATTGGTTAAGTTAGGGGCGGTGACGGCATGGACTCATGGACAGGGCTACAAATCAACGGTATTCGTAGACAAGGGATGATCCGATGATGGCACCAGATGTATAATAATGTGGTAATAACGTTGGGTAGATACTAGTACTACCAAAAGAACATGGTGATGTTTGTTGTTTATCTGGTGGCATCCTGATGTCAATCTTGCTGATGGTGGTGATGTTTGTTGTTTATCTAGTGGCAAATTCCCTACAAAAGGACATGACCATACCCAAAAATTTATTGAATTGTCATCTTAAAAATCCCTAACAAACAAAGCCCAAGTCCGCTGGCACGTAGAAGACTGCTGTTAGTCGAGAGGGCAGCCATCGGTACCAACAACCAATGTATAGGTACGCGGAGCCACAACTAGCACTGAACAGAGTAAGCACAACATGTTAACCTTATATACTTCAACGTATAGGTGCAATCAAACACACTTAGCATTGATAAACACAGACATTCACAAACATAGTTAACGTTGATCAACACAGTTAAAATTTGACAAAAGCACACACAATAGGCTCGCGCGACATATCCGAGTAAGGAGACCAGGAATGCTTTGCAAAGGAGTCTCCTGCAAATAGAAGGGCCTACTCGATTTTTATATGGTACATGTGCACCCCTTAGCAATTAGCTATAACAATTATCAAGCAAAGTCTCTTAACATAAGGGATACAGATTTCGAGCAAAATAGCTAACAACACCGAAACAGCATACAAAGTTGGTTTGAAGTACATCCACGACATAAAGAGCAATACATATAGCATACGGCATAAAGGCCTTCCAACAAAGAAGAAACATGTATAGTATTCGTACCAAAATTACCTTGTGTCTACGAAGACTGTACTTCTTCATCTGCGAATCAGTATCGCTGTGAATCAGAGTTCACAGCGATAGTAAGACAGTCACCCCATGTCAGATAGACACGCTGAACATAGCAAATGCAGCATTCCCTTTTTGCCGTCTCAGAGACAAAATTGCTGTTTCTAACCAGCTAGTTTGTGCTGCACTGGTAGCAGTTTTCTAGGAATATCACCACCTCACAATGGACCCCAACAATCTCAAGTGCAAATCTACAAAGCCAAGATAGTCCCTACTATGGGCAATAGCATTTATTTTGCTATAACACACTGCGTGATATAATTGGGCAGATTGTTCGCACCATTTATTGCAATTGCTCTACCCTGTCTAAATATGGAATTGGATTATACAAAATGTCAAAATGACCAATTAAACAAAGATACAACTGAGAGCTGAGAATATGGACTTGGTAAAAAAAGTACATTGCAAATCAGAAACAACTAGCTAACAATTGAAATCACCATACATACTTTCCCAATTTCTTTTCCTTCAATTGACGATTTGACAGCTTAAGCTTCAAGACATACATCAGATCAGAAATTAAGTAACCGATGTATGATTCTTAACTCCTGTTGTTATAGCTTATATGAGGTTGCACGTTTTGGTAGCAACACAGTCACGTGGGAAGGTAGAAGTTTAGAACAAACCATGTAAAGTTTACCATAAATCATGCTTCGACCTTTCAATCACAAACAGTAATCCCAAATTAGCAATACTTGGACAATACTAGCTATAATAACTAATGCGTGGATAACAAAAATCCGAGACAGAAGGGAAAATGAATGACAGACTCGTCGTATTCATGCCAATCTATTATTCACTGTAATCTGATAGTTAGTAAATCATGATCATAAACATGCCTTCGGACTTGAAGCTATCTCGAAACAAAAACAACATGTGTTCTAGAGAGTTCCTCCCTGCTCTTATCCACTATGTGCATTCACTATACAGAAAGGGGGTGCTCCCGAACCAGGTCACATCGATATAGAATCAGTGATTTAACAATAGATAATATAAGAAAAGGCCTACTAATATACCGAAGCACATTGGTTGTGGGGTTTGTTTAGGTCATGTCTCTTGATGGGCCTCGAGGCAGAGGGAGAGGTCGATGCGCGCACGCTCGCACTGGGAGCGCTTGAGCGCCGTGCCGGAGCTGCCGCAGAGCGTGCGCACGGCCTCGGTCTGGCTGGGGCAGCACATGGTCACCACGCACTCGGCTAGGGCCCGGTTAAGGTGCCGGCATAGCACCTCCGGCTGCAGCGGGCCACGGGAGGCGCGGCGGTGGCACTCTGTGAGCGCCCGATGGGTCGAAGCGCAGGGGCCCGGGACGGGCAAGGCTGCAGAGTCGGGGTCGGGTTGTCGCCTCCCGCCGCCGCCGTCGCCGCCTCCGCTGCTCCTGCTCATGGGAATTGGTGGGAGATCGGCGCTTCCGTCCCTCCTTGATCCCCTTTCGTTCGTGGATTTGTTGCCTGGTCCCGTCCCGCCGGTTAGCGGTCACCCTGTCCGACAGCGTTTGTGGTAGGCCTGAGAAATTGATGGGTTGGCCCATGAGCTCGCCCAGAGGCTCACTGCATGATGGCCCAACGATTTTCCAAGTTCCAAAAACATAAAAAAGACGAACCAACGAACCTTTCCCACTTGAAAAAATTGTTCTGCTCCTGCCAAGTGGCAGGTGAACTCAGCAAAACAATTTTAATACGTACTACTATAGTTTAATGGAAAATTCATCCTATACACAAAATTATACTACTAAAATTCTATATATAATTAAAGGACCGTACTATTTAGAGCATGTGCCTGATTAGCATTGGTGGGCATAAATTAATATACTGTAACAACTTAGCCATGCTGCATGCACGTGGTTCACCTGCCATGTTGGATTACTTTTCTTTTCCAAACTTTAAAATATTTTATCAGTTGAACCGTCATTTGAAATTCAGATCTGTTTTCGCGGTTGACTTTGTTACGATGAAATCTTCGAAAGTAGATTCCATATTGATAGGTTTTGATAATATTATTTTTGACCCCTAGTTGCCAGATTATGGTCACTTGGTCACCAGGTAAAATAAAGTTGGTTACCATGTTAAAATCAAATGGTTACTAGGGGTTTCTGAACTTTGTTTCTCACTAATATAAGTCTTATATGATGGTAATGCCGTATTTTACGTGTTTAGAATGGATCAAAAACTCACTTTCTATACAAATAGATAATTGTTATCATTAGAAAACATGTAAAAAGTTATCCGATGACTATGTGTTATTTGGATGGTAACTGTTAACTATTAATCTGGTAGCTAAAGTACATTAATCTGACAACTGACGAAGAAAAAAGATATAGTCAAAACATATACAGGTAAAAGGGCGATCCAAAAGCTAACACACCGAAGGACCAATGTATTAAAATAGCAACTATCGCTAAAGATGAGAATCATAGATCGAAAAAACACACGTGCAACCACAAACCACACTAATTGACACGGAGACTGACCGCATCTCAGAAGATCCGCGGGAAGACAACTCCACATGTCCTACTGGCCTTAGACACGTCGCTGAAGCGAGACTAGAACGGGAAGAACCTTATTATGACTATGAGATGTAAATGACATCCCACCATATAAATATTAGGGTGCTATAGAGTCAAACTCGGTATCTTATCTAGAGTTTTTAGATCGCAAACCATTCCACGAAAATAGGATCCCTCCCGGGTCGCCTCCCACTCGGGCGATATTGGAGGCCCCCAGCCGTCGCCGCCTAGCCCCTCCACCTCCACCCCTGCCAGGCCGCTGCCTCCGGCGGCGGTGGCGACGTCCTTCTCATCGAAGGCGAAGGGCAGGAGAGGGCTCGCACGGCTGATCTCCATGGGTGGTGGGGTACAATATCGACGGGAGGATTGGATGGAGGAGGGGTGCAGATAGGCATGGGCAGCGATGGTCGGCGGTGGCACAGCGCTGGAGGCGGGATGGGCCATTCTAGACTCGATCTGGTCCCGATCTCGGTGTTCCGCGATGTCTGCCAACCATGCGGCTGTATGCCCCTGTTTTGGTATCTCGAGTTTGTCTTCTTCTCCACTGTCGACCGGTCGGGGTGACTGCTGTCTCGGCTTTGAATAAAGGTGGTGGTCCTTGGATTTCTCTCTCGATGTGATGAAGAACTTCCTGTCACCGGTCGTCATTGATCTTGGGTGGACTACCGAGTTCCGGAAGACTCCGTCGGTGAATTCCAAATGGACGACATGCCTGGAGTTTGCCGGTGCGGACGGTGTTTTGGTCACATGCAACCATGTTTTTTGTTGGCCATTTGGTTTTAGAGGGGATTTTGTGAAGCTCTGCGGTCTGTTGCCATCATTGGAGATGCCTTGCCTCCACGGTGAAGTCAGATGCGGAGAATGACATGAAAGCCAGGAACTGAAGACTTGCAATGGAAAGTTGAGTCTTGGGAGTGTAGAGATTCTAGCTTGATGTTTTGTGACTTGGTGCAGCGAAATTTGCAAGTGGGGACGATAACATAGGAGAAAATCAATGTCTAAACCTGCAGGATGAAAAACCAAGGTATGAACCTAACTAGTTGTCTCTGCCATTGACCTTGTTGAATGTATTATTTTCTGAGTGTGAACTTTCTATAGGGTGAAAACATAGGGTCTTTGATCAGAGCGATGACGGTGCTTGAGCACTATTCTCTTCTTGGAGGCATCACTTTTGGAGTTGTTGTATTTATGGTGTTATTTTGATGGTGTTTGGTCTGCGGTTTTAAGAAAATGATCACTATAGCGGGATTTTTCTTTTATGTAATTCTTTTTTTGGTTGTGTGCATCTATAGGACCGTCGGGGCACTACATTATTACAGAGGCTAGATTTATTTAGTATCTTCATGATATTAATATATTCCCTTTAACAATAAACTAAAACATTTTAAAATCGGGCGGTAATTATTAAACCATCTCTCACGTGATGTCTTTCTTTCTTCCATGTCGTCCATCATAGTTTAACATTTTGTTCTCATATTGTTTTTCACCTAACGGAGATTCAATTCCGAAAAACTCACAAGTTGTCACTTTTTCCGGACGGAATGAGTTTAAAATTTTCAGAAATTTTGGCCAAACTGAAGTCCGACTTTCAAATTATTTTCATAAAATAAAATGTGGAGATATGCATTCGAACTAAGTAAAAATAAAATAGTGTCTATGAGAAACTAGACTGGAGTTCAAGTAACACGCCACTAATACAGATTTTACTAGTAGTGTTCAAACCACACACCACCACTATGATTCTTGCTGGTAGCGTTCAAGTAACATGCCACTAATACAGGTTTTACTGGTGATGTTCAAACCACACGCCAACACTAGCAGCTACCAGTGGCATGAAGTTAATGGTGTATGAGTTCAACGCCACTAACCTCATATTCCGAACGCCACCAATGAACTTTTTCCTACTAGTGTAGTGAATTCCGTACAAAAAGCCAATGATATGAAATGTGTGTGCGCTAGCAATATACAGTGTGCGGTATCATTAATAAACATTTATGTGCATAACGAAGAAATGAGAGAAATTTTTATGTACTGTAACAAGTTAGGAGATCTTGTAAAACGGCATGCTAGTGGCGGGAGGCCAGCGGCAGTGGGTGCCGGCAACGTGGTTAGGCAGGCATGGTCTAGGCCTGGACGGGTCTTGACCTGCACGATATTGCTCCAGCTGCATCTCGACGACTCCAATCGCGGCACTTGAAGGTGCTCCTGGGCTAGTTCCGCAGCATGAGGACGCCTTGGGCAGCGGCCCTAGTCATGGGAGTGATGACCTTCTTCTCGGCCGGAGATGGTCGGCCTGGCTGGTTGTGGCAGATCTTTGATCCCACAACTAGTCCTGGTTGTGAGTTGAGGAGGTGAGGTTCTAGTTGAAAGAGCATGTGTCTCCCTTTATGTGGTTTTGGTAATAATGACAATCTTTATGAACTAATGGTTGCATTGAGTTACACATGTAGATTTTGTCCATAGACAATGCTTAAACCATATGTTGACTTTAAGGGTGGAAGAAGAAGAAAGTGAAGAAGAACAAGCAATGACCAGTGAGATATTCAAGGTGTGAATCAAAGAATGGCTCATAGAGAAGAATATACAAGGTTGATCAAGAGAATGTACAAAGAGTGGATTCGAGTGGATCAACGGACAAAGAAAATATAAAGTGCAAATTCAAGATGAGCCATCTCGAGACGATATTATGCTTGAAGATTGCCTTCCATATGGTGATCATGGATATGTGAATATATGCCTAAAGAGGGTCTCTCTCATAGGAGTATGTGGGAGAAATTCACAACTTTTCATCAAGCAAACGCGATCGCGCAGTCAAGAAAGATGTCATATCTTGTAGAAGTCAATATCTTCAACATCAATATAAAGTGGAATGCGCAAGGAAAAGGTTTGTTCTTAATAGGTTTACTATTTTGTCGGTCTGATATTCTTAGTGGGGAGACCGGGTTATAGGATCGATAGATGTACTATTAAGAGGGTCTCTCTAGTGAGTAACTTGATTGTATCATTTAGAGAGAGTTCAAACCTTTACATACTTGGTATCATATGTCTTGGTTTTTATTTGGATCTTATCCATGCGAGGTTTTAGAAGTTTTGATTATCTTCATAACAAGCTCTAGTTAATCAAAAATGGATTTTGAATGAAAAACTTCTTACATTTCTTGACATTGGAGGTTTTACCCATCCATCACTTTTAGAGAGGTCAAACTTTTCACCATTTGGTTGTATCCTACTTTGTTGGATTATGATGTTTCTATTCGTTATCTTAGAGGGCTTGTTAACCTCTTTGAAATGATCTCAAGATCATCAAATTCAGATTCTGCATGCAAAAGTTATAACATTTTATTGCGACCGACCGGAGTGGTCTGGCTCTCTGCTAGAGGATGCATCCTGGCCAGACTTTCAGTCCAGAGTGGTCCGACCAGACGGTTTGGCGCCCAAGATTGGTCTGGCTAGACCAGCCAGTCTGGCCACCCGGAGTGGTCCGGCCAGGCCAGCCTATCCGTGATTTCTGCACACAAATTCTCAATGTTTGGATTCGGTGGGGACCTATTTAAGGTGCCTTCTTCCCAAATGGTTTCCCATAACTCTGAGCTCCTTTTTCCCTCTATCTGTTTACCATCTTAATCTTTCATACCCTCTCTCTCTCCCATGATTCTTGCATATTTTTAGGGAAAAGAGAGTGGAGATCTAGATGTACATCTCCACCAATCAATCTCTCATCTAAGTGAGAGGAACATCTTGGAATTTATATCTTGTAGAATTTTGTGGTTTTTCTCTTATATTCTTCCTCTCTTATTTCCCCAATATATTTTGTATCTTTGGTGGAATTTTTGAGCGAAGGACTTGTAGTTGCCTTAGGTGCATTAGTTTGATTTCTCTACGGAGAATCGGTTGGTGAAAAACAAGTAAGGTTGTTACTCTTAGATTCTTGAAACCCTAGACAGTTTAGTGGCCTTGGTGAGTTCTTTGGCCCTCCAATTAAGTTGTGGAGTTCTTCCCAAGCTTGTGGACTTGGTGGTTATTCTTGGAAGCCTCCAATTGAGTTGTGGAGATTGCACCAAGCTAGTACGGGTTTAGCAACCGTCCTCAAGTGTCTCATAGTGCATCATGTGCCCTCCTTTGGTGGTACGCATACAGGAGAATAAGGTGAGGACTTTATGACGTCGATTGGTGGTGTGACTCCACATCTTGGGGTGAGGCCTTTGTAGTGTTTGGTGTGCATCTAGCAACCACTCTTCAAGGAGGAGTTTGTGCTGCTTGAAGAGCATTACGCTATCATACCTCTCCAAAAGAGACTAGCTCCTTTGGAAGTGAACTTTGGGATAAATACTCATCTCTGTGTGCCTCAGTATTTTTGTAACATCCCAAAACTTAATCCAAGGTTAGTCAAGATCAAATCTATCCAATTTAGGGTTAACAAAAACTTTTCCATTTAAAATCATTAAGCATTCATATGTGTGTGCATTTAAATTAGGAGTTGTTCTGAATTGCCATGTTTGAGTGATCCATTGGTTGTAAAATGATTCTAAGATGAATTAAACATCATCTAGATCTTTCCTAAACAAATCCCAAAGAAAAACAAATCAAAAAGAATAAAATAAGCAAATGGTCACTTTTGCCATTTTAATCACCTAGCCTACTTTGGCTATTCCTAGAACTCAAATCTCAATAGAAACAATTGTGATTCTTTGCACCCCTTGCTAGTACAAGTAGTGATGTGCCAAGGCCCACTTTGTTTCATCCCAAAAACTTTCAAACACTAAATTTAAATGACATTTGAAAATTTAATATAGTTCATATGTATAGATCACACTTACTCAAAAACCACTCAAATGAACTCCATTTCAAAAACCCAAGCACACCTAGAAGCTTAAGCATAAGTTACACCACTCCACCAAAAATCAACTCAAAATTCAAATATTTTGTTCTTGCGGCCATTTGATCGAACAGGTGGCAGACAGAGATCAAACTGCCTAACTATTACTGTTTCTAGTTAAGCCATTGTCCCCCATTGCACCCTCTCTACTCTCCTCTGTCCCCCCAGAGTCCAACCAAGTCCCCAACCAGCTTCCCCCTTAGCCGCAACACCAGTGCAGCGTCGCCCGTTTGAGGTCATCGCCGGCCAGACGCGGGCAGCACGCCTGAGACCGCGCCACGCTAAACCAGCGTGCCCCTAGCTCCGCCCAATCCTACCGCCGCCCACGGTCCACCCCTCGATCAACCTCAGCCCCTGGACCACTCCCCAGCATCGCCGCCCTTTCTCTCTACGAGCCAGCCAGAGCACGCCAGAGCGTGATTGCCGCCAGCACGCAGCAGACCGCCCCTTGACACCATATCGCGCACGCCGCTCCGCCTTGACACCAGCACCCTGCCAGACACGGCCGTCCACCGCCGCGTGACCCACAATCGCCGGGAGCTGCGTCGAGCACCGCCTCTGTCCCTCAGAGCGCGAGACACTCCCGACCACAATCCACCGCCCCTAGCGTCGCCATTAAGCCGTAGAGCACTGCCAGGAGGCAAGCCACCGTCCACCTACGCCGCCCATGCCGATATCGCCCTGTATCATCGTCACCGACGAGCTCGCCGTCGCCCTCTCGGTCCCCTCCTCGAGCCTATATAAGGAGGCCTTCCCCAGCCTCAATCGCCACACCATTCGACTCCCCTCTCACTCCTAGTCCTTCCCCACCTCTCGCCGGAGCAGCTCGAGCAGCAGGCCGCCAGAATTTCACCAGAGGCAGCCGCTGCAGAGGAGGAGACACTGTCGTCGATTCCGTCCACCTCAGCCCCTGCCGCTACCTCGCATGAGCCCGCCATCGCCATCCAGTTCGATTGCCCGCCTCGCCGCACTAGCTGGAGCCCTGGTACGTCCCCAGTAGACCCCCACTGGCCGTTTAGGGTTCGATCTCGCCGGCGACGAGTCCATCGTTGACGATGACTGTGAGCCATTGATCGGCGTTATAATTGTGTGGCCCAGATCACTAGATACCGTTTCGGGTTTTAAGTCTCACTGACAAGCCGGACCAACCTGTCAGCCGCCCTCTGCGCCGCTGAGCGTCACTGGGCCGGCCCGTTAGTTTTCCCGCGCTGACCCGTTAATTCAAATTAGGATTTTTCTATTTAAGTTTAAATTCAATTCTGTCCCTTAGTATAAAAATCAATTCAGGAAGATTTACTGAACCAAATTGAGTGATTTCAATTTTGTTAGAGATCTTTTGAAAAGATCTATCCAAGCCCGTTGGATTTAATTCATTTAGAGTTAGAGATCTCTCCTAGTAAAAATAACAAGACAGGAGCATTTGCACATTCAAATATTTTTATAAAATCAACCATAATAGCTTTTGAGTTGATTCCAACTCTCAAAAATCACATTTCACCATACCTATCTGAATATGCAATAATATTAAGGTTTGCACGCAGTGACTTGGGACTAGTACCAAAATAATGTTATATAGGCATTTATAGTCACTTTAAATCATTAAATATTAAACTTAAACTTATTAAAATGTGATCCAACCTTTAAATCACATTCCCATATGTTAGAATATGTGGTGTTGACATGTGTCCATATGATCCCATATTTTAGTTGGAGAATATTAAATCTTAGTTATTTTCAATGAGTAGAAATTACTTTTCTCAAATAAAAAGAATGAAGCTAGTGAATTAAACCTTATGATGCTTGTGATGATAATAGATCATCAAATGTGTGCCTTAGTGTGCTAAGTAGACTAGTTAAGTATTGTTTGGTGATTGTGTATTCCGTATGTATTTATAGACGACACTACCGACCAAGCTTACGAGGAGGAGGAGTTCTACCAAGAGGAGGAGGAAGAAAACTTCAACCACTTCACCAACCAAGGCAAGCTATTGTTAGCAAGCTAGAATTAAACTAGATAACCTAAGAAAGGTGCATTAGGCATGCTTTGGTTATACCACTTTGACTATTACCTACCCCAAGTTTTATTTTCAAGATTTTACTTTCTTTACTTTATTAAAGTCCTTTACTTGTTTGAAGGTAGCATAAAAAGTATAAAACTTGGCCTAACTAGATAACCTCAGATGTCATTCTATGGCATGAGATTGAGATTAGCATCCCACATTAGTAAACACTCTTAACTTAGTAGTTTAGAGCTAAACCAAAACTTGATTCACTTTAGATGGGAACACTTGGTGAAAATGAATTGTGAAAACCTTTGAATGATGAGTCATTCTATTGAGATGTTTTGACATGTGTTGAGAAACACAAATGGTTTAGGATGATGAAAATGTTGAGGCATGAGCCTTAGCCCTTTTACAAAACTGATGGTTGGGTTCGGATGCGATACCATTCCAATTATACTGTATAACCACAATACCTGAATTGGGTAAGGCTTAGCCGGAAGTTTATATGCATCAGTATTAGTTCCCTCGCGGGAGAGGTTTGAGCTGAGGCTATCTCTCGATGTTTTCCACCTATGCAGTGCCCAAGATAACAGATGGTCATGGTTGGGAGGCCATGCTCATAGGAGAGGTGCTTATACTAGGGTGTGTAAAGGAAAGGTTATGTTTGATTATCTGCATACTAAGTATGATGATTCAGGGTTATCCCTGACAGATGTATCGAATCTTGTGGTGAAAGTGTACCACCTCTGAAGAGTGTAAAACTATTCGAATAGCCGCGTCCGCGGTTATGTACAGTTGGAGTGGCCATACTGTTTCGTTGTTAGATGTTTTCAAAACAACTTATGAAATGAATTGTGACATGACTTGACCACAACAGAGTTGTGACTATGATGATTAAGTTCCCACTTAGGTGTTTTCAAACTTCTTTTATCTTTCTTTGTTTCTGAACTCAGCTTAGGTTTCAAACTTAACTTTATAGTTAAACTTAGAGTTTAGCATTCCTACTAGAACTATCTTACTTGTTAGTGATAGTTTGCGAGTACTTAAAGAGTACTCATGGCTTTTGTCCCTGGATATTCCCGTGGCTAGACTATGAAGGAGATTACCAAGATGAAGGACAGCAGGACGGCTATGATAACTAGGACTATCTTCCATCGTCAGCATTGCCGGTGACTCTGAAGATGGACCCCACCCTACGCTGTTTATTCCGCTACTTGATTGTACTAAGACTAGATCATGAGATCCTTTATTTGTGCAAGACCTTATTTATGGTTTGTAATGGATGATGTACTGTGATATCCAATCTATTATGTCTCGCAAAAATTGTAATCCTGGGATTGTGATGTATGGCATAACAGGCATCTGGGATTAAAAATCCGGGTGTTGACAAGTTGGTATCAGATCTCTTTACCTATAAACGTTACTTTGTTATATCCATCATGCTTAAAGCTACATATCTTTCTATCACTTAGTTGCTTATCTTGCTTACCATAAGTTATTTGTGCACATAGGTGAACTCTGGTATTTATAGGTTTTGTGCTTGAAAATTTAAACACTAGTTGTCGAGGGGTAACCTCAGCAATGTCTATGGTTATGGACTTAGGGTTTCGTGGAAAAGAGAATGCTAGGGATTTTGTCTACTGATCTGACAAACAAGGGAGTCGAAGTCGTCTGATTGCTATGAAAGATATTGTATCTAGTCACTCTTATGAACTTTGAAGGTGTCATATGCATTTATATTTGCTACTCTATTGAGGGACAAGCTGAATACTATTATGCTATGCTTTCTTTATGTGAAACAAACAAACGTCTTGCAAAGCATTCTTATTCAAGTCACCATAGTCTTTATGATCCTTTAGTTTTCAACTTGTAGTATCACTTTATGCTTTTATCAATGATGTTTTGTCGCTCTGCATGATTATGGCCATTATTGCTCTCTTAGTTTTTCGCTCCCAGTCTTTTGCTAGCCTCCACAACCAAGTATGAGTTCCACTCATGCATCCAACTCCCTAAACCAAGTTATTCCAAAGAGTCCACCATACCTACCTACTAGCTTATGCTATTCCAAGTATATTCATGCTTTTGTTTACCTTCCAAATTAAACTTGTTATGAGAAAACTAGTAATTAAAGCTCTCACGAACTTGATGGCACACTTTACTTTTCTTGCCCTTAATAAATTTGAACCATTGTGTCTTCTATGTTGTATATGCTTGCACTTATTTGTCGGGAATTCGCAGAACCATGCTTTCATGGGGAACGCTTTTAACATTGCACTTGGTACTTGTACCTAGTTGATATCATGCTCTTTTGTATATGGATGTCGTTGGTGTGAAATGAAAGGGGAGCTTGTAAGTCCATGGAGTTATGTATATGTGTTAGAGAAACGCCTGGGCCGCTGGTCTAATCCATGCTGACATGGTGGAAACCTGCAACGTAACCATAATGAGCTGTCTATGAAGTATTTTTATTATAAAAAAAGAATCCTATTGAGAAAAAAAGAGAAAAGAAATAGAAAAAAAGAGATACTATGAAAAGAGAAAAGAGAGAAAAAAGCACCATATTCCCATGGTAAATAAGAAAAATGCTGAGATGCTCGTTGTCTGCTTGCCTTGTCATTTTGATATGGGGATTCTTCCGTATCATCGGGCAAGGGGTACCCTATTGGTGGTTCTCGATGATACACATGTACTTACAATGACAAGAACTTACCGGTGACAAAACTTGAGTAGCATGAGGAGCGACCCTCGTATACAAGGGACATGGGATTTCTGACTTATACTTCGTCAAGCATGTACACCATAGTTTGTTCACTTTAACCTTAATCACTTCAAGATGCTTATGATAGGGGCAATGAGAGCTGAAAGCTATAAGTACCATAATTTTTGGAAGCTCTTTATGAGACTTGAATCCCTAGTTCCTTTTACCAAGGCCTTTCTTCCACCATTATATTGAGTCTCCACCTTCTATCTTTATGCACCTACTTTGAGAGCATAGTGGCCATTCTTAGTTCTATGTGCATTGTCCCAAGACTAGTTGATGGATGCATACTTTGATATTGCTTGTTTTAAACTATTGTATCTAGTCACTCTTATGAACTTTGAAGGTGTCCTATGCATTTATATTTGCTACTCTATTGAGGGACAAGCTGAATACTATTATGCTATGTTTTGTTTATGTGAAACAAACAAATGTCTTGCAAAGCATTCTTATTCATGAATCTTTTGTTTGTGCATTTTCATGTTGCATCATAGTTTCTCTGCTTATTGCTAGAACTTTGTCTTTCATGTTATGATTGAAGTACTATGATCCTAGCTTTGAATGTTTTACAAATACTTTGATCAAGTTTATAATGGTGCATGTCACCTCAAAAATTATTCTTTCTTTTTATCACTTACCTACTCGAGGACGAGCAGGAGTTAAGCTTGGGGATGTTGATACATTGCAAATGTATCTATAATTTTTGATGTTCCATGCTTGGTTTTATCTACTTTCTTGTGTTTTGTTCCAACTTTGGAGTACTTTTCATATGATTTCTTGGACTAACCTATTAACAAGAGCCACAGTGCCAGTTTCCTGTTTTCTGCTCTTTTTGGTTCCAGGAAAGTCAGAAAATCAATATTCTTGGAATTGGACGGGACAAAAGCCAAAGTTCCTATTTTACCGGAAGACTCACAGAGCCTGAAGCAGAGTCGGAGGAGGGCCAGGGCCTGGCCACACCATATGGTGGCGCGGGCTAGCCCTAGCCACGCCACCAGGTGGTGTGGGCCCCCTGGCACTCCACCGACCTTGCCTCTTCGCCTATAAGAAGCCTCCCGATGCATAAACCCTAAATCGTCAATCATAAATCCACAAAAAGTTCCGCTGCGCCGCCGCCACCGAAGGGGAGATTCGGGGGACAGAAAGTCTCTGTTCCGGCACCCTGCTAGGACGGGGAAGTGCCCCCGGAGCCATATCCATCGATCTCCACCACCATCTCCATCACCATTGCTGATTCCCATGATGAGGAGGGAGTAGTTCTCTCTCGAGGCTAAGGGTTTTACCGGTAGCTATGTGTTCATCTCTCTCTATGCATGATCTTATTGAGATCATGAGCTTGTAATCTATAGATCTATTCTTCTACTCAAGTGCTTTAATGAATCTCTTCTCTCCCCATGTGTGTGAAAGTGACAGGGTGCTCACCATGGTGGCACTTAGGCTAGAGATTACAAATACTTGTTATGAGTTATATTTGGAGTTGGATGTTTTTATGAAATTGTGGTGTTTGTTGGACTCATCTAGTACTCAAGGTGACAGTGTGGGGTTTTCTAGATGGGAAAGGCTTACTTTGAGGTGTGCTGTTATAGCCCTACCATCGATTAGAGTGTCCAACCGGAGAGTAGTTAAGAGTAGTATCATAAAGGGAAGATGTTTATGAGAGAGTGTTCACTAGTGAAAGTATGATCCCTAGGCCTTGTTTCTTAGCATTGATACACCGTTTGCAATTAGATCTATTACATGTTTGCTTGCTTCCATCTTTATTTCAGTTTCCCTTTAGTCTCTTTCACGCTATCAATCTACTTTCTATCACCGTTACCACTTATAATTATCCATACCACTTGTATTTCACTATCTCTTCGCCGAACTAGTGCACCTATACACCTGACAAGTGTATTGGGTGTGTTGGGGACACAAGAGACTTCTTGTATCTTGATTGCAGGGTTGCTTGAGAGGGAATACTTTTGAGCACTTCCTCCCTGAGTTCGATAAACCTTGGGTGATCCACTTAAGGGAAAACTTGCTGTTGTTCTACAAACCTCTGCACTTGGAGGCCCAACAACTGTCTACAAGAATAGAAGTGCGTAGACATCACCAGCCTTTATATAATAGGATGGGTCCCAGATAGGTTACAAGTTAAAATTACAACACTAGTACAATGTTAGTTTCTACTTCTTTCTTGGTTGCCAAGATAACTTCTGTCCGTCAGATGCTCTCTAGATTTCCTTTTACTTTTTACGGGCTTTGTGGGTTGCAGGCCTTTATATGCCTAGGGTAGTCAATCACGGGGACCCGATTGATCATACCCATGTCAGTAACCTCTGAGACTCCATCCGAATTGTAGAGTCGGGTAGAGTCTCAAAGAAAGATTTAGCCGCAAGTCGAAGATTCTCATAAGTAAATATTTTAATTCTCTTTGTCTTGATTATTGTAGGGATTCGGTATAACAGGTCTGATGCATCCGACGGGTCGAGAATCAGTTAATTGCTCTTGGGCAAAAACACCGTGAACCTACATCAAATTCAAGTCCCCGGATTTGAACTCGGTATTTGCTGGCGTAATTCAGTTCGGGCAGCTGAGGTCTTATCGAACACTGAATTCTAGTATTTTTATTTCGGGTACCCAATACGTCCATCGGGATTTTTCATCGTATCATAGATACGAATAATTTACTGGAAGAGCGCATTCGTGTGCGGTTACCAGGCCACACAGGACGGATCCTGGGGTCTTACCTTCATGTCGTCGACAAGGCATTCCGACATATTATCACGGCGGGCGCAGTCTCAGGATTTTTGAGATTTTTCGACTACCTTGTTTGCCTATTGGAATTGCTGAATTTGTTAGCTTTATTTTATCGGGTGAGATATAGACACTCCCGATGGGAGTAACTTTGTGAGGATACAATCATGTAATGCTCATAGGTTTTTTACTCCCCCTCTAGGCGGCATCCATGTCCTTTCACTAGTGAAAACCACGTTCCGACTCCGGACATGATGGGTGACGGCAATGTTTTCGCCATTACCTTGTTGAAGGCATCTCCATTGACGCCATCGAATACCCACTCATGCTGCTCCTAGGGAAACCCTAGATTTAGTTCTCCTAGATCAAACGATTGCAGTGCTCTTTCTATCGCTCTCCCTCATGGGGCATCGTTTTTTGAGTAGTTGGATGGAGGAGGCAAGAGGTGGTGCGGTGTCCATCTACCACATCGATGACGACGAGTCTTGGCGATGTGGCGTAGTGGGGGCTTGGCGACATATATGTTTTGATGGACTCCACATGATGGGGGTGCTATTTGGTGTTGTGGTGACATCGATGGCAGGCCTAGCGAGGGCTATGTGGATCTCTACCCTAGAGAGTGCTTAGTGGTTCGATGACGGTGACTTCTTCTATAGCATGTGCATGAGGTGCTCTATAAGAGTCTGCTAGACCATACGAGCGCTCCTGGTTTTCCTAGAGGGTGTGTCAATGTCCCCGACTCCTAGTTGATGGGGTGATTTCGCGTTTTCAGGGCATAAAGCCCCTATTTTGGTTGGATCCATCATCATTTTTTGTTCTCCTCGGCCATGAGGATTTTCTTTGCCTTCTTATCTTCGATAACAATCTCTTCTCCTCCAATCTTCCTTGTGTTTGGCATCCTCCTAGAGTGCTTCCCATCTTGCAATCTTGACCGCATTCTTATTCTAGGCCAACACCATCTTTGCATCCAATGTCTTCATTGTCATTGTTTCCTTGGACTTGGTCATTTCATCGATTTTATCTCTCAAACTTTATACTTCGGCTTCGAGCTTTAGCTTCTCTTTGGCCCTCTTGTTTCCATTCTACTTCCCCTTGTTCCTTCTTACATTGTCCTCATCACTAACATCATCCAATCCAAGCAATGCCCCTTTCTTTCGTGGTTCTTCTTGTTCCCTTAACCTCCACTTGTCTATATGCTCTAGCAATTTGTAACAATGTTGAAGTGTGAATGCTCTATTCTTGGAGCCGGCCATAGCTTTCTACTTTTCCATTGCAACACGTTTCCTACAAACACATAAATTCAATTGTTAGCATCATAAACACAAAGTACAAGAATTTGTGAATAAGAGGAGATACAAAACCAACTCACGTAGTCATCGATAGCTATGCCACTTGGTGGTGCTTCTCGCACTTGCTTACCTTGCGAGGCCTCGGCCCACAGGAAGGTGGTTTCCCCTGGAAACTGTATCCGACCATCGCACACCCGTTGTCTGGTGTGTGGCTGATGACAATGACGTAGTCGCTGGAGGCCCTGTCGGACGGCGAGGTTCTTAGGACGGCCCAACCTTGCCGTCGAAGATGCTTAGGCCTCGGCCTCCAGTGACTACGTCATCATCATCAGCCATAACCCGGACAACGGGCGTATACCTTACGAGGCTTCGGCCCACGGGAAGGAGATTTCCCCGGGAAACTGCATCCCCCATCGCACGCCCATTGTGTGGGGTGTGGCTGATGACGATGACGTAGTCTCCGGAGGCCCTGTCGGATGGCGAACTCCTTAGGACGGCCCGACCTTACCGTCGAAGATGGGGCGGATGCCTTGCGAGCCTTCGGCCCACGGGATGGCGATTTCCCAAGGAAACTGGACCCCTAGTCGCTCGTCGACTCCTGCTTCACTTCGTCATCCTCCTTGCTGAGGAGGTCGGCATGATAGCGGCGGCGACACAGGGTACCGTCGAAGATGCTTCTTCCGCATTCATATCTCCACTCCACTGACTACAACATGCCTTGGCACATCCTACCATCCTTGTAGGGACCTATACGATCGAGTAACCGGTGAAGCAACAGGAGGAATGAGTTTGAAGAATTTGTCTTGATCCATTGCCAATAGAGCTTCCCAGTTTGATCGATGCAGTCACCGCATACATGCACACCGACACATGCCCGCACCAAGCAAGTGTCTTCGATTTCAGTGTAGTTCACCGCTCTTTTTTCCTTCCATTTTGAGATGAATCAAACACTTCCTCCTCGATCTCTACAACCTCATCTTCATCCATCCTATCTTCAACCTCATCCCCATCCACATCGAATGAATCAAGCGTTGAGCCGACGTTGACCTTACTCTTAGTAAGAAAATTCATAAATGAGGACGGAACCTCAGACAATTCGAGCCTACATTGGCACAAATCGCAAATCACGATGAGCAATCAAAACACTTGGGCCATCGCATCGGGGAAATTACATACCTTTCAGGATATTCAGCGAACACGTTGCTTGCGGCGTCGGGGTTGGCTTGTGGGGCGGCGACGGCGGCTGTCGTGGTCGGAGCGTCAAGAGGGTGACCATCAGTGCTTCTTCTTCGGCCCCTCTTCAAATATCTTCTTCCGCGCGTGAGGCCGTGGTTGGGGCGTCGGAGCATCGACGACGATTGGCTGGCCCGCAGAGGCAGCACCGGCAATCGGAGGGCCTTGCGGGATAACCTAGGCCCCCCGCGCTTCCTCTTCTCCCCGATGGCGACAATGCTCTGAGCGACAGTGCTGACGGGTGGGGCACCCAGACCATATGTCGTAGTCGGGGGAGGCGGCGATTGAGAGCCCACGACCTCGCCAGCAGCCGGTGGGAGCTCCGTCAGGTTCATCCCTTCGAATCTGCGACGCGATGGCGCTAGAACGGGGGTAGGTGGGTAGATCGACGGCGACGGCGGCGTGGAAGTAGAACGAGGCTAGCTGAAATGTGCCCTCGCCCCCCATGAATCTCTTCATGAGTACATGCCGCACTCGATTCGGCTGCCGAGCCCGCATACGTATGGGTTAGGACGCGGTTTTTTTTGTCCCCCTAATTTTTTTTACGAGTGGGCCGTGTTTACGGTACATAAACAGAAAAGTTGCGGTTATTTTACGGTTTGAGGGGATATACGAAATCTGCTATGGTTGCTCTTAGTCCATTTTCACTTTCTACCATCCGAGGCTGGCAGTGCTGGGCCAGTGACACGGGAGCAACTACTGTATGCGGAGCTGCTCTTGGAGACTCACCTGCCCCCGACGCCGACTCGCCGTCCTGTCCACGAGCAGGAAGCTCGCCTGCACAGCTAACCAGAAACGTCCCACCACGACACTGGTATCCGAGGGAAGCTTTTGTCCGACCTCCGAACCCCCGCCCTGTTCGCGTACGGCGTGGCGTCTCGTCCCCTGTCAAATGATCACTCACCCTGACACCAGCCATGCCCTGCCCGCGCCGTGACGGTGCCGGTGCCGGTCTCGCGCTCGCGCCACGCCGAGGATTTCTTTTTCTCCCGGCCCCGGAATGGAGACAACCCGTCGCCCTGGCGCGGCCCCGCACTTTGATTCCCTCTGCCTGGGCGCCGCCCGCTACGGGACGCCAGCAAGTACCAGCAACCCGACAAGCACAGACGTCCGCGCCTGCTTCACTCACTTCCACGCCCAACGCTAACGGCGAGCGACCACTTCGTTGCCCCCCCCCCCCCCCCCCCCCCCCCCCCCCCCCCCCCCCCCCCCCCCCCCCCCCCCCGCGCGCCATCACAGTTAGTATGAGTTATCCCCTCGCTTCCAGTCGGCACTGACCGACTCTGCCCGCGCTAGCTCGCTCTCGGCCTTACCCGAAATTATTAGCCTCGGCGCGCTGTGCGTGTGACGTGATGATCCAGGGCGTACTGTCACGCGCGCCCGACACCGACGCGGCGGCAGCAATGAAGGCCAAGCGGGCGGCGTCGATCCCCGAGGACGAAGAAAGCGCGCGGGGGAAGCGGCTGCAGCTGCACGACTCTGCTGCCGAGCAGGAGCAGGGGTTGGCTGTGGCCGCGTGCAAGGATAGGGAGCGGGTGGTGGTGGAGGCGGCGGAGACGCGCGGGCTGCGCCTGCTGAGACTGCTGCTCCGGTGCGCGGAGGCAGTGGCCGCGGACCAGCTACCGGAGGCGCGGGACATGCTGCAGGAGATCGCGGAGCTGGCGTCCCCGTTCGGGTCGTCGCCCGAGCGCGTCGCGGCCTACTTCGGGGACGCGCTGTGCGCGCGCGTCCTGAGCTCCTACCTGGGCGCCTACTCGCCGCTGGCGATCAGCCCGCTCGCGGCCACGCAGAGCCGCCGCATCTCCTCGGCGTTCCAGGCGTACAACGCGCTCTCGCCGCTCGTCAAGTTCTCGCACTTCACGGCCAACAAGGCCATCCTGCAGGCGCTCGACGGCGAGGACCGCGTCCACGTCATCGACATCGACATCATGCAGGGGCTGCAGTGGCCTGGGCTCTTCCACATGCTCGCGTCCCGTCCCTGCAGGCCTCTCTCGCTCCGTGTCACGGGGCTCGGCGCCTCGCTCGACGTCCTCGAGGCCACGGGCCGTCGCCTCGCCGACTTCGCGGCGTCGCTCGGGCTCCCATTCGAGTTCCAGCCCATCGAGGGGAAGATCGGGCACGTCGCCGACACCTCCGCCCTCCTCGGCCCGCGCCAGCACCACCACCGGGAAGCCACCGTCGTGTACTGGATGCATCACTGCCTCTACGACGTGACCGGCTCCGACGTCGGCACGGTGCGGCTGCTCAAGAGCCTGCGGCCGAAGCTGATCACGATCGTGGAGCAGGACCTGGGGCACAGCGGCGACTTCCTGGGCCGGTTCGTGGAGGCGCTGCACTACTACTCGGCGCTGTTCGACGCGCTGGGCGACGGCGCGAGCGCGGGCGCGGGCGCCGCGGAGGAGGAGCGGCACGCGGTGGAGAGGATGCTCCTGGGCGCGGAGATACGGAACATCGTGGCCGTCGGGGGGCCTAAGCGGACGGGGGAGGTGCGGGTGGAGCGGTGGGGCGACGAGCTGCGGCGCGCCGGGTTCCGGCCGGTGTCCCTGAGTGGGGCTCCCGCCGCACAGGCCAGGCTGCTCCTCGGCATGTACCCGTGGAAGGGCTACACGCTGGTGGAGGAGGACGGGTGCCTCAAGCTCGGGTGGAAGGACCTCTCCCTGCTCACCGCGTCGTCGTGGGAGCCGACAACGGGCGACGACCTCGTCGCTGCTGCCCGGCAAGAAGGCCAAGATTCTTGATTCATTTTGCAGCTTTTTTTTTACTATTTTGGCGCGTAATTAAGGTTGTGAATAATGGCGTAGACTCCATCGATCATTCGTTCAATCTTCAGGTTCGAACTTTATATCCGATTTCCTCACGGGTCCAGGCTCACTCTTGTAAGAAATGCGCAGTTGCATATGCATGCATCTACCCTACTCGCAGCATAATCGGAGACTATAACTGGGTGTCGTCAGAGGCGGAGATGGATTTTCGGATAGGGAGGTGAGGTGATAGTAGAGGCTGATTTGGCCGGACGGCCCGTTTCTGCTAATAGTAAGTTAATGTTAGAGTAAGCATCATCTAAATCTAAAAAAAGAAAAGAAAAATGTTAGAGTAAGCATCATGTCCCGATGTGCGAGAGTGACAGCTTGATGAGGACAATAGTAGAGACAGGTTACCCGTCAGCTCTCTCGTTCTGGATGTCTACACTCTGCAGATTATATGTCAGTTGTCTCCTTGTGTAACGACCTCTGAGAAGTTACCGATACGAGATAGTGACTGCTTGCACGTATACGCGCTCAACGTTACCTTTCATGCGATGGTTTGGCACATACGCGCGGCGCGGTGCTTGTACATATCACGTGCGGAATGCATGATACTTCCTCCGTCGACAAGAGTTATCGAACGGAGGGACTGCTTTTTCCTTTCTTCTTTTAGCTTGAATGCATGATACTACTATAGTAGAGGAATAATGCATGATCCAATATCATGAACTTCTATTTCAGCGCGCCTTTCTTTTAAGCAAATGATTCGACTTTGACTATCCGAATGATTAACTTACAACAGAACACATTCCTGCAGAAAAAGAACTTACCGAGTACACAATATCAAGAGTGAATTCCACTTTCTACTCTTTATTTGTAATTTTGTGATCATGTTTACCCCATTTAATTTGTTGTGCTATGTATCACCCTGAACTTGTGACGCTCTGTCAAGTTTTACCCATTTACTCTCAAAACACGCTTTCGTCCCACTTTATAAATAAATGCATACAACATTAGCTTTTCACACGAAACCACAACCACACCACATAGAGGTATCATGGTCATCCCGCCGTCAACAAACCAAGCCTCCATGGCACGCTCTGGGAGGTTGCACCGCCGAAGCAACGTCGACCCAGGGATACCCCGTCGCCCGCTCCCTGCCATCCATCCACATAGCCAAAGAGAGAGAGAGAGCCAGACGCAAGGACCACCTTCTAGGGCCACCACCCCGCAGCTCTCCAACCAACAGGGCACCACAAGCCACAGGCGTAAAACGATGATAGTGCCAGATCGAGGCCTGCCCGACCTAGATCTTGCGCACAACATGGCAAACGGGGGTGTGGAAGCAAAGAGCAACGAGCACAAAGGCAGCAGCGCCTTCACTACTGCCTACAAGCTGCGCTTCATACCAAACTAGGAAGGCTAAGCGATGAGTGCATCTTTTATCATGTTTTACCTTACATTATGTTTTTGCATTGGCGGTGATAGGGTTTTGGTAGTTTACCGTTCTTGCGCACACCTTTTATGTCGGTTTCACTAGGATTTCGGAATTAAAAGAGTTGATGGACAAGTTTATTAAAGTTGTTATTTTTGGGCACACATATGCTGACTAGAAGCAATAAAATACTTCCATACACATATCCACGCACCTAGTGAGAAAGGCAAAAGAGGAAACAATTAATCAAAACGAGACATTCCGAGGACTTAATGACCTACAACACGGGTAGCTGCCGCCATACTGTTGGAAATATGCCCTAGTGGCAATAATAAAGTTGTTGTTATTTATATTTCCTTGTTTATGATATTGTTTATTGTTCATGCTATAATTCTATGTATTGGAAACTAAATACATGTGTGGATAACGAAACAACACAGAGTTCCTCGTAAGCCGCTTCTACTATTTCGTTAGTCAAGCGATAGTTAAGGTTTCCTATACCATGGACATGTACGTCACTTGATAACGGGATCACTCCATTAGTGAATGATATGATGGATAAGACCCTCAATAATAGGCATAGCTTCTGATCGTAGTGTCTAGTTTGTTTGCTATCGCTTTATGTACATGTCAAGTATGATTTTCTTAGACCATGATATTATGTTACTCCCGAGTATCGGAAGAATAGCTTATGGACATCAAACATTACTCCGTAACTAGGTGATTATAAAGGTGGCTTTCAGGTATCTTCGATGGTGTCTGTTGGGTTGCATGATCAAGATTGGGATTTTTTTGCTTCGTGTGATGGAGTGTAAGATATCTCTGGGCCCCTCGGTAGTATATCATCCAAGTGCTAAGTGACTAAAATAGTTGGTCACATGGATCCTATACTACGGTGTGAGTCAATAGAACTTGCCGGTAATGATATTGAACTAGGTATAGTGATACCAATGATGAAATCTTGGGCAAGCAACATATCTGATACAAAAGGAATCGTATACTGGATTGATCGAGTCTTTGACAGTGTGGTTCAACTGAAAAGAACCTCATTGAATGTGTAGGAGTCATCATGGGCATACCAGTCACACTGATGGTTACTGATCAGAGAGTTGTCTCTATCATGTCTGCTATTCTCAAACTTGTCAAGTCACATACTTAACCTACGATGTCGCTAGTATTCGTTTGAGAATATGTATGGTGTGAACCAAATGTTACTTTAGAGTCTCAGATGAGATCCTTAATATCTCGAGGAGCTCCGAAATGGTTCGGAGGTAGAAAATTATATATGGCACTTCCTATTTTAGGGTTTTGGGTAAGTTCGGAATGTTCTATGTTAATGGAAGCTTCCAAAAGGTTCCCGTAGGGTACATGGTGGGACCCACCAGTGAGGTGGGGCCACATTGGCCCAAGAGGAGGCACCCCGATCATCATGGGCTAGGGCTCCACGACCAAAAGGGCCCAAGTGGCTGCCGGCTACCAAACCCTAGAAGGAGAAAGGGGGCGTGGGGGGGGGGGGGGGGAGAGTCCCTCTCTCCCTCCTTGCGCCGCTGGCCCTAAGGGATTGAGGAGGGGCAACCCTCCCTCCAAGTTGCCTATATAAGAGAGGGAGGGGTCTGGGTCACAACACCCTTGATTGTTGGTTGCACTCCTCCTCTCTTAACCAGAAACTCTCTCTATCTCATTGCACGGTGAAGCCCTGCTAAACTTTCTCCACCACTGATGTCTACGCACTTCTATTCTTGTAGACAGTTGTTGGGCCTCCAAGTGCAGAGGTTTGTAGAATAGCAGCAAGTTTTCCCTTAAGTGGATCACCCAAGGTTTATCGAACTCAGGAAGGAAGTGGTCAAAGGTATCCCCTCTCAAGCAACCCTGCAATCAAGATACAAGAAGTCTCTTGTGTCCCCAACACACCCAATACACTTGTTAGGTGTATAGGTGCACTAGTTCGGCGAAGAGATAGTGAAATACAAGTGGTATGGATAATTATAAGTGGTAACGGTGATAGAAAATAGCTTGATGGCGTGGAAGAGACTAAAGGCAAACTGAAATAAAGCTGGAAGCAAGCACACATGTAATAGATCTAATAGCAAACGGTGTATCAATGCTTAGAAACAAGGCCTAGGGATCATACTTTCACTAGTGAACACTCTCATATAAATATATTCTTCCTTATGATACTACGCTGAACTACTCTCCGGTTGGACACTCTAATCGATGGTAGGGCTATAACAGCACACCTCAAACTAAGCCTTTCCCATCTAGAAAACCCCACACTGTCACCTTGAGCACTAGATGGTTCCAACAAACACCACAATTTCATAAAGACATCCAACTCCAAATATAACTCATAACAAGTATTTGTTATCTCTAGCCTAAGTGCCACCATGGTGTGCACGCTGTCACTTTCACACACATGGGGAGATCAGAGATCTATTAAAGCACTTGAGTAGCAAGGTAGATCTATAGAATACAAGCTCATGATCACAATATGATCATGCATAGAGAGAGAGAGATGAACACATAGCTACCGGTAGAACCCTTAGCCTCGAGAGAGAACTACTCCCTCCTCATCATGGGAATCAGCAATGGTGATGGAGATGGTGGTGGAGATCGATGGAGATGGCTCTGGGGGCACTTCCCCGTCCTGGCAGGGTGCCGGAACAGAGACTTTCTGTCCCCCAAATCTCCCCTTCGGTGGCGGGGGCGCTATGGAAATTTTCGTGGGTTTCTGATTGACGATTTAGGGTTTATGCATCGGGAGGCTCTTATAGGTGCAAGAGGCAAGGTCGGTGGCCGGACAGGGGGCCCACACAATGCCCTGGCGCGGCCTAGGGTTGCCCGCGCCAAGGGGGGGTGTGGCCACCCTGTGGCCCCTCTCCGACTCTCCTTCTGGCTCCGTGAGTCTTCCGGTAAAATAGGAACTTTGGCTTTTGTCCCGTCCAATTCCCAGAATATTCATTTTCTGACTTTCCTGGAACCAAAAACAGCAGAAAACAGGCAACTGGCACTGTGGCTCTTGTTAATAGGTTAGTCCAAAAATTATATGAAAAGTACTCCAAAGTTGGAACAAAACACAAGAAAGTAGATAAAACCAAGCATGGAACATCAAAAATTATACATACATTGGCAATGTATCAACATCCCCAAGCTTAACTCCTGCTCGTCCTCGAGTAGGTAAGTGATAAAAAGAAAGAATAATTTTTGAGGTGACATGCACCATCAAAGACTTGATCAAAGTATTTGCAAAATATTCAAAGCTGGGATCATAGTACTTCAATCATAACATGAAAGACAAAGTTCTAGCAATAAGCAGAGAAACTATGATGCAACATGAAAAGGCACAAACAAAAGATTCATGAATAACAATGCTTTGCAAGACGTTTGTTTGTTTCACATAAAGAAAACATAGCATAATAGTATTCAGCTTGTCCCTCATAGAGTAGCAAATATAAATGCATAGGACACCTTCAAAGTTCATAAGAGTGACTAGATACAAATAGTTTAAAACAAGCAATATCAAGTTATGCATCAATCAACAAGTCTTGGGACAATGCACATAGAACTAAGAATGGCCACTATGCTCTCAAAGTAGGTGCATAAAGGTTGAAGATGGAGACTCAATATAATGGTGGAAGAAAGGCCTTTGTAAAAGGAAGTAGGGATTCAAGTCTCATAAAGAGCTTCCAAAAATTATGGTACTTATTAGCTTTCAGCTCTCATTGCCCCTATCATAAGCATCTTGAAGGTGATTAAGGTTAAAGTGACACAACTAAGAGGATATGTTTGACAAGTTATAAACCGAAATCTCATGCCCCTTACTTACGAAGACCGAACCTCATGCTACTCAACTTTAGTCACGAGTAAGCTCTTGTCATTTTAAGTACATGTGTATCATAAAGAACCGCCAATAGGGTACCCCTTGCACATGATACAGGAGCTATCCCATAATCAAAATGACATGGGAAGCGGACAATGAGCATCTCAGCGATCTTTTTATTTGCTATTTGCATAGGTTTTTATTGAGGATGCTTCATAGAGTGCTCATTATGGTGATGCTACAAGTTTCCACCATGATTAGGCATGGCTTAGGATAGCAGCCCAGATGTTTCTCTAACACACATACAAACTCCATGATCTTACAAGTTCCACTTTTATTTCACACCGCCGGGATCCATAAGCAAAAGAACATGATATCAACGGGGTACAAAGTACAAGTACAATGTTGAAAGCGTTCCCCATGAAACATGGTTCTGCTAATTTCAACTTATAAAGCGCAAGCATATATGCAACAAAGAAGGACCCAATGGTTCAAGTTTATTAGACGCAAAAAGTAAAGTGTGCCATCAAGTTCGTGAGAGCTTTAATCACTAGTTTTCTCATAACAAGTTTAATTTGGAAGGTAAACAAAAGCATGAATATACTTGGAATAGCATAAGATAGTAGGTAGGTATGGTGGACTCTTTGGAATAACTTGGTTTAGGGAGTTGGATGCATGAGTGGAACTCATACTTGGTTGTGGAGGCTAGCAAAAGACTGGGAGCGACAAACTAAGAGAACAATAATGGCCATAATCATGCAGAGCGACAAAACATCATTGATAAAAGCATAAAGTGAAAATACAAGTTGAAAACTAAAGGATCATAAAGACTATGGTGACTTGAGATAGTCATAACATGGTGTGAGCATGTGCCAAGTCAACCCAAATAAAGCACCAAAGGAGAATACCACTATACTATGCTTTAATATGCTAAAACAACGCATGATTCATCCAAGGCACATTAAGAAATCTCAATTGTTTATAACAAGTCATTCTACAGCAAAGAATACTAAGGATAAAGCCAAAAAAATATCAAGCATGGCATGACAAAGCATAGGCCACAGTCAAAAACAAGCTCTCTTTACCACTTAAGCATGAACTTTCCTACTCTTTTCCAAACCAAACCAAACTATTTAAAAACCAATGTATGAAAGAGGGGTCCAACCAATTTATTCAGAAAACTAAGCAAACAAAAGCAAACGAAAAACCAAAACAAAAACGAAAAAGAAGACGCTCCAAGAACAACACAACTTTGCATGAAACAATAAAAATGAAGCGTTTGGAAGAAACCTGGATTTTTATTGATGAAGAAGGGGATGCCTTGGGCATCCCCAAGCTTTAACGCTTGTACTTCTTGGATATTTCTTGGGGTGACACGCGTGGCATCCCCAAGATTGAGCTTTAGTCCATCCTTCATATCATTACTCATTCCTTCTATACACCTGAAATTTTTCCTTCATACAAAACTTCACACAATCTTTATTAGCAACATTAGTGCACTCAAGATAATAGGTCGTAAGGTTCAGTTCTAACACCAAATAAACTTCCATTAGAACACTATCTACTGAAGCACTTCCCTCAAAAATCTCAATTCCCCAAAAGAACTCAAAAAGGAACCAACAAGAAGCAAATGCAGAAAATGGTAGAAATCTGTCAAAACAGACCAACAGGTAAAGACAAATTTTTTCGAAGACCTTATGTTGCTCAAATCAAAAAGTGTTGAACTAACGAAAGTTAGATAACAACCTGGGGCATAAGAAAAAAAATTCATGCCTCAAAAGGACGTACAGAGATTTTACACAAATTTTTACGGTGAAGCACAGAAATCTGTTTCGGGACAGCAACTTTCCCAATCATTACTTCTCTCTCATTAGAGGTTACTCTTGGCACAAAAAGCAAATAAAAAGAATAAGGAGCGGTTATTACAGAGGTACTCCCTCCGTCCCAAAATGTAAGGCATCTAAGTTTTAGCCAAAAGTCAACATCTTCTAAGTTTGACCAAGTTTATACAAAAACATATGAATATCTACAATATCAAATGGACATTTTGAGAAACTATACTTTCTGGTGAATCTATTGATATTGATTTGGTATTGTGAATGTTTATATTTTTATGTATTAACTTGGTCAAACTTAAAATATGTTGACTTTTGACTAAAGCTTAGGCGCCTTACATTTTGGGACGGAGTGAGTAATAACTTCCAAGACTCATCTAAAACTTTTGGGTTATCTCCCAATAAGTACTTTTCTTTTACGCCTTTAAGTTAGGCATGATAGTTTGAGAAGATGCTCATATAAGAAATATGAATTGAAGTAAAAGAGAGCATCAAGAAGCAAATTCAAAACATATTTAAGTCTAACCCACTTCCTATGCATAGGAATCTTGTAAAGAAACAAGTCATGAAAGCACAAAGCGACAATCATAGAAAAGCAAAAAAAGTGCAACTTCAAGACTTTCAACATAAAGAGGGGAAACCTAATATTATTGAGATACATAAAACCATGTTTCCTTCTCTCATAATAACTTTCAGTAGCATCATGAATAAAATTAACAATATAACTATCACATAAAACATTCTTATCATGAGCCACATGCATATAATAATTATTACTCTCCACATAAGCATAGTCATTCTTATTAATTATGGTCGGAGAAAATTCAACAAAATAGCTATCATTATTATTCTCATCACCATAGTCATCAAATATAGGAGGCATATTGTAATCATAATTAATTTTCTCCTCAATAGTAGGTGGACTGAAAATATCATACTCATCATTGTAATCATCATATATTGGAGGTTTGGTATCATCATAAGCAATAGAATAGCTATCTTCCAAAGCTGGGGAACTAAAAAGATCATTTTCATAAAAACTAGCTTCCCCAAGCTTAGACTTTTCCATAGCATTAGCAATAATGGTGTCCAAAGAATTCATACTAACAACATTGCTATTAGCATGCAAATAAAGTTCCATAGGTTTTTTAATTTTTTTCTTCAAACACTTCATGTCCTAACTCAAGATAAATACTATAAAGCTCTCTAACTTTTTTGTTGTTTTCCATTAAGCCTAACTAGTGAAAACAAGAAACAAAAAGACAAAATTGCAGAATCTAAAGGAAATAACTTCGAGCACTCACACCGGAGGATGTGAGTACCTTTTACCTTACCTCCCCGGCAACGGCGCCAGAAAAATGCTTGATGGCTCAATGCATGGCGCCCATAAAAATGCTTGATGGCGGTCTTGATGTAGAGCTCGTTGGGAACCCCAAGAGGAAGGTATGATGAGCACAGCAGCAAGTTTCTCTCAGTTATGAAACCAAGGTTTAATCGAACTAGTAGGAGCAAGGAAACACCCCAAAGGTGTTACTAGCTGAGCTTTGGCAGGGCGCACTACCGGTGCTAGTAGCAACGTGGAGACCTGCACAACACAACCACAGAACTTTGTCCCCAACTTGCGATGAGGTTGTCAATCTCACCGTGTTTTGTGGAAAACAAAGGATTAAACGTATCGAATGGAAAGAAGTAAAAGTTTGCAGAAAGTAAACACAAAGCAGTAAACAGTTTGTAGATTGTATGTAAAAGACAAGGACCGGGATCCATAGTTCACTAGAGGTGGCTCTCCTTAGATAGATAACATGTTGGGTGAACAAATTACAGCGGGGCAATTGACAAACATCGAGAAAGCTATACATGCATATACTAATCATCTTGACTCCTTTGAGACTTGATTGGGTATTACAACATTATACATAGACCGCCATCCAACTGCATCTATGACTAATAATCCACCTTCAGGTTATCATCCGAACCCCCTCCAGTATTAAGTTGCAAGCAACAGATTATTGCTTTACAAACTGCGTGTAAAGTAAACAATACGATTGTTCTATGAACAAAGGATTGTTGTTTTCTCCCTAGTAGCAACAGCACATCTAGTACCTTAGAGATTTTTGTCACTTCCCCAGATTACCAGAGGCATGAACCCACTATCGAGCATAAATACTAACTCTTGGAGTTGCTAGCATCTACTTGGCCAAGATAGCTACTAACAACGGAAAGCATGCAAGATCACAAATAACAAAGACATGATAGAATCAATAATTAATCTGAAATAGCATCTCAATATCCATCGGATCCCCGCAAACACAACATGTATGAATACAAATAGATGATCTTGATCATGAACGGAGCTCACAAGATCTAGACATGAAAGCACAAAGGAGGAGAACCAGCCATCTAGCTACTACATGGATCCGTAGTCCAAGGATGAACTACTCATGCATCACACCGGAGGCTTGCATGGTGATGAAGAAGGCCTCCAGGGTGAATTCCCCTCTCCGGCAGGGTGCCGGGAAGAGCTTCCGATCCCTCCCAATCTAGGGATGGAGATGACGGTGGCTACAGACTCTTTCGTGGATTTTTTGATCGGGCACTTAGGGTTTTTGTCCCGAGGGCAATATATAGGCGGAAGGAGAGGCCGAGGGGGTGCCGAGAGCGGCCACACCACCCCCTGGCATGGGCCAGGCCTGGCCGCGCGGCCAGGTGGTGTGGTGGCCCCTGGCCCCTCTCCATCTCGTATTCTGGCACTTGATGACATCCGGAAAAATAGGCACTTTGGCTTTTGTCCCGTCTAATTCCGAGAATATTCATTTTCTGACTTTCCTAGAACCAAAAACAGCAGAAAACAGGCAACTAGCATTGTGGCTCTTGTTAATAGGTTAGTCCAAGAAATCATATGAAAAGTACTCCAAAGTTAGAAAAAAACACAGGAAAGTAGATAAAACCAAGCATGGAACATCAAAAATTATAGATACATTGGCAATGTATCAACCACCATAGTAGTGCTACTGTTGTGCTATCAGATTCTCGTGGAGATCTCCACCATATCTTGTATGATCAATAAGGAGGCGACGACGTCATAGTGGAACGTGTGGATACCGCGGAGGTGACGTCGATTCGGTACACGGATCTCGAAGTTTAAGATCTACTGCAGTTTGAACCGTTGCAAGTGATCAACTACATAACACATGATCTCTAGATCGTTAACACTCATGCTCTTCAAGGGTAAGTAGATTAGATATATTCAACTTATTACTTGCATCTAGTAGATTGGATCTTGAGGGGTTCTCTCTTGTATTCCATAGGAATTTTTTCCATGCAACGAACCCATCTGTGGTATCAGTGTTAGATCTATGCATAGGTGTACTATACGAGTAGAACACTATGATGTAGTGGGCGTTGATAATCATGTTATTACCCTCCTGCGTGTACTAGTAGATTCTTGTGGTACAGTTTATGAAGTGTCTCGGACGAACTTTATGTGTAAGCTTACGCGAGACTGGTTCCACGATAGACATGCAACTTGTATCGAATAAGTGGTTGGCGAGTGTCTGTCTCTCTTTCTATAGTTTGCATATCTTTTGCAATGGAGGGCCCGAAGGGGTGTAATAGAGATAACTTGTTTATCACCGTTGTGGTTTATGCGTAGCAAGCACGGTTATTCCTACTAGTAAAGGCCCAAACAACATAAAACATGCCACAATAAAGTAGAGGCGTCTAACTTGTTTTTGCAGGGGCATGTGATGTGATATGGATAAGTTGTGATAATGATTATGTTTGATGTGTGATATGTGATCATGTTTGTAATAATTACCATGACTTGCATGTTGATGAGTTTGACAACCGACTAGAGATTAGATGGTTGTGTTTATTTGTATGGCATGCGCGCAAATGTTTATGCTCCATGTAAATTGCTTTACTTTATCGCTAGTGTATCAATAGTAGTTGAATCAACAAGACGGTGGAAGCAACCATGTTCTTGGCGCCATGCTAGTGATGATGATGATCAAGCTTTGTGAAGATGGAGATCAAAGGCACAAGAATAAAGGTCATGGCATATCACATATTAAACTTCATCTCATGTTTATCCCTTTCAGTATCTTATTTTTCTTAAGATTAGATTGCAACGGTAGCATTATAAGATGATTCCTCACACTAAAATATCAAGATAAAATTGTTCATCCATAGTTGGCACCATTGCGAAAGTTTGTCATTTCGAAACATCTTGTGATGATTGGGTGTGATAGATTCTACATCCACATACAACAGGAGTAAGCCATGCTGCTCACGCGGAAAACTATGGTTAGCTTGACAAGCCTAGAAAGTATAGACGTGGACTTAGAACACATCAAACCGAAATTTTAAACATGAGTCATATGAATGATATGATCAATATATTGATGTTCAGCATTGAAGCTACTCCAACTCACGTGATGATAGGACTTGGGTTAGTGAATTTGGATCATATGTCACTAAGAAACTAGAGTACTGTTGAGTTTAATGGGAGTTCACTTAGAAATTGTTTTACTTGAACCAATTATCATGACCATAGTATAAACTAAAGTACTTGCAAACATTTGATGTACATGTCTAAGTCACAAGCTCAATTCAACTTCAACGCGTTCCTAGAGAAATAAAGCTAAAAGATGGTGGGTCTAACTTCACCAACTGGCACTGCAACTTGAGGATTATCCTCACTGGCATGAAGAAGTCCTATGTGCTAGAGAAAGCGTTAGGTGACCCTTTTGATGAGTATGTGTCTCAGGATGAGCATAATGTCTATGACACTAGCAATGATGATCACACTCTGGTTTGGTGCACGATCCTCCAATCACTAGAGACCTAACTCTAGAACTGTTTTGAACTGACAAACACATTTGAGATGGTTGAGGAGCTCAAAACTATGTTTGAGACCCAAACCCGTGCGGAAAGATATGAGATCTCTGACAAGTTCTTCTCTACAAGGATGGAGGAGCATGGTTCTGTCGGTGAGAACGTCATTAAGATGATAGGTTATGTCCAACATTTTGAAGCTATGGAATGCAAGATCCCGAAGGATCTCATGACAGATAGGATCTTGAAGTCACAGCCACCAAGCTACAAACTGTTTCTACTGAACTACAACATGACGGGGGCAAGCAAGTTGCCATATGAACTCGCATCTATGCTAAAGGCCACAGAGGTGGACATCAAGCGTGATCACCAAGTGTTGATGGTAAAGAAGACTACTGGTTTCAATAAGGCTAAGGGAAAGAAGGGAAACTTCAAGAAGGGTGCCAAGTCTATTGCGATCCTGCGAAGAAGCCCAAGCATGTACCAGAGACAAACACCATGTGCTTTTACTGCAAGGGAGAAGGTCAATAGAAGCGCAACTGCTCAAAGTACTTGGCGGATAAGAAGGCTGGCAACATCAACAAAGGTATATGATATGCATGTTATTGATGTGTACCTTACTAGTGCTCGTAGTAGCACCTGGGTATTTTATACTAGTTCAGTTGCTAACATTTGTAACTCGAAACAGGAGCTGCAGAATAAACGACACCTAGCAAGAGATGAAGTGACGATGCGCGTCTACTTTCAGAATAAACAGAAGTTGATGTAGTCATCATTGGCACGCTTCCTATACGTCACGCTTCCTATACGTCTACCTTCTGGATTAGTTTTAAACCTTAATAATTGTTATTTAGTGCTTACATTGAGCATGAACATTATATCTGGATCTTGTTTATTACTACAGGACGGTTATTCATTCAAGTCTTAGAATAAAGGTTGTTCGATTTATATGAATAATATCTTTTATGGTCATGCACCCGATGTGAATGGTGTATTTCTGTTGAATCTCGATCTAGTGATACATATGTTCATAATGTTAATGCTAAAAGATGCAAAGTGAATGATGATACTTCCACGTACTTGTGGCACCATCGTCTAGGTCATATTGGTGTAAAACACATGAAAAGGCTCCATAGTGATGAACTCTTGGAGTCACTTGATTTTGAATTATTTGATGAAGGGAATATGCCCAAGAGGCAATAATAAAGTGGTTATTATCTTATTCCTTGTTTATATTAAATGTTTATTTTGCATGCTATAATTGTATTAATTTGGAAAGATTAATACATGTGTGTTTAATAAACAAAAAGAAAGTTCCTAGTTATGCCTCTATTATAAACTAGCTCGTTGATTAACAAGATGATCAAGGTTTCCTGATCATGGACATTGGATGTTGTTAATAATGAGGTCACAACATTAGTGGAATGATGTGATGAACATTCATCCTAAGTATAGCATTACGGTCAAGGTCATTGTGTTTATATTGCTAAGAATGCAATGGTTTGAACTCTCTCCGAAAGATATGATCGAGCTACTCACTCGAGATCCCCTCTTGATAGTACGGTTATCTATCCTAAACCTGGTCTCCCGACTACCAACATGAGACCAGCAAAAGGGAAAACCTATCAAGAATATACTTTTGCCTTGAGAAAACCACTTGAGCACGACACCTTTCTTGATTGCCCTTCCACACACTCGCTTGATGAAGACTTGACATATGCTCCCCCATACACCATGGGGAAGCCTCTTCTTTGACCTTGTCTTCGTCGATCCATAACCACTCATATGACTCCAAAAAGGCCCAAGGCCCTTGGACAATGCTTCTTCTTCTTCATTTCTTCCACCTTGAATCCAACACATGGTCCAAGCAAAGCCAATGGTTAAATCCTACAGGTGCAACTCAATGCAAACATTAGTCCATAGAGATTTTTATTAATTACCAAAACCATACATGGGGCCCACATGCTCTTTCACCTTTCATCGTCGATCTTCACCCTTTATTAATGGATTTCGCCTTGCTCACGGAATTTGTATGGAGTATATAGCTTGAATAACTTGGATGATGGTGTAGTGCTCCTTCTCCTCTTCGAAACAAGCTAAAGAACACTAAAATACAAGTTCGAATGCAAAAGTTATGCACTAAACGGTGCAGAAGATGAAGTTGTTCTGTATGGGGGTGGAGACTCCGGTATGAAGTCACTAACACTAGTGAATCCAGTCCTAGGCCAGAGACTCCAGCTTGGAAGATTCCAGAATGTCAAGAACTCATCTGGGACGCGTTTTGGACGAACAAACTGGAACCAAACCTCAAATTGATGGGGAAAATCAAGGAATTAGGCTATAAAAACGCAGGGGAAGGTAGATCAACAAGTTTAGCAAGTAATCCATGGATCAAAACCTACCAAAACTCACTCAAATCACATATCGACCCAAAACATGAAATTGGGCTGTTTTTTGGAATTTTTTGAATTTATGGGGAAAACAACAAATAGATGAGAAATCTTTGGCAACCAAAAGCTGCTGATACCACTTGATAAGGGTCAACCTCAAGGGTGGCCCGATCTTCACGGATCTCTTGGTCAAATCGAGGGAGAACGCGAGGAAAGGGGAGAAGGTAGTGGAAGCGAACACAGACCTCACGAAGAACACGATGAACACACACCAACACAACATGATACAAGACATATTGCTCCCGAACGGCGGCCACCAGTCCGATAGAATCCCTCCAAGGAAAGATCGGTCAACGTGCTCCCATCAATCCACATCAGTGAGGGAAGAGCACATTGGGGAGGATCTTGACAACTACACTCGTGATCACACAAGATGTAGGCCTTGTACAACGATGGATGCACTATGAAAAATCCAACGAGGTTGGTGACGATAGTCAGTCCCCTTTGTAAAGGGGGTGAGGTAAAACTAGATATTCCACAAAGGGGCTGTCTTGTAGTCTATCATCTATGCCTAGGGTTACAATAAGGAGGTGGGGGCCTATATATAGGCCAGCCACTTAACAAGGAATAGTTTGGGGATTAAACTAGGGTTCTGGATGGAATAGGGGGGTACATGGGCCGAAGGCCTAGCTATGGCCATGTAGGCCCAATACTTAGGCCAAAGACTCTAAGGATTGAAGGTCGGAGACTCCGGTGTGGCCAGAGACTCCGATGTGGACTCCGGTGTGCTTGCTGTAGCTCTTGGTATTTGGGCCAAAGTCCTGGACGGAGTCCTCGGGCAGAGATTCCAGGGTTCGAGGGCCAGAGACTCATGTGCTGCTTTAGCAGCTTCTTCCTCCTCCTCTTCCAAGCCTTCTTCTTGTTTGGCTTGATGCTCCGAGCTTCCTCCCTTACCTCCATACTTGTCGGTATGAACCTATCATGATTATGGGACGTAGTATGAAGTAGTATACCATCCAAAAGGGTAGGAAGTGGGCTCTCATATAGGATACGATTAACCTTTGGAGTCCATGCCGACTAGGCATAAGTTGGAGACCTTGATGTGGAAACAATTGTACGTCAGGCTACATCACCCATGGTAGGCCCGCGACTCCTCACGTTCTCGGGATGGGTCCAACACGCCAATCGGAGTGGAGACTGTGTGTAGTACCTCGAAAGAGGCCAGTTGGGTCCTGCCACAACTAAGGGACCACTTTTATGGGGAGCGCCCATTTAAAGCGTACCTTCGAAGGCTGCGGGACATCGGATTCCCTTGATCGTTTCTTTCCTTCTCAAGCCACACACACAGCTCTATCACCTTCCCTCTCAGTCTCGGCGAGTCACCATGCCATGTCGGGACTTACCAAGGTCTGCCACCGCGCCCCTCTGAACCGCCGCCCGCTCTCCCTATTCCCTAAGGTCACTTGACAGTCGGTCGAACTGAGGGGAGGTCTTCGAGGCGGAGGAGGAAGGTAGGTTGAGTTCGAGGGAGGGGAGCTTAAGGAGAGAACGACCCTCCTGAGGGTTCTTACATGGCCGTGTGGCCTCACTTGGCCAGCTTCGAGTTCTTTGTGACGTTGGTTCGAGATCTTGACGGCACTCTAGAGCTCCCTATAGTGGTCGTCAAAGCCTTTGGGGTCTACTTTCCCCGTCGCATGGAGATGCGGGTCGAGGGCTGCTGCCCACAGCTTCACCGTTTTTTCCTCGCCAAACATGGAAAGCCACCACCATCGAGCCACCATCCCTGCCGGGGAGATAAGGTAAAAGGTAATCACATCCTCCGATGTGAGTGCTCGAAGTTATTTCCTTTAGATTCTGCAATTTTGTCTTTTTGTTTCTTGTTTTCACTAGTTACGCTTAATGGAAAACAACACCAAATTAGAGATCTTTATAGTATTTATCTTGAGTTAGGACATGAAGTGTTTGAAGAGAAAATTTAAAAACCTATGGAACTTTATTTGCGTGCTAATAGCAATGTTATTAGTATGAATTCATTGAACACCATTATTGCTAATGCTATGGAAAAGTCTAATCTAGGGGAAGCTAGTTTTTATGAAAATGATATTTTTAGTTCCCCAGCTTTGGAAGATAGCTATTCTATTGCTTATGATGATACCAAACCTCCTATATATGATGATTACAATGATGAATATGATATTTTCAGTCCACCTACTATTGAGGAGAAAATTAATTATGAATACAATATGCCCCCTATATTTGATGATTATGGTGATGAGAATAATAATGATAGCTATTTTGTTGAATTTGCTCTCACTATAATTAATAAGAATGACTATGCTTATGTGGAGAGTAATAATTATTATATGCATGTGGATCATGATAAAAAAGTTTTATGTGATAGTTATATTGTTAATTTTATTCATAATGCTAGTAAAAGTTATTATGAGAGAGGGAAACATGGTTTTATGCATCTCAACAATATTAAGCTTCCCCTCTTTATGTTGAAAGTCTTGAAGTTGCACTTGTTTTTCTTTCCTATGCTTGTTGCTTTGTGCTTTCATGATTTGTTTCTTTACAAGATTCCTATGCATAGGAAGTGGGTTAGACTTAAATGTGCTTTGAATTTGCTTCTTGATGCTCTCTTTTACTTCAATTCATATTTCTTATGTGAGCATCTTCTCAAACTATCATGCCTAACTTAAAGGCGTAAAAGAAAAGTACTTATTGGGAGATAACCCAAAAGTTTTAGATGAGTCTTGGAAGTTAATTACTTCTATAATAACCGCTCCTTATCCTTTTTATTTGCTTTATGTGCCAAGAGTAACCTCTAATGAGAGAGAAGTAATGATTGGGAAAGTTGCTGTCCCAAAACAGATTTCTGTGCTTCACCGTAAACATTCGTGTAAAATCTCTGAACGTCTTTTTGAGGCGTAAATTTTTGTGCTTCTGCCCCAGGTTGTTATCTAACTTTCGTTAGTTCAACACTTTTTGATTTGAGCAACAGAAGGTCTTCTAAAAAATTTGTCTTTACCTGCTGGTCTATTTTGACAGATTTCTGCCATTTTCTGCATTTGCTTCTTGTTGGTTCCTTTTTTAGTTCTTTTGGGGAATTGAGATTTTTGAGGGAAGTGCTACAGTATCTTGTGTTTTAATGGAAGTTTTATTGGTGTTAGAACTGAACCTAAATACTTATTATCTTGAGTGCACTAATGTTGCTAATAAAGATTGTGTGAAGTTTTGTATGAAGGAAGAATTTCAGGTGTATGGAAGGAATGAGTAATGAGATGATGGATGGACTAAAGCTCAAGCTTGGGGATGTCACGCGTGTCACCCCAAGAAATATCCAAGAAGTACAAGCGTCAAAGCTTGGGGATGCCCAAGGCATCCCCTTCTTCATCAATAAAAATCCCAGGTTTCTTCCAAACGCTTCATTTTTATTGTTTCATGCACAGTTGTGTTGTTCTTGGAGCGTCTTCTTTTTTTTTTTTCTTGGTTTGCTTAGTTTGATGAATAAATTTGTTGGACCCCCTCTTTCATACATTGGTTTTCAAATAGTTTGGTTTGGTTTGGAAAAGAGTAGGTAAGCTCATGCTTAAGTGGTAAAGAGAGCTTGTTTTTGACTGTGGCCTATGCTTTGTCATGCTATGCTTGATATTGTTTTGGCTTAATTCTTAGTATTCTTTCCTGTAGCATGACTTGTTATAAACAATTGAGATTGCTTAATGTGCCTTGGATGAATCATGCTTTGTTTTAACATATTAAAGCATAGTATAGTGGTATTCTCCTTTGATGCTTTATTTGGGTTGACTTGGCACATGCTCACACCATGTTATGACTATCTCAAGTCACCATAGCCTTTATGATCCTTTAGTTTTCAACTTGTAGTATCACTTTATGCTTTGATCAATGATGCTTTGTCGCTCTACATGATTATGGCCATTATTGCTCTCTTAGTTTGTCGCTCCCAGTCTTTTGCTAGCCTCCACAACCAAGTATGAGTTCCACTCATGCATCCAACTCCTTAAACAAAGTTATTCCAAAGAGTCCACCATACCTACCTACTAGCTTATGCTATTCCAAGTATATTCATGCTTTTGTTTACCTTCCAAATTAAACTTGTTATGAGAAAACTAGTGATTAAAGCTCTCACGAACTTGATGGCACACTTTACTTTTCTTGCCCTTAATAAACTTGAACCATTGTGTCGTCTATGTTGTATATGCTTGCACTTATTTGTTGGGAATTTGCAGAACCATGCTGTCATGGGGAACACTTTCAACATTGCACTTGGTACTTTGTACCTAGTTGATATCATGCTCTTTTGTATATGGATGTCGTCGGTGTGAAATGAAAGGGGAGCTTGTAAGTCCATGGAGTTATGTATATGTGTTAGAGAAACGCCGGGCCGCTGATCTAATCCATGCTGACATGGTGGAAACCTGCAGCGTAACCATAATGAGCTGTCTATGAAGCATTCTTCTTATAAAAAAAGAGTCCTATATTGAGAAAAAAGAGAAAAATAAAAAAAATGAGATTATGAAAAGAGGAAAGAGAGAAAAAAGCACCATATTACCATGGTAAATAAGAAGAATGCTGAGATGCTTGTTGTCTGCTTGCCTTGTCATTTTGATATGGGGATTCTTCCGTATCATCGGGCAAAGGGTACCCCGTTGGCGGTTCTCTATGATACACATGTACTTATGATGACAAAAACTTATCGGTGACTAAACTTGAGTAGCATGAGGAGCGGCCCTCGTATACAAGGGACATGAGATTTCTGACTTATACTTCGTCAAGCATGTACATCATAGTGTGTTCACTTTAACCTTAATCACTTCAAGATGCTTATGATAGGGGCAATGAGAGCTGAAAGCTATAAGTGCCATAATTTTTGGAAGCTCTTTATGAAACTTGAATCTCTGCTTCCTTCTATGAAGGCCTTTCTTCCACCATTACATTGAGTCTCCACCTTCTACCTTTATGCACTTACTTTGAGATCATAGTGGCCATTCTTAGTTCTATGTGCATTGTCCCAAGACTTGTTGATTGATGCATACCTTGATATTGCTTGTTTTAAACTATTTGTATCTTGTCACTCTTATGAACTTTGAAGGTATCCTATGCATTTATATTTGCTACTCTATGAGGGACAAGCTGAATGCTATTATGCTATGTTTTCTTTATGTGAAACAAATAAACGTCTTGCAAAGCATTGTTATTCATGAATCTTTTGTTTGTTCCTTTTCATGTTGCAACATAGTTTCTTTGTCTTATTGCTAGAACTTTGTCTTTCATGTTATGATTGAAGTACTATGATCCCAGCTTTGAATGTTTTACAAAATACTTTGATAAAGTTTATGATGGTGCATGTCACCTCAAAAATTACTCTTTCTTTTTAATACTTACCTACTCGAGGACGAGCATGAGTTAAGCTTGGGGATGTTGATACATTGCAAATGTATCTATAATTTTTGATGTTCCATGCTTGGTTTTATCTACTTTCTTATGTTTTGTTCCAACTTTGGAGTACTTTTCATACACTTTCTTGGACTAACCTATTAACAAAGAGCCAGAGTGCCAGTTGCCTGTTTTCTGCTGTTTTTGGTTCCAGAAAGTCAGAAAATGAATATTCTCGGAATTGGACGGGACAAAAGCCAAAGTTGATATTTTACCGGAAGGGATCAAGTGCCAGAATACGAGACGGAGAGGGGCCACAGGGTGGCCACACCACCCCATGGTGCTGGTCCCCCTGGCCGCGCCAGGGCATGGTGTGGGCCCCCTGGCCGGCCACCGACCTTGCCTCTTTCGCCTATATATTCCCCTCGAGGCAAAAACCCTAGATCGTCAAGCCTCCAGTCACGAAAAGTTCCACAGCGCCGCCGCCACCGAAGGGGAGATTTGGGGGATAGAAAGTCTCTGTTCCGGCACCCTGTCGGGACGGGGAAGTGCCGTCAGAGCCATCTCCATCGATCTCCACCGCCATCTCCATCGCCGTTGTTGATTCCCATGATGAGGAGGGAGTAGTTCTCTCTCGAGGCTAAGGGTTCTACCGGTAGCTATGTGTTCATCTCTCTCTCTATGCATGATCATATTGTGATCATGAGCTTGTAATCTATAGATCTACCTTGCTACTCAAGTGCTTTAATAGATCTCTGCTCTCCCCATGTGTGTGAAGTTGACAGTGTGCACACCATGGTGGCACTTAGGCTAGAGATTACATATACTTGTTATGAGTTATATTTGGAGTTGGATGTCTTTATGAAATTGTGGTGTTTGTTGGAACCATCTAGTGCTAAAGGTGATAGTGTGGGGTTTTCTAGATGGGAAAGGCTTACTTTGAGGTGTGCTGTTATAGCCCTACCAACGATTAGAGTGTCCAACCGGTGAGTAGTTAAGAGTAGTATCATAAAGAGAAGATATTTATATGAGAGTGTTCACTAGTGAAAGTATGATCCCTAGGCCTTGTTTCTAAGCATTGATACACCGTTTGCAATTAGATCTATTACACGTTTGCTTGCTTCCATCTTTATTTTGTTTTGCCTTTAGTCTTTTCCCACGTCAACCACACGCCAGCAAGCTATTTTCTATCACCGTTACCACTTATAATTATCTATACCACTTGTATTTCACTATCTCTTCGCCGAACTAGTGCACCTATACACCTGACAAGTGTATTGGGTGTGTTGGGGACACAAGAGACTTCTTGTATCTTGATTGCAGGGTTGCTTGAGAGGGGATACCTTTGACCACTTCCTCCCTGAGTTGGGTAATCCACTTAAGGGAAAACTTGCTGCTGTTCTACAAACCTCTACACTTGGAGGCCCAACAACTGTCTACAAGAATAGAAGTGCGTAGACATCAGAGTGCTTGAGAAACCTTTAAACAACAGTATATCAAGCCATGACAGACCCATGTCTACCTCATTGTCCAAAACCCTAGCATTAAGTTAATAGTGGAACCATTCCTATTTCTATACAGACAATGGAAAGGTATCTCTTGGTCAAATAAAGTTTCTAAGAGATAATTATATTACCAGTTGAGAGAGTGTATTGATAAGAGCCTTGCCCATTTTGTTCTCTTAGATCTAATAGAAATCTAGACCCATGAACCAACAACTCTAGGAGGTAATTATAATATCTCACTCTAAGTTGAGTTATCAACCCTACTCCTATATTTAGAGGTAGTGTCCTTAAACCTTGATATTTCCATATTCATAATAAGATATGAGTCTATTAAGCCTTCCCAAGACTCATGGCCATTATTTGGACATGAATATTTTCATTTCCAAATTAATGATTGATATTCATGCATAATGACTTAACCAAGATTGTTTTATGGTAGTTCTAAACCCCACAAACTCAGTAGAGTTTGATTAGGGAAAACCACTAAATATGGAGAACCATGAAACTCAAATCATCATATTATAAACCACAAGGTTTAATACCTTATAATGAATATATATATATATAATTCCTTTATGGGGTTAAGTATGAATCGGATTCTATATACATCAATAAACATTTCAAACTAGTACCATCAAGATTATCAAGTGAAAACATAATCATTTTTATGAAATCCTATTATAAGAAACAAATCCCTAAAAACCCTAATCCCCATTAATGTTTCCAAATGAAAAGGACATTTCTTATAATTATGGATATTTTTAATGCACAATAAGAAATGATGAGAAGGGGGTCATACTTGCTTTATACAATAATATTCATGACCTACAAATTCTCTTAATATTTGAATCCTTGAAGAAATTCATATTTGAAATGGTTTTGTAAAAACCAAATACAGAAAATAGAAAACGTTAAAGAAAAGGAAAAAGTAGTGCAGCAGCTTCGGCCTGTGGCCCAGCAAGCCTTGCACTTACCTAACGCCCGCGTGCAGCCACAGCAACCCTTTGCTCGCTCCACCATGGCCCAACAGCAGCCCAACCTAGGTACCCTTTCGCTCTCTCTGTCAAGTGGGGCCCATGTGAGGAGAAAACCGTCGTTCTTGTCTTCCTCCGCATGGTCGACACACCGCCTGCGAGCCACGTTGCCGCCGCAATCCTGGACCGCTCGGACACGATTGATTCACCCAGAGCCCCGTCTAAGTCGTCAGGCATCCGCTAGCTGGACAAGTTCACAGCGATTCATGCCCAAATCGAGCTCCTACATCACCGATGTATCTCGGCCATCGCCTCCGTCGTGATGTTGCCACTAACGCCGACTAGACCTAGAAATAGACCGCGGAGATCTGCATCAACGTTCTTATCCATCCGTACCCTCTCTATTCCTCTCTCTCGCTCTCTGTCCTCCGCAAATCCACCGAAGCCACCGCTGGCGAGCTCCGGCTAACCATTGATGTAGGCCATCTCGGTGACCTTGGAGTAGTACGAAAGAAGCGTCGTGCTCTGTGGATCCTCTGGGTGGAATACAACAACAAGTGGAGCTCGGTGGAAGCTGAATTTCATCGTTCCCTTCTGTCGGTGATCGTCGGATTTCTTGATCATGTACTCATCTCCGACCACCATCATCGCCATCGACCATGCAGAAATGCTTAGGGTAAGCATACGCATCTCTAACCTTATTTTCCCTTCCTAGTTTTAGCCCCATCTCGAGTTTGTCACTTGGCCGGTGAGCGCCGTCGTAGGTGCTCATCGTTGTCACTATTCCGGTGACCTTAATGGGGCAGCGCCACCACCAGTAGGTTCACCTCGCTCTCCTCTTTCAAACCACACCAACCGAGCCTACCAAAACCCTCCCAATCACCACCTTCGTTCATCATCCAAACGTCACCGGCGGGGTGACGTCATCGCGACGTCATGCTGGCATCACCCTCGGCCACCTCAGCCCGTTTGACCAGTCCACGCCGACGTGGCATATGCCCCACACGTCTGTGTCTTGGGCTAGGCTAGGTTTTGGTGTAAAAAGTTTAGTACGAGGCTGACGTCAGCAATAATGCAATAAATCATTTAGTTATTCTATTGTAATAAATCTAGAAAATGATTAAATCTTGTTAATTCAATATCTTTTGTTTTATAATTCAAAAAAATATATAAAATATATCAAAATGTTCAAACAAATAAACTCTATAATATAAACCTATTATTATACCTTGTTCTCTAACTTAAATAAAATAATTATTATTAATTAGTAAATACCCTATTAAGGATAAATCTTTTAAAAAGGTTTATTTTATTATTAAAATTCATAAAAATAAGTATAAGGTATTAAAATCCTTAGAAAAAAATATACATTTATAAATTTATTTTATAGGTTTTTGTGTCACTTAACTATATATTATTATTTATTAAGTCTTTATAAGGTGATAAAACTTATAAAAATCATATCTTATTATTTAAAAATCTCAAAAATATATATACTATACCAAAATGATCACAAAAATAAAAACTACAAATTAAAAATATCATCTATCACATTTGAGCTAAAATAAAAGAAAATATTTACTAAGTCTTATTAAAGCCATTTTCCTCGACATAGTTATCCATCCCTACCCTCTCTATTCCTCTCTCTTGTTCTCTATCCTCCACAAATCCACCAAAGCCGCCGCCAGCGAGCTTCGGCTAACCATTGATGTAGGCCATCTCGGTGACAGTGGAGTAGTCCGGAAGAAGCGCCGTGCTCTGTGGATCCTCTTGGTGGAATACAACAACAAGGGGAGCTCGGTGGAAGCTGAATTTCATCGTTCCCTTCCGTCGGTGATCATCGGATTTCTTGATCGTGTGCTCATCTCCGACCACCATCATCGCCATCAACCATGCAGAAATGCTTAGGGTGACCATACGCATCTCTAACCTTATTTTCGCTTCCTAGTTTTATCCCTAGCCCGAGTTTTTCACTTGGTCGGTGAGCTCCGTCGCATGTGCTCGTCATCATCACTATTCCGGTGACCTTAATGGGGCGGCGCCACCACCAGTAGGTTCAGCTCGTTCTCCTCTTTCGAACCACACCAACCGAGCCTGCCAAAATCCTCCCAATCATCGCCGTCATTCGTCGTCTGAACGTCACCGGCGGGGTGACATCATCGCGACGTCATGCTGGCATCACCCTCGGCCACCTCAACCCGTTTGACCAGTTCTCGCCGACGTGGCATATGCACCACATGTCTGTGTGTGGGGCTAGGCTAGGTTTCGATGTAAAAAGTTTAGTAGGAGGCTGACGTCAGCAATAAAAGAACATCATCTATCATATTTGAGCTAAAATAAAATAAAATGGTTACTAAGTCTTATTAAAAAACCACTTTCCTCTATTTTAATAAATTTAAAATATATAAATCCTTACTCTTGCCTTTGGCATCAGTTGTTTAAAGTCTAGAAGTGTATAACTAGTTCAATTGATGTTCAAGTGAAGTTAAAATAGGTCTAACCATTTTAAGAGGTATTTATTTAAAACTGCCACTTAAAGTTAAGTGTATCTTAATTTTTCTCAAAAGATTTTATCAGTTATAAAATCAACTAAGATAGTGTATTGTTTATAACAAGGCTTCTATTCACTTATAAAATCATCGATCTCATATTTACTAATTCTTATACTAGTTTGGAAAACTACTTAAATTTAAACCAAGTTCTTAAGTAATTAAAGCAATGCCTGTTTTGTATTTATGAAGTATAACCTTAAGAAAACACCAATTACCTAAAAACAACACTACTTGTATTCTACCTTTAGGGATCATTAAGAAGTAAACCACTTGTAATATGATGCCATCTTCAAAATATATAAGTCTCTACTTGCTAGAAGGATAGTTATTCAAAGATGCTAAATATTTTCTTCTTAAATAATTTTAGTTATTAGGAAACCCTAAAAGTATAACTTCAAGATTGAACTGCATTCACTTTGAAAAGTAACCTTTTCCTCAAAAGTAATTCCTTTAAAGAACATGCAAATGGACTATATCATTTGTATTCAATTCTCTAGGTTATAAAAAAAGCTTGAATAGAATAACTTTGAACCAATTGTCAACACCTTGAATGCTTTATCAACGTGTCTACCTTATTGTACTTGCAAGTATCTGACACACACTCACAAGCCTTAATAATAAGCACAAGTGTGAAACTGGTATAAAAGTGCAACACATTCCAAAAAACCCATCACAAGCTTCAAACCCTAAATCACATACGATTAGTCCGGGGATTTGCGTTTATCAAACTTCATTACATTACTTATGCATAATATCATCTTGCTTATTTAAACATGCATCCTTACCAGACCAATGATGTTGTTTACAGAATTTGGATCTTCTAGTGTCATGAAGACCGTGATTGCATAATCTTGCAATCACAAAAGGCAAGTTCACACTTGCTCATATCCTTTGGTTATTTTCTATCAAATGCTTGTAACTCAAATATTGTCATCACCTGCATTTTAAGAAGGTCAGAAAACACTATTTTCATAATAATATGATTATGGATTATTTAGCAAATGGTAATAATCTGTTGATACAGTTCCAGTGGTAAAGGAACATAATATCTAGGACTTAACAACTAATGTCGCCAGTGATTCTAGCGCCGTATATTACATGTTAACCATGAAATTTGGAATGGGACGGAGAAGTCAGATGGATCTTCTTCCTTTCACATGGACGGATGACCTTGTTGTGAGGTTGTAGCTTCCTTGTGGGGACTCAACAGATGGGTGGGACTCCTAGTTCTCCGCGATATTGGTGTCTAGAATTTTCGTGAGGGGCTGTCGGAGGTATATCTGCCTATATGGGGGTTGCCAGGGATATGATCTGCTCACTGGAGTCTCCAAGAGGTTGCCAGGGTTATATCTGTCTATATGGGGGTTAACAGAGATATATCTGCTTGGGGAGGTCGTGTCTTCATGTGGGGTCGTGGAGAAGGGCAGTGATTGTCTTGGATCTTAGGCCGGGCCCCATACTAAGGAAGTGTGGACAAGCTCATGACTTGAATATGCAACAAGGCTAAGGTCTCTCATGGGTAAAGCAACGTACCTCTACAGAGTGTAAGAACCGTTACATGTTACTTCCTGTTTCGGGAAGGATCTACGAATGCGGCAGGAAAGGAACTCCATAAAAGTTCTAGTCAACCTATCAAGGCCGTCAGACATAGTTTTCAGAATAAAAGCAACCTTTGAAGAAATGTTTACGAAAACCTGCATTGCCTACGACCTTTGGTTTGTGGCTGTAGAGATAGTGCATCATACACTTCTTTTTAGTAAACTTGCTGAGTACGCCCATACTCAACTGTACCTTCTTAACCCTTGCTAGGTTCTAAGCCGTTGAAGACGACATCAATATCAATTTCTGCTCAAGAAATCATCATCGGCAGCTCAAGTCCTTCAATAAAGTCAATGAAGTCAACATATACACCAACCGAAGTGAAGATGAAGATCCTGATTAGATAGTAAGTAGATACTCTAGCCATAAAACCTACTTTTGTAGAGCATTGCGTTAGTAGCAATTGCAAGCCAATTAGTATGGATGCTAGTCTCTGTCTTACGTTAGTCCTGAGTTTTAATTCTGGTTCTTCGTTGTAAGAAGTTTCTTCCTCTCTCTTTAAACTAGAGTGTCGCTGGATCTTTTGTAAAGAGTCGAGTTGTAATCTATAGTCATGTCTTGGACCTGCTGTGTTTCTGTTGTACCACTCTAAGGGATGTAATACTAGTGAACGATGTTCTATTTATGTTACGTCAACGACTATAGTGTACTACATCATGAAGTGGTATGCTGGGTCACCACAATAACATCTCATCCCCCTAAGAAGCCCCTCAGAAAGACATGCGATCACTAGCTCTAATACCAGATGTTAGCGTCCACTTGGCACAGCCCAGCACTCAGCCTATGTTCTGAAGTTTATGCGCACACATCCCAACAATAAAAAGAGAATTCATTTCATCCCAAAAGCCCGGATTGAAAGGAGGAAACAATCTCTCCCTTTTAAGCTGGTTGTGGCCTCCTTCCGTAGGTGAGGTGGGATAACACAAGAGGTTTGGGTGGATAAAAAATTTCCTCCAGAACATAGTGCATTGTAATCCTACGAAAAACAAATTCTAAGGATTTAATCCTACGAATCAAACAATGCACAAAGGGAAAATTCCAAGGATCAAAATCCTCCAAATTTCCCATGAGATTCCTTTGAATCAAACAAAGGCAGGTTTATTTAGGTTTGGAGTGAACCTACACACTAAAAGAGACCTAGATACACTTCTTTCACAAAGTTAAAACATTTTACATTTTAAAACGGAGGGAGCAGTTGCTAAGGAAAAGCAAAGCGATTCAGAAAAATAATTACACCTGATAACTCCCATAATTATATAACAATAATTACTGATGACATCTCCGACGAGAACATGAAATTGTCACTCACATCTACAAGACTGAGGCAACTCTCTAGGTATCAGGATCGGTGAAGTAAACAGGGCTCTCTAGGTCATCATTGTTTGCAGAAGCAAATGAATCTTCAGGCCCTACAGTCGACGCAGTTGAAGTGCTCTCTTCAGAATCTGATATTTCGTCATGTGGAACAACTGGTACTTCGAGGTCGGACTCGGATCCAGAAGTCCCCAGCATGAGCTTGTGGATTGCAGCCTTGGCGGACTCAAGAAACTATTCATCCTCCGGAAGAGCGCTGAAATATTTTTAGTGTCAGGAACAACATGACTTTCAGCAGTGTCAGGAACAAAGTGACGGGAAATTTGATATGGAATACCTGCTGAAGTCCAGAAGGCTGGAGTTGGATGGACTCATCCTCAAAGACATCCCAGAATTCTTGTTCATTGGAGAGCCAAATGACCACCGTTTCAGTTAGCCTTGAGAGCAAGACCTTTTGTACCTTCTCTTTGCCTAGTAGAACATCACCGGCAACACTAGCTAGCTGTTGCAATCTTCCAAACAGCGCCTGAAAGAAAATTAGGTGAGACAGGTGTGTTTTGTGCAAGGCCTGATTAGAATGAGTCCAATACTTATGTAGACATTGTCTTTGACATCTAAAATTATATCCCTCAGACTACACAAAATTTACCGAATAAAGATGATTGTGGAAAGAAATATCACTGTCCCACACCAACTCCACTGCATAAGTCTCAACATGCCCATCTACAAAGGTTTTATGAACACAAAATATGGAACTTTACAAAGCAGCAGCATTATCTATAGAGCATGCACAATTGTGGCCCCATGTAGTACTTAGTTGGAGCTTGCATCAAGTTCAAATTAACCACCCCCAGTGCCCCACCCCAAACAAGGATCCAGTTTGTAAGCACAGGTGTATTTTCGTAATATGGGAATATGGCACTAGAGTTTTCACAAAAGAACATGGAAAATTTTACACTTCAAGATTAGATGCAAATTCACATCATTAAATGGAATCACCTGGAATGGTAGTGACGGTAAGGGATCGGAATCCCAAATAAGATCATCTCTGTTCCCCTCCAAGTACATTCTAGCATCCAATCGTGATTTCCCTTCCAAGTAAATAAATGATAAGACATACTGTCGGCAAAAGTGATCCCTCAGTTTGTCCAATGAATGTTGTAGCTGACGTTTCCACTCTTTGTATTCTGTGGAGTATACAGACCCAGGACCAAGGCCTTGACTCGGTCCACTTGTTCCTTTCTTCTCGGTTTGAATATCAAAGAACTTGGATACAGCTGCTGGCAATAAATCGTCTGCTATGGTATATGCCGTTCCAATCAGTGCAAGCTGCTGCGCATCACTTTCAGCTTTAAATTCTACAGGCTCTTTTGACTCCACTACATTATCATCTTCAGAGGGTCCTCGCAAGACTTTGATAAGTGTTTCGACATATCTATCAAATAGCTGGAGAAATTTGTTCAAAATTGTTCCACCAAAGTGAACTATGGTCATTGGGGTAACTTGATCTAAGACATCCTGTAAGAAGCACATGCAATGTCAGCTGCTTCAGATCATCAGATATCCAGCCCAGTACAGAAAATAGTGGGAAACGAAATTAACTTCACAATATTGCACTTCACAATTATTCCAGCAAATGATTATTACACCCAAAGTTCAACAATAGGTGTTTAGCCAGTAAAAATGACCATATAGCTTGGTGTCTAAACAAATTCATCCCTGCAAGTACATTGTGCTTAATGATTCTGCATAGGTGCAAACAGAGTGTTATTACAGCTATGCATGGCTGCTTGTGCCAATTAACTAGCATCTGTCGAGACTAAGCTGACTACTAGCATGAAATAGGTGAGAGATCAGCCACATCGAGCAAGGTTAAACAAGAGTTTCATGGGATGTTAGAAACTTCGCAGAACATTGGATCTAATACATGTAAAAATTACAGACAGGGCTAGTCAAATGCTCAAGATCAAATTTTGTGCAATCTAACATAACGTGAAAATGGCCTCTCATACACAGTAACACATGTGATGGTGATAAGGAAAATCCAGAATATATTGGTAATTTAAAAAAAGAAAAGGTCGCCTTTGATAATTTCTCCACCCTGCATGTGGCGCTCCGTCAGAATTTGTTCACAACCCAACAGCCAGCTCGTTCTACCTCGAACGTACCCAAAGACGCTGTCAGCTTCGACCGCTCTTGCAACGCCCCACACGCATCCTACATAACCTGCTACACGCGGGAGCTAGGAGCATTGCTGAGCCTGCCTTGCCTCTCAGATCACCCATCCCTCCAAATTCCCACCACCTCTACTCTAAGCCGAGCCCTGCTCGCGTCCGACCATGAGCTACTTCAACCAGCAGCAGGCTCCCGTCACAGGTAATCCTGTGAACTCAGAACGGTTCTTACCTACGCATGCTGCACGCGCGCCGTTCCCGTCGTGACCCTCGCGTGAACTGATCGCGGTGTTTGATTTTCTTCTTGCTGACCGTGACGATCGAGCAGCCTACCCACCGCCGCAGGCCAACCACGTGGTGGTCGCGCCTCCGGCAGGGCAGACCGCGTACCTGCCGACTGCGCTGCCGCCGCCACCAGGCTACCCGGGTAACTACAACGTGGTCATGGGTGCTCCGCAGCCCGCACAGACACAAAGCCGTGGTGACAAGGGCTTCTTGGAAGGATGGTAAGCTTGTCCCCTCGCCTCACGACCTCACTTGATTATTATTTTTGTACACCTGTAAAATTCTGTGCGAAACTACCGCCCAAACCTTACAAGTTTCTGCCATTTCACATATCACGCTAATCACTATTCTATAATCCATTTGTTCATGTCCATTATACTCTAAAACCTAAAAAAAACATTAGTTAGGTATATAATGATACACTGAGATGCTCATCATCTGTGATCTGTGTTGTTTTTCAGCTGTGCGGCCATTTGCTGCTGTTGCCTCCTCGACATGTGCTTCTGAGGATACAGAGAGCACGAGTATCTGAAACCGTTTGTTGCAGTTAATTGTAGTGTTTGCTTATACATAATCTGTTTTGGTCTGGAATTGTAAGGGAGGGTCCGTTTGTAACGATAACTGTAGGTTCAATACCAGTTGCGCCTTCTATGTTGGCATAAGGTCTGTATTTCTGCACCTTGTATGAGCCTAATAAGGAATTACCATGCGCACTTTTGAGTAACTACTGTTTCTTCCCTCAAAATATAAGATGTTTTAGCTTTGTGAAAAGAGTGTATCTAGATCTTTTAGGACCCGTTTGATTCACGGGATAGGAAAAACGCAGGAATAGAAAAAGTACAGCTCAGTCTATCGGAGGTGCTCATATGAGTAGGGTATGCGTGCGTGTGTTCATAGGGGTGAGTGTATGTATGCATTGTGAGCGTCTGCGTACTATGTTTCCCAAAAAAAAGAATGTCATGTTCAGTTGAATCTTACAGGATTTGGAGCCTAAAGGAATTTTTCTTAAATGAGTGTTTGAATCGCAGGAAAGACAAAGGAATTGTAACAAGATGTTAGCGTCCACTTGCCTCAGCCCAGCACTCAGCCTACGTTCTAGACGTTTATGCACACACAGGCCAACTATAAGAAGAGAGTCCACTCCATCCCAAAATTCTGGAGTGAAAGGAAGAAAGAATAACCCCTCAGAAAGGCATGGCGGTCGCTAGCTCTGATAACAGATGTTAGCGTCCACTTGACTCAACCCAGCACTCAGCCTACGTTTTGGACGTTTATGTGCACCCAACCCAACAATAAGAAGAGAGTCTACTTCATCCCAAAAGCCTAGATTGAAAGGAGGAAAAAATCTCTCTTATAAGCTAGTTGTGGCCTCCTTCCATAGGCGAGGTGGGATAACAAAGAGATTTGGGTGGATGGAAACTTTCCTCCAAAACATAGTGCATTGTAATCCTATGGAAAAAATTCTAAAGATCTAATCCTACGAATCAAACAATGCACAAAGGAAAAATTCCAAGGATCAAAATCCTCCAAATTTCCTATGAGATTCCTTTGAATCAAACAAGCGCAGGTTTATTTAGGTTTGGAGTAAACCTACACACTAAAAAAGACCTAGATACACTCCTTTCACAAAGTTAAAACATTTTATATTTTAAAACGGAGGGAGTAGTTGCTAAGGAAAAGCAAAGCGATTCAGAATAATAATTACACCTGATAACTCCCATAATTATATAACAATAATTACTGATGACATCTCCGACAAGTATACAGGCTAACAGAACATGAAATTGTTACTCACATCTACAAGACTGAGGCAACTCTCTAGGTATCAGGATCGGTGAAGTAAACAGGGCTCTCTAGGTCATCATTGTTTGCAGAAGCAAATGAATCTTCAGACCCTACAGTCGACGCAGTTGAAGTGCTCTCTTCAGAATCTGATATTTCGTCATGTGGAACAACTGGTACTTCGAGGTCGGACTCGGATCCAGAAGTCCCCAGCATGAGCTTGTGGATTGCAGCCTTGGCGGACTCAAGAAACCATTCATCCTCCGGAAGAGCGCTGAAATATTTTGTGTCAGGAACAACATGACTTTCAGCAGTAGACAAGACAGACAACCAACAGACCAAAACAACGAAAATAAAATGATTACAGACCTTTGTGGGTCAACATCCCTTGCTGAGAATGCTGCAATTGCTCTAGTAATTATTACCGACACGAGCTGCTGAACGGGTCTGTGTGGATACCGTCCACATACAGCAATCTCAACGAGGAAGTGCATATCAAGGATAAGCTGAAAGGGGCACAGGCATTGATATTTTTAGTATTTTATTAGTAGTTAAAGTGACGGAAAATTTGATATGGAATACCTGCTGAAGTCCAGAAGGCTGGAGTTGGATGGACTCATCCTCAAAGACATCCCAGAATTCTTGTTCATTGGAGAGCCAAATGACCACCGTTTCAGTTAGCCTTGAGAGCAAGACCTTTTGTACCTTCTCTTTGCCTAGTAGAACATCACCGGCAACACTAGCTAGCTGTTGCAATCTTCCAAACAGCGCCTAAAAGAAAATTAGGTGAGGCAGGTGTGTTTTGTGCAGGGCCTGATTAGAATGAGTCGAATACTTATGTAGACATTGTCTTTGCCATCTAAAATATATCCCTCAGACTACACAAAATTTACCGAATAAAGATGATTGTGGAAAGAAATATCACTGTCCCACACCAACTCCAGTGCATAAGTCTCAACATGCCCTTCTAGAAAGGTTTTATAAACACAAAATATGGAACTTTCAAAGCAGCAGCATTATCTATAGAGGATGCACAGTTGTGGCCCCATGTAGTACTTAGTTGGAGCATGCATCAAGTTTAAATTAACCACCCCCAGTGCCCCACCTCAAAGAAGATCCAGTTTGTAAGCACAGGTGTATTTTTGTAATATGGGATAAGACACTAGAGTTTTCACAAAAAAACATGGAAAATTTTACACTTCGAGATTAGATGCAAATTCACAGCATTAAAATGGAATCACCTGGAATGGTAGTGATGGTAAGGGATCAGAATCCCAAATAAGATCCTCTCTGTTCCCCTCCAAGTACATTCTAGCATCCAATCGTGATTTCCCTTCCAAGTAAATAAATGATAAGACATACTGTCGGCAAAAGTGATCCCTCAGTTTGTCCAACGAATGTTGTAGCTGACGTTTCCACTCTTTGTATTCTGTGGAGTATACAGACCCAGGACCAAGGCCTTGACTCGGTCCACTTGTTCCTTTTTTCTCGGTTTGCATATCAAAAAACTTGGATACAGCTGCTGGCAATAAATCGTCTGCTATGGTATATGCCGTTCCAATTAGTGCAAGCTGCTGCGCATCACTTTCAGCTTTAAATTCTACAGGCTCTTTTGACTCAACTACATTATCATCTTCAGTAGGTCCTCGCAAGACTTTGATAAGTGTTTCGACATATCTATCAAATAGCTGGAGAAATTTGTTCAAAATTGTTCCACCAAAGTGAACTATGGTCATTGGGGTAACTTGATCCAAAACATCCTGTAAGAAGCACATGCAATGTCAACTGCTTCAGATTATCAGATATCCAGTCCAGTGCAGAAAATAGTGGGAAACAAAATTAACTTCACATTATTGCACTTCACAACTATTCCAGCAAATGATTATTATACCCAAAGTTCAACAATACGTGTTTAGCCAGCAAAAATGACCTTATAGCTTGGTGTCTAAACAAATTCACCCCTACACTAAGTCGTACAAGTACATTGTGCTTAATAATTCTGCATAGGTGCACATGGAGTGTTATAACAGTTATGCATGGCTGCTTGTGTCAATTAACTAGCATCTGTCGAGACTAAGCTGACTACTCATGAAATAGGTGAGGCCAACAGTAAGATCAGACACATCGAGCAAGGTTAAACAAGAGTTCCATGGGATGTTAGAAACTTCGCAACTTACAGAAATGCCTTGCTGCTCAGTAAGGTGAAAGTTTTTAACCACAGATATAATTCACTGGATCTAATACATGTAAAAAATTATACTTTAAACAGGGCTAGTCAAAGGCTCAAGACCAAATTTTGTGCAATCTAACATAACTTGAAAATGACTTCTCATACACAGTAACACATGTGATGGTTATAAGGAAAATCCAGAATAAAAATATCAACAAGTCATAATCAATAAAAGGGGAGCTCACATTGACAATGGACATAAAGTTCTTTCCACTGCTTGTAAGCATCATCTTAGGTGCAACTGCACCAGATGGCGGTGATCCTTCTTGAGGAGTGAGACGCAGAATATCATCATTCTTTGCTGAATCAATAATCTTTCTTCTCACCCTTCTAAAATTCAGATCAAGCACTTCTTCAATATAAGGGCGCAATAGTACCATAAGTAACTTTGAGAATTTCAGCCCATGTGATTCTAGACAAGAGCAGTGAGCAAGAGTAGTTTGTATGCATATGCAGGCAGAGCGAAGGGCAGAATCACTCTCAAGCAAAGGAGAATTTTCTTTAACCAAACGCGCAAAAACTTCTATTTCATATTCAGCCCATTGAGTAATCCGGTTCATATTCGTGGGGCTATCTCCAAATAGTGTACTAGATTCTTTCAACACCTTTGAGATAGCTGAGAAAACAAGTTGTGACAAGGTTGCAGAGTAAGTTTCTTTGTAGACTGAACAGGTTGGAAGAAAACCCTCAATATTTTTCTGAAGGCGTGAACCATAAGTTTTTAGAAGTACTTGATGGGCTACAGAACCTTTACCAATCTTAATTAAACCAGACAAAGATTTTCTTAGTTCGGTAATAGATAAAGATGGCTGTTCTGAAAACCTAACAAGCTGATCCTCAAGAGTTGATTTCCTTTTTAATAGTGCAGTCTTATAGGCAGAAATCTCTGCATCTGATTCTTTGCCTGAATTATCTGCAACCATATATTTCTTCTCTTCAGCTTCCAGAGCAAGCAGAGCCTCCTCTATTTTATGCTCTGCTAGCAAAATGTCCATTCTATCCAGAAAAAAAAATTTGGGGTCTTGAGTACCAACAGATAAAATTTCATTAAGTTCACTCTCAAAATCCTTTTCCACCACATGTTCTTCCTTGCTATATTTCTGCCACATGTCAAGCTCGCGGCACACACCACTCATCAGATCTTGTACAAGCATCCCCTGGGCAGACACGTGCTTCTGTAGCTCAATTAACTCTTGTTCTGCCTCAACAACCTCCTCAGATATCCTGCATGAACAAAAAAATAGTTTAGTACTGAATGCAGGGAAGTGTGCAGAGTAGAAGCATTTCTCCTACTTGAATGAAGCTTGATGCATCAGGCAGAGCAATGAAGGAATTAAATAAAAGTTTGACTTTCAGGTTATCATATATTCGCTGTCAAGTTTTGTTTCAAGATACACAACATTCAGCATAACCTGCGCGGGAAATAAATATCACTTTTCTGCATTCCCCATGGTTGACCTTAATATCGAAGTCACACTAATAGCACACATGCCAATATGTACCTAATTCTAAGTAACACAGGTCATCTTAACAGCTACGTATGGCATCAGTGGAAATCTGTAACTAACTGTAAGAGTTTGGTCTTATGGCACACATCAGCAACCTACATGTTTCTAGAAGTGACCAAACATCCTTCTTGCAAGCTTTAATCTAGGCACATACCACTAACCACCAAAGAGTGTAGAGCTGACAGCAAACAAGATAAAACTCAGAATAGCAGAAACCATAAACAACAAAATAATGAGCTGCATTCATCTGTCACAGAGATCATATTATCATTACTTTCAGAACAGAACAAAATAATCAGTATTACCTGAGGAAAGCATGATATTTGGACTGCATATTCCCGCACAGGTTTTCGATAGCATCCTTCAACTCCAGAAGCTCAGAGCAAATTTTCCTGATACCCTGTTAAACACAACATCATTGCTCGCTGAGTACTGTCACCACACTAATGAGATGGTTCCGGCAACCACAAGAGTCCCCACCGGCCCCAGCAGACAAAGAGTTAAAGATATAGGCAGATCAACACTCTCATTTAGTTCAACAACTGCAATAAGGTCAAGCAAGCTTAGGTTGGAGTAGGAGTACTTCTAACTGTGCTGCAATAAGGTCCACAAATTGTGCTACAGAACAACGCATATTCAAGAATCCAGATTCGGAGATCAGGTTTTACTGAAGGGCTCGGTAATTAGGTGCTGCATAGGTTCATTTTCTATAATAAGTGATTGCCCCTTGCAATGCCCGCTCTAGATCCAAAATCGCAAATTAAACTTAAAGCGCCAGCAGGCTGACCAGACAGCAGCAGCAGCAGCAGCAGCAGCAGCAGCAGCAGCGGAGGAAGAACTAGCTAAGAAAACAATCTCGGCTATACGTGGATGGAATGTTTGGGGGGAAGAAGGCGGCAAAAAGGGAAAGTGAGAGGGGTTTGGGAGGGGAGGAGGACGAAGAACACCTTCTCGGTCTGGGACTGGTAGGCGGCGCGGATGGAGGACTGCGGGGTGATCCACTCGTGGCCCGGGAAGTCCTCCTCCAGCTCCTCCTCGCTGCTGCTCTCCATCGCCGACCTCCCCATAATCCGCCGAACCCTTCGGCGCTCGCTCGAGAGCTTCTTCGGGTTGCAGGCGGGCGGGCGGTGAGCGAGCAACTGGGCGGCGCGGCAGGAGAGAGAGACTAGAGAGAGGAGAGGGTCGGTGGTGGCGTCATAGCGGGCAGCGGCGTGGAGCGTCGAGTGCCGTTATGGGGTCAGTCACCCACCGGCAGCGACCGGAGGCCTACCGTGCGCGACTAGGGGTTTTCGTTTCTTTGTCTGCGGATTGTGCGGTGCAGGTGGGAAAGCAGAGCCGTCGGCTGAAAGACGCTTTGCACTTTGCCTTGGCCAAAATTTTGGCTAAACTTTGTGTGCATTTTGAACTTTATGTCGGGGAAGGGAGTACGATTTAGGTCTTGTTTACTTCTCTCGTATTTTTATTCACTAGAGTTGTGGAGATATGCGGGGATTTGGTGTTCACCCAATACTCTCCAATCTCCGCAAATACCCTTCTTCGAAAATACTCTACCATGTAGGAGAGTTTTCAATCTAGACAAAAATAAGAAAAATTTGCGGGGATATCTCGAGATTATGCCGGCCAAATCCAGAGTAGTAAACGGACTACGCGGATTTTGCGGAAATTGGAACAATCCCCTCCATTCTCCGTAAATACACTAGTGAATACGAGAGAAATAAACAAGGCCTTAGTTAGAATTGGTTGTAATAACATCTTACCTTGTGTGCATTTTGAACTTGGCTTGAAATATGTCGGGGAAGGGAGTACGATTTAGTTAGAATTGGTTGTAATAACATCTTATATTATGGGACGAAGCAATGGAGTATTTAGTTAGAATTGCTAATTGGAGTGAGTCATTGTAAACCCCTAAAATTTGAGAAAAGTGTTGGTTCTTATGTAGAATGTATTTTTTTATTCATATTGTACAATGATATCAAAAAGGGCGCCCGAAAAATATGAGGAAAATGGAACTTAGCATAATCTCTAAAGATTTCCTCAAAATATCCAACGACTTTATCCCTTTCTTCACAAGTTAGCTTTCTTGGAACCACGAGATGAACTTTCACTAGTAGAAAATGGGCCTTCCATCCGGAGCTTTAGTCCCGGGCGTGTTTGATCAATTACAAAGTAAATCACATCTACACATATGCAAACTAAGAAGTTAATTTGAGCTCAGATTGTATATAAATCAAATAAATTCCCACATAATCACTCCCAAACTAAAACTCACAAATCCCTCTACTTCTAGAGCATGAAAAGAGCAAAACTAGCAATGACAAATGAAAGGATGAAGTTGCTAATCTTTTAAAATCTTTGAATAGATGGGATGCCGCCAAATCTTGACAAATCGTGGAAAAAATGAGGATGAAATCGAGCTCGGGAAGGAAACAGATGAGAAAGCTTAATTTAGTCTTGATTGGTGTCTCTAGTTGGAATAAAAGATCTATCTTTAGTCCCGGCCTTTTGTCCCGGTTGGAGACACAAACACCAACCGGAACTAAACGGGCTCGCACAGACCGTAGCCCGTCGCAACCCCTTTAGTCTCGGTTGGTATCTCCAACCGGAGACTAAAGGTCCCATTTAATCTAGAACTAAAACTGGTTATGCCCGTGCGACGTTCTAATCGTTGGAATCGGGACTAATGCTCACATTAAGAAGGAAATACAAGCATTTCAAAGGTGTGGCAGATCACCGGACAAATCCTATCCACAGTACTAGTGATGATGTGTTTGGATGGTCAAGCATTTAAAAGTAATCTTTGAAAAGGGTTCTAGCAGATAATCTATTCCGAATGACGCTAACGGACATGCACCCATATGGAAGAAGAAATCAATATTTTGGGAGCTACCCTATTGGAAAGTTCTAAAGGTCCGCTCTGCAATTAACATGATGCACCTGATGAAGGATCTTTGCATGAACCTGCTAGCCTTCTTAGACGTGTATGAGAAGGCAAAAGATACACCGGAAGCACGGTAGGACCAACAACGTATGAAAGAATGATACGGCATGCATCCAGAGCAGTATCAAGGTCCTGCCGGCTACGCTCTAACCAAAGAAGAAAAGGAAATCTTTTTTGAATGCCTGAGCAGTATCAAGGTCCCGTCTAACTTCTCGTTGAATATAAAGGGAATAATAAATATGGAGCTTATGACTGCCACGTGCTTATCATGCAATTGCTTCCGGTTGCATTGAGGGGGATTCTACCGGAAACTGTTCGAGTACCTATCATGAAGCTATGTGCGTTCCTCAATGCAATTTCTCATAAAGTAATCAATCTAGAAATTCTACAAATGTTACATAATGATGTAGTCCAATATCTTATCAGTTTCGAGTTGGTGTTCCCATCATCTTTTTTCAATATTATGATGCACCTCCTAGTTCACCTAGTCAAAGAGATTACCATTCTTGGTCCTGTATTTCTACATAATATGTTTTCCTTTGAGAGGTTTATGGGAGTCTTAAAAAAATATGTTCATAACCATGCTAGGCCACAAGGAAGCATCTCCAAGAGTTATGGAACAGAGGAGGCCATTGAGTTTTGTGTTGACTTTATTCCTGACCTTAAGCCGATTGATGTTCCTCAATCGCGGCATGAGAGGAGACTGAGTGGAAAATGCATCCTAGAAAAGAAAGCAATAATAAATATGAACGGGCATTCTTTCACTCAAGCACACTACACAGTTCTATAAAATGTCACCTTGGTGGCTCCGTATATATAGAAACACATGAATATTGTACCTATTAAAATTATGAAACTTGAGTTACAACAAATGATTCACCTCGAACACAGAGTCAAAAGTGAATTACGAGTCAGGTCAATCTGCGAATCGAGCGAGCTCCCCTTGCAATGATGTGGTGGTGAACCTCTCATTCGTCTTCAGTGCTCTCCAAACCGCGGGAAAGTTTCCCATCACATGGCTATACGTCTTTGCAAAAATGAACAACAGGGTAGAAGGTTCATGACATGTAAGGTAAATGTAGCAGAATTAACTTTAATGGGTCGTTGTACGGTCATCTTGGTCGTACCGTCTTGCCGTACCAATGGTTGGTGGATCCATCATATCAAACACAGAACTTTTGTGAAAGGACCCACTCGGAATTCGCAACAAAAGGCCTCCAAAACCCTATGCTCGTGTATTGCCCCTATATAAAGGAGAAGGAACAACAACCACTAGAGAATGTGATCCATTTCTCGATGTTGAAGCCCTGCCTCTGATGTCACCATCATCTCCATGGTCATTCCCCTAGTCTTCTATATAACCATGAATCTATTATTGTAGTATTGATTCCTTCACGGTATAATATTTATTCCTTTGCAATTGGTGATATTGCAAGACTGTTTTATTATTAATCTTCAAGTACTTTTTTATAATGTTTATTGTTGATATAATCGCTATGTGTGAGATAGTAGTCCTCATGTGATGAGGGTTGATACCTAGACTCGTAGCAACAAGTGCAATATTGACATGGGATTGTTAGTATAATTGACCATTTTATGTTTCATATTTTTCGCTCTCATCTATGCCTCAATCCTAGGACATTAGGTATCCCAAGTCTATGAAGATCGATAAAGGTGATGTATGAGTATAGGAGAGTAGAAGGACATACGTGAAACTCATGTGAGTATGGGGAGTAGAATAGCTCAAATTAATTCTCTAGGAAAGAACAGTGACATTGAAGACAAAATTCCTAACAACGAGAACACCATAGCAAATATTTATCTATGTAGATGTAAAGTAATGAGAGAGATTGAGTGTTCATACCATTGAAGGTCAAAAGCGGTTAATATTTCATGAGAAACATGCAGTCGTACGACGCAGCCGACCTTGAGGTCATATAGACATCCAAACACCAAACTCCAAGACCACAACTGGCAACGTCTCCGTGGCTTTAAACGCATCCGGTGTAGAGACGTCCCCCGGGTTCAGGTCCATCTAAGAAGCGAAAGAAGATTGATCTAGACCGAGAGTCCAGTAGCATAACTGTGTGCGTATGGTAGAGAAACCTCTACCCACATATGCTTATTCCTAATTGAAAATCACACGTGAGGGAGAGGGAGAGAGAATATGCAAACCAATGGAAGAGATTGATGATTTGTGGGGAGGGATACCCCTATTTATACAGGAGGAGGAGGAGCACCCCCACCCTTCAAGTCCTAGGGTGGGACTATGAGGAAGTGGCCAGCGGCTAGGGAGGGCTCCACCCGTGCGCGCCAAGGCCCTCTTGGCCGGTCGGTGGTGGGATGGGCCCCCACCCCGCGCGCCATGGCCTCCCTTGGCCAGCAGCCCTACATGGGCCCTTCCCTCTAGGAAGGCTCGTGCAGGTAGGCTACTCCTTTTATTACTCCCTCCGACCCAAATTAGTTGACTGGTTCTGTCTAGATTCGGATGTATCTAACACTAAAACAAGTCTAGATACATTCGATTTTGGACAAATCTGAGTCAACTAATTTTGGTCGGAGGGAGTAATTAAGAATACATATTTAATTATAAACCATTTAGTTAATAATAAATACATATTAATTAATTCCTATATCTCCAAAAGGAACCCTCCGATCATCATCGGATATCACGGAGACACATTCGGTATCATCTCATAATAGGTTCTGAGGTGATTCTTAAAAGACTAGGGAAGGATCTACATAGATATTGAAGTGAGTAGCTGAAAATATGACTAGTTTGGCTAATGAAGTTCGACTTCAGCTAAATGCATTTCTAGTATAATGACAACAGTGAAAGTCCTCATGATTGATCGACCATCATTGTAAATAGGAAACGAAGTCTTAGTTTGCTACCAAACAGATACTTCGGTACATTATGAGATAATGGTGTGAGTGTAAAATTAGGAAACACTTAACAATTTGTAAAAGACATACATATTTGGTAAAACAAATCAAAGACGAGGAAGTTTTCCATAAGCAAGCATGATAAGATAGCTATGTTCATGACCAGTAACAAAATGCAACCAGATTATTTATACTCTAGTGCAAATAGGAGACTAAAGGAGATATGCCATAGAGGCAAATAATAAATAGATTTATTATCATATCTCAAATTAGTTCATAATAGTTTCATACTGTGCTATAACTGTATCGAGAGGAAACATTGATACATGTGTGGTATGTAAACTAACCAAGTCTCTAGTAGCTTCTATTCAACTAGTTTGTTAGGCAATCGATGATCAAAGTTTCCTGATCATGAAGCATGTATGCCAGTTGACAACAGAGTCATATCATTAGGGAATGATATGATGGACATTACCCACATAAGTATTGCCATGTGATCAAGTCACATGGTTTATCGTTGCAATAGTTAGAAGCTAAGTGACCTTCTCCTTAGACCGTAAGATCATACTAATCACTGTCTCCCGCGGCTGCTTTGATCACACTAAATGTCATGACCGTAACTGGGTGACAATAAAAGTGTGTATTGGGTATATATTCCAGAGGAACAATTGAGGCCTATGCATCAAGATCGGGATTTGTTCACCCACGTGATGGTAAGATACGCTAGGCCCACTCGGTGAGATCGTATCCAACAAGTTGCAACCATTGACTAGGTTAGAGGATACAATATAATGATAACGAGTTAAGTAGACTTGTCGGTAACGAGATGGGTATTGTGAAACCAAAGATAAAATATCGGACAAGTCATGTATCAAAGAAACAAAGGGACATGGACACATAGTTTATGGTTTGAAACGATAGAGTTTTGTGGAATGCACAGTGTCATTATGGACACCTGATATATCGTAAACGTATCTATAATTTTTGATGTTCCATGCTTGTTTAGTATCTACTTTCTTATGTTTTGTCTACATTTTGAGATACTTTTATGCATTTTCTAGAACTAACCTATTAGCAAGATGTCACAGTGCCAGTTTTGCCTGTTTTCTGTTGTTTTTGGTTTTAGAAAAGCTGGAAAAAAATATCCTCAGAATTGGATTGGACAAAAGCAAAAGTCAATATTTTACCAGAAGACTCACGGAGCCAGAAGACGAGACGGAGCGGGGCCACGAGGTGGCCACACCACCTGGTGGTGCGGGCCAACCCAGGCTGCGCTTGGGGGTGGTGTGGGCCCCTCGGGTGCCCACCGACCTTGCCTCTTTGCCTATATATTCCCCCTCGGGACGAAAAACCTAGAGACGAGATTAGAATTCCACGAAAAGTTCCGCAGTGCCACCGCCATCGAAGGGGAGATTCGGGGGACAGAAGTCTCTGTTCCGGCACCCTGCCGGGACGGGGAAGTGCCCCCTGGAGCCATATCCATCGATTCCATCGCCATCTTCATCGTCGTTGCTGACTCCCATGATGAGGAGGGAGTAGTTCTCTCTCGAGGCTAAGGGTTCTACCGGTATTTATGTGTTCATCTCTCTCTATGCGTGGTCTTATTAGATCATGAGCTTTGTAATCTACAGATCTATTCTGCTACTCAAGTACTTTAATTAATCTCTGTTTATCCCCACGTGTGTGAAGTTGACAGTATGCACACCGTCTGGCACTTTGGCTAAGGTTACATAAATACTTATCATGAGTATAATTTGAGTTGGATGTCTCTATGAGATTGTGGTGTTTGTTGGAACCATTTAGCGCTCAAGGTGACAGTGAGGGGTTATCTAGATGGGGAATGCGAACTTTAAGGTGTGTTGTTATAGCCCTACATCGTCCAACCGGAGAGTAGTTCAGGGTAGCATAATGAAGAGAAAATATTTATATGAGAGTGTCCACTAGTGAAAGTATGATCCCTAGGCCTTGTTTCTAAGCATTGAAACACCGTTTACAATCATTCCTATTACATGTTTGCTTGCTGCCACTCTTATTTTAGATTGCAATTAGCACTTATAATCATCCATATTACTTGTATTTCAGTATCTCTTCACCAAACTAGTGCACCTATACACCTGACAAGTGTATTGGATGTGTTGGGGACACAAGAGACTTCTTGTATCTTGATTGCAGGGTTGCTTGAGAGGGATACCTTTGACCACTTCCTCCCTGAGTTCGATAAACCTTGGGTGATACACTTAAGGGAAACTTGCTACTGTTCTATAAACCTCTACACTTGGAGGCCCAACACTGTCTACAAGAATAGAAGCGTGCGTAGACATCAAGCTATTTTCTGGCGCCGTTGTCGGGGAGGTAAGGTAAAAGATACTCACATCCTCTGGCTACTAAGCTATCTTCTAGTACTGTTGCTAGTGTGTGAGTGCTCGAAGTTATTTCCTTTAGATTCTTCAATTATATCTTTTTGTTTCTTATTTTTATTTTCACTAGTTAGGCTTAATAGAAAACAACAACAAAAATAGAGAACTTTATAGTATTTATCTTGAGTTAGGACATGAAGTGTTTGAAGAGAAAATTAAAAACCTATGGAACTTTATTTGCATGCTAATAGCAATGTTATTAGTATGAATTCTTTAAACACCATTATTGCTAATGTTATGGAAAAGTCTAACCTTGGGGAAGCTGGTTTTGATGAAAATGATCTTTTTAGTCCCCCAAGCATGGAGGAGAAAATTTACTTTGATGATACTATGCCTCCAATATATGATGATTACAATGATGAATATGATATTTTTAGTCCACCTACTATTGAGGAGAAAATTAATTATGATTACAATATGCCTCCTATATTTGATGATTATGGTGATGAGAATAATAATTATAGCTATTTTGTTGAATTTGCTCCCACTACAATTAATAAAAATGACTATGTTTATGTGGGGAGTATTAATTCTTTTATGCATGAGGCTCATGATAAGAATGCTTTATGTAATAGTTATATTGAATTTTATTCATGATGCTACTGAAATTTATTATGAGAGAGGGAAACATGGTTTTATGCATCACAACAATATTAAGTTTCTCCTCTTTATGTTGAAAATTTTGAAGTTGCACTTGTTTTGTTTTCCTATGCTTGTTGCTTTGTGCTTTCATGACTTGTTTCTTTACAAGATTATTTTTCATAGGAAGTGGGTTAGACTTAAATTTGTTATATATTTTCTTCTTGATGCTCTCTTTTACTTTAATTCATATTTCTTATGTGAGCATCATCGAAATTATCATGCCTAGCTCAAAGGCGTTAAAGAAAAGCACTTATTGGGAGATAACCCAAATTTTTATTCAATAAATTTTTCTTTTTATTGAGTCTTGGAAGTTATTGCCTCTGTAATGACCTCTCCTTATCCTTTTTATGATGTTTTTGTGCCAAGAGTAACCTCTAATGAGAGAGAAGTAAGACTTGGAAAGTTGTTGTCCCGAAACAGATTTTTATGCTTCGCTGTAAATAATCATAAAAATCTTTGTACATCGGATTGGGCTGTAATTTTTTGTGCTTCTGCCCCAGGTTGTTATCCAACTTTCGTTAGTTTAACACTTTTAGATTTGAGCAACATAAGGTTTTCAAAAAAATTGGTTTTTACCTGCTGGTCTGTTTTGACAGATTTCTGCCATTATTTGCATTTGCCTCTTAATCTCTTTCTCTTTGACTTCTCTTTGACCACTTTAACTTTTAAAAGGAATTGATACAGTAGATTGTGTTTTAATGGAATTTTTACTTGTGTTGAAACTGAACCAAAAGACTTATTATCTTGAGTACACTAATGTTGCTAATGAAGATTGTGTGAAGTTTTGTATGAAGGAAATTTTAAAAAGTGTAGGGAATAGCAATATGATGAGATAAAGTATGGAAAAAAGCTCAAGCTTGGGGATGCCACCCGTGTCACCACAAGAAATATTCAAGAAGTACAAGCGTCAAAGCTTGGGGATGCCCAAGGCATCCCCTTTTTCATCAATAAAAATCTCAGGTTTTCTTCCAAACACTTCATTTTTATTGTTTCATGCACAGTTGTGTTGTTCTTGGAGCGTCTTCGTTTTTGTTTTTAGTTTTCGTTTTCTTAGTTTGCTTTAATAAATTGGTTGTACCCCCGTATTCATACATTAGTTTTCAAATAAGTTGGTTTGGATTGGAAAAGAGTAGGAAAGTTCAAGCTTATAAGTGGTATAAAAGGGAGTTTGTTTTTTACTCTGGCCTAGGCTTTATCATGTCATGCTTGATATTGTTTTGGCTTTATTCTTATTGATTATTGATGTAGCATGACTTGTTACAAACAATTTAGATTGCTTAATGTGCGTTGAAAGAATCATGCGTTGTTTTAGCATATAAAAGCATAATATTGTGGTATTCTTCTTTGATGCTTTATTTGGGTTAACTTGGCGCATGCTCACACCATGTTAAGACTATGCCAAGTCACCATAGCCTCTATGATCATTTAGTTCTCGACTTGTAATATCACTTTATGCTTTAATTAACAATGTTTTGTTGCTTTGCATGATTATGGCCATTATTGCTCTCTTAGTTGGTCGCTCCTAGTCTTTTGCTAGCTTCCACATGTACCAAGTATGAGTTCCACTCATGCCTCCAACTCCAAATAAAACCAAGTTATTCCAAAGAGTCCATCATACCTACCTATTAGCATTATTGCTATCCCAAGTATATTCATGTTTTTATCTACCTTCCAAATTAAAATTGTTATGTGAAAATTAGTGATTAAAGCTCTCATGAACTTGATGGCACACTTTACTTTCTTGCACTTAATAAACTTGAACCATTGTGCCCATCTATGTTGCGTATATGCTTGCGTTTTGTAAGTTGTGAATTGGTAGAACCATGTTACCATGGGGAACGCTTTCAACATTGCACTTTATTTAGTTGATATCATGTTCTTTTGCTTATGGATCCCGACGGTGTGAAATGAAAGGGGAGCTTGTAAGGCTCATGGAGTTCGTATATGTGTTAGATAAATGCCTGGGCGGCTGGTCTAAGCCATGCCTAATCATGGTGGAAACCTATAGCATAAACACAGTGAGCAATATGTGAAGCATTCATAAAAATGAGAAAAAAAGAGAAAAATAAAAAGAAAAAAGGGAAACCCTATGCACATAGCATACAAAAAGATTGCTGAGATGCTTATTGTCTGCTTGCCTTGTCATTTTGATATGAGGAATCTTCTGTATCATCAGGCAAGGGGTATCCCGTTGGCGGTTCTCGATGATACACATGTACTTACAATGACAAGAACTTACATGTGACTAAAGTTGAGTAGCATGAGGAATGGTACTCGTAAGTAAGGGCCATGAGATTTTCATCTTATAGCTTGTCAAGCATATCCTCATATTTGTTCACTTTAACCTTAATCACCTAAAGATGCTTATGATAGGGGCAATGAGAGCTAAAAGCTAATAAGTACCATAATTTTTGGAAGCTCTTTATGAGACTTGAATCCCTAGTTCCTTCTATGAAGGGCCTTTCTTTTAATTTTATGTTGAGTCTCCATCTTCTATCTTTATGCACCTATTAAGAGAACATAGTGGTCATTCTTAGTTTACTGTGCATTGTCCCAAAACTTGTTGATTGATTCATAACTTTGATATTGCTTGTCCTTAAACTATTTGTATCTAGTCACCCTTATGAACTTTGAAGGTATCCTATGCATTTATGTTTTGCTACACTATGAGGGACAAGCTGAATACCATTCTCATTATGTTTTCTATATGTGAAACAAACAAACGTCTTTCAAAGCATTGTTATTCATAAATCTTTTGTTTGTACCTTTTCATGTTACAACATAGTTGTTATGTCTTTTTGTTAGAACTATATCTTTCATGCTATGTTGAAGTACTATGATCCCAGCTATCAATGTTTTACAAATACCTTGATCAAGATTGTGATGGTGCATGTCACCTCAAAAATTATTCTTTTTCATCACTTACCTACTCGAGGACGAACATGAGTTAAGCTTGGGGATGTTGATACGTCGTAAACGTATCTATAATTTTTGATGTTCCATGCTTGTTTAGTATCTACTTTCTTATGTTTTGTCTACATTTTGAGATACTTTTATACATTTTCTGGAACTAACCTATTAACAAGATGCCATAGTGCCAGTTGCCTGTTTTCTGTTGTTTTTGGTTTTAGAAAAGATGGAAAAGAAATATTTTCGGAATTGGACCGGACAAAAGCAAAAGTCAATATTTTACCAGAAGACTCACGGAGCCAGAAGACGAGACGGAGAGGGGCCACGAGGTGGCCACACCACCTGGTGGCACGGGCCAACCTAGGCCATGCCAGGGGGTGGTGTGGGCCCCTCGGGTGCCCACCGACCTTGCCTCTTCGCCTATATATTCCCTCGGGACGAAAACCCTAGAGACGAGATCTGAATTCCACAAAAAGTTCCGCAACACCGCCGCCAGCGAAGGGGAGATTCGGGGGACAAAAGTCTCTGTTTCGGCACCCTGTCGAGACGGGGAAGTGCCCCCGGAGCCATATCCATCAATTCCACCGCCATCTTCATCATCGTTGCTGACTCTGATGATGATGAGGGAGTAGTTCTCTCTCAAGGCTAAGGGTTCTACCGGTAGCTATGTGTTCATCTCTCTCTATGCGTGATCTTATGATATCATGAGATTTGTAATCTATAGATCTATTCTGCTACTCAAGTGCTTTAATTAATCTCTGCTTATCCCCACGTGTGTGAAGTTGATAGTGTGCACACCGTGTGGCACTTTGGCTAAGGTTACATAAATACTTATCATGAGTATAATTTGAGTTGGATGTCTCTATGAGATTGTGGTGTTTGTTGGAACCATTTAGCGCTCAAGGTGACAGTGAGGGGTTATCTAGATGGGGAATGCGAACTTTAAGGTGTGCTGTTATAGCCCTACATCGTCCAACCGGAGAGTAGTTCAGGGTAGCATAATGAAGAGAATATATTTATATGAGAGTGTCCACTAGTAAAAGTATGATCCCTAGGCCTTATTTCTAAGCATTGAAACACCGTTTACAATCAGACTTGTTACATGTTTGCTTGCTGCCACTCTTATTTCAGATTGCAATTTCCACTTATAATCATCCATATTACTTGTATTTCACTATCTCTTCGCCGAACTAGTGCACCTATACACCTGACAAGTGTATTGGGTGTGGTGGGGACACAAGAGACTTCTTGTATCTTGATTGCAGGGTTGCTTGAGAGGGATATCTTTGACCACTTCCTCCCTAAGTTCGATAAACCTTGGGTGACCCACTTAAGGGAAACTTGTTGTTGTTCTACAAACCTCTGCACTTGTGATACGCCCAAAACGTATCTACTTTCCGGAACACTTTTGCTATTGTTTCTCCTCTAAACTTGTGTGATTTGGATGCAACTAACATGGACTGACGCTGTTTTCAGCAGAATTTCCTTGGTGTCTAGTTTTTGTGTAGAAAATCAACTATCAGGAAAAATCCCGGAAAATATGCCAAAAATCCTATTTCACTAGAAGACTCACGGAGCCAAAATACGAGACGGAGTGGGGCTGGGGCCTAGCCACACCACTTGGCCGCGCGGGCTGGACCTAGCCGCGCTAGAGGGTGGTCTGGCCACCCTAGACACCCCCTCGGTCTCCCTCTTCACCTATAAGTTACCTTCTGACCTAAAAACTCACGGGGGTCGACGTTTTTCCAGAAAGAGTTCCGCTCCGCCGCCACCACCAGATTCCACGAAACAGCACTAGAAACTCTATTCTGGCACCCTGCCGGGATGGGGAATTGGAGGAGATCATCGCCATCATCAGCACCATCGCTTCTCCATCAACCATCCATGTTTCCCCCATCTATGAGTGAGTAATCCCCTACTGTAGGCTATGGGGATGGTAGGGATTGGATGAGATTGTTCATGTAATGGCATCAGATTGTTAGGGCATGGTGCCTAGTATCTATTATTAGTGCTTTTTGACTTTGTTGCAACTTGCTATGCTTAATGCTTGTCACTAGGGCCCGAGTGCCATGATTTCAGATCTGAACATGTTATTGATTCATTATGATAGTATTGTTTTTGGTCTTACCTGCAAGTTGTATACACACATTGTTGTTCGGAACCAATGGCCCCGAAGTGATAGAAATTGGGATAACCGGAGGGAATGGCTTTGATGTGAGGATCACATGTGTTCACGGAGTGTTAATGCTTTGCTCCGGTGCTCTATTAAAAGTAGCACCTTAATTGCCAGTAGTTCCCTTGAGGCCCGCTGCAAACGGGCTGGCAGGACAAAAGATGTTGTGCAAGTTCTCATTGCGAGCACGTATGACTATATACGGAACACATGCCTATGATTATCTAGTACTTGGATGCTTTATCTTATTTATCTGCAATTGCCCTATGTTCTGATTGCTATGTGAATCGTCTTGTCCATGCAACGCCCGTCCATCCATCCCTATGCCTACCGCGCTCGAATCCTACTGTTTACTTTTACTACTGCTATTACTCTGCTATTACTTTACTATCACTACCATAAAACTGTTGCTACTGATAAACTGATGTGAGCAAGATTGTTTCCAGGTGCAGCTAAATTGACAACTCAGTTGTTAAGGCTTATAAATATTCTTTGGCTCCCCTTGTGTCGAATCAATAAATTGGGTTTCACTTCCCTCGAAAATACTGCGATACACCCCCTATACTTGTGGGTCATCAAGACTATTTCCTGGCACCGTTGCCGAGGAGCATAGCTTTATTTATCAAGTCCACTTGGAATCATTATTATTCGCTGCCATCCATCCATCATGGGTAAGTCTCGTGATGACAAGGTTCCTATTTTACCATCCACTACAAGACCTCTATTGCTCTTGATTCACCATCTATTATGAGTAGGATCGTTACACCACCATATACACATGTTACACACACTACTACTACTGCTGAATCTGAAACTTCTGATGCTTATGATGCTGCTTCTACTATGCTTGATAAGAGTGGTTCATTAGGTCCTTTCCTAAATACTACGATTGCTAGAACTATAGCTGGAAATACTGAAACTCCTAATGAAGACACTACTACACCTGTTAGTTCACCTGAGTCTAGAGAAAGCTATGATATTGAAGACGGTTATGTTGAGATGACCGATGAATTTATTAAAGAATGTCAAAACACCCATGATAGGAGTGTTGCTAAGAATCTCCTTGAGAGGCGTACTATTAGACCCAAATTGTCTCCTAATGCTAAGTTTGCTGCTTCTCCCATAAACATTAAAGATAAAGATTATGATTTATCTCTTGATCTATCTTATATAGCTATTATTGAGAAAGAACCTTTTGGTGGGACTAAGAAAGAAAGTGCGGTAGCACATATGAATGAGCTTTCAACCATGAGTGGTTTATTTTCTGATGATATTAAGATGCGTACCTAATTTGTTACTAAGATTTTCCCCTTTTCACTGAAAGGAGAAGCTAAAACTTGGTTTAGTAATTTACCTCCTAGATCTATTAATAGCCCTGATTACTTGATTAGTACTTTCCTGCAGAAATATTTTCCTCCTAGTGCTAGACATGCTATTTTGCAGGAACTTTTTGATTTTAAACAGGGAGAAAAAGAGATATTGCCAGAATCATGGGCAAGGTTTTGTGCTTTGATTCATGCACAAGCTGGATGTCCATTACCTAAGAATGAACTTCTTGATATATTTTATAACGGACTAACTGAAGAATCTAGGACATACCTGGATAGTTGTGCTGATTGTGTTTTCAGGAATAGGACTCCCAAGGAAGCTGAGGAATTAATGGCTAAAATAAGCAAGAATTATGAAGATTGGACTCCTCCTGAACCAGCTATACCTGAACCAACTATTCTTGTACATATACCAACATCAAAGAAGAGGGGAGTTATTGAATTGAATGATGAAGTGATGAAGGAAGCTAAGAAATGTCTTCACGAGAAGGGAATTAAAGCTACATATGTCAAGAATTTACCTCCTATAGAATAATTATGTAATCCAATTCCCCACTCATCCACTATTGAGGTACACTCTCTCCAACATTTTGATGAAGGTGATATCCCTTACTCTAAACCTCCTGATCAATGCTTAGAAGAATTTGATGTTTTTATTGTTAAGCAAGATAATTTTAATAAAAGGGTGCAAAATCATTTAATGGAAAACTCTAGAGCTATTGTTGAGTTGAAGGACATTGTGGAAAGAACCTCTAATGATGTTAAAATGCTTGTTAAACATTTTCAAATGGTTCAAACTCAAATAGATCAACTTATTAAAGTGCAAAAAGACTTGCTAGTTAATGTTGCCAAAGAAAAACATGCTTATGAAATTAGAACTAGAAGTGGTGCTGCTACCCAGGATCCTATATATCCTGAGGGGCACCCCACAAAAATTGAGCAGGATTCTCAACAAGCTGAAAATAGTGGTACCACTCGTAAGAAAAGGAAAAGGAAACATAAAATATTGTAGAACCCTCTGAACCTGCTAAAGATCCTAATAGTATATCTATCTCTGATGCTGAAACTGAAAGTGGTAATGAAGAAAATGATCTTCCTGATCAAGAAAAAGTTGAAGAAGAACCTGAAAAGCACACTAAGAATACAAAATACACTAAACAAGATTTTGTTGCTAAGAAACATGGTAGTGAAAGAGAGCCTTGGGTCCAAAAACCTATGCCTTTCCCTTATAAGAAACACAAGTCAAAGGAAGATGAACACTATAACAAGTTTTGTGAGTGGATGAAACCTTTATTCTTGCAAATTCCTTTGACTGATGCTATTAAATTGCCTCCTTATTCAAAGTATATGAAGGATATTGTCTCGAATAAAAGGAAGATCCCTAATGAAGAAATCTCTACTTTGCTTGCTAATTATTCCTTTAATGGTAAGGTTCCAAAGAAACTTGGAGACCCAGGGATTCCAACTATACCTTGCTCTATTAAAAATAGTTATGTCAGAACTGCTTTGTGTGATTTGGGAGCAGGAGTTAGTGTTATGCCTTTCTCTCTCTATAAGAGACTTCAACTCGAAAAACTGATACCAACTAATATATCTTTGCAAATGGCTGATAAATCTACTACTATTCCTGTTGGTATATGTGAGGATGTACCTGTTCAAGTGGCTCATAATTGCTTGATATTAACTGATTTTGTTGTGCTTGAAATGCCTGAAGATGATAATATGTCTATTATTCTTGGGAGTCCTTTTCTTAATATTGTAGGAGCTGTTATTAATTGTAATCAAGGAAAGGTGACTTTTAATGTTAATGACAAGGAACATACTGAAAGAAGATTGATAGGACTTATTGTTTAAATTCAATTGAACATGTTGAGGGCATTCAAGTTGGAGAAATATATTGTCCCATACCACTCATGGACTTGTACGCAGAGATTTGCCAAGGGAGCAGCTTCTCGAAGGAGAGTGGGAAAATCCGTAACATTCATCTCCCCTCTATTCGCTACTTTGCTTACTTTATTGCCAAGTGTGTTCTTGCTAGGAAAACTGCCAATAAGTTATCTTCGTATGATCTAGCATTCATCTCTGATGCTCTTAAACGAGATAGGACTTATAACTTGGGTGCCTTGATAGCTTTCCGTCTTGCTGCTAACCGTGAGAAAGGTGGAATTTGTGGAGGCCTCATTGCTTCTCGTTTATTAGCATTGCATGGTTTAGTGCCCCATCATCTAGACCTACAGTTTCCCATAGAGAGGCTTGACATTAATTCCATGATACAGCATAAATTTGTTTCTTCTTGGGCTAACTTGAGTGAGTTGTCTTATGATATAACCTTTCTCAAGGCTGGTTGGAGAAGGAGCAAGTCCGAGCGAGTTGTTCTTTTGCCTGCACCTGTTTTGTTTAACCTTGATAACAAGGTGGGATGGTCCCTCACGGAGGAGGAGCTTGGTACGTACTTGGGAGAGCTCTCCCAACAGGAGCAGGGTACGAGAAGGGAGGTCACAGATGATTCAGTCCAGCCCTCGAATGAGGGGGAGTCTTCATATCAGCAGCCTACCTATGATTGGGGAGCTTCTTCTTCTTCCCAAGGGCCTAACTACGATTATTCTTACAATGACCCGCCTGCTTGGAACCCTTGCTCGTACTTGGATTGATACCCACTTAGGCCAAAAGCCTAAGCTTGGGGGGAGGTACATCGACATCACACTCATCTCCATATCATTTTGCGTCGGTACTTTGTATATTCATGTTTCGTTCTCTTTCTAGTTTTCGTTCTTTCTTTTGTTTTTGCTTTCTTAAAACACAAAAAGACCAAAAATATTTCTGTTGTTCCTCTTTGTTTGCTTCTTCTTCTTTTTGCCTTGGTTTGCTTTTCCCTTTTTGCTTTGTTTGAAATATCCGAAAAACCCCAAAAGATTTTGCTTTGCTTGTTCTTCCTTTTTGGTTCTTGCTTATAAAAATCGAAAACACCAAAAATATTTGTTGTTCTTCTTTGGTTTTGTGAGTTTGTTGCAGGGTTCAACAGTTCTCAGTGGAATTTGGTTTCATATTATTATTCAAGCCACATAAGTGAAGGGCAATAATGAGGATTAATGACAACTTGAGGTGTGGTAAGAGGCTGGTAACGAACTCTATTCGTTTTCATTTTTGTCATATACTCATCATTGTGGTCATGCTTAGCCTGTTCGGGTAGGGTGTATGTTATTTATGGATGCTGAGTAGTTCTTGCTTTCATATGATTAGTTCCAGCTTCCTAATAGTTTGTAGCATATCATATGAATGTTCGCTTGCATTGCTCTATTCATAAATTGGTATGACACTGTGGTATCCTCCTCTGAATGGTTCACTTGAATTGACTTGGCACATGCTCACGCATGCATATGACTGAAACAATCAGTTAAGCCTTAATGAATTATTTTGCCTCAGGGGTCTTGCATCACTTTCATGCCATGATCAGTTCTGTTTTGTTGCAAGCATGATTATGATAGTTATTGCTCTCTTGTTTGTTGCTCCCTCTCTATTGCTAGCCTTCAATTGTGCTGAGTATAACCTTTACTCGTGCATCCAACTCCCCAAAACCAATATTGCCAAAGTGTCCACCATATCTACCTATTAGCATCATTTGCTATTCCGTGCATATTAAGTATGCTTTGTTTTCTTCCGGATAAAATGTTTGCTTGTTATGAGAAAGTTAGTTAGTAAGCTCTCACGAACTTGATGGCACACTTTATTTTCTTGCACTTAATAAGCCTGAACCATTGCGTCCTTCTTTGTTGCGTATATGCTTGTGCTTTATAAGTTGAAGTTAGCAGAATCATGTATCATGGGGAATGCTTTCAACATTGCACTGGTACTTAGTACCTCGTTGATATCATGTTATTTTGCCTATGGATCCCAGCGGTGTGAAATAAAAGTGGAACTTGTAAGATCATGGAGCTTGTATGTGTGTTAGAGAAACGCCTGGGCCGCTAGCCTAAGCCATACCTACTCATGGTGGAAACCTGCAGCATAACCAAAATGAGCATTCTATGAAGCATCCTCAATAAAAATCTATGCACATAGTAAATAAAAAGATCGCTGAGATGCTCATTGTCTGCTTGCCTTGTCATTTTGATTATGGGATAGCTCATGTATCATGTGCAAGGGGTACCCCGTTGGTGGTTCTCTATGATACGTATATACTTACAATGACAAGAGCTTACTCGTGACTGAAGTTGAGTAGCATGAGGATCGGTCTTCATAAGTAAGGGGCATGAGATTTTGATTTATAACTTGTCAAGGATATCCTCTTAGTTGTGACACTTTAACCTTAACCACTTAAAGATGCTTATGATAGGGGCAATGAGAGCTCAAAGCTAATGAGTACCATACTTTCAGCATTTGGAAGCCTTTCAAACTTTTCAAAACCTTTTTCGTTTTCCTTGTTGAGTCTCCCCACACATTCTATGAGCACTTTCTTGAGAGCATAGTTGTCATTCTTAGTATAATGTGCTTGTCTCAAAACTTGATTATTTGTGTTATGACTTTGATGCTTGTATCTTTTGATATCTTTACTTCTAGTCTTCACCTAAACTTCAGAGGTGCCTTGGCATTCACAATCAAAGGTAAGCGGGATACCACTCTATCATACCTTGTTATGAGCACTGCAATGTTGCTTATGTTTATGTTTCATGCTACTTATTATTTTTGAGTTGGAATCTCTTCATAGCTTGCAATGACTATTAAGTAAACTCAGTAGCATACTCCTTATTATGAATTGTCTAGGTAGTTGATCACATGCTGAGAATATAAACATCATACGAAGCAAATGTGTTCGTGAAAGTTTCTTTTATCACACTCAGTTTTCAACTAAATTGCTTGAGGACAAGCAATAAGCTAAGCTTGAGCGGAGTTGATACGTCCAAAATGTATCTACTTTCCCAAAAACTTTTTCTATTGTTTCTCCTCTAAACTTATGTGATTTGGATGCAACTAACATGGACTGACGCTGTTTTCAGCAGAATTGCATTGGTGTCTAGTTTTTGTGCAGAAAATCAACTATCCGGAAAAATCCCAGAAAATATGCCAAAAATCCTATTTCACCAGAAGATTCACGGAGCCAGAATACGAGACGGAGTGGGGCTGAGGCCCAGCCACACCACCTGGCCACTCGGGCTGGGCCTGGCCGCGCCAGGGGGTGGTATGGCCACCCCAGACACCCCCTCGGTCTCCCTCTTCGCCTATAAGTTGCCTTCTGACCTAAAAACTCACGGGGGTCGACGTTTTTCTAGAAATAGTTCCTCTCCGCCGCCACCACCAGATTCCACGAAACAACACCAGAAACTTCGTTCTGGCACCCTGCCGGGACATGGAATTGGAGGAGATCATCGCCATCATCAGCACCATCGCTTCTCCATCGACCATCCATGTTTCCCCCATCTATGAGTGAGTAATTCCCCGCTGTAGGCTATGGGGATGGTAGGGATTGGATGAGATTGTTCATGTAATGGCATCAAATTGTTAGGGCATGGTGCCTAGTATCTATTATTAGTGCTTTTTGACTTTGTTGCAACTTGTTATGCTTAATGCTTGTCACTAGGGCCCGATTTCCATGATTTCAGATATGAACATGTTATTGATTCATTATGATAGTATTGTTTTTGGTCTTACCTGCAAGTTATATACACACGTTGTTGTCCGGAACCAATGGCGCCGAAGTGACATAAATCAGGATAACCGGAGGGAATGGCTTTGATGTGAGGATCACATGTGTTCACAAAGTGTTAATGCTTTGCTCCGGTGCTCTATTAAAAGGAGCACCTTAATTGCCAGTAGTTCCTTTGAGGCCCCGCTGCAAACGGGCTGGCAGGACAAAAGATGTTGTGCAAGTTCTCATTGCGAGCATGTATGACTATATATGGAACACATGCCTATGATTATCTAGTACTTGGATGCTTTATCTTATTTATCTGCAATTGTCCTATGTTCTGATTGCTATGTGAATTGTCTTGTCCATGCAACACCCGTCCATCCATCCCTATGCCTACCACGCTCGAATCCTACTGTTTACTGCTACTGTCACTACTGTTTACTTTTACTACTGCTATTACTCTACTGTTACTTTACTATCACTACCATAAAACTATTGCTACTGATAAACTATTGTGAGCAAGATTGTTTCCAGGTGCAACTGAATTGACAACTCAGTTGTTAAGGCTTATAAATATTCTTTGGCTCCCTTGTGTCGAATCAATAAATTGGGTTTCACTTCCCTCGAAAATACTGCGATACACCCCCTATACTTGTGGGTCATCAACTTGGAGGCCCAGCACTGTCTACAAGAATAGAAGCGTGCGTAGACATCAACACCCCGGTCCCGCTATTCATAATTGATCAGAGAGAGATCTTAACCATGTCTGTGCCATTCCCAAACCGTAGGGTAACACACTTAAGGGTATGACGACGTTCTGAGATCTTTGTGGAAGTGAAGGGTTCACCCATGAGAAAGAGAGAGCATCGAAATTGTTCCGAGAAAAGATTGCTAGAAAATTTCCGAAGAGGATCCGAAGTTGTATCGGAGAAGGAATAAGACGAAAGGTGTTTCAAAGATTTATAATATGTATTTATGTATGTTAATTATGAATTAATATATATTACAGAATATTTTAAAGGGTAATTTCCTCTATTGGACCGAATCCCTGGAGGGAATTAGACCAAAGATAAGCCACCCTAGAATGGGAAGTAGTAGCCACCGTTGCTAGGCCTCGACCCATCCCACGCGGGCAGGAGAGTGCTGACACGTGCGCGCGATGCACAGTCGCAAGCCTTTGCAGTGTTGGTGGGCCGACCCATGGAGAGTAGCAGCAGGCACGGGCAGGCACAATGCTAGCGGGCCACCACGACTAGGCCCACCCGGCTAAGAGCATCATTAGTAGAGCCCCTAAACCCTCTAAAATAACCGCTTTTTTTACAGATTGCGACCGAAAAATCCCGTAGGCTAGAACCCCTAAACCCTCGAACCCTCAACAAAAATTACAGGCCCAACCCCTACTCCCCCTCCCAACCTGTACAAGTGAGGGTTGGAGGCCCCCAACCCATCCAACCCCTATTCCTCAACCACACGCACGCGGGAGGGAAATTTCACCGCCTCCTTCCTCCCGCCTCCTCCCATTCGAGCCGCTGGCAGCCGACAGCTGCCATTCTGGCTGGCCACCGCCTCCCGTCGACACGTTCTGCCCTCCACCCGCTGCCCTACACTTCTCGACGCCGGTTCCGCCTTTCCCCGCCACCTTCCGCCCCCATAGCACGCTCCCGAGCCGCGCTGCCACCGCTGCCCCGAGCTCTCCCAGCCGCCGCGCCCCGCCCCTTGCCGCCCGCCGCATCACCGACCTCCCCCGAGCCACCACGCCCTGCCTCCCGACCTCCCTGAGCCAGGCGGGCTAGAGGCAGTCGCGCCACCATGAGCTCTCCTTGCCGACCCGCCGCGCTGCCCCGAGGTATGCCTCTTTTTCCTTTTTTTTGTTTCATTTTACCCTCTTTTATTCATTGCTAGCACTCACAATTTTTTGTTTGTTGTTTTATGAAACATTGTTGTAATAACTTGAATGATTATTATGTGCTTGAAAGTACTATTTGGTGTTGTAATAATAACTAGAATGATTATTGTTTTCTCCAAACCGTTATTGAGATGATGAAAATTGTGATATGTCAAATGACAATTTTGAGGGTTTGAGGGTTCTACTCTCTGCCCTCAACCCTCAGTTTTAAGGGTTTGAGGGTTCTAGTCGTTGCCCCTGTTTTTCAACCCTTAAAACTGCCAAAAATGCCATTTCTCAACCCTTAAACTGCTTTGAGAATTTGAGGGTTTAGGGGTACTACTAGTGATGCTCTAAGCCACTACCTCGTTAGCCACCATATGGTCCGCGCGCTGGGCTGGCACACGAGCAAGCCCACCTTACTGCCAGCTGCTCCCCTCATACTCCTTTTTCCTTTAGTCCCACCCTGGGACTTTATGGGTGGAGGCCTCCCTTTTCCCTTATATAAAGAGGTCTATATTGGTGGAAAAAAGAACACACACAATAAAAAAGGATTTCCTAAGGCTATTTTCCTTAGGGAATTTCCCTCTCTCTTCATTTGTTGAAACTCATGAGTGTGGTTCCAAGAAGAACTACATACGAGAGAGTCAACACCACCGGCATGCCGTCGCGCTGCTGGATCCTAGTTCTAGAGGGTCTACTTTTGCATCCTGGCTAGATCAAGTAGAATGGAAGTCGTCGTTAGACACCGTACGTGTGCGATACCTCTAGGGTGCTGTCACTTGTGGTGCTGGGTTATTGTGCAAATACTAGGAGGTGACGTGAGATGAGCTTCGCGACCTTGAGGTCGACCAAGTTCGACAACATCATCCATGTTCACCACGGGATGTTAACCGTGTTCAATCTACAAGGGTATGTAATCGAAACTCTAGCCCCGTTACTGCATCAACTCATAGATAGATCTGGGCATATGGGTTATTCTACCATAGATTCTTTTTTGTTTTCTTCTACGGAACCCCTTCACCAAGTTCATATGGATACTATCACGAATTCTTATGGCCTCTAGCCATTTAACGAAGTTAGGGCTCATCATCACTTCTTTGCATGTATTCAGGGTATCATTGTCCAACAGTGACACTTTATCCTCAAATCTTGTCATTTGATTATTAATCGATCCACATGGTTCAATAGGAACTTAGATTTCTAGAACTACAACATTTTTAGACACGGTAGCCATGAGCATTGTAGCTACCTCCAGAACACTTTCTGGCATTGCATTACTCTGATCATGTCACTTAGGTTCAAACAACCTCATCAAAATTTCTATTGTCCTCCTACTCAATTTTTCACGAAGAATTCTTTCTCAAAGAACTCGTCGTTTTAGCGACAAACACTTTTGTCTTTACTGTTATGGTGGAGGAATTCTCAATGCTTGCTTTTGGATAACCTACAAATATGTGCATATTCGACTTTAGTTTTGCAAACATTTTACATATGCCTTACATACCAAAATTTAAGAAAAGTCAAACTAGGTTTTTTACCCTTTGCCATTTCAATGGATCATGATGTTGCTCTTTTAAGTATAAAAGCAGTATGTCACTATAGCATAATCTTTTATATCATAATGGAAGTTTTATATTTGATCTTACCAAAAAATTAGGTTTGATTATATTCTCAAAACATTTAATACTACTATGGTGTTTCGGGGAACGTAAGTTTATTAAAAAAATAGATGCTTTCTAAACTTGTAACTCAAATCTCTCCTTTTATGATCCAATCATAAACTCTTGATTTTCTTGTTACTATTATTTCTACTTCATGCTAAAACCTTTGAATATGTTTCAAATGTCTTATAATTTTTTCCTCATTAAACAGATATACTCATATATCTATTCAAGTCCTCGGTGCAAGTATACGAAGTAGAATAATAAACCACACATGGTTTCACATAATGGACCACATACATAAATATGTATTGCTTCCAATAAGTTAGCCATCCATTCAAAAATTTCCTGTGAAAAGAGTTTTAGTTATTTATAGAAAATTCTTACAAACGTTAATTCATTCGAAAACAACTTGGCTCCAAAATTCCATCAACATGGAGTTTCTTCATGTATTTATTTCCAATATAACTTAAACGGTGGTGTCACACTTAAGTGAAATTCAAATCATTTCGTGTTGCGACGCTTTTAGCATTTAGTTTTATGAATTTTATTTTACCAAAAAGATTTATAATGGTTCATCCATCATCTATGGAATACAATAATCATTCGAACAACAACTTGTTCTCACAATACTAGAACCAAATAAAAATTATTGGAAGAAATCTTGATGGTTTGGTATTTGATGTGGATGACAGACATAATAACATCTTATTTGTTTATCGATGAACATCGTCACTATATTCTCTTGCTAGTTACTCGAACCATTGTATTTCTTATATTGAGTTGCTTTATATGATACTTCATACCAACTAATCTAGTATCGAATACCGGAGAATTACATTGGTTTAACGAGCAAAGAATATATATTCATAACATGTATATCTTCTATACACCCGAGCTGGACAATTCTAGCCGTTTAATTTCTGCTAGTTACATTTATGGATTCTCTTTCAACATTTTCCTCTATTTTAGAATAATCAACCAACGTTAACAGTGGCACCAATCATATGGTACTTGGTTCAAGTGTTTTAGTCAAACACTAATACCTTTAAACTTACACTTTGAAGTGGATCCCTGTCATCGCATGATTCGTGTTCTTCCGGATTCTACTTTTAGTGATCTTTTAATATAGTAAACATTTTATCTATAAATCTTATTCATCCTATCATGAAAACCTTCATGATGAAACTACTATAGTTTACAAGGACGAACGTTTGTATAAATTTAGTTTCCAAGCCTATTGGGTGATAGGTACGCCTAGCATCACCATCATTCGCAAATTCTCATCCAATATGAGAATCTATTTCCAACTAAATTATACTTTATCATGTTGCAACCAAACAATGTTTCAGATATCAGATTATCTTTTACACCAGATAATTTCTGAAACGAATCTTTCTAGGAATAAAAATGTCCCAGTTTCTAATCTATAAAAAAATCATTCCAAATGGTCTCTATGAAAAATTCCTTCCCAAATAGTCATTTGCACATCGTTAAGTGTACAAATCATTGTTTTGCTCTCTATTAGCGTATAAATAATCTCTCAGGCCCTCGGCGGCATTACATACATCTCTTATCAAATCGATAGTTGGCAGTTGTAACAACCAAACAACTTCCAGCTTTTCCACAGTTATCATTTCACAGCAGCTTTTCCACAGCAGATTTCCCACAGCTGATTTTCAGGAATCTACAGCTCAACCAAACACACCCTAAAACCTTTCTTTCTAATATCAAGTATCATGGAGGCAAGCATGATCATTTAGACACTAATTTTAGAATCATTTACTCCTGGATTAATACACTTATTAAACCTTATGGAGTAAGTGAGGTTTACTTGAAAGTTTGTTTTAGGACTTTTATCAGTTCAACACTCAAACATTATGGTAACAGTCCGTAAGTAAGTATCTAGAATTCCGTAGTTCTATTATCTCAATTACAACTAAGAGCAATGTAGTCTATAATGGATGCCAACTACAATAACTATGCAAATTCACTTAGATTGTTTAGTTCATAATATGAGTTGATTATAAGAACTCCCACTTAAACGAACATCCCTTAACATTGTTTTAGTGATTACGTGATCCTAATTCACTATAACACCCCCCCCCCCCCGATCGTTACGGCCGATGCTATAGCTTCAAAGGCAGATATCGACATATCAATCACATCACCATGTGACCCATGCTTAACTTTTGTTCATCTGTGTTCCGAGGCCATGTCTATACATGTTAGCCTTGCCAACGTTAAACTTAGTGTATTGTAGTGTATATATGGCTTACACCCACTATATGCGAACGTCAATATGTTTGCACCCAATCGTCAGCGTCTGCTCCATAACAATAGACTTTTTTGGTGGTGCACAGTAATGGAAGAACATAACTATTGCAATTGTATTGAGGAATCATCTTACAATTCTACTGGCGTAGTATAATACTAGAAAAATAAGACGCATAAAGTAATCAACATCATATGTAGATAAGTTATGTGATATGATATGGTCATCGCGCCTCGATCTCCATCGAGTGGGCCAGCATTGCACCAAGTCCACGATTCCAACATGTCGTGGTAGTACATTCCATAAACACTTACCTAGACCATACATATCACATGCCTCCTGCAAAATAAAGTTAGACGCCTCTACTTTATCTTTGCATATTTTACGTGGTTGTTTGGGCTTTCGTACAAAAATCGTTTCTTACCTACGAACTTTCAACCACAACAAGGATTGACTAGTTGTTGTTTTAAATCCCTTATCAAGGATGTCCTTTGTAAATGTCTTATCAACTAATGTAAGAAAGAAATACACTTGCTAGCCACTTATATGATATAAGCCATATGTTGAGTGTGAAACCAGTCTCACGTATCTTACGCGTAAGATCGATTCGGACCGCTTCATCGAACATTTCCGTGATACGAATAAGTACACGTGGGAGGGTAACGACTATAAAATCAATGACTACATATCACTATGTGTTCTACTCGTACTAACACATCGACGTAGAGATCGTCTCCAATATTACTGAAGGGGTTCCATGGCAAAAAATCCTAACGATAAGAACACCATAGAAAAGATTTATCTATGCGGATTTAAAGTAACTAGAGGGATTCAGTGTTCATACCGTCGAAGAACGAAAGCGATTACATTTCACAAGAAACATGGATGATGTAGTTGTACGACGTAGCTGACCTCAAGGTCATGTAGATGTCCAAGATCCAAGCTCCAATGACCACAACTGGCAGTGACTCTGTGGCTTTACACGCATCTAGTATAGAGACGTCCCCTGAATTCAGGTCCAGCTAAGAATGATAAGAAGATTGATTCGGACCGAGAGTCTAGCAGCACGAGGGTGTGCATATGGTGGATAAACCCCAATCCCCATATGCTTGTTCCTACTTGGGAACCACACATGAGGGAAAAGGAGAGAGGGAGAGAGAATAGGCAAAGCCAATTGAAGGGATTGATGATTTATGGGGATGGATACCCCTCTTTATATAGGAGGAGAACCACCACCCTCCAAGTCACAGGATGGGACTAAATGGAGGAGGAAGTGGACGGTAGCCGGGGAGGGCCCCACCAGCGCGCGCCAAGGCCTTCTTGGTGGACTGCTCCTTTTATTAATTAAAAATACATATTTAATTAATAATTCATTTAATTATAATAAATACATATTAATTCAGACTTTGCTGGTTGTTTGTTTGTATTAGATTAGGACCCCTTGGTGGCAGTGATTACACATACTCTAGACTTGTCGTCATTATTTGCTCTGCCTCTTTCTACAGAGGCATTTCAGGAGATGCACTATCTATCATAAATTATCACTAACCACCTCCTCCTCGTGTAGAACATGACCAAAGAATTTTTGGTTGGGGGAACTCGAAATACTCTCCATCTAAATTTTATAACCTCTTCTTTGGTCAGTTATGATAGGATGACATTCTCCAGAATATTTGGAAATCAAAACCACTACCAAAGCTCAAAGTATTCACTTGGTTGTTACTTCATGATCGTCTCAATACTAAGGACTTGATGCTTCATAAGTAGTGGCATCTTGATTTGGATGCACTCTCTATTAACTCCCTGATTTTGGAAACACGTGATCACTATTCCTTGCATGTCCGTTTGCTCAGAGGTGTTGGGATACATTGCATATTTCTTAGGGATCATCATATTTTTACACAGAAATTTTGAAGTGACAAGATCATCCTTTGTGGGCCCTTGCTTCATGGAGGTGGTAATTGAAGGGGATCCGTAGCAGGAAACAAAAAAATTCCTACGTGGGAACCCCAAAATGCCTAGGATCTATCTATGTAGTAATGCGGTAACGACCGATGCATATAAAATACATACCCTTGTAGACCGTACGCGGTTAACGTTCTGCGGGGAACGTGGTTGAAGTAGTCGTACTCGTAGCCGACCTCAAGGTCGCGAAGCTCCTCGCAGGTCACCCCTTGCTGCTTCTTCATCTTCATCGTGCAGCAGCTCCGGCTCACGATATTTAAGCGCCCCAAGTGTTGCGGCTCATGTCTTCGTACACATCCGGTGCACGATAAGACCTCCGGCTCCCCGATCCCGCCGGGAGTGCGGAAGTTGATATCTGACTAGGAATCCCTACAGTGCAACAACATACTGTAGGTGTGCCTCAATCGCACAACCTAGACCTGGGGCCATGGTCACAAGGTATAAAGAGAGAGGGAAGGAGGAAGTCAACCAAATGACTTCTCCAATTGTTGGTTTGAGGGTGTGTTTTAATCTCACCCATGGGCACCCCTTTATATAGGCTAAGGGGGTATGCCTTTCTCAAAGGCTAAGCCATGTGGGACTAAATACTAAAGGAAAAAGGGGCAAAATTAACTCCCCAGCTGGCTGGGCCACAAGGGCCCAGACCAGCAGCCCGCTATAGCCAGCAGCAGAGCAGCCTGGGAGGAGGGACGGCCGGGTGGGTCTTGGCACGGCCCACCTCACGCCAGCCAGTCTCCCGCCCACGGCGGCAGCGACCAGTGCCCCGTGCTGGGCTAGTGCACGCCCAGAGGCCTGCCTGGTAGTCCCGCCTGGACTACCGCCCGCTCAGCTGCCTAGGTAGGTTGCCTGCCCCGCCGGCCCGGCTGGCTGGCCGGCTCCCCCGTGAGCCCCGCATGGGCCGGGGTCGAGCCAGGCCAGCTGCCGCGGCTGGTAGCTAGCGCCTGCCCCCATGCGGCGCGGAGTATCCGCCGCCCACGTGGCTGGGCTGTTTTCTTTTATTCCTTTTCTTTTTCTACAGCTTTTCTTCTAGGCTATTTCCCTCCGGGGATTTAGCCTAACATAAAATTTGCCTTTATTAATCTTAATCTTAATATTATTTAGAATATATTAATTCATAATTAACATATAATAAATGTATATTTAAATTCCCATTTATTCGAAAACACTTTTCCGGTCTTTTCCTTTATTCTTTCTCCAAACAACTTCGGATCTCTCTACGGAACAATTCCGACTTTCTCTTTCTCTACCGTGATTCCGTCTTACGAATGATCGCTCTCATCGTACTCTTAAGTGTATCCTCTCACGGCTCGGGAATGCTCTAGACATGATCTGTATCAATGATCAACAGAGGGACCAGGGATATCCATGTGACCCCTCTGCATTCCTGATGACAATGTAGTTTGATCCACTAAATGTAGCATCTAATTACTTTTGTTTCTTGATACGACTTGTCCGAGATCCGATCATTGGTATCACATACCTTGTTCAATCTCGTTAACTACAAGTTTTGTTTTCTTGTTACCGTGATATTACATCCCCGTGACCGAGTCACATGTCGCAACATTTATGGATGTAATCTCACCAAGCCGGCCGTATGTATCTTTACCCGTCATGTGGGTGAACAAATCCCGGTCTTGCAGTCACATGTCATCTACTGTTCCTTTGGAATACCCAACGTACACCTTTATGATCACCGTATTACCAGATGACAGTTGATGCAATCTAAGCAGCCTCGGGAAGTAGTGAGTAATATGAGCTCACGATCTAAGGAAAAGGAGTCTAGGTATATGTTGAGGGCAAACCTCTAGGATGGCCCGATCTTTCACGATTCCCTTTCAAATCGAGGGTGGAGTGCGGGGAAAGGAGGGGAGGATGAACACGACGAACACACGCACGAAGAACGCGATGAACACACACACGCAAAACCACGATAAACACCAATAGCTCACGCCGGCGGTGACCGGTCCGGCGCAATCCCTAGGATCGGCGTCGGGCGGAGGACTCTCTCTCGAAACGGCACGGCGAGATGGGAGACTCGGTGAGATCTTGACGTCTAGGCAAAGGAACACCGATGCCTAGGCCTTGTACAACACGGAGGCACGATGCAAACTCCAACGAGGTTTGGGGATATTGGTGCTCCTTAGTCAAGGAGCATGAGGCAAGAACAAGATAGATCCACAAAGGGGTTTCCACTAATTCCAATATCATGCCTAGGGTTTACAATGGAGGTGGGGGTCTATATATAGGCCAGCCACAAGTTCAGGGGTAATTCAGGCATTAAAGTAGAGTTCTGGGCAAAGTAGAGGGGTACATGGGCCATAGGGCCCAGCTAGGCTCGCAGGCCCATCACTTGGGCCGGACACTCCGGGGCGAGTGAGCCGGACAGTCCGGGGTGGCCGGACACTCCGAGTCGAGTGGGTCGGACAGTCCGGGGTGGCCGGACACTCCGGGAAGTATCCGGGCGGTGTCCGATTTGACCTTCTGAATGTCCACGCCAGGTCCGGGCTCGGGCAGGCCGGACACTCCGGCTGAGTCGGGCCGGACACTCCGGGGTGGCCAGTCATGGGTCCACTTGGGGGACTTGTTGGTGTAGATGTGGAAGCGTCCGTAGGACGGGCTGCATCAGCTCCCCCCCTTGGGAAAGAGTCGTCCTCGACTCTTCATGGATATCATCTTGAGCATCTCCATGGTAGGGTGCGAGATCCTTGACATTGAATGTATTGCTTGCAAGGTACTTGGAGGTCGGTATGTCGATGATGTAGGCGTTGTTGTTGATTCTTTTGAGGACCTTGAAGGGACCATCTCCTCTTGGCTTGAGCTTGGAGTCACGTTCCTTGGGGAAGCGGTCCTTGCTTAGGTGTATCCACACAAGGTCACCTTCTGCAAATATCATCTCCTTCTTGTCCTTGTTTAACCTTGAAGCCTGGCGAAGGAATTGTTGTTTGATAGTAGCTCTTGTTTCTTCATGAAGCTTCTTCATAGCTTGTGCGCGCTTCTCGACGTCCATGTTTGTGCGCTCATGGAGAGGTAGTGGTAGGATGTCGAGTGCGGTGAGGGGCTCGAAACCATAGACGATCATGAATGGACTCATCTTGGTTGTTGAGTGCTTGGCTCGATTGTAGGCGAACTCGGCGTGTGGGATGCATTCCTCCCAATCCTTCAGGTTTTTCTTGATCAACACACGAAGGAGAGTTCCGAGGCTTCGATTGACAACTTCGGTTTGGCCATCAGTTTGAGGATGTGATGCCGATGAAAAGAGGAGCTTGACGCCGAGCTTTGCCATGAGGGTCTTCCACAAGTAGCTCATGAATTTGACGTCGCGGTCGGAGACGATTGTCCTTGGCACACCGTGAAGACGGATGATTTCCCTGAAAAACAGATTTGCAACATGTGAAGCATTGTCGGTCTTATGGCATGGTATGAAGTGTGCCATCTTGGAAAAACGATCCACAACAACAAATATAGAATCATGACCATGCTTAGATCTAGGCAATCCTAACACGAAATCCATGCTAATGTCGGACCAAGGTGTATGAGAAATAGGCAATGGCATATAAAGACCATAGGGGTTAGCTTGCGACTTAGCTTGAACACATGTCGTGCATCATTGAACGTAGCGCTCCACGTCACGCTTCATCTTGGGCCAAAAGTAGTGATTGGAGAGCATGTCCAATGTCTTGTCGCGACCAAAGTGACCCATAAGGCCTCCACCATGAGATTCTTGGAGAAGCAAAAGTTGAAGCGACGACTTCGGAATGCATAGCTTGTTTTGTTTAAAAAGAAAGCCCTTATGCAAATAGAAATCATCAACTCCCTTGTCATTGGAGCACTTTGCGAAAATTGGTTCAAAGAACGGGTCGAAAGCATACAAAGATTTTATTTCCTCAAGACCCAACACGTTGATTTTAAGTCTCGTAAGAAGGCTTGTATGTTTGCGAGATAATGCGTCTGCAACTACATTATCTTTGCCCTTCTTATACTTGACAATGTACGGAAAAGATTCCATGAACTCAACCCACTTAGCGTGTCTCTTGCTCAAGTTAGCTTGGCCTTTGAGATATTTCAATGACTCGTGGTCGGAATGTATGATAAATTCCTTGGGCCAAATGTAGTGTTTCCAAACTTGAAGGACACGAACTAAGGCAAAAAGCTCTTTGTCATAAATCGGATAGTTAAGGTGAGCACCATCAAGTTTTTCGCTATGGTAGGCTATAGGACGTCCGTTTTGCATAAGGACTCCTCCAATGCCAATACCACTAGCATCACACTCTATCTCAAAAGTTTTTGTGAAATCCGGTAAAGCAAGAAGAGGTGCTTCGGTGAGCCTCTTTTTAAGTTCATCAAAAGCTTTTTGTTGTGCTTTGCCCCACACAAAGGTGACATTCTTTTTGGTCAGTTCATTAAGGGGACAAGCAATGGTTGAAAAGTCTTTCACAAAGCGACGATAGAAACCGGCCAACCCATGAAAACTTCGGAGTTCACTCACATTTGTTGGTATGGGCCAATCTCGTATGTCCTTTACCTTGGAAACATCAACTTCAATTCCCTTCGAAGAAATGACAAATCCAAGAAAAATCAACTTGTCTTTAGCAAAAGTGCACTTGGGAAGATTAGCATAAAGCTTTTCATGTCGAAGGATTTGCAAAACTTCCTTGACATGTGTTATATGGTCCTCAAGTGATTTGCTATAAACAAGAATATCATCGAAATAGACAACAACACTTTTTCCGATGAGAGAACGCAAGATGTGATTCATAAGGCGCATGAAGGTGGATGGCGCATTTGATAAACCAAAGGGCATAACCAAACATTCATAGAGACCAAGTTTGGTCTTGAAGGCGGTTTTCCACTCATCACCTTCAGCCATGCGTATTTGATGGTAACCACTACGAAGATCAATTTTCGAAAAAATAGTGGCTCCACACAACTCATCAAGCATGTCATCGAGACGTGGTATGGGATGTCGATAACGCACGGTGATAGCATTGATTGGACGGCAGTCCATGCATAACCGTAACGTATCATCCGTCTTTGGAACAAGAATCACGGGTACGGCACTTGGACTAGTGCTAACTTGGATCAAACCTTTGGAGACGAGTTGGTTGATTTGACGTTCAATCTCCTTTGTCTCCTCCGGGTTCGTGCGGTAAGCGGCACAGTTGGGAAGTGGTGCACCGGGAATGAGGTCAATGTGATGTTCTATGCCGCGAAGAGGAGGTAGTCCATGTGGGAGCTCCTCGGGGAACACATCCTTGAATTCCTGCAAAACACTCATCAAATATGGAGGAACATTGGTTAATTCGTTAGTTCCTTGCGCTAGTCCCTTGCGAAGGAGGACATAGTGCAAGATGGATGGGTTGTTCCGAACATCTCTCATCTCACTTTTGGTGGCAAGGAGAACACTCTTTGTTTTTCCACTCGAATTTGGCTTGTGGCTCTCACTCACTATGAGGTGGTTCTCTCTCTCACCGCTCTTCTCACAAGTAGGTGTAGTGCTTTGCGCCCTCGCTAAAGCCTTTGCATTGTCCGCAATTATTTGGCTAGGAGTCATCGGTTGCAAAACACATGTTTTGTTGAGCCATTTGAAAGTGTATATATTGGTGCGACCATCATGTTGAGCAGCCTTGTCAAATTGCCATGGTCGACCAAGAAGCATGTGGCAAACTGTCATAGGAACCACATCACACTCCACCGTATCTTTGTAAGGACCAATGGCAAAGGAGACCGATACGGTATGCTTGATCTTACGGACCCTTGGTCACTTAGCCATTGCACGTGGTAGGGGTGCTTGTGTGGATGGAGGTTGAGGTTGAGCTTCTCACACAACTCGGTGCTAGCAAGGTTGTGACAACTCCCTCCGTCAATGATGACCTTGATAGATTTGCCATTGATGCTGGCTCGTGTTTGGAAGATATTGGAACGTTGGTCTTCATGCTCTTGTTCTTGAGTGGTCAAGATTCTTGTGACGACAAGCGATGGACTTGCGTCATGTTCACACATGAGGAGTTCTTGATCATCTTCCACTTGTTGCCTTGCCATTACTTCCTTGACACGGGCATCAAACTCATCTTCACTCAAGTACTCTTCATCACCATTGTCATGGATGAACAAGACTTTCTTGTTTCCACATTCGGCCGACTTGTGTCCTTTACCTACACACTTGTAGCATTCACCTTTGAAAGGTGTATCACTCTTTGCTTGCTTGCCACTTGGGGGCAGTTTTCCTTGAGAAAGTGTGGGCTTGAAGGAAGGCTTGGAGGTACTTGAGGAGCTACCATTGAAAGTTGTTGGTGTAGGGGTAGAAGCTTGCTTGTAGGTGAAGTACGTCTTGGGCTTGTTGTACTTGATATCCTCTTGCACTTGACGTTCAGCCTTTGTTGCAATGTGCACAAGCTCAACCATGGTGTTGCATGTTTGGAACTCGACGATGCGCTTGATTGGGTGATTCAAGCCAATAAGGAAACGTGCCATTGTTTGCTCCATGCGCTCATCAATGTTGGCGCGAATCAAGTTGAGTTCCATTTCCTTGAAGTACTCTTCTACGGTCTTTGTCCCTTGACGAAGCGCTTGAAGATTGTTGAAGAGGTCATGCGTGTAGTGCGCAGGGACAAACCGGGATCTCATGTGAGCCTTCATGTCATGCCAAGTTGTGATTGGAGGCTCTTGTCTTGCATCACGAGCAACTTGAACTTGTTCCCACCAAAGGTTGGTGTAATCATCAAACTCTAGCGAAGCCATGGCGACCATCTTCTCGTTGCTATAGTTGTGCATGCGGAAGATCTTGTCGACTTTGAGTGCCCACGAGAGGTATTCTTCAGGGTCATTGGATCCGGTGAACTTGGGCATTGTGAACTTGAGCTTGCCAAAAGTTTCTTCATCGTTGCGGTCATTGCGACGAGCTTGGTGACCTTGTTGATGATCTTGTAGTTGGGGAGGTGGAACTTGGTTCTCGCATCCTTGTTGCGGAGCTTGCTCTTGGTATTGTTGTTGATGAGGAGCTTGCTCTTTCTCTTGGCGCGGTTGTTGACGTGGTTGAGGTACTTGGGCCTCATGGTGGCGAAGGTGTGTAGCCTCTTGACGCGGTTGATGACAAAGAGGAGGCTCGTTCCTTGGTTGGTGATGTTGGTTAGGCATATGGGCCTCACAGCGAAGAACATGGTCATGAGCCTCTTGACGTGGTGGGCGTCGCTCAACTTGTATCACTTGACGCTCCAAGTCTTGACGTGGAGGAGGCGCCTCGTGATGACCATGGTGTCGTTGTTGACGTTCATGACGTTGATGACGAGGAGGAGGATCTTGAAGAGCTTGACGTCGATGACGAGCTTGACTCTCCAAATTGGAGTCATCACTTGTTGTGTCAAGAATGTGTCGCGGTCGATGGTGGTAGACTTGCGGTTGCGCTTGCGGTTCCTCTTGTGGTTGCTCTTGTTGAATCACTAGTGCCCTTGCGTGATGACGGTGTGCTTCTTGCCTTGCTCGCGGCCTTGAAGAGAGGTCACCGTCATAGCTTGACGTTGCGGCATGCCGTGGGGAAGGTACGAAGTTCGAAGAGATTCCATCTTCAACCACGGGGGCATCATTGCGTCTTGGAGCACTTTGATGTAGATCTTGGGGTAGAGGTGCATGCCGATGCGAAGAACTTGCCGAGCTTGATGCGCGTGAACGTGGTCTTGCCATGCCATCGATGAGGCGTTGAAGATTATCATTTGTTTCAGCGACGGAGCGTTGAAGCGCTTCATTTTGGTGGCCGAAGTTGTGATGCATTGCATGCATTTGTCGTTCGAGACCATCGAAGCGGTTGTCGATGTTCTTGAACTCGGCTTGCATCTCGCCAAATTGTTCATCTTGTCTCGTCTCAAGTGCTTGGCAACGTTCATGGAACTCTTGTCGAACGATGAAGTGACTTGCGCGCGTCATGTACGGACCTTGATCTTCTTCTTGGGGAGGTGGTTGACTCGTCTCACCGTGCCTATCCATCATGCAAAACACACAAGTATTGTATATGGAAGTGGAATATGGTGGTGTTAGCCTTGTACCTCACCTTGGGGATTGCACCAAACTAGAAACCACAAGTGAGAGCTATTTGCGTGCAAGTGGAAATGCAAAGAAAACTCACACTCTCAAAAGCTTGTTGGTGGTAGGTTAGGGTTGTGGAAAGCCAAAGAACCAACCAAAAGAAAAGGGATAGTCAAAAGTGGTAAAAATCCAACAAAACTCAAGTCAAAGGCAAAGGTCAACAACTCAAAAGGGTGACGGGAACCTACGACTATATACACACACGTGGAGAAAGTTGGGATTGACACGACTATGAAAATGAGCAAACAAAATGTCCTAACAAAGACTAAGCTCGTTGTCGTGCCAATGCAAGGAGAGACCGTGGCTCATTTGCAAAGAGGAAAAAATGAGCAATGGATTTGTGCACTTGCCTTGGGCGCTCTTCTTTCTCTCTTGCTTACAAGCTTTGAGACTCTCTTTTGCAAGGGGTGACTATTTTTCTTTTGCTTTTTATTTGTATCTTTTTTTGCTCTCCCTTGATGCTACCTAGTCACACTTGATATTGCTCTTGCACTCTCACTATCCAAGGACAAATGCACAATGCTCAAGCAAACACAAGATGAGCCACTCTCATGGGATAGGTACACACAAAGGAAGATGGGGGTTAACAAGGTGATGCAAGTTATACCTTCTTTGATGATGAACTTGGCGTCGGTGGTGCGGGATGATGTTCATGGTCCGTGGTGTCGATGAGCGCGGAAGTTGATGATGCGGAAGCTTGCTGGTACTTGCTGACACACACGGGACACGAGCAAACAAAGGAGATTAGCCAATGCGAAAAATGAGGCAAGATTGCCAAAACAGGCGTTACAGCCGGACACTCCGGTCTGGTTCGGCCAGACACTCCGGTCGGGCCGGACACTCCGGCGCGGGTTTCCTGCTCGTGTTCTTGAGCGGAAATCCTCGCCTTCGGGCCTCAAATCCACAAAAATCTGGCCAAATCAGGCTGGGGAAACGCAGGATAAAACTAGACCAACTCCTTATACAAGGTTTGGTCGGATCAAAACTACAAATAACACTCCAAATCAAGAGATCAATCCAAAGGCAAATATGGGCTGTTTTTTTTGTGGGATTTTCGAATTTTTGGTGGATAAAAGAAAATTTTGTGGGGGAAATCATGAGCAACGAAGCTCTTGATACCAATATGTTGAGGGCAAACCTCTAGGATGGCCCGATCTTTCACGATTCCCTTTCAAATCGAGGGTGGAGTGCGGGGAAAGGAGGGGAGGATGAACACGACGAACACACGCACGAAGAACGCGATGAACACACACACGCAAAACCACGATAAACACCAATAGCTCACGCCGGCGGTGACCGGTCCGGCGCAATCCCTAGGATCGGCGTCGGGCGGAGGACTCTCTCTCGAAACGGCACGGCGAGATGGGAGACTCGGTGAGATCTTGACGTCTAGGCAAAGGAACACCGATGCCTAGGCCTTGTACAACACGGAGGCACGATGCAAACTCCAACGAGGTTTGGGGATATTGGTGCTCCTTAGTCAAGGAGCATGAGGCAAGAAGTAGATAGATCCACAAAGGGGTTTCCACTAATTCCAATATCATGCCTAGGGTTTACAATGGAGGTGGGGGTCTATATATAGGCCAGCCATAAGTTCAGGGGTAATTCAGGCATTAAAGTAGAGTTCTGGGCGAAGTAGAGGGGTACATGGGCCATGGGGCCCAGCTAGGCTCGCAGGCCCATCACTTGGGCCGGACACTCCGGGGCGAGTGAGCCGGACAGTCCGGGGTGGCCAGACACTCCGGGTCGAGTGGGCCGGACAGTCCGGGGTGGCCGGACACTCCGGGAAGTGTCCGGGCGGTGTCCGATTTGACCTTTTGAATGTCCACGCCAGGTCCGGGCTCGGGCAGGCCGGACACTCCGGCTGAGTCGGGCCGGACACTCCGGGGTGGCCGGACACTCCGGGGTGGCCGGACACTCCGGCTCTGGCACCTTCAGGTCAGGTTCAGCCGCTGGGCTCGTGGGTCGACGCGGCGAGGACTCGTACCTGATGATGCACAAATTAGTGGTATGAAGTAGCACACCATCCAATGAGGTATCGAATTGGCACGAAGAGAGGAGCGAGTTCACCTTAGCTTGGAGGAGTTTGGCTCGGGCACGAGTCATGGGTCCACTTGGGGGACTTGTTGGTGTAGAAGTGGAAGCATCCGTAGGACGGGCTGCATTAGTATAGCTGTTGCAACAATGAACTATATGACTTGATCGTGTTGCAATCCTTTGAGGAATGTCCATCACATCATTCTCCAATGATATGACCCCGTTGTCAATTGGCATAGATGCCCATGATCTTGAAACCCAGATCATCCTCATGACCAACGAACTAGTATGAATAGAGGCTACTAGGGACTTGGTTGTTTCATACCACACCTGTACCAATGTTTCTACTTGGCACAGTTATAGCACAATATGAAACTACTATAAACTAATTGAGATATGACAATAAAAACCTATTTATTATTTGCCTCTAGGGCATATCTCCTTCAGTCTCCCACTTGCACTAGAGTACAAATAATCCAGCTCACATTTTACTCATATAAACCATGTACCATATGTGTTTACAGATCATGCATGCTCATGGGAAACGTCATGTTCATGTTCTGTTTTACCAGATCATTATGTCTTTTGCAAATCGTTAATGTCTTCCTAATTTTGACATTCGCACCATTATCATATAATGGGTTGAAGTATTTGTTTGGCGACAAAGTGAGACTTTGTTTCTAGTGTTTACGATGATGGTCGATTTCACCGTTTTCATCTAAACTTCGAAACACACTTTGTTATCCTTTGTGTATATATTGTAGTCATGGCAGCAGAACGACGCTGGATTCCAGGAGCTTACAGTGACTTTAGATCAACCGCGAGGGATTTCTCATGGGCACTGGGCCCTGGGACACATCATTCTACGTTAAAAGCGAACTAGCCCCGCCATAACATTATACATCACATCAGATGGAGCCTTTATACTTCTATATCTATGTAGATCCTGGTGCATGAAATGCAACTATGCCACTTACTTTGCTTCTAGCCATTTAAGTACAAACTTAATTCCAGTTTAGTGATCAACTCAGGAATCGCTTAAAGACACGTTCTTACAGTTAATACTTTGTCCTATCAACCAGAACTTCGGGTCACATTACGTCGAGTATACAACATGGTTATGTGGAAGAACCTATGAATGAGGCATAGGAGATGCAACGCATCTCTTTCTTTCTTTCAACCATAGTTGCATTACTAACTCAATGCTTCATATAGTAAGAACTACTTTATTACCTTGTTCCATTCTGAGCTTCTTCAGAATCTTGTCCTAGGACATTCTAAACATCTTTCAGAATCAAGTCCAGGAAGTATTGGACACTTAGTGTTTATTAAACTCACCAATCTATCTCGATAGATCTCTTTGTTTAATAACTTCAACTTCATCCTTATTTATCTAATTTAAATGTTATTAACACCAATCACATCATTCATATATGTCAGACATTCATATTTGAGATCCAGGGATTTCACTTAGCTCCCACTCAAAACTAGGTCCTCTTGATAATCTTGGACATCCCAAAATTCTTTGATCATCATCAAATCGAGAATTCCACTAACGAGATTTCAATTACCATTCATTTCTCGCACTTAGGTCCATCACGCTTCTTTATATTTCGTAGGTATGTCTTGTTCAAAACATGACAAGTGAATCAATAATATAATTCCACGAACTTGTAGAATATATAGTTATATCCTACTTTCTTTAGTAAAAGTATTCCCTGAAACTTTATGATCATTATCATTAGTTTCTCCTCTATTTGTAGAGTTTGGATTCACGAAACAAATTCCGCTGCGCCACTCAACAATCAGGAGGTAAGGTTAAATACCTTGTTTTGATCTTTTACTTTCTTCCACCTATATCTTCATCAAGACACATCGACTTAGGACAACAACATGTTTGCCCCTTTTGCGGAAGATGCATTCATAGCTTCCTAAGAATGCTCTACACAGACTTGTTTATTCGCCACGATTTCGACTTACCGAAATCTCCAAAAACTCGAACTTGCCATAACACTTATGGTGTTGTTTCCACGAATCTTTTAGATGTTCCTTTGTATTTCAAATGAGTGTTTGCTTATTTTGATCTCTAACTCTAAACGACAACTATAACCCTGATAAGAGATAATATTATACCATATGTATCTGATACATTACAAATGTATCTATAATTTTTGATGTACCATGCTTGGTTTTATCTACTTTCTTGTGTTTTGTCCATACTTTGGAGTACTTTTCATACACTTTCTTGGACTAACCTATTAACAAGAGCCATAGTGCCAGTTGCCAGTTTTCTGCTGTTTGTGGTTCCAGGAAAGTCAGAAAATCAATATTCTCGGAATTGGACCGGACAAAAGCCAAAGTCGATATTTTACCAGAAGACTCACGGAGCCAGAAGACGAGACGGAGAGGGGCCATGGGCTGGCCACACCACCTGGTGGCGCGGGCTAGGCCAGGCTGTGCCAGGGGGTGGTGTGGGTCCCTCCGTCACCCCCTCGGTCTCCCCTCTCGCCTATAAGAGCCTCCCGATGCATAAACCCTAAGTAGTCAATCAGAAATCCATGAAAAGTTCCGCAGCTATGCTGCCACCGAAGGGGAGATTTGGGGGACAGAAAGTCTCTATTTTGGCACCCTGCCGGGACGGGGAAGTGCCCCCGGAGCCATCTCCATCGATCTCCACTGCCATGTCCATCACCATTGTTGATTCCCATGATGAGGAGGGAGTAGTTCTCTCTCGAGGCTAAGGGTTCTACCGGTAGCTATGTGTTCATCTCTCTCTCTATGCATGATCATATTGTGATCATGAGCTTTGTAATCAAGTAGATCTACCTTGCTACTCAAGTGCTTTAATAGATCTCTGCTCTCCCCATGTGTGTGAAAGTGATAGCGTGCACACCATGGTGGCACTTAGGCTAGAGATTACAAATACTTGTTATGAGTTATATTTGGAGTTGGATGTCTCTATGAAATTGTGGTGTTTTTTGGAACCATCTAGTACTCAAGGTGACAGTGTGGGGTTATCTAGATGGGAAAAGCTTACTTTGAGGTGTGCTGTCATAGCCCTACCATCGATTAGAGTGTCCAACCAGAGAGTAGTTAAGAGTAGTATCATAAAGAGAATATATTTTTATGAGAGTGTTAACTAGTGAAAGTATGATCCCTAGGCCTTGTTTCTAAGCATTGATACACCATTTGCAATTAGATATGTTACATGTTTGCTTGCTTCCACCTTTATTTCATTTTGCCTTTAGTCTCTTCCACACCATCAAGCTATTTTCTATCACTGTTACCACTTATAATTATCCATACCACTTGTATTTCACTATCTCTTTGCCGAACTAGTGCACCTATACACCTGACAAGTGTATTGGGTGTGTTGGGGACACAAGAGACTTCTTGTATCTTGATTGCAGGGTTGCTTAAGAGGGGATACCTTTGACCACTTCCTCCCTAAGTTCGATAAACCTTGGGTGATCCACTTAAGGGAAAACTTGCTGCTGTTCTACAAACCTCTGCACTTGGAGGCCTCATACATTGCAAATGTATCTATAATTTTTGATGCTCCATGCTTGGTTTTATCCACTTTCTTGTGTTTTGTTCCAACTTTGGAGTACTTTTCATATGATTTCTTGGACTAACCTATTAACAAGAGCCACAGTGCCAGCTGCCTGTTTTCTGCTGTTTTTGGTTCCAGGAAAGTCAGAAAATGAATATTCTCGGAATTGGACAGGACAAAAGCCAAAGTGCCTATTTTTCCAGAAGTCATCAGATGCCAGAATACGAGACGGAGAGGGGCCAGAGGCCGTCCACACCACCTGGCCGCGCGGCCAGGCTTGGCCCACACTAGGGGTTGGTGTGGTGGCCCCTGGCACCCCCTTGGCCTCCCCTTCCGACTGTAAGATGCTCGGACGAAAACCATAAGGGCCCGATCAAAAATCCACGAAAGAGTCTGTAGCCACCATCATCTCCATCCCTAGATCGGGAGGGATCTGAAGCTCTTCCCGGCACCCTGCCGGAGAGGGGAATTCACCCTGGAGGCCTTCTTCATCACCATGCAAGCCTCTGGTGTGATGCGTGAGTAGTTCATCCTTGGACTACGGATCCATGTAGTAGCTAGATGGTTGGTTCTCCTCATTTGTGCTTTCATGTCTAGATCTTGTGAGGCCGTTCATGATCAACATCATCTATCTGTAATTCTACATGTTGTGTTTGAGGGGATCCGATGGATATTGAGATGCTATTTCAGATTGATTATTGATTCTATCATGTCTTCGTTATTTGTGATCTTGCATGCTTTCCGTTGTTAGTAGCTATCTTGGACAAGTAGATGCTAGCAACTCCAAGAGTTAGTATTTATGCTCGATAGTGGGTTCATGCCTCTGGTAATCTAGGGAAGTGACAGAAATCTCTAAGGTACTAGATGTGCTGTTGCTACTAGGGAGAAAACAACAATCCTTTGTTCATAGAACAATCGTATTGTTTACTTTACACGCAGTTCGTAAAGCAATAATCTGTTGCTTGCAACTTAATACTGGAGGGGGTTCAGATGATAACCTGAAGGTGGATTATTAGTCATAGATGCAGTTGGATGGCGGTCTATGTATAATGTTGTAATGCCCAATCGAATCTCAAAGGAGTCAAGATGATTAGTATATGCATGTATTGCTTTCTCGATGTTTGTCAATTGCCCCGCTGTAATTTGTTCACCCAGCATGCTATCTATCTTAAGGAGAGCCACCTCTAGTGAACTATGTATCCCAGTCCTTGTCTTTTACATACAATCTACAATCTGTTTACTGCTTTGTGTTTACTTTCTGCAAACTTTTACTTCTTTCCATTCGATACGTTTAATCCTTCGTTTTCCGCAAAACACGGTGAGATTGACAACCTCGTCGCAAGTTGGGGACAAAGTTCTGTGGTTGTGTTGTGCAGGTCTCCACGTTGCTACTAGCACCGGTAGTGCGCCCTACCAAGGCTCGGCTAGCAACACCTTTGCGGTGTTTCCTTGCTCCTACTGGTTCGATTAAACCTTGGTTTCATAACTGAGGGAAACGTGCTACTGTGCTCATCATACCTTCCTCTTGGGGTTCCCAACGAGCTCTACATCAACACTTTTCTGGCGCCGTGCATTGAGCCATCAAGCATTTTTCTAGCGTCGTTGCCGGGGAGTCAAGGACATCTTCACAAGGGGAGTCCCTCATAACCAATCTCTTTACTTTGTTATTTTTGTTTTGATTAGTTTCTTTTTTCTTTGTTTGCTTGTTTCTTTATCAAAAACACAAAAAAATTAGTTTTACTAGTTTGCTTTCTTCTTTGAAAACCCAAAAAAATGACTACTCTTGAAAACACTAAGTTGTGTGACTTCACTCGCACCAACATCAATGATTTTGTGAGCACACCTATTGCTCCACCTGTGCCTAAAGATACTTTCTTTGAGATAAAACCTGCTTTACTCAATCTTGTTATGAGAGAACAATTTTCTGGTATTGGTAATGAAGATGCTGCTGCCCATCTAAATAACTTTGTTGAACTTTCTGAGATGCAAAATCATAGGGATGTAGATGGTGATATTATTAAGCTGAAATTGTTTCCTTTCTCTTTGAGAGGAAAAGCTAAAGAATGGTTGAATTCCTTAACTAGGAATAGTATTGATTCTTGGACTAAATGCAAAGATGCTTTCATTGGAAAATACTATCCACCTGCTAAGATTATATCTATGAGAAGTGAAATAATGAAGTTTAAACAATCTGATAATGAGCATGTTACTCAAGCTTGGGAAAGAATGAAATCTTTGGTAAAGTGTCCCACTCATGGACTGACTGCTTGGATGATCATCCAAAAAAATTATGCAGGATTGAACTATTCTTCAAGAAACCTATTGGATTCTGCTGCTGGAGGTACCTTTATGACCATCACTTTGGGTGCTGCAACAAAACTTCTGGACAATATGATGGTTAATTATTCTGAATGGCATACTGAGAGAGCTCTACAAGGTAGGAAGGTAAATTCTGTTGAGGAAACTTCCTCCTTGAGTGATAAGATTGATATTATTATGTCTATGCTTGTTAATGGGAAAGCCCATATTGATCCAAATAATGTTCCTTTAGCCTCTTTGGTTGCTCAAGAAGAGAAAGTTGATGTGAACTTCATAAGAAATCATAATTTTGGCAACAATGCTTATGGTAATAAATATTATAGGCCCTACCCTCCTAAAAATACTTATGGCTATAATGGTAAACCTGGATTACCTAGTGAAGGAAGAATTTTAGAAGTTGAAAGAGCCACTAAAAACTTCATGCAAATGCAATATGAGCAAAATAAACTATTTACTAAAACTATGGAGGAACAATCTACCATCTTGAAGAACATTAGCCATCAACTTGAGAGTATAAATAGGGAAATTCCTAGTTTACAATTGAAACTCTCTGATGTGCTCGTCGTTCGACGTAGAGCTTGTTGGGAACCCCAAGAGGAAGGTACGCTGAGCACAGCAGTAAGCTTTCCCTCAATTATGAAACCAAGGTTTAATCAAACCAGTAGGAGCAAGGAAACACCCCAAAGGTGTTACTAGCTGAGCTTTGGCAAGGCGCACTACCGGTGCTAGTAGCAACATGGAGACCTGCACAACACAACCATAGAACTTTGTCCCCAACTTGCGATGAGGTTGTCAATCTCACCGTGTTTTGCGGAAAACAAAGGATTAAATGTATCGAATGGAAAGAAGTAAAAGTTTGTAGAAAGTAAACACAAAGCAGTAAAAGATTGTCTATTGTATGTAAAGAAAAAGGACCGGGATCCATAGTTCACTAGAGGTGGCTCTCCTTAAGATAGATAACATGCTGGGTGAACAAATTACAGCGGGGCAATTGACAAACACCGAGAAAGCAATGCATGCATATACTAATCATCTTGACTCCTTTGAGACTTGATTGGGCATTACAACATAATACATAGACCGCCATCCAACTGCATCTATGACTAATAATCCACCTTCAGGTTATCATCCGAACCCCCTCCAGTATTAAGTTGCAAGCAACAGATTATTACTTTACGAACTGCGTATAAAGTAAACAATACGATTGTTCTCTGAACAAAGGATTGTTGTTTTCTCCCTAGTAGCAACAACACATCTAGTACCTTAGAGATTTCTGTCACTTCCCCAGATTACCAGAGGCATGAACCCACTATCGAGCATAAATACTAACTCTTGGAGTTGCTAGCATCTACTTGGCCAAGATGCTACTAACAACGGAAAGCATGCAAGATCACAAATAACAAAGACATGATAGAATCAATAATCAATCTGAAATAGAATCTCAATATCCATCGGATCCCCACAAACACAACATGCAAATTACAAATAGATGATCTTGATCATGAACAGAGCTCACAAGATTTAAACATGAAAGCACAAAGGAGGAGAACCAGCCATCTAGCTACTACATGGATCCGTAGTCCAAGGATGAACTACTCACGCATCACACCGGAGGCTTGCATGGTGATGAAGAAGGCCTCCAGGGTGAATTCCCCTCTCCGGCAGGGTGCCGGGAAGAGCTTCAGATCCCTCCCGATCTAGGGATGGAGATGACGACGGCTACAGACTCTTTCGTGGATTTTTGATCGGGTACTTAGGGTTTTCATCCCGAGGGCAATATATAGGCGGAAGGAGAGGCCAAGGGGGTTCCTGGGATGGCCACACCACCCCCTGGCGCGGGCCAGGCCTGACCGCGCGGCCAGGTGGTGTGGCCGCCCTCTGGCCCTTCTCCGTCTCGTATTCTGGCACTTGATCCCTTCCGGAAAAATAGGCACTTTGGCTTTTGTCCTGTCCAATTCCGAGAATATTCATTTTCTGACTTTCCTGGAACCAAAAACAGCAGAAAACAGGTAGCTGGCACTGTGGCTCTTGTTAATAGGTTAGTCCAAGAAATCATAAGAAAAGTAATCCAAAGTTGGAACAAAACACAAGAAAGTGGATAAAAACAAGCATGGAACATCAAAAATTATAGATACATTTGCAATGTATCAACATCCCCAAGCATAACTCCTTCTCGTCCTCGAGTAGGTAAGTGATAAAAAGAAAGAATAATTTTTGAGGTGACATGCACCATCAAATACTTGATCAAAGTATTTGCAAAACATTCAAAGTTGGGATCATAGTAATTCAATCATAACATGAAATACAAAGTTCTAGCAATAAGCAAAGAAACTATGATGCAACATGAAAAGGCACAAACAAAAGATTCATGAATAACAATGCTTTGCAAGACGTTTGTTTGTTTCACATAAAAAAACATAGCATAGTAGTATTCAGCTTGTCCCTCAATAAAGTAGCAAATATAAATGCATAGGACACCTTCAAAGTTCATAAGAGTGACTAGATACAATAGTTTCAAACAAGCAATAACAAGTTATGCATCAATCAACTAGTCTTGGGACAATGCACATAGAACTAAGAATGGCCACTGTGCTCTCAAAGTAGGTGCATAAAGATAGAAGGTGGAGACTCAATATAATGGTGGAAAAAAGGCCTTTTATACAAGGAAGTAGGGATTCAAGTCTCATACAGAGCTTCCAAAAATTATGGCACTTGTAGTTTTCAGCTCTCATTGCCCCTATCATAAGAATCTTGAAGGTGATTAAGGTTAACGTGACACAACTAAGAGGATATGCTTGACAAGTTATAAACCAAAATCTCATGCCCCTTACTTACGAAGACCGATCCTCATGCTACTCAACTTTTGTCACGAGTAAGCTCTTGTCATTGTAAGTATATGTGTATCATTAAGAACCGCCAACGGGGTACCCCTTGCACATGATACGGGAGCTTTCCCATAATCAAAATGACAAGGCAAGCAGACAATGAGCATCTCAGCGATCTTTTTATTTGCTATTTGCATAGGTTTTTATTGAGGATGCTTCATAGAGTGCTCATTATGGTGATGCTGCAAGTTTCCACCATGATTAGGCATGGCTTAGGCTAGCGGCCCAGGCGTTTCTCTAACACACATACAAACTCCATGATCTTACAAGTTCCACTTTTATTTCACACCGCCGGGATCCGTAAGAAAAAGAACATGATATCAATGGGGTACAAAGTACAAGTGCAATGTTGAAAGCGTTCCCCATGGTACATGGTTCTGCTAATTTCAACTTATAAAGCGCAAGCATATACGCAACAAAGAAGAACCCAATGGTTCAAGTTTATTAGAGGCAATAAAGTAAAGTGTGCCATCAAGTTCGTGAGAGCTTTAATCACTAGTTTTCTCATAACAAGTGGAAGGTAAACAAAAGCATGAATATACTTGGAATAGCATAAGCTAGTAGGTAGGTATGGTGGACTCTTTGGAATAACTTGGTTTAGGGAGTTGGATGCATGAGTGGAACTCATACTTTGTTGTGGAGGCTAGAAAAAGACTGCGAGCGACAGACTAAGAGAGCAATAATGGCCATAATCATGCAGAGCGACAAAACATCATTGATCAAAGCATAAAGTGATACTACAAGTTGAAAACTAAAGGATCATAAAGGCTATGGTGACTTTGGATAGTCATAACATGGTGTGAGCACGCGCCAAGTCAACCCAAATAAAGCATCAAAGGAGAATACCACTATACTATGCTTTAATATGCTAAAACAATGCACGATTCATCCAAGGCACATTAAGCAATCTCAATTGTTTATAACAAGTCATGCTACAGCAAATAATAGTAAGCATAAATCCGAAACAATATCAAGCATGGCATGACAAAGCATAGGCCACAGTCAAAAACAAGCTCTTTTTACCACATAAGTATGAACTTTCCTACTCTTTTCCAAACCAAACCAAAGTATGAAAGAGGGGGTCCAACCAATTTATTCACCAAACTAAGCAAACCAAGGCAAACGAAAACCAAAACGAAAACAAAAAAGAAGACGCTTCAAGAAAAACACAAGTGTGCATGAAACAATAAAAATGAAGCGTTTGGAAGAAACCTGGGATTTTTATTGATGAAGAAGGGGATGCCTTGGGCATCCCCAAGCTTTGACGCTTGTACTTCTTAGATATTTCTTGGGGTGACATATGTGGTATCCCCAAGCTTAAGATTTAGTCCATCCTTCATCTCATTACTCATTCCTTCCATACACCTGAAATTTTTCCTTCATACAAAATTTCACACAATCTCATTAGCAACATTAGTGCACTTAAGATAAATAAGTCTCAAGGTTCAGTTATAACACCAAATAAACTTCCATTAGAACACTAGCTACTGTAGCACTTCCCTCAAAAAGCTCAATTCCCCAAAAGAACTCAAGAAGGAACTAACAAGAAGCAAATGCAGAAAATGGCAGAAATCTGTCAAAACAGACCAGCAGGTAAAGACGAATTTTTTCGAAGACCTTCTGTTGCTCAAATCAAAACGTGTTGAACCAACGAAAGTTATATAACAACATGATGCAGAAGCACATAAAATTACAGCTCAATCGGACATACAGAGCTCTCTCAGGAATTTTTACGGTGAAGCACAGAAATCTGTTTCGGGACAGCAACTTTCCTAATCATTACTTCTCTCTCATTAGAGGTTACTCTTGACACAAAAAGCAAATAAAAAGGATAAGGAGCGGTTATTACAGAGGTAATAACTTCCAAGACACATCTAAAACTTTTTGGTTATCTTCCAATAAGTACTTTTCTTTAACGCCTTTAAGTTAGGCATAAGAAGCAAAGAAAGAATCAAGTGTTCTCAAATGAAGAAGCCTTAAGACCAAATTTTGTTTTCATTGGAGAAGCAAAATAAATCTTTTCTCTCTTTTTAGGGAAGTGTTCTATACCTTTCTTGAGTGGGGTTTGATATTTAATGGTGCCTTCTTTCATATCAATGATGGCACCAACAGTTCTAAGAAAACGTCTTCCCAAAGTAATATGACAAGAAGCATTGTATTCAACATCCAAAACATAGAAATCAATGGGGACATAGGAATCATTAACCATAATAAGAAAATCATTAAGACTCCCCATGAGTTTCTTTTTAGCATTAGCATCAAGTGGGACATTAAAATAACAATCTTCAAGAGGAGGCAAATCAAGCATATCATAAATCCTTCTAGGCATAATATAAACATTACTATCAAGATCACACAAAGCTTTGAAATCAAAGTCATTCACTTTCATATTAATTATGGGTTCCCAACCATCTTCTTGCTTTATAGGAATAGAAGCTTTATGTTTCATCTTTTCTTCTTTAATCTTCATGAAAGCATCAGTAATGTGTTTTGTAAGAGCCATGTTCATAGCACTAGCATTAGGACTTTTAGCAAGCTTTTGTAGGAACTTAATAACTTCAGAGATATTGCAACCATCAAGATCAAAATCAATTTTATCATCTAAAGTAGTAGAACTATTACTAGCCTCAACAGTAGTGGTGGTAATAGTAGAAACACTAATGTTTCTAGCAATTTCATCTTCTCTTTCCCACTTAGCATGTAATTCAGCTAATAGTCTAACATTTTCATCAATTCTTACTTGTATGGCATTAGTAGCTGCAAAGGGATTCTCATTAGTTTCAGGTTTAGCAGCCATTTTATTCAAAGTAGATTGAGCTTCAGCCAAAGATGCTATATTTCTTTCAGCATTAGAGAGTTTTTCCTCAATAGTTTTATTGAAAGCAGTTTGTTTACAAATAAACTATTTAAGCATAACTTCAAGTTAGGAGGGAGCACTCTTATTATTGTTGTAAGAATTTCCATAAGCATTACCATTGTTGGGAGGATATGGCTTATAATTGTTGTTACCAAAATTGTTCCTATAAGCATTATTACCATAAGCATTGTTGCCAAAGTTGTTATTTCTTATGAAGTTCACATCAACTTGCTCTTCTTGAGCAACCAAAGAGGCTAAAGGAACATTATTTGGATCAATATGGGCTTTCCCATTAACAAGCATAGACATAATAATATCAATTTTATCACTCAAGGAGAAGGTTTCCTCAATAGAATTTACCTTCTTACCTTGTGGAGCTCTCTCAGTATGCCATTCAGAATAATTAACCATCATATTGTCCAAAAGTTTTGTTGCAGCACCCAAAGTGATGGTCATAAAGGTACCTCCAGCAGCAGAATCCAATAGGTTCCTTGAAGAATAGTTCAATCCTGCATAAAAAGTTTGGATCATCATCCAAGCAGTCAGTCCATGAGTGGGACAATTCTTTACCAAAGATTTCATTCTTTCCCAAGCTTGAGCAACATGCTCATTATCAAGTTGTTTAAACTTCATTATTTCACTTCTCATTGATATACTCTTAGCAGGAGTATAGTATTTTCCAATAAAAGCATCTTTGCACTTAGTCCAAGAATCAATACTATTCCTAGTTAAGGAATTCAACCATTCTTTAGCATTTCCTCTCAAAGAGAAAGGAAACAATTTCAGCTTAATAATATCACCATCTATATCCCTATGCTTTTGCATCTCACAAAGTTCAACAAAGTTATTTAGATGGGAAGCAGCATCTTCATTACCAATACCAGAAAATTGCTCTCTCATAACAAGATTGAGTAAAGCAGGTTTTATCTCAAAGAAAGTATTTTCAGCCACAGGTGGAGCAATAGGTGTGCTCATAAAATCATTGTTGTTGGTACTAGTGAAGTCACACAACTTAGTGTTTTCAAGAGTAGTCATTTTTTGGATTTTCAAATAAGAAAGCAAACTTGTAAAACTATTTTTTTGTGTTTTTGATAAAGAAACAAGCAAACAAAGCAAAAAGAAAACTAACCAAAACAAAAACAACAAAGTAAAGAGATTAGTTATGAGGGACTTCCCTTGTGAAGATGTCGTTGACTCCCCGGCAACGGCGCCAGAAAATCTTGATGTGCTCGTCGTTCGACGTAGAGCTCGTTGGGAACCCCAAGAGGAAGGTACGATGAGCACAGATGTATGATGGCTCAATGCACGGAGCCTAGAAAAATGCTTGATGGCGGTGTTGATGTAGAGCTCGTTGGGAACCCCAAGAGGAAGGTATGATGAGCACAGCAGCAAGTTTCCCTCAGTTATGAAACCAAGGTTTAATCGAACCAGTAGGAGCAAGGAAACACCCCAAAGGTGTTACTAGCTGAGCTTTGGCAGGGCGCACTACCGGTGCTAGTAGCAACGTGGAGACCTGCACAACACAACCATAGAACTTTGTCCCCAACTTGCGATGAGGTTGTCAATCTCACCGTGTTTTGCGAAAAACAAAGGATTAAACGTATCGAATGGAAAGAAGTAAAAGTTTGTAGAAAGTAAACACAAAGCAGTAAAAGATTGTCTATTATATGTAAAGAAAAAGGACCGGGATCCATAGTTCACTAGAGGTGGCTCTCCTTAAGATAGATAACATGCTGGGTGAACAAATTACAGCGGGGCAATTGACAAACACCGAGAAAGCAATGCATGCATATACTAATCATCTTGACTCCTTTGAGACTTGATTGGGCATTACAACATAATACATAGACCGCCATCCAACTGCATCTATGACTAATAATCCACCTTCAGGTTATCATCCGAACCCCCTCCAGTATTAAGTTGCAAGCAACAGATTATTACTTTACGAACTGCGTGTAAAGTAAACAATACGATTGTTCTATGAACAAAGGATTGTTGTTTTCTCCCTAGTAGCAACAGCACATCTAGTACCTTAGAGATTTTTGTCACTTCCCCAGATTACCAGAGGCATGAACCCACTATCGAGCATAAATACTAACTCTTGGAGTTGCTAGCATCTACTTGGCCAAGATAGCTACTAACAACGGAAAGAATGCTGAAAGAAATATATCATCTTTGTCTGAAGCTCAATCTTCATTGATTAATAAAATGGCTGCTAAACCTGAAACTAATGATAATCCCTTTGCAGCTACTAATGCTATACAAGTAAGAATTGATGAAAATGTTAGACTATTAGCTGAATTACATGCTAACTGGGAAAGAGAAGATGAAATTGCTAGAAACATTAGTGTTTCTACTATTACCACCACTAGTGTTGAGGCTAGTAATAGTTCTACTACTTTAGATGATAAATTTGATTTTGATCTTGATGGTTGCAATATCTCTGAAGTTATTAAGTTCCTACAAAAGCTTGCTAAAAGTCCTAATGCTAGTGCTATGAACATGGCCTTTACAAAACACATTACTGATGCTCTCATAAAGATTAAAGAAGAAAAGATGAAACATAAAGCTTCTATTCTTATAAAACAAGAAGATGGTTGGGAACCCATCATTAATATGAAAGTGAATGACTTTGATTTCAAAGCTTTATGTGATCTTGATAGTAGTGTTTCTATTATGCCTAGAAGGATTTATGATATGCTTGATTTGCCTCCTCTTGAAGATTTTTATTTGAATGTACCACTTGATGATAATGCTAAAAAAGAAACTCATGAGGAGTCTTAATGATGTTCTTATTATGGTTAACAATGCCTATTTCCCCATTGATTTCTATGTTTTGGATGTTGAATAAAATGCTTCTTGTCCTATTACTTTGGAAAGACCTTTTCTTAGAACTATTGGTGCCATTATTGATATGAAAGAAGGCACCATTAAATATCAACTCTCACTCAATAAAGGTATAGAACACTTCCCTAAGAAGAGAGAGAAGATTTCAATTGACTCTCCTATGAAAACAAAATTTGGTCTTAATGCTTCTTCATTTGAGAACACTTGATTCTTTCTTGCTTCTTATGCCTAACTTAAAGGCGTTAAAGAAAAGTATTTATTGGGAGATAACCTAAAAGTTTTAGTTGAGTCTGGGAAGTTATTAACTCTATAATAACCTCTCCTTATCCTTTTTATTTGCTTTTTGTGCCAAGAGTAACCTCTAATGAGAGAGAAGTAATGATTGGGAAAGTTGCTGTCCCGAAATAGATTTTTGTGCTTCACCATAAAAATTCATGTAAAATCGCTGAAAGTCGTTTTGAGGCATGACTTATTGTGCTTCTGCCGCAGGTTGTTATCTAACTTTCGTTAGTTCAACACTTTTGGATTTGAGCAACAGAAGGTCTTCGAAAAAATTCGTCTTTACCTGCTGGTCTGTTTTGACAGATTTCTGCCATTTTCTGTATTTGCTTCTTGTTGGTTCCTTTTTGAGTTCTTTTGGGGAATTGAGCTTTTTGAGGGAAGTACTACAGTAGCTTGTGTTCTAATGGAAGTTTATTGGTGTTAGAACTGAACCTTAAGACTTATTTATCTTGAGTGCACTAATGTTGCTAATAAAGATTGTGTGAAGTTTTGTATGAAGGAAAAATTTCAGGTGTATGGAAGGAATGAGTAATGAGATGAAGGATGGACTAAATCTCAAGCTTGGGGATTCCACGCGTGTCACCCCAAGAAATATCCAAGAAGTACAAGCGTCAAAGTTTGGGGATGCCTAAGGCATCCCCTTCTTCATCAATAAAAGTCCCAGGTTTCTTCCAAACACTTCATTTTTATTGTTTCATGCACAGTTGTGTTGTTCTTGGAGCGTCTTCTTTTTCATTTTCGTTTTGGTTTTTCGTTTGCTTTGTTTACTTAGTTTGCTGAATAAATTGGTTGGACCCCCTCTTTCATACATTGGTTTGCAAATAGTTTGGTTTGGTTTGGAAAAGAGTAGGAAAGTTCATGCTTATGTGGTAAAAAGAGCTCGTTTTTGACTGTGGCCTATGCTTTGTCATGTCATGCTTGATATTGTTTTGGCTTTATGCTTAGTATTCTTTGCTGTAGCATGACTTATTATAAACAATTGAGATTTCTTAATGTGCCTTGGATGAATCATGCGTTGTTTTAGCATATTAAAGCATAGTATAGTGGTATTCTCCTTTGATGCTTTATTTGGGTTGACTTGGCGCATGCTCACACCATGTTATGACTATCTCAAGTCACCATAGCCTTTATGATCCTTTAGTTTTCAACTTGTAGTATCACTTTATGCTTTGCAATGATGTTTTGTCGCTCTGCATGATTATGGCCATTATTGCTCTCTTAGTTTGTCGCTCCCATTCTTTTGCTAGCCTCCACAACAAGTATGAGTTCCACTCATACATTCAACTCCTTAAACCAAGTTATTCCAAAGAGTCCACCATACCTACCTACTAGCATATACTATTCCAAGTATATTCATGCTTTTGTTTACCTTTCAAATTAAACTTGTTATGAGAAAACTAGTGATTAAAGCTCTCACGAACTTGATGGCACACTTTACTTTTCTTGGCCTTAATAAACTTGAACCATTGTGTGTTTTATGTTGTATATGCTTGCACTTATTTGTTGGGAATTAGAAGAACCATGCTGTCATGGGGAACGCTTTCAACATTGCACTTGGTACTTGTACCTAGTTGATATCATGCTCTTTTGTATATGGATGTCGTCGGTGTGAAATGAAAGGAGAGCTTGTAAGTCCTTAGAGTTATGTATATGTGTTAGAGAAACGTCTGGGCCGCTGGTCTAATCCATGCTGACATGGTGAAAACCTGCAACGTAACCATAATGAGCTGTCTATGAAGCATTCTTCTTATAAAAAAAGAGTCCTATATTGAGAAAAAAGAGAAAAGAGAAAAAAAAGAGATTATGAAAAGAGGAAAGAGAGAAAAAAGCACCATATTCCCATGGTAAATAAGAAGATTGTTGAGATGCTCGTTGTCTGCTTGCCTTGTCATTTTGATATGGGGATTCTTCCATATCATCAGGCAAGGGGTACCCCGTTGGCGGTTCTCTATGATACACATATACTTACAATGACAAGAACTTACCGGTGACTAAACTTGAGTAGCATGAGGAGCGGCCCTCGTATACAAGGGACATGAGATTTCTAACTTATACTTCGCCAAGCATGTACACCATAGTTTGTTCACTTTAACCTTAATCACTTCAAGATGCTTATGATAGGGGCAATGTGAGCTGAAAGCTATTAAGTACCATAATTTTTGGAAACTCTTTATGAAACTTGAATCCCTACTTCCTTTTATGAAGGCCTTTCTTCCACTTATATATTGAGTCTCTACCTTCTATATTTATGCACCTACTTTGAGAGCATAGTGGCCATTCTTAGTTCTATGTGCATTGTCCCAAGACTAGTTGATTGATGCATACCTTGATATTTCTTGTTTTGAACTATTTTTATCTAGTCACTCTTATGAACTTTGAAAGTGTCCTATGCATTTATATTTGCTAATCTATTGAGGGACAAGCTGAATACTATTATGCTATGTTTTCTTTATGTGAAACAAACAAACGTCTTGCAAAGCATTGTTATTCATGAATCTTTTGTTTGTGCCTTTTCATGTTGCATCATAGTTTCTTTGTCTTATTGCTAGAACTTTGTCTTTCATGTTATGATTGAAGTACTATGATCCCAGCTTTGAACGTTATACTTTGATAAAGTCTTTGATGGTGCATGTTACCTCAAAAATTATTCTTTCTTTTTATCACTTACCTACTCGAGGATGAGCAGGAGTTAAGCTTGGGGATGTTGATACATTGCAAATGTATCTATAATTTTTGATGCTCCATGCTTGGTTTTATCCACTTTCTTGTGTTTTGTTCCAACTTTGGAGTACGTTTCATATGATTTCTTGGACTAACCTATTAACAAGAGCCACAGTGCCAGCTGCCTGTTTTCTGCTGTTTTTGGTTCCAGGAAAGTCAGAAAATGAATATTCTCGGAATTGGACGGGACAAAAGCCAAAGTGCCTATTTTTCCAGAAGTCATCAGATGCTAGAATACGAGACGGAGACGGGCCAGAGGCCGGCCACACCACCTGGCCATGCGGCCAGGCTTGATCCGCGCCAGTGGGTGGTGTGGTGGCCCTTGGCACCCCCGGCCTCTGATGGCTCAATGCACAGCGCCTAGAATTTTTTTGATGGTGGTGTTGATGTAGAGCTCATTGGGAACCCCAAGAGGAAGGTATGATGAGCACAGCAACAAGTTTCCCTCAGTTATGAAACCAAGGTTTAATCGAACCAGTAGGAGCAAGGAAACACCCCAAAGGTGTTACTAGCTGAGCTTTGGCAGGGCGCACTATCGGTGCTAGTAGCAACGTGGAGACCTTCACAACACAACCACAGAACTTTGTCCCCAACTTGCGATGAGGTTGTCAATCTCACCGTGTTTTGAGGAAAACAAAGGATTAAACGTATCGAATGGAAAGTAGTAAAACTTTGCAGAAAGTAAACACAAAACAGTAAAAGATTGTAGATTGTATGTAAAGACAAAGGACCGGGATCCATAGTTCACTAGAGGTGGCTCTCCTTAATAGATAACATGTTGGGTGAACAAATTACAGCGGGGCAATTGACAAACATCGAGAAAGCAATACATGCATATACTAATCATCTTGACTCCTTTGATACTTGATTGGGCATCGAGAAAGGAGTCAAGATGATTAGTATATGCATGTATTGCTTTCTCGATGTTTGTCAATTTCCCCGCTGTAATTTGTTCACCCAGCATGTTATCTATCTTAAGGAGAGCCACCTCTAGTGAACTATGGATCTCGGTCCTTGTCTTTTACATACAATCTACAATCTGTTTAATGTTTGTGTTTACTTTCTGGAAACTTTTACTTCTTTCCATTCGATACGTTTAATCCTTTGTTTTCCACAAAACACGGTGAGATTGACAACCTCATCGCAAGTTGGGGACAAAGTTCTGTGGTTGTGTTGTGTAGGTCTCCACGTTGCTACTAGCACCGGTATTGCGCCCTGCCAAGGCTTAGCAACACCTTTGGGGTGTTTCCTTGCTCCTACTGGTTCGATTAAACCTTTGTTTCATAACTGAGGGAAACTTGCTGCTGTGCTCATCATACCTTCCTCTTGGGGTTCCCAACGAGCTCTACATCAACACCGCACCAGCACTTTTCTGGCGTCGTGCATGGAGCCATCAAGGCCCAACAACTGTCTACAAGAATAGAAGTGCATAGACATCAGTATCCAATACATAATGATTATGACGTTTAGATATTTCAACACAGTTTGAATTTATCTAATTATCATAATTTGTGAATCATCTTTCACAAGTCCCTTTTATGCTAAACTTAACTTGAATACTTTAGTCATATCGATCAAATCAAAGAGACTTCGTATTCTTGTTAATTTCAATATCCTCTTTTGTCGTGAACTCATTTGAACATTTCAAATCGTTGTAAACTTATGTTTCATTAAGTAAATATGCTTATTCACTTAAGTCCACAATTAACTAATGATTTCCACTACTTATTGAAAATACGATCCTAAAGATGCTGACAAGGTATGCAAACTTCAGCGCTCCATTTATGGACTGAAGCAAGCATCCCGGAGTTGGAATCAATGTTTTGATAAAGTAATCAAAAACTTTGGGTTTATACAAACTTATGGAGAAGCTTGTATTTACTAGAAAGTGAGTGGGAGCTCTGTATCATTCCTAGTACTATATGTAGATGACATATTGCTGATTGGGAATGATATAGAACTTCTTAATAGCGTCAAAGCCTATTTGAATAATAGTTTTTCAATGAAGGATCTTGGCGAAGCGGCATATATTCTAGGCATCAAGATTTATAGAGATAGATCAAGACGCCTAATAGCGCTTTCACAAAGTACATACTTGGACAAAGTTCTAAAGAAGTTTAGAATGGAAGAGAGGGAGAAAGGGTTCGTGCCCATGTTGTCAGGTAAGACCTTGAGTAAGACTCGAAGTCCAGCTACGACAGAAGATAGAGAGAAGATGAATAATATTCCCTATGCCTCGGCCATAGGTTCTATCATGTATGCCATGATGTGTACAAGACCGGATATAGCACATGCTGTTAGTTTGACTAGCAGATATCAAAGTGATCCTGGAATGGCGCACTGGACAACGGTCAAGAATATCCTAAAGTACCTAAATAGGACTAAGGATATGGTTCTTTCTTATGGAGGTGATGAACAGCTTGTTGTAAACGGTTACACCGATGCTAGTTGGAACACCGATCCGGATGACTCGAAGTCACAGTCGGGATACGTATTTATTTTTAATGGTGCTGCAGTGAGCTGGAGGAGTGCCAAGCAAAGCATTGTGTCGAAATCTTCAACTGATTCAGAATACATAGCTGCTTCGGAGGCTGCACTAGAAGCCATTTGGATGAAGGAATTCATTACTGAACTTGGCGTGGTTCCCAGTGTGTTGGACCCGATGGCCATCTACTGTGACAACACAGGTGCCATAGCTAATGCACAGGAGCCAAGGTCACATAGCAAGCTGAAGCACATCAAGCTACATTTCCACACTATTCGCGAGTATGTCCGAGATGGTGACATAAAGATTTGCAAAGTACACACTGATCTGAATGTGGCAGATCCGTTGACTAAACCTCTCCCTAGGGAAAAGCATGAACAACACCAGAACGCCATGGGTGTTAGGTATATTACCATGTAATCTAGATTATTGACTCTAGTGCAAGTGGGAGACTGTTGGAGATATGCCCAAGAGGCAATAATAAAAGTGGTTATTATTATATCTTTTTGTTTATGATGAATGTTTACATCCCGTGCTATAATTGTATTATTAGGAAACACTAATACATGTGTGTTTTGTAAACATAAAAGAGTCCCTAGTAAGCCTCTTGTTGAACTAGCTTGTTGATTAATTGATGATCATGGTTTCCTGATCATGGATATTGGATGTGATTAATAACAAGGTTATATCATTAGGAGAATGATGTGATGGACACACACCCATAGTAAGCGTAGCATAAGATCAAGTCATTAAGTTCGTATTGCTATAAGATTTTAAATGCATAGTAACCTAATCCTTCGACCATGAGGTTGTGTTAATCACCATCACCGGATGGGTACTTTGATGACATCAAACGCTGCTTCGTAACTGGGTGGTTATAAAGGTGTCATTGGGTATTCTGAAAGTATGTGTTGAAGCGCATGGACCAAGATTGGGATTTGTCCATCCATATGACGGATATATATGCTCTGGGCCCTCTCGGTGGAATGTCATCTAGTTAGCTTGCAAGCATGTGACTTGGTCACAAGGGATGACATAACATGGAACGAGTAAAGAGTACTTATCAGTAACAAGGTAGAACTAGGTATGGAGATACCGACGATCAAACCTCGGATAAGTATAGTATTGCATGACAAAGGGAATTGGTTTCGTATGTTAATGGTTCTATCGATGAAGAAGTCATCGTTGAGTATGTGGGAGCCATTATGGATCTCCAGATCCCGCTGATGGTTATTGATCGGAGAGGTGTCTTCATCATGTCTGCATATTCACGAACCGTAGGGTGACACACTTAAGGTTCGAAGTTGTTTTAAGTAGATATGGAATGTGCGTTGGAGACTGAATGTTGTTCGGAGTCTCGGATTGGATCCGGGACATCACGAGGAGATCCGGAATTGTCCGGAGAATAAGATTCATATATTGGGGATCATTTTCTAAGTTAGGAAATGTTCCGGAGTATTTGTATGGGGATTCTAGAAGGTTTCGGAATGTTCCGGAAGGTTCTGGAAGATTTCTTGGAGTTTGCTTGAAAACCAAGAAAGGATCAAGGAGTCCTTTTGGGGCAAGACAAGGAGTCGTGGGGGAGGAGGACTCCTCCCCCCTCCCAATCCGCCGGCCAAGGAGGGAGGGGAGTCCTACTAGGACTCCCCCTCCCATGGCACCTCCCTCTATATATAGAGGGGTGGAGGCGCCACCCCCCTTTGATCCTCCACTCTTGCCCCAAGCCGCCTCTCTCCTCCTCGTTTCTTCTGCTCAGGCTTAGGAGAAGCCCTGCAGAATTCTCTACTCCACCACCACCACCACGCCGTCGTGCTGCTGGGATTCAGTGGAGAAGATCTACTACCTCCGCTGCTCGCTGGAACGAGGAGAGGAAGGTCTGCTTCGACTTCGCACGTGTGACCGACTGCGGAAGCGCTGCCAGAACGCGGCGCCGGAAGGATCGTCCACTCGATCTTGAGACCGGCAAGTGATCGACTACATCAACCACGAGATCAAATCTCGTAACGCTTTCGGATCTACAAGGGTTAGTACAGATCTATCTCGTTGCACATGTCTAATAGATTAGATCTTGGCTTTTATCTATATTAGATCTGGGTTTTGTTCGTTCTTGCGGTAGAATTTTTTTGTTTTCCATGCTACAAACCCATCAGTGGTATCAGAGCCGTATCTATGCGTAGATCTGTTGCACGAGTAGAACACAATGGTTTTGTGGGCGTTGGTGCTCGTGTCGTCTTTTGCTTTGTGTACTTTGCATCTTGCGGTATGGTGGGATGAAGCGGCTCGGGCTAACCTTACATGTCATCGCACATGAGACTTGCTCCACGCTTGACGTGTAACTTGCTTTGCACAAGTGGCTTTGCGGGTGTCTGTCTCTCTCACCAAGTATAGATCCAATTTACACTTTGCACTTGATAGCACTTGTATCAACGTTGTGGTTCAGTTTCGTAGGTAAGATCCGTTCTTATTCGAAAGCCCCAAACCACGTAAAACATGCAAAGAAAATTAGAGGCATCTAACTTGTTTTTGCAGGGGTTTTGTGATGTGATATGGCCATCATGTGATTGTGATTATATTTGATGTATGCAATGATCCTTGTTGTAATATGGCAACCGGTAGGAGCCTAATGGTTGTCTTTAATTCTGTTAAGACCTGCGTGTCTATTCATCTTGTAATAGCTTTATTCCAAGTAGTTGTAATAGTTGCTAGTGATGATGGACAACCATGAAGCGGTGCCACTGACCTTGACACAATGCTGGTGATGATGGAGATCATGTTCGTGCTTTGGAGATGGAGATCAAAGGCGCAAGAAGAAAGGGCCATATCATATCACACTAATTATGAATTGCCTATGATGTTAATCCTTTATGCATCTTGTATTGCTTAGATCGCGACGGTAGCATTATAAGATGATCCCTCTCACTAAATTTCAAGTAATAAAGTGTTCGCCCTTAGTTGGCACCGTTGCTAAGACTCGTCGTTTCGAAGCATCTCGTGATGATCGGATGTGATAGATTCTACGTGTGCATACAACGGGTGCAAGCCAGATTTGCACATGCGGAAACTAAGGTTATCTTGACGAGCCTAGCATGTACAGACATGGTCTCGGAACACGGAATACCGAAAGGTAGAGCATGGATCATATAAGTGATATGATGAACATGAAGATTGTTCGCCGATGAAACTACATCTTCTCTCGTGAAGATCGGACTTGGTGTAGTGGACTTGGTTCGTGTAATAACTAAGACAATGTGAGGGATGTTGTTTTGAGTGGGAGTTCACCTAGTTAATTTAAGTATTAAATTTGAACTCAATTCATCATAAACTTAGTCTAAACTACTTGCAAATTTGTTGTAGATTATGGCGACCCCCTCCATCAATTTTAATGCGTTCCTAGAGAAAGAAAAGCTTAAGAACAATGGAAGCAATTTCACGGACTAGTTCCGTGGACTGAAGATCGTCCTCAGGGCTGGTCAGTTGACCTATGTGCTCGAAGCACCGCTAGGTGACCCACCTGCAGAAGATGCCACCGATGTCGAATGTTTACGCCACTCGGAAAAATCATTACTCCACAGTTTAGTGTGCCATCTTGTATGGTTTAGAAGCGGAGCTTCAGAAGCGCTTTGAGCACCATAACCCGTTCGAGATCATTAAGGAGCTCAGGCTGATTTTTGAGACTCGCGCGGCCATGGAGAGCTATGAGGCCTCCGAAAAGTTCTTTAACTGTAAGATGGAAGAGGGTAGCTCCGTTAGCGAGCACGTGCTCACCATGTCTGGGTACGCAAACAAGCTCCAAGAGTTGGGGATATCGATTCCTAATGAGTTAGGGATTCACCGTCTCCTCCAATCACTGCCACCAAGTTACAAGAACTTTGTGATGAACTACAATATGCACTGCATGAACAAAACGTTACCTGAACTATCGTCCATGCTGAAAACTGCTGAAGTGGAGATCAAGAAGGAGCACCAAGTGTTGATGGTCAATAAAACCACCAATTTCAAGAGACAGGGCAAGCCTAAGAACAAGGGCAACTTCAAGAAGGACGACAAGAAAGCTGCCGCACCTGCTAAGAAGCCCAAGGCTGGTCCTAAGCCTGAAACTGAGTGCTTCTACTACAAGGGTGCTGGTCACTGGAAGCGTAACTGCCCCAAGTACCTAGCGGATCTGAAGAATGGCAACATCAAGAAGAAAGGTATATTTGATATATATGTTATTGATGTGTATCTTACTAGTAATCGTAGTAGTGCCTGGGTATTTGATACTGGTTCGGTTGCTCATATTTGTACCTCGAAACAGGAGCTGCGGAATAAGCGAAGACTGGCAAGAGACAAGGTGACGATGCGCGTTGGAAATGGCTCCAAGGTTGATGTGATCGCCGTCGGCACGCTCCCTCTACATCTACCTTCGGGATTAGTTTTAAATTTGAATAATTGTTATTTGGTGCCTGCGTTAAGCATGAACATTATATCTGGATCTTGTTTATTGCGAGACGGTTACTCTTTTAAGTCCGAGAATAAAGGTTGTTCGATTTATATGAGTAATATCTTTTATGGTAATGCACCTGAGATGAATGGTTTATTCTTACTGAATCTCGATAGTAGTGATACACATGTTCACAACATAGATGCTAAACGAATAAAATTGAATGATAATTCTACATACATGTGGCACTGTCGTCTTGGTCACATTGGAGTGAAGCGTATGAAGAAACTCCATTCCGATGGACTTCTTGAATCACTTGAAAGATGCGAAGCATGTCTAATGGGAAAAATGACTAAGACTCCATTCTCTGGTACAATGGAGCGAGGTACAGACTTACTGGAAACAATACATACCGATGTGTGTGGTCCAATGAGTGTAGCATCGCGTGGTGGATATCGTTATGTTCTCACTTTCACGGATGACTTAAGTAGATATGGGTATGTCTACTTTATGAAACATAAGTCCGAAACTTTCGAGAAGTTTAAGGAATTTCAAAGTGAAGTGGAAAATCATCGTAACAAGAAGATTAAATTTCTGCGTTCTGACCGCGAAGGTGAATATCTAAGTTATGAGTTTGGCATGCATTTAAAGAAATGTGGAATACTTTCGCAGTTGACACCGCCGGGAACACCACAGCGTAATGGTGTGTCCGAACGTCGTAATCGAACTCTCTTAGATATGGTTCGGTCTATGATGTCTCTTACAGATTTACCGCTATCGTTTTGGGGCTATGCATTAGAGACAACCGCATTCACTTTAAATAGGGCACCATCTAAATCCGTTGAAACGACACCGTACGAATTGTGGTTTGGTAAGAAACCTAAGTTGTCGTTCCTTAAAGTTTGGGGTTGCGAAGCATATGTAAACAAGTTACAACCTGATAAGCTTGAACCCAAAGCGGAGAAATGCGTCTTCATAGGATACCCTAAAGAAACAATTGGGTATACCTTCTATCATAGATCCGAAGGCAAAGTTTTCATTGCCAAGAATGGATCCTTTCTTGAGGAGGAGTTTCTCTCGAAGGAAGTGACTGGAAGGAAAGTAGAACTCGATAAGGTTATTGAACCTTCTCTCAGATTTGAGAGTAGCGCAGCACCGGAAGATGTTTTTGTGCCGCCTGCACCAATTGGAGAGGAAGCTAATGATGATGATCATGAAACTTCAAACAAAGTTACTGCTGAACCTCGCAGGTCAACGAGGGTTCGTACCACTCCTGATTGGTATGACTCTGCCTTGAACGTCATGTTGGTGGACAACGCTGATGACCCTGCGACGTATGAAGAAGCTATGGTGAGCCCAGATTCCGACAAATGGCTAGAAGCCATGAAATCCGAAATGGGATCCATGTACGAAAACCAAGTGTGGACTTTGGTGGACTTACCGGATGGCCGTAAGGCTGTCGAGAACAAATGGATTTTCAAGAGAAAAATAGATGCTGATGGTAATGTTACCGTCTATAAAGCTCGACTTGTCGCGAAAGGGTTCCGACAAATTCAAGGAGTTGACTATGATGAGACATTCTCACCAGTAGCGAAGCTAAAGTCTGTGAGGATTTTGTTAGCAATTGCTGCACATTTCGATTATGAGATTTGGCAGATGGATGTAAAAACGGCGTTCCTTAATGGTGACATTGAGGAAGAGTTGTATATGGTACAACCCAAGGGTTTTGTCGATCCTAAAGATGCTGACAAGGTATGCAAACTTCAGCGCTCCATTTATGGACTGAAGCAAGCATCCCGGAGTTGGAATCAACGTTTTGATAAAGTAATCAAAAACTTTGGGTTTATACAAACTTATGGAGAAGCTTGTATTTACAAGAAAGTGAGTGGGAGCTCTGTAGCATTCCTAGTACTATATGTAGATGACATATTGCTGATTGGGAATGATATAGAACTTCTTAATAGCGTCAAAGCCTATTTGAATAATAGTTTTTCAATGAAGGATCTTGGCGAAGCGGCATATATTCTAGGCATCAAGATTTATAGAGATAGATCAAGACGCCTAATAGCGCTTTCACAAAGTACATACTTGGACAAAGTTCTAAAGAAGTTTAGAATGGAAGAGAGGGAGAAAGGGTTCGTGCCCATGTTGTCAGGTAAGACCTTGAGTAAGACTCGAAGTCCAGCTACGGCAGAAGATAGAGAGAAGATGAATAATATTCCCTATGCCTCGGCCATAGGTTCTATCATGTATGCCATGCTATGTACAAGACCGGATATAGCACATGCTGTTAGTTTGACTAGCAGATATCAAAGTGATCCTGGAATGGAGCACTGGACAGCGGTCAAGAATATCCTAAAGTACCTAAATAGGACTAAGGATATGGTTCTTTCTTATGGAGGTGATGAACAGCTTGTTGTAAACGGTTACACCGATGCTAGTTGGAACACCGATCCGGATGACTCGAAGTCACAGTCGGGATACGTATTTATTTTGAATGGTGCTGCAGTGAGCTGGAGGAGTGCCAAGCAAAGCGTTGTGGCGAAATCTTCAACTGAATCGGAATACATAGCTGCTTCGGAGGCTGCACTAGAAGCCATATGGATGAAGGAATTCATTACTGAACTTGGCGTGGTTCCCAGTGCGTTGGACCCGATGGCCATCTACTGTGACAACACAGGTGCCATAGCTAATGCACAGGAGCCAAGGTCACATAGCAAGCTGAAGCACATCAAGCTACGTTTCCACGCTATTCGCGAGTATGTCCGAGATGGTGACATAAAGATTTGCAAAGTACACACTGATCTGAATGTGGCAGATCCGTTGACTAAACCTCTCCCTAGGGCAAAGCATGACCAACACCAGAACGCCATGGGTGTTAGGTATATTACCATGTAATCTAGATTATTGACTCTAGTGCAAGTGGGATACTGTTGGAGATATGCCCAAGAGGCAATAATAAAAGTGGTTATTATTATATCTTTGTGTTTATGATGAATGTTTACATCCCATGCTATAATTGTATTATTAGGAAACACTAATACATGTGTGTTTTGTAAACATAAAAGAGTCCCTAGTAAGCCTCTTGTTGAACTAGCTTGTTGATTAATTGATGATCATGGTTTCCTGATCATGGACATTGGATGTGATTAATAACAAGGTTATATCATTAGGAGAATGATGTGATGGACACACACCCATAGTAAGCGTAGCATAAGATCAAGTCATTAAGTTCGTATTGCTATAAGGTTTTAAATGCATAGTAACCTAATCCTTCGACCATGAGGTTGTGTTAATCACCATCACCGGATGGGTACTTTGATGACATCAAACGATGCTTCGTAACTGGGTGGTTATAAAGGTGTCATTGGGTATTCTGAAAGTATGTGTTGAAGCGCATGGACCAAGATTGGGATTTGTCCATCCATATGACGGATAGATATGCTCTGGGCCCTCTCGGTGGAATGTCATCTAGTTAGCTTGCAAGCATGTGACTGGGTCACAAGGGATGACATAACATGGAACGAGTAAAGAGTACTTATCAGTAACGAGGTAGAACTAGGTATGGAGATACCGACGATCAAACCTCGGATAAGTATAGTATCGCGTGACAAAGGGAATTGGTTTCGTATGTTAATGGTTCTATCGATGACGAAGTCATCGTTGAGTATGTGGGAGCCGTTATGGATCTCCAGATCCCGCTGATGGTTATTGATCGGAGAGGTGTCTTCATCATGTCTGCATATTCACGAACCGTAGGGTGACACACTTAAGGTTCGAAGTTGTTTTAAGTAGATATGGAATGTGCGTTGGAGACTGAATGTTGTTCGGAGTCTCGGATTGGATCCGGGACATCACAAGGAGATCCGGAATTGTCCGAAGAATAAGATTCATATATTGGGGATCATTTTCTAAGTTAGGAAATGTTCCGGAGTATTTGTATGGGGATTCTAGAAGGTTTCAGAATGTTCCAGAAGGTTCTGGAAGATTTCTTGGAGTTTGCTTGAAAACCAAGAAAGGATCAAGGAGGCCTTGTGGGGCAAGACAAGGAGTCGTGGGGGAGGAGGACTCCTCCCCCCCTCCCAATCTGCCGGCCAAGTAGGGAGGGGAGTCCTACTAGGACTCCCCCTCCCATGGCGCCTCCCTCCTTTAAATAGAGGGGTGGAGGCGCCACTCCCTAGCCCCTCCACTCCAAACCCTAGCCGCCTCTCTCCTCCTCCTTTCTTCTGCTCAGGCTTAGGAGAAGCCCTGCAGAATTCTCTACTCCACCACCACCACCACGCCGTCGTGCTACTGGGATTCCGTGGAGAAGATCTACTACCTCCGCTGCTCGCTGGAACGAGGAGAGGAAGGTCTGCTTCGACTTCGCACGTGTGACCAACTGCGGAAGCACTGCCGGAACGCGGCGTCGGAAGGATCATCCACTTGACCTTGAGATCGGCAAGTGATCGACTACATCAACCACGAGATCCAATCTCGTAATGCTTTAGGATATACAAGGGTTAGTACAGATCTATCTCGTTGCACATGTCTAATAGATTAGATCTTGGCTTTTATCTAGATTAGATCTGGGTTTTGTTCGTTTTTGCGGTAGAATTTTTTTGTTTTCCATGCTACGAACCCATCAGACCATATGCGGTTAACGTTCCGCGGGGAACATGGTTAAAGTAGTCATACTCGTAGCCGACCTCAAGGTCGCGAAGCTCCTCGCAGGTCACCCCTTGCTCCTTCTTCATCTTCATCGTGCAGAAGCTCTGACTCACGACATTTAAGCGCCCCAAGTGTTGCGCCTCGTGTCTTCATACACATCCGGTGCACGATGAGACCTCTGGCTCCCTGATCCCGCCGGGAGTGCGGAAGTTGATATCCGGCTAGGAATTCCTGCAGCACAACAGCGTACTGCAGGTGTGCCTCGATCGCACAGCCCAGACTTGGGGCCATGGTCACAAGGTATAGAGAGAGAGAGGGAAGGAAGAAGTCAACCAAAGGACTTCTCCAATTGTTGGTTTGACGGTGTGTTTTAATCCCAACCATGGGCACGCCTTTATATAGGCTAAGGGGGTGTGTGTTTCTCAAAGGCTAAGCCATGGGGGACTAAATACTAAAGGAAAAAAGGGGAAAAATTAACTCCCCAACCGGCTAGGCCACAAGGGCCCAAACCAGCAGCCTGCTATAGCCAGTAGCAGAGCAGCCTGGGAGGAGGGCGGTCGGGTGGGCCTTGGCGCGACCCACCTTGCGCCAGCCAGTCTCCTGCCCGCAGTGACCGGTGCCCCATGCTGGGCCGGCGCACGCCCAGAGGCCCGCTTGGCAGTCCCGCCTGGACTGCCGCCAGCTCAGCTGCCCGGGTGGGCCGCCTGCCCCGCCGACCCGGCTGGCTGGCTGGCTCCCCCGCGAGCCCCGCATGGGCCGGGGCCGAGCCAGGCCGGCTTCCGCTGCTGGTAGCTGGCGCATGCCCCCGTGCGACACGGAGTATCCGCCGCCCACGTGGCTGGGCTGTTTTCTTTTATTCCTTTTATTTTTCTACAGCTTTTCTTCTAGGCTATTTCCCTTCGGGAATTTGGCCTAATATAAAAGTTGCCTTTATAAATCTTAATCTAAATATTATTTAGAATATATTAATTCATAATTAACATATAATAAATGTATATTTAAATTCCCATTTATCCAAAAACACTTTTCCGGTGTTTTCTTTTATTCTTTCTCCGAACAACTTCGAATCTCTCTATGGAACAATTTTGACTTTCTCTTTCTCTACTGTGATTCCGTCTTACGAATGATCGCTCTCATTGTACCCTTAAGTGTATCCTCTCACGGCTCAGGAATTCTCTAGACATGATCTGTATCAATGATCAACAGAGGGACCAGGGGTATCCATGTGACCCCTATGCATTCCTGATGACAATGTCATTTGAACCGCCAAATGTATCATCCAATTCCTTTTGTTTCTTGATACGACTTGTCCGAGATCCGATTATTGGTATCACATACCTTGTTCAATCTCGTTAACAATAAGTTCTGTTTTCTTGTTACTATGATATTACATCCCCGTGACCGAGTCACATATTGCAACATTTATGGATGTAATCTCACCAAGTCGGCCATATGTATCTTTACCCGTCATGTGGGTGAACAAATCTCGGTCTTGCAGTCACATGTCATCTACTGTTCCTTTGGAATACCCAACGTATACCTTATGGCCACCGTATTACCAGATGACGGTTGATGCAGTCTAAGCAGCCTCGGGAAACAGTGAGTAATATAAGCTCACGGTCTAAGGAAAAGGAGTCTAGGTATAGTTGTTGCAACAATGAACTATATGACTTGATCGTGTTGCAATCCTTCGAGGAATATCCATCACATCATTCTCCAATGATATGACCCCGTTGTCAATTGGCATAAATGTCCATGATCTTGAAACCCAGATCATCCTCATGACCAACGAACTAGTATGAATAGAGGCTACTAGGGACTTGGTTGTTTCATACCACACCCGTACCAATGTTTCTACTTGACACAGTTATAGCACAATATGAAACTACTATAAACTAATTGAGATATGACAATAAAAACCTATTTATTATTTGCCTCTAGGGCATATCTCCTTTAGTAATGTGTGCTGCATGGAACAAAGGAGCAAAATAAATTTATTGTTCAGGCTCAAAATCCCTCTTATGGTCGTTGGAGGGTGAGATTTTAGAGTGACTTGCTGCCACATCGTTTTAAAGTCAAAGATAGCTTTATACAACCCATGGTTAATTGGGTACTTAACTCATTTGTTTAATCCATGTTGTCTTCTTTTCATTTCTTCCACTGATGTAATTATGTTGTAAAGCTCATGATTCTTTTTGATTAATATAAAATCACCATAGGGGCTTCCCCTATGGTAAAGTTGTCAAAAGGTACATATTAATTAATTCATATATCTCCGAAACACCTTTGGAACCCACCGATCATCATCGGATATCACCGAGACACTTTCGGTATCATCTCGAAACAATTCTGGTGTTTTTTCTCTCTCTCTCTCTTCTCCAAAGATCCTGAATCAATCCCTAAGCGTCATCTACCCTTAAGCGTGATACCCTACGGTTCGGGAATACATAGATATGATCAAGACACTCTCTGATCAATGACCAACAACGGTGTCTGGAAACTCATGATGCCCTCCATGCATTCCATGAATAAATTAATCGCTTAAACCTTGAACGTCGAGTCTCATTCCATGTGCTCTACGATATCTAGTTTGTCCAAGATCTAATCTCTGGTATCGACATACCTAGTTCGACCTTGTTACCGACAAACACATCTACTCGTTCTCGTGATATTACATCCACGTGACCTAGTCACATGTTTGCAAACTTGTAGATGTAATCTCACTGAATGGGCCTAGGGTATCTATCTGTCACTCAGATGTGCAAATCCCGATCTTGATGCATACGCCTCAACAAACCCCTTTGGACTACCCAACTTACACCTTTATGATCAGCCTATTATGGTGTTACAGTTGATGTAGTCAAAGAAATCTCGGGTGGTAGTGATTAAACATGATCTCACAGTCAAAATAATAAGTTACTACGCTATACTAGATATCGCAATGTTAAACTTTCTGACTGGATCACATTATAATACTACAGTTGAGTGTGTGTCCATCACATCATTCATCTAATGAGGTGACTTCGTTGTCAATTGACATAAATGTACCATGATCGGGAAACCTCAATCATCGATTGTCCAACGAGCTAGTCTTCTAGAGGATACTAGGGACTTGGTTTATTTACATACCATACGTGTACCAATGTTTACGATTGAAATAGTTATAGCATGGTATAAAACTATTATGAACTAATGATCTTTATTATTGGCCTCTAGGGCATATCTCCTTCAACTTTGGTACGTTTATCTTAATAATTGTGGAAACCCGTTAGATAGAGAGGGTCTTGATTGGACAATTGAATCTATAGGTGAAAGATCACGGATGTCGCCTAGAGGGGGGTGAATAGGCGGTTTAAAACTTTTACGAGAGGGGCTCAACAAAGGCAGAATTAAACTAGAGTTTACTTTGTCAAGCATAAAACCTAGAACAACTAGGGTTCACCTATGTGCACCAACAACTTATGCTAAGCAAGACAAGCAACTATGTGATAGCAAGATATAGACTTCAAGCACGAAGGCTATCACAAAGTAAGGTGCATAAGTAAGAGCTCGGGTATAGAGATAACCGAGGCACACAGAGACGACGATGTTTTACCGAGTTCCTCCCAACAATGGAGTACATATCGTTTGGAGAGGGGGTGGTATCAAACCACCAACGCCACAAAAGGCCTCCCTTATTCTCCTGTAAATCTCACCCCAATGGGATCGATTCACGCTTCCACTATCGGTGCACTTGTCAGTGGCAATCCGGAACCTAACAAGATTGGGGCACTTCTCCACAACTCAATTGGAGGGTCCCAACAAACAAGCTTGGGAAATATATCCACAACTTAATTGGAGGACCCAAGTAATCTGCAAACCTGCAATACAACCAAACCGTCTAGGGTTCCAAGAACCCAAGAGTAAAAGGCTTCTTACCTTTCACCCAATCGAATCCTCACCGAGAACTCAAACCGATGCACCAAATACAAATGGCAAGAACACAAGAAGTGCTCAAGTCCTTCTCTCCCAAATTCCACCAAAGCTACAAAAGCTTATGGGGGAATAAGAGAGGAATAACAATGGAGGAAATCCACACAAGACTCCAAGATCTAGATCCCAAGATGTTCCCCTCACTTAGAGGAGAGATCGATTGGTGGGATTGTAGATCTAGATCTCCTCTTTAAAATCCCTCAAGAATATGCAAAAATCATAGGAGGGATTGAGGGATAGAAATCTCAAGAAGGTCAATAATGGAGGGAAAACTTGCAAGAAAAGTTGTCCAACCATTAGGGAAGAAGGGCCCCTTATATAGGTCCTCCAAAATCCAACCGTTGGAGCTCTGGAGCACACGAGCCGGACATTCCGGCTAGTTTCCGGGTGGTTTCTGATATGGCATACAAAATGGCAACCATACGACTGAAAACTGAGATTTCTGCGGGATACTGGATTGTCCGGCGTTTTTACCCCGGACATTCCGGCCAAGATAAAACTGACAGAAACAATAATACAAAAACACCCATAAATTTTGCATCTGGACTCCGATTTTGATGATCCTAGGCTCGTTTTAAAGAGGGAAAAAAGCTCTATAAGATCATGCAGGGAACCATCATATTCCAGCAAGGGAGGATAGAATCAAATGATGAAAGGTTTAACCTATCTATAAAAGACAACTGGTAAAACCTCCAATATTAAAAACGCAATAGAGAATGCATATGAAAATGCGTTTTCGATGAACTTGATCTTGTCATGAAGATTACCACAAGCTCTAAATCCTCACATGGATAAGAACCAAGAAATATGATGCCAAGTATGCAAAGGTTTGAGCTCTCCCCGAAGGATATGATCAAGTTACTCGCTCGAGAGCCCCTCTTGATAGAACGGCTATCTATCCTATAAACCGGTCTCTCCAACTAACACCACGAGACCGATAAGATAGAAACCCTATCAATAACATACCTTTGCCTTGCACATATTCCACTTAAGCTTGATGATGATGATCTTTTCTACATCAAGATGGAACACCTTTCTTGATCGCGCTAGCTGGGTGAAGACTTGCATACTGTTTCCTCATATTCCACTATGGTAGAGCTTCTCTTTTGGGCATATCTTCACATATCCATGAACACGATAGGATGGCGAACTTCAAGCAAATGATTCCTTTGAGATGGCTCATCTTGAACTTGCAAATCATTTCTTCTTTCTTCATCATGTTGGTGTCTTGAAGGTACACAAGAGATATCACTCCACCTTATTCTTCAATACACACCTTCCATAGGCTCAACTCTCATATGACCAATCTTTGGATCACTCCTTAAACACCTTGGTCATCACTTGATCTTCTTCACTTTCTTCTTCTCCCAACCTTGAAGCCAACATATGGTTCAAGCATTGCCTATGGAGAAATCCTACAAGTAAAACTTAATGCAAACATAAGTCCATAAAGATTGTCATTAATTACCAAAACCACACATGGGGCACACATGCACTTTCAATAGGGTAACTACTTTAGGCTATGGTGCCACTAGGACACGTTGTGCACATATATCAGTGAATACATAGTTATATTTTGTCACTAAGGTGCTTTATTTTATCTTTTATATCTCATTGTATGTGGCTCTATGCACAACCGTAGTTGAAACCTTCACCCTGTCTTATCTCCATCCATCAATAAAAACCAAAAGGTAACAACTAGTCCAATAGCAAATGTTCTACAAAATCTCAAAGATTTGTTCGAAATCTCCTTTCCAAGCAGATACTTCTCAGTTTGATAAACCTAGGTCTCTAGAAGAAAATCTATTATACTGCATCCGTAATCCGGGTTAAATGTATCACAAACATACGTATATGTCTTGACATTTTCTAATTCATATTATGCCAGTGCTTTTGAGTATATGGTACAATGCCTTTGATGCAAAACGCATATCCATTTTCATATCTGTAAGAATATTATTTTTGTGACATATTTTTAAATATGTAACCCCTTCTTATGTATGTTCCACCCTTTGCACCAAGCTATGCTATGGCAATTTATCGCAAAAAAAAATATACGACCTCCCCTCCAGCTCAAGACATTGATCAAATGATTCTAGAGAAATAAAACAAATTAACATTGATGCACCATGAGACATTGGAGCGTCATATGGGATTTTAGACCATGCTTATAACTGCACACAACCCTAGCCACCAAAGAGAGAAATCCATTTTCTCCTTTGTGTTTCCTCCGGTCCACCTCGTCTCTGGTGGCCTCTCCATCATCACGAGATAGAGGAACCATTGATTAAAGTTAAAGTTCATTTTTAGTTTTTTTCATGTTTAGTTTGTGTATTCTTGGTAGATACTTCTTGACAGGGAAGGTGACTTTGCACATCGTAAGATTCATAGATTATTGTCTTGTGCCTATCATGGGTGGCACAATCGCACTAGGGAGATTGTGATGTCTAGGTCGATCTAATCGTTTGCTCTTAGTATGCTAGATTGTCATATGACACTTCAGAGTGTCTTGCCAGTGCTGGTGACGATGATGGTGTATTTTTGTTTGGTCGTGTTTTTTTCCACTTCATTCTTTTGAATTCTAGGTTTTTTCCTTGATCATGTGGTTGCGAAGTAATGACTTGACATCTTGCCATGAAAGGGAGGCGTCCTCGGCCGCAAGGCGTTCGTTGATATTATGTTCTCACCTATTAGAGTGGGCGGCTTCTTATGCATCTTTCCAAAACATTTGTGATTAGTCCATACAATATATGTTTGGCCTCTTGTGGTCTTTTTTGTTGCGAAACATGGTGAAACCTTGAGATAGAAAGAAGATAACCAGAAGCGATGACTTCGAAGAAGCTTCACATAGTATCTTTATTGTTGGTTTTGGTTTATGTTTGTGAAGTTCGTTTTACTAATTGGTTGTTAAGTAATAAAGTCAGACTATTCGCTTAAACATAAGTAGAGGATGCGATATAGAAAAAAAAAAGAGGATAAAAGACCATGGGCTATACCATATCAGAACGTGTACACTAGAAATCTTCAAATTAATGGCTAAGAAGTGGGATGTACATGTACTGTACTAGGTAGTAAGACAAATTTAGCTGCTCGACAATTTGTACCTGTGCAAGGCTCAAGTGTGTACCGAGAAAAGCATCTCCGACGTCCAAGTGCAAGTTGTCTAACGGACCCAAAGACAAAGACGAAAAGCGAAAAATAATATGAACAATCATCAGAAAAATAAAGTAAACAGAGATGGGGTTGCTCCTGGTCAATGATGACGCGTAGCGCTGAGGTCGGAGACTGGTACATGTCCTAAGAATATCCGGTGGGGTGACGAGCTCAAACAGTGCCGCCCGCAGAGTGCAACAACAGAGCAAGCGCGCGGTCGCTGTCCGACGGCCGCGTCACCCTTCCGGCTGCCGAGCACCAGCAGACAAGCAGCCAAACTACAAAACAAAGCGCCAACAGGCCGCCCGCCCAGTGCTGACCCTTTCCACCACCCTCTCCTCTCCCCCTCGGCCGGCCGGCAGCGGCAGCACCCCATCGCCCGCTCCGCCCGCATGGTCGTTGACGGGCCCGGCGAGATATGGTCTTCGCCTGCTTCAACATCCTCTTCCTCCTCTGCGCGCTGCTCCTGATCACCTCCGCCACCGCCACCACCGCCGCCGCGTCCCCGAATGGCCTCACCCAAGGTAGGGCAGAGCAGTACAGCCCCCACCTATGAGGCATCGATCAAATAATCACGGAACCCGGCCAGTTATAGTTTCAGAACAGGTTTCAGTTCCGGGGTACCTCGATCGCCATGACTTAGTGGATAGTGTGGCCATGCCGTTGGTTTGTTCGAGAGATTGTCCGAACTGGTGTTGATTCAGTTGTGGAAATTTTACCTGTTGTTCAACAAAAATTCGATGCCTGTGTTCCTGACGTGACGGGGACTTTCCTGCTGACCTTCTTGTGCAGTGGACGTGGCGAAGCAACTGAAGGATGAGCTATGGGGAAGAAATCCAGGGCACGAGATGCTCAAGTCGTGGAATGGAGCAGACCCTTGCTCCCCATCTGCGTGGGAAGGCTTCTCTTGCCAGCTAAAAGATGGTGACCTTGTCGTAGTGAAGCTGTAAGTGCCCGTGTAATCGTGGTTATAGGCAGCTCTGGTTACTCCTCAGCCAACCTGATTATGTACTTGTGTTTTGAACAGGAACTTCTCTTCAAAGGAACTGCAAGGACCGATTCCTGCCGTGATCTGTAACCTGACGGAACTAAATGAGATGTATGCTTCAGTGCCTCTTTTCCGTAATGTCTTTTCCATGTTATCTTAGACCTTATGTTCTTCTCATTACTTGCTGAGTGCAGTGACCTGCAGGACAATAACTTCACTGGGTCTATTCCAAAATCTTTCTCTGCTCTCAAGCAACTGTTGAAGCTGTAAGCATCATGTGTTATCTTGTGTCGCTTCATCTTATGTTAGTTTTCAGAAATAAATAAACCTTATGTATGATAAAATGTGCTTCCCTGGATCAAATCCATGTCCCTTGCAATTCAGATATTTCTCGGTTCCATTCGATATGCTTCTCATGTCATATGCACAGTATGTCAGTATTCCTTAACCAAAACAGTTCTAATCCAACATGGCCATTGATTCAGGTCAGTAAAATGCAACCCTTTCTTGGTCATTCAGCCACCTGGTGGTCTATCTACCGGCATGAATTTCAGGTCAGATTTCTACTCTGATGTTCAACATGATATGGTAATTACTGAAAGTATAACATAATTATACTTAAATTGCTTTATGGAAATTTAAAAGCTATGGAGGTTGTGCTGCCGAAGAGTACCATAGTCCACCTGGAGATGCCAAGGAGAGAACATTTGTTATCAGTAGTGTTGCTGGGGGATCTTTGGCATGTACTTTCGCACTTGGGTCGTTCTTTGTTTGTTTCAGCAAACGCGAACGGCGTCCTCAGAAAACAGACTGCGCTTCTACAACAAGTATGCCCCACTGCTACCACATTCAGCCAGTAGATAGTGTGCACATCTGCACTTTTATTTATGTCATGTTGAAAAATTATTCAGTTTCCTTATTTTACATGTGTATGTTATCAGAAACCTTTATTTGGCATAGAAAACAGCTCTTGTGCGCTGTGTGTGACCTATTAGATCAACATGCACACTTACCGTCCATCATATGAATTGTGAAAAATATCCAATGGACAAAATTGATTTTTTTTTCTTTATGATGGGTTTTGCAGATCCTGTTTATGAAGAATGCAGCATTGAAATAACTACAAATCCTGCAGTGCAGCAGTTATCCCTCAAATCAATCCACACTGCAACAGGCCATTTCAAGACATTGATAGGAGAGGGTGGGTTTGGATCTGTTTATCAAGGTACTTTAGCACATGGTCAACAAGTCGCAGTAAAGGTCCGTTCACCATCATCGACACAAGGAACACGTGAGTTTAACAATGAGGTAATGAGAAACTATGTCTGTACTACCATACAGGTATTGTGTCAGGGTAGCACACTCTCATTTTTGGATATAAGAAGTATCTAGCACTCTCTCAGCAGTGATTCAGGAACGTTAGGCTTTTCCCTGTCATTATCTATAATTTTGTCAGCATTTACATCCATGCTCAATTGCTCCAGTTTATTTTTTCACTATTTTCTCTGATCACTGAAATTTATCAAATTGACACAGTTACGGCTACTTTCTACTGTGTGGCATGAAAATTTGGTCCCACTTATTGGCTACTGCTGTGAAAAGGATCAACAGATTTTGGTCTATCCATTCATGTCCAATGGCTCATTACAGGATCGCCTCTATGGTATCAATCTTGTGAAGGTTTTGTTACTTTTCAACATAAGATCCTTCGATTCTAATATGTACTTCTTTCAGGGGAGGCGTCAAAAAGAAAAGTTTTGGATTGGGCCACCAGAATATCTGTTTGCATTGGTGCTGCTAGAGGTTAGCAGTGTAATTTTTTTTTTTTTTTTTAAACTGAATCCAGTTGATGTTACCAACAGTAGGGTACTAATTGTTCTTTATGCAATTTAGGGACACTAAATGGTCCTTGTCTTCACGCTTCCTGTTTATAAACATTCGAACATTGCAAATTCTTCTTTCCAGTTGTAACTTTCAAAAATTTGTTGATTGTTCAGGATTAGTATATCTTCACAACTTTGCTGGCCGATGTATCATACACAGAGACGTTAAGTCAAGCAACATACTTCTGGATCACAACATGTGTGGCAAGGTTGCCGACTTTGGTTTTTCTAAGTATGCACCTCAAGAAGGTGACAGCAATGCATCGATGGAAGTGAGAGGAACGGCTGGATATTTAGACCCGGAGTAAGTTTTTGCATCACTTTCACTTTGGCAAACTTGTTACAAGATAAAAATCTGTACATTTGAAACAATGGTGATTCAAACCAATAGACGGAAAACTACATCGAAATCTAAAGAAAGGTTTATTAGAAGTCTAAGGGTTGTACAGAATTCAGCTAACCTTAATTTTACGGTGAAAAGTTCAGTTAACCTAGATTCTTACTAACCAGTTTATAGACTGGCTGTCTAAGTGACTTTTTGACCAATATTTCATATGATAGTCAATACTTAGGGCATGTACAATCCAGACGCTTACGGCGGGCGCTAGGATTGTTTTCCCAGCCGCTGCGCTCGATTCCTGGCCGATCCCAGGAAATCATCTTGCGTCGACGCTTGAAGTTGCGTCGGGCGTTAGTCTCTTTTTTCCCTGTAGCTAACCGTTTTGCTAGCAGCAAACTCTACAGATGCCCATAAAACGAATCATAATTAGCGCCTCCCTAAGCGGCTTGCGTTGGAAGATGGGGCATGTAGCTGCTTTTTCTTTTTTGTGCATTTTTTTAATCGCCTAAGCGCCTCCTTAAACGTCCAGCAATGTACATTCCCTTAGAGTGTCAACTAGAAACATCTGAATGCCAGTTCAAATATTTGGCATACATGTCGAAATGTTAATTCCTGTATGTGTTGAAACTTTTTTAGTACACTGCATATGCTTTTGTTGCTTCGACATTTGGCTGATTTTGTAACTCTTCCCTTTGTTTCAGATACTATTCCACTCAGGTGTTGTCAACCAAAAGTGACGTATTCAGTTTTGGAGTGGTTCTCTTAGAAATTGTAACAGGAAGAGAACCTCTCGATGTTCAAAGGCCCCGAAGTGAATGGAGCTTAGTTGAGTGGGTAAGTTCTCAACGCGTACCATCAGCAACCTTGCATTATACATGCAGATCAAATCAAACCACACTTGTTTCGAGTTCCAGAACTCTTAAAGTGTCTATGCATCCAAATCTTACCATGGTCTATGTTCTGTAGGCAAAACCACACATTAGAGATTTCAGGATTGAAGAAATTGTCGACCCTGGTATAAAAGGGCAGTACTGCTCAGAGGCCATGTGGAGGGTCCTTGAGGTTGCATCTGCATGCACCGAGTCCTTCTCAACCTTCCGGCCGAGCATGGAAGACATCGTGAGAGAGCTGGAGGACTCCCTGATCATCGAGAACAATGCCTCGGAGTACATGAGATCCATGGAGAGCACCGGGACGTTCGGCTCCAACCGCTACCTATCCATAGACAGGAAAATGTTTGGGTCAGGCTCAGCCCGGATAGATGCAGCAAAATTTGCATCGGGTTCGGCTCGAATAGACGCAGGTAAAGGACCTTTGCAAACGGTGCCTTCGCTTCCGAGGTAGCTCGCCGTATCGGTGACCCTAGAAGGAGTGACCTCATTCATTCCCATGGTCTCATGGGTGTGATGCTTGCTGAAGACACAGTCCGAGTTTACTGTGAAGCCATGGATGGTTGAGGAGGAGGGCATGGAGAGGTTACACTTACATAGGCCTATGTTAAAAAAACACTTACATAGGCCATGCAGTGGCCACGTAGCAGATCCACGGCTGCTGCAGCGACAAAGGCTTTCCCCTGGAGAGGCAGTTTTGCCTGTAAAATTTCCGTTAATTTAATACTGTTATATGCAGATGGTGAATGTGCCATGTGCGCTGCAAATATTCTTTGGACTGCTGTCAGTTGTATTCTTTGGCAAACTAAGGAAGGAAATGTTGAGGTGGCATCAGTTCATTATTTCGGACATTCCTACTTCAGGAAAGGGGGAAAATTGCTGTAATTCAGTTTGAGCTGTACATGTGAGTCAAAACTAGAATATGTGGTGTATATATGTTACTCTCCCCCTCTCTATTGATTTTATAAGGTATCCACTCATTCATGATTCAAACTTTTTTAGTTTTTGATCAGCATTGCAATACATAGGGTTAGTAGCACAGAAGGTAGTGTCTACAAAGACGTCTACCCTAACCGGGTCGCTGCTATCCAAAACTTAGTTTTTTGGAACTTGAGGGAGAATATCTGATAAATAATGGGATGTTTGATTGTTTTTCTCCTCAACCACGATAGGGCCAGTTTCACGAAACCAAGAGATATGTTTGCAATACGAACAATGAAAGCTAGTAAATGTTGCAGAAAAACAACCCCCAAAAAAAAGCACAGCAAATCAAGCCCCATACTGTCGCTACCTACTACTCAAACTAAAAGGGCAAATATATAGATTTCAAACTTTCAGAACAGAAGACTAGCAAAAAGAGTTTAACACGTATGGATTGAATTGAACATATGTATTCTGCGTTCTCTTTTCTTAATTCAGGGACTGTTGAACAAGATAAAGAGTTCCAAGTTTAGTTAAACTATGGCTTATATGGCGCACCAGTACAAACTTTTCCAGCGTCTCCACATGGTACATGTAAAAAAAGGTCAAGAGTATAGGTATAACTCATCAGGAAAATCTCCACACATAAAATGAAGTAAAAGCTTTATGAGACGGCTTCTAACAACGGGGGCACTATTCTTGCACTCAGTTGTTTTCTTCCTCTTTATCTTCACTCATGGTATCAGAAAAGGCAGGACCAACATAAATCATATGTTTGTAGTTCAGAATCATATATCCTTGATAACAATCAAGACCAAACATTCGGTGATTGAAATGGACTTAACTATAGCTGAAATTCACTCTTATCTGTATAAGCTTCCCCAACGCGATTCCTAAATCCAGACAGAAGTTTGATGAAGAAGCCTCTGTGATCTCTGCGGGTCAAATTATGACCATAAGATCAAGTCATTCTCTTAACCAGCAGAAAATCCACAGTATAAAGGTTGAATAACTCAACGGAATTGCTGGGCATGGAGATCTTTACTCGTCTTCACGCCATCTACGGTATGCCAAACAAATTCCTGAGTTCCTTTATCAGTAGACTTGTCTGCCACAAACAATGCATGCATCCCCTTCTCACTGGACTTATCTGAGGGGCTGCTGTGAAGTATTTGATACTGATGGTTACTCATGCCCCATTCATTGACAGCAATGGCTTGATCAGTAAAATGAGAACTACTTCCCTCGCCATCAGAAGGAAATGGAACTGTGACATCAGGTGATCTTCGTGGTCGTCGGACAGGTCTGCTGCTCCTGCTTGAAGATGGGAAGTTTCCTTCCCCACCTTTCTGTTTTGTCCCCATAAAGCCACATGCTAGAGCTTCCAGAGCTCGGGTTGTTGGTGGGCGGCTTCTGGTACTCTGCCTCCTCGAGTTGAAAGAAAGCTGCTCACTCAAGACTGCGTTACTAGGGGCATTGATGTCAGAAAGACAGTACTCCGTCCCCTTGGTTTCTGACGGATGTATAGATCTGTCCATGATTGGTGTATTATTGCCAGATGGAGGCAAGATATAACTTGCAGTCGACTCATAATCTGAAGGCATTTGAGGGATATTCAGATCAATAACATGCTTCTGTTGGGCCTTTTCCTTGTAAAGCACTTCAACATTAGGGGGCACATTGTGAAGCGATCTGCAATATGGGTGATTGTTATCAAAGTCGAAGGTTATGTTGGTTGATGAGTTGGGAATTACAGTCCATATGAAAGGGTTGGCCCCTGCACTTGCTTTGTTTGCTTTAGGCACATGTTGTAGTGAGGTGTCAGCTTGCTTCCAGTAATGCCTTTTATTGACGGCAGTACTTTTGCGACCAGTTCTTTCATTCTTGGAAGAAACTAGCCTTCTTCTCTTTGACACGGGTGCTAAGAAAACTTGAGGCTCAGGATTTACTCTTTGATCGAACTGAAAGTTTATTTCAGTTGAAGAATTAGTAGCATGGATACTTTGATTACCAACAGGAAGAACTGTTGCAGCTGAAGAGCAGACATTATTCTTTGTGCCAAAACACAGATCAGTTGAAATGTGACCATTCATTGTGCCTGGAAAGGCAGAAACCTTTGGAAGTACATCAACATCCATCTCATCACCTGCTGGGAAATTACCTGTTCTCTCCTCATTAAAACAGCTGGAATCAATTTTTCTTTGATTAATATTTACATCTTCATAAGGCTGAGAGCTAGCTCCTGAATCTGAATGTTCTTCTGAGTTGGCACTCCCAGAATTTCCTGAATGTGGTGAAGAATTGTAGCCATGGACAGCATCTGTAGGTAGATTTCTTAGTGACCTTACCTTACATGGTGCTTCACCTTGAACAAAACTAGTATCCACTACAGTAAATTTCATAAGCTCTGGGGAACACCCAGGTTCACTGGGCCGGACATAGCCAGGAGGTTTCTTGTCAGGAAGTGTGCTTTTGTCAGGTACGACATCATGGATCCATCCATTTTCAAGCTTAACCCCACCTTCAATATTACCACCTTCAACACCAAACTCAATTAGCCTTGGTTCAGATGCAACTTTTCTCAAGACATCGCTAACAGAATCAAAATAATGATTTCCTTTGACAAGCTTTTTTCTGGAATATTTCTTTACACCTGGAATGAGGAAGACTAAAGCATGCTTGCCGACTAGTGAAGAATCTTTAGGCTGCTCAGAGTGCCACCCTCTCGCAAGCAAGCGAGGCCATACAGCTTCCCAGAATAGATCATTAGATTTTGCCTTGCTTAGTCTGAAATCACCAGTCAGATACTTTATGATATCTCCAGATGAAAGCGATGAGCAAGCCTTGCCAATAGGTATTTCTGCGCGGGCCGAGATACTATGGTTTCTACTAGGATCTAATGCAAATCCAGTTAAGTCATACTTTCCCTTGCCAATCCCAACTGCTTCTACAAGAATTTGCGCACCAACTGTGGACCTTAAGCATAAAATAAACTGCTCAAAATCAGATGTTCCCTCATTGAATGTCTTGAAGACCTGCAGACGACCATATATAATTGTTAACCTCTTGAAAAAACTAGCAGGAGCATAAACTGGTATCGGTCAACATCAATGGAAAGAAATGATATGGGAAAATACAAGGAGCATCCTACATACAATAAGTAAAAAATGCAATAATAATAATACAGTAAGATTTTTATACTCCCTCCGGCCCATATTAGTTGACTCGAATTTATCTAGATTCGGATGTATCTAGTACTAAAACATGTCTAGATACATCCGAATCTAGATAAATCCAAGTCAACTAATATGGATCGGAGGGAGTAATTAAATTTAGGCAAACCAGTACACCAAATGCTGGACATTTTTAAAAAACAGAGAAGATACTGTTGTAATGATTGTACCACGGAATAATATTGTAGTGATGCAAATGAATGAAACACCTCCCAGAGTGTAATCGGGATATTAGAAAATGTAGGATATAGCTATGGAACTTACTGTAAACATCGGCTTTCTGCATACCAATGTAGTTCAAGGGATCTAATTCAGTAAGGAAAGAAAAAAGGAGGAAATTAGAGTTAAGCACACCTCTAGCAAAGGATCTCGAACTTCCCTTGCTACGCCAGCAAGCAAACGCGACAACAGTTCCTGCTGTCTGGAACCAGAAAATATACGCAGCCCAAGTATACATCTCCTGCTTCTTACTTTTCTACATGCAGACCATCGCTTATATGCATTGGACCTATAAAATTCTCCATAATAATAGGATAGAACTTCTCCCATTGTCTTGATCTTCATAAATTTCATCACCTGAACAAGATTTTTTCCAAAAATGTAGAGACCAAGAAGAAAAGTTTGTGCCTCCTCATCAGTCCAGGAGTATCTTGGCATTCCAGGCAATGGAATATAATCACTGACTTTCTTCTTTAAACAAGAACAGCTTAAAACTTTACTTTTCTGTGAGCAGTGCATATCTTGTCCAGCAGATTTTGAAAGTTCCCTGTCTTGATCATCATATTCAACTTTACAACCCAGACACACCGGACAAATGATGTACTGAGATAAATTTCTTGGAATATTTGAACTATTGTGGTTGTTATGTTCATCTTCTGAAGGGCACAAACTGTGTCCTGACAATTCACTCCCCTCTTCTTTCATATGGGTGCTTGCATTTTGGCTCCATGTGACTGGAATAGTTAATCCAACTACCACAGGATACTCAAAAACAGACATTTTTCTGTCATCCATTGACGACGACCTTAATTCCATGTGTTCCTCTTCTGTTGCTAGATTAGGAACTTCCACCTGGTACTCATCCCCTACACGAGGGTATACTCGTGTATCTTCATTGACCTCCTCTGAACATACGGGCTCTAGAAAATGTGGCTGGTCAGCAAACACCTCTACCGGATGCCCTTCATTATCCTTGATTATAACAGGATCCATCTGGGCACACACAATAAACAAAAACAGGGGTATATAAGATTAGTATCCATGATATGTGAACACATAGCTCCTATAGAATATAAATATATGAACATATTTACCAGATACTCTTCTTCGTTCTTGATTTCAAGATAATTCATCTGTAAAAAGCATGGACCATATTAGTTCATGGGTTTGCAATTCACCATGAAAATCATCTGAACATAAACCTAGATAAATCTGCAAATTCGCACAAAGATAAATGAGAGAATAGTCTTACAGTGAGAGTTGGTGAATATAGAATTAGCTTTAACCAGACAAAATTCCAAAGGTCAACTTGCTTTGCAGTATTCTCAGATATACTGCACAAAAAGAAGGGCACAATAACTCACAGTACCTCAAATCAATTATTATAAGCTTGTTAGTTTACATTATATCATGTGCGTATAACAGTTCAGGAGTTTGTTACAGCACACTGCATCAAGTACTTCCTGAACTATTGAGAGACTTATTTACGAACTGTAGAAAGCCAAAAAAAAAATTGAAGTAGTTGTTCCAACAAATAATTTCTAAAATTTAGTACTGATAGCAGCATTGCTCAAGACAGGAAAGTACAAAACATATAGCGAATAAATGGTAAATACATAAGAGCTCTAGGGTGTGTGTGCTCACATGGGAAAAAAACACTTCCACATTTCTAAAATTTGAGTAAAAACATCATGCATGCACATTGAATGAACATAGGCAACCAGCAAAACATTGAGTTAAAATATGAATATTTGCGAGCTGTGTGCTCTATAATAAAAAGAACACGCATAGTTCCAATATTAGTCATTTATCTATTACAGTAGAAAATATGATCACACTTTGGTACAATGTTTTCCTAGTACAATACTTGACTCAATGTAACATATATATTTATCATGATTTGAAGAAATGTGAGAGTACCTTTTTCAAGCTAATAGAGGATGCATACACGCACAAAAATCCTTCCTCAGAAAGCTACAATTCAAAGAATACAGACAGAGTGAGTTGTTGCATAAACAAGTTGATTTGGGCAATATGCCACAGATATTATGTATAAAGTCTCACCAGACCATCATTTTGCATTTTTTTATCAAAAACAAATGTCAATGGAAACATGTGCCAACAACAGAGAAGTGTTTATTTCACTGATGTCTCATGATTCTACAAAATCTTGCAGATTGTTCCCATAGCTGTTTGGGTTCCAATCTAACAAACCATCCATATATGTATGAAATTAGATTATCGTAGTAATATTCCACGTGCAGCAATAAATTCGCAACAAACTGAGTAGATTATACCTCATGGGGATGTTGGGAGGGAATCTCCGGCTGGAGCTCACCACATGAGCAGCCGGAGAGGGCAGGAGATCAGGCAAACGAAGGAAGAGAAAAAGAAGAGGCGGATGATAGCTCACCACGCCGGACGGCAGAGAAGGGGTACTAGATCTTGTGAACGGCGGAAAGAAAAGAGATCCGGTATATGTGCACCTGGGAACAAATATGGTAACACCTAACTCGGTTACCGTTTCTACTGGAGTTTGGATTAAAAATGTTTGTCTTGGGGACCTCTTGTACTGCAACCTACATTTGAAGATTTTTTTTTACCATTTTATCTTGGTGCAGTGCTGCCATCTGCTTGTGCCATGTCGAACAATAGCAGCATAAGCTACCGACCACAGAGCTATAAGGCCATGTAAAATGCAAGGTGCTTATAAAAATAAACCAAGTTTTTCCTTAAGTATCAGTACTAGCTTGCCTAGTATAAGTTAGCACCAGTGCGTAATTAAACACCGGTTTATTTCTCTAAGCACCTCTCTAAGCATCTAGCATTGTACATGCCCTAAGCGGTCAATCCAGTCATTTCCCACATATTCAGACTGCAACTCTATTTGAGGCCACATCTGAACAGAACAAGAACAGTAACTTACAGTACGTACAATCTATCCATTCTAAATTTGTTAGCTTGTTGTCTCAGTCTCTCAGGTGCAGAGCATACAACAATTCAGGAGTTTGTCGCAGCCTCAAAAAGTGACAAAAGTTTCTGGACCTAACTGATTCGAGTACTACTAGAATTATTCATAAAATTAACAGTTAACTCTGCTGCTAGGTAGAAGGCAAACTACTTTTGTACAAGTTCAATCGATTCAACTGGTTTTCTGATCGAAATACGGCCTAGGAAACAGCATTTAGGCATGAGTCCGACCACCCTAAGATGGATACAGCATAGCTCAAACACTCAAATACAGAGAGAATGGAAGCCGCAATTTAAGGAACAGAAGTCAAAATTATCATTGCATAGACAAAGAAGTAGGTATTATGTCAGAGACTTCACGCGAAAGTCTTAGTAGACCATTATTTTGCATTTCCATAATGCAGTAAATATCAAAAGTCCAAAATTGTTCACCGCACAAGTTCTTAAAAAGTCCTGGAGACTAAGCCCGTGACAATTGGGCACCAACAAATCGTACATATACATTTCGAGAGTATAATGGGTTAATATAAAGTGGTACGCTTTTATTGTAGATATTGCTCCGGCAGTTGTTTGAATCTATCGTTTCTGAATGCCTAATTTACCAACGATTACTTTCTTAACATGTAGTTTTGAATTGCACATTTGCCAAGCACGGATAAAAGCTTCCCCAAAAAGAGCACTAATGACAACAAGAGTTTAAGCATCCAGCAAATATAATGTGTGGAAAAGCATAAACTATTTCTGTATTCAATCATTTATTACTCTAAGTGTAAAGAGATCTAGGTGATATTATTACAAGAAAGGACCCCCCCCCCCCCCCCCCCCCAAAAAAAACTATTTTTCGACAATGACTGCATTTTGCAGTCACCTCCAGCATTACAGTTGCATCAATTGCTTGGTATGCTTGATCCACTGATCAGCACTCGGAAAAAAGGGAGAAAAAGTGCACCTAGAATTTGGGTACCAAGTCATGTGGGTCAACCTAGATCGATTTTGCGCGCTGTGAAATAAACGACATAATCCAACCATGGATGGAGGGATCGGATTATTATAGCACCATGCAACTCGCAAATCTCCATGTTACAAACTGACGAGGTGACAAACAAAAACGATTTGGATTTGATTGCACACAGGCAGCATCGAAAAGATCCAGCGAAACATGGATGGATGGATCGGGCTAGCACAGTACTACCACGCAGCTAACAATCCGTCGGACGAAGTTAGGCGCACTTACCAAGAAGAGAAACCAATCTCAGGGTTCGGATGGATCTCCACGCCACGCCACGCCAGCCCACGGCCGTCCAACAGAGAGCAGGAGGATGTCACGACAACTACCAGCACCGTGCTCCTACGCTACGAGGCGGCGAGTGCGCTTCGATGGAATGGAAAGGAGTAGGAGCATGGAGGCGCTGGCCGCTGGCGACGGTGTGAGGATGCGTTGTTGAGACGAACGGAGGATGCAGGGGTAGAGCCGTACAGTACAGGTGGCCTAGGCCGGGCCGGGCTGGGCCGGGCTGACCGGAGACCCTCCCGTCGGCCGTGTGGTGCGGGTCAGAGCTTTGGTAGGATTCGTGCTACTGCCTCGCCGAGACGAACCGATAGCTGACAATGATTTTATGCTCTTATTAATGACGATGAGGTGGAAAGTTTGCCAATTCTAAAAGTGGTACACACAGAGAAATGCCGTTAGTACAGTATAATTTATTTTCAGAAAAGTTTTTACTCCGCAGTACGATTTTTTTCAGATTTGTTACCCTTTACCTGGCACCAAACGCGCCTCCTTGAATGGAAAGGGAAACGTGTAGGATCTCAATTCATCAAACTGATTTAAAGTTGATTTTACTTATATCTAAACGAGATGTTAGACTTCAATTAAAAAAGAGTGAATTGCATCCACGGTCTTGCAAAGTATGGAGGGGTGCCAAGTTGCATAGTTCAATGAAAATATACATTTTGCTTTGTTTTCCAAAAAGGTAAAATATCACCTCATATACGCCCTCCCAATATCACCTCTCCAAGCTACTCAAGCCAAAAACATGTAGCCTATCCAGAACAAACATTTTTTTTGAAGGGGAACAGAGCCTCGGCTTGTATCGAGAGATGCACACAACCTTCTTATTCAAAAAGCAAAATCCAAAATCTAAACATGTTTGACTCGGAAAAGAGAACCCGAAGGCGTATGCCAGGCAACCACTAGCCCTATGTTAAAGGACATAAACAGATGAAAAATATACAACTCCTAAGCTAAGCCTTCAAGAAGGAGACGTCGCCCGTGTGCCGATGGTGATGAGTCCAACCATAGGTCGATGTCGGATTTTCATCCCCAAATCCAAGCTTCGATCCACCGACTTCAACATAGCCTGATCAGAGATCTTATGTTCCAACTGAAGTGCGCATACTCGTCAATATAGCAGCCTCTACCATCATATCTTGCCCGGCTCCTGATAGCTCGAAAGTCGGATACCGTTGGAGGAGATAACGAAAGATGGAGACGTCTCATACCGCGTCACCTCCTGTCACTGTCTCACCACCTTCGACCCAACAACAACAGTGAAAGGACCAACTAAGGTCGACTAGAGGGGGTGAATAGGCGACTACCAATCTTTATCTTTTTCTTCAATTATAGGCTTTGCAAGAAAAAATGTTCTCTAAAGATACAACTAGGTGAGCAATCCTATATGATAGATAATAGCAACAAGTAACAAAACGGTAAGGACAAGTAGTAAAGCAGAGGAGCGAGTGAATATGCGAGGAGACACGGAGATATAATTCCCGTGGTTCACTCCTAAGGAAGCTACGTCTACGTTGGAGAGGTGTTGGGGCCACACAAGGTCACCCAAGCGCCACAAAGGTCTCACCTTTTTCTCTGGTGAACTCGCCACAAAGACGAGCCCACGTTCCACTAACCGGTGGCCTTGAAGGCGTCAACCGAAACGTATAGAGAAACGTAAAACAAGGAGCGTCGTCTTCAAAATTCTTCATGAGAAGAGTCCACCAACTAAGATGTGCACATGTATAAATCCTACAACTTAGGCACACGATTGAACCACAAGTGGAGTTGGCATAAACACCGAAACACATAGAGATATCATTGCCATTTCAATCTCTCCATTTTTGGTGTTTGATGACAACTCCATAAGATTTGCATAGAGATAGTTAATGAAGTACAAATATTTGCAAAGTTAGTAAGAGTGACTCCCCCTATATGTGTGCCTGATTTGAAATTTGCCTATGGAATGCAACATTCACAAAAGGATAGGCTCCCCCTTAACTTTACAAATACTAGACAAGTGCAAAGATATAAGAGTAAACGAGTGAACTCATACCTTTGCACCAACAATCATATGGTGAGAGACAATAGAGAGGGCATCAATTTAGCGAGCTCCACCAAATACATCCAACAACAATAAAACCACGATAATACCACATAGATACCATACCACATAGTCTCATACATAGAGTAGCATAGGTGGAACAAATAATAAGGTTCACAAACACACATAGAAATGGAGAATGTTCACGAGCATAGAAAGATCAAAGCAAGAACGAGATCGTGACATAACCCATGCAAATCTTGTAGCATACTAATAGAGATATTTATCCCTCTTTGGCATCAAGACGCCAAAAAGGGACAAAGACCAAGTCTACACGCCCCAACCACCAACGTAAGGAGAGGAGGGCTCGTGGTTCTAGGTGGCATGTGCCCAGCTAGACGGTGGAGGACCGGTGACGATGTCTTGATCTTCATCTTCACTATCGGTACACTTGTAATTCTCGTCCACCTAGTTGGCCTTGGGCACGGTGAAAGAGCTCGATTCTAGGGATACATAAATGTTGAGTTTCCTCATGATAGCCTTCTCCCTCTTGACATTGTGCCTCCTATCCACATAAGCTTGATACTCACGATCTTGCATGAAGCAAAATGACTTCTTGATATTCCTCATCAAATTCTTGGCCCAAGAGGGCTGCCTCTCTAGCTTGGGTGGCGGAGCATACTCCTATTCATCATCACCACTAGACACATCCTAGCCAGCAGCCCTAGCCTTTTCCTTCTAAGCCTTCCAAATAGCAGCCTCTTTTTCCTCTTGAGTCCTAGGCTTCCTGTGATTTTGCACATGGAGGTGTTTCTATTCATGGATGGTGCAGTTGTCCTCAGGAAAATGAGTGTGGGTGACTTCCAACCACTTGGCATTGATGACAGTTTGAATATAGGGAGCATAGGGCACGAACGCTTCTCAAGCATAGCTAGCAAAATATCATTGTACATGTAGTCCATCACATCAAGCATCTCAAGGGAATCTTTGTGAAGGTAATTTTGCAGCATGAGGTTAATCTGGAAAGCATGAATCTAATCAAAGTTACCTTCCTTGGGAGAAATAGTGTTTTGATACACACGACGCATGATGTCAAAGATGAGAAGAAGGTGAGCGCTTTGACCATTGATGCCCCATCCAGGAATATAGAGAGGCTACAATACTTCAACACAGGAGGCCTTATCCTCATCATGACATCTCCAACCTTTGGCAATTTCTCTTGCTTGAATAGGATAACCAAGGAGATCCGCAAACTCAGACCACTTAGCGGTCAATAGCTGGTTATGAGTCATCCACTTAATGATCACATCCACAGGGTAGGAATCCATGTGAAGAGTGGAGTAGAACTAAGCAATGGCTCTCTCATCAATGTTCTAACGATGTTGCATAATCTTGAGAAGGACAAACTTCCTGCACATGGCGAGGACTTCACCAAAGTAATCAATTTTTTCCATGTGAGCCACATTGATATGCTTCTGACGGGTAACAACATGCTTCAAATTCACATACACTTCAAGATAGATTTCCTCTTGCCAAGCTGTGTGAAAGAAAGGATCTCCAGTGCGACGGTCCCGAGCAAAAAGATAGGGGTCATGGCGCAGTTCTGAGTAAGCTTGCATGGGCCACTTGGAGATTCATGTCTTGGAGAGGGAAGGTCCCTTGGTGGCTTTATTCTTGGAAGAGGCAGGTTTCTTCCCTTCGGCCGCGGCTGCACAACGAGCTGCTGCTGTTTGCTGACGAGATGTCTAAGCGGTGGGACGGATGATCTCATGATCTTCATCATCAATATCTAGCAGTCTAGTAACAACATACGGGTTGGAGGTACGTGCCATATGAGAACACATCTTCCGCTTAGTGCCACCATGAGAACCACCTTGCCCTAAGAAGAAAGCACATAGGTAGGGAGGGAATGGGGGTAAGTGCACAAGTTCAGCAAAGAAGCAAGGTACAGTTTGAAGAAATACACTGAATGAGAGTTAACTTATGTTCATCGGATGTTCTGGTGATTAGCCGGAACTACCGGCTGGAATAGCCAGCTGGAAGTACTGACCGTGCCCACCGGTAGTACCGGTGAAGACACGAATCGGGGCTGCTCCTCAGATCTAGGGTGAATGGGAGAACCTTCATCCAATGGATGTGGTCAAATTGCACAAGCAAGATACTCCTATCTCTACCAAGATCTCCTCAAGAAGTTATAGCGAAAGAACATTCCTACACATGGTGTGCCCGTACTCAAGCAATGTAAGGAGCAAGATCTCCATTAATGGAGGGAGTTGAGGGCAAATACGAGGGTCCATGGTGGGAGATCAAGGTGGGGAAGGTTCCCACGGAGCCAATCTAGAGGAGGATGTTGGAGACTGAGGAGCCAATGGCACCTCCGCAGAGAAGTTGCCTCTGATGGCTATGTCCTGTAAGGGGCAGGTTTGGGAGGAAAAAGGGGAACATTCCCATTTTCCTCCTGGGCCCACTACTTATAGGTCGAGTTCATAGCCGGAAGTACCGGTTAGAGGCTGGAACTTCTAGTCACGCGGGAGTTCCAGGTGCGGCGGGTAGTACCATTCTATGGAGAAGTTCCATAGAACTCATCCTAGGACCGGTAGTACTGGTGCCTGGCCGGAACTTCCGATGCCACCGAAAAACATTCCCAGATTTATGTTTTGGCAAGGAGTGAACTTGTGCATAAGACAGAGATGGTTTTAGGATAGGAGATGGGCTTAGGATAGACAGAAGGGACTGGAAAGAACCAAAATAACACAAAGAGCAACAAAACACAAAAACAAAAGGACCCAAAAATAAAACCAAAAGAAGATCGAAACAAAAAAAAGGTCGATGGCTGATGCCACCATATATGAGTAAAATTGGCTTGAAACCGTGAAGATATATCTTGGGTTCATTACCAAAACTCATCACTTAATCTCATTTTGCCTCCTTGAGAGACTAGAGAATGAATGCGTTAATGTGCGCATAATAGGAGAAGTGTTGGTTCATGTGAGGAACTACACTCCCCCTAAATCCATGCTTACATCCAAACAAAGATATTATCTGAGACACTGGTAGGTGTGCAAGATACTCAAATCACATTGCTAAAATCTATGATATTTATCTCATACCTTAACTCTTGGAACCTTGCTTCATCAAGTGGCTTCGTGAATAGATCCACAAGATTATCCTTGGTAGGAACATACTCCAATGAGATGTCCCCTCGAGCAACATGATCCCAGATGAAATGATGATGAATCTCAATATGCTTGGTATTGTTGTGTTGCACCAGGTTGCTAGGAATGGAAATGGCACTCTCATTGTCACAAAGAAGTGGCACCTTATCAAAAGATAGACCGAGATCCTCCAAGGTTTGCTTCATCCATAGCAATCGAGCACAACTTGTGGAGGAAATATATTCGACTTCAGCGGTGGACATGGATATATAGTTTTGCTTCTTCAACGACCAACATACCAAAGATCTTCTAATAAATTTGCAAGAACAGGAGGTTGGCTTCCTGATGGCTCAAAATATATTCGAGCTCGTTGGGGAACCCCAAGAGGAAGGTATGATGAGCACATCAGCAAGTTTTCCCTCAGTTATGAAACCAAGGTTATTGAACTAGTAGGAGAAAGGAAACACCTCCAAGGTGTTATTTCCAACTTGGAATCCTGCACAACACAACCACATAACTTTGCCCCCAACTTACAGTGATGTTGTCAATCTCACCGGTTTTGCTGAAAACAAAGGATTAAACGTATTGTGTGGAAGATAGTAATAGCTTGAAGAAAGTAAATAGAAAATAGTAAATATTAGATTGTAGATTGATAGTAAAAGAAAGGACCGGGGTCCATAGTTCACTAGTGGTGATTCTCCTTAAGATAGATGACATGTTGGGTGAATAAATTACAGCGGGGCAATTGACAAACATCGAGAAAGCATACATGCATATACTAATAATCTTGACTCCTATGAGATTTGATTGGGCATTACAACATTATACATAGACTGTAATCCAACTGCATCTATGACTAATAATCCACTTTTAGGTTATCATCCGAACCCCCTCCAGTATTAAGTTGCAAGCAGCAGATAATTGCATTAAGCAAAGTGTGTAAAGTAAACAATATGATTGTTCTATGAACAAAGGATTGTTGTTTTCTCCGTAGTAGCAACAACACATCTAGTACCTTAGAGAATTTTGTCACTTCCCCAAATCCTAGAGGCATGAACCCACTATCGAGCACAAATACTCCCTCTTGGAGTTGCTAGCATCTACTCGCCCAAGATAGCTACTAACAACGGAGAGCATGCAAGATCACAAATAACAAAGACATGATAGAATCAATAATCAATCTAAAATAGCATCTCAATATCCATCGGATCCCCGCAAACACAACATGTAGGATTACAAAAAGATGATCTTGATCATGAATGGAGCTCACAAGATCTAAACATGGTAGCACAAAGGAGAAGAACCAACCATCTAGCTACTACATGGACCCGTAGTCCAGGGATGAACTACTCACGCATCACACCGGAGGCAGGCATGGTGATGAAGAAGGCCTCCAGGGTGATCTGTCCCCTCTAGCAGGGTGAAAGGAAGAGCTTTAGATCCCTATCGATCTAGGGATGGAGATGACAGCGGCTATAGACTCTTTCATGGAATTTTGATCCGGTACTTAGGGTTTCTGTATCGCAGGTTCTTATAGGCGAAAGGGGAGGCCGAGGGGGTGCCCGAGGCGGCTGCACCACCCCTAGGCGCAGGCCAGGCCTGGCCGCGCGGCCAGGTGGTGTGGCCGACCCCTGGCCCCTGTCCATCTCGTCTTCTGGCTCGGTGTTCCCCTCGGTGAAATATTAACTTTGGCTTTTGTCCCGTCCAATTCCGAGAATATTTATTTTTTGGCTTTTCTGGAACCAAAAACAACAGAAAACAGGCAACTAGCACTGTGGCATCTTGTTAATAGGTTAGTTCCAGAAAATGTATAAAAATACTCCAAAGTGTGGACAAAACATAAGAAAGTAGATATAAACAAGCATGGAACATCAAAAATTATAGATACTTTTGCAACGTATCAACATCCCCAAGCTTAACTCCTGCTCGTCCTCGAGTAGGTAAGTGATAAAAATAAAGAATAATTTTTGAGGTGACATGCACCATCACAAACTTGATCAAAGTATTTGTAAAACATTGATAGCTGGGATCATAGTACTTTAACATAGCATGAAAGATATAGTTCTAACAATAAGACATAGCAACTATGTTGTAGCATGAAAAAGTACAAACAAAAGATTCATAAATAACAATGCTTTGCAAGACGTTTGTTTGTTTCACATAAAGAAAACATAATGAGAATGGTATTCAGCGTGTCCCTCATAGTGTAGCAAAACATAAATGCATATGACACCTTCAAAGTTCATATGGGAGACTAGATACAAATAGTTTAAGAACAAGCAATATCAAAGTTATGAATCAATCAACAAGTCTTGGTACAATGCACATTAAACTAAGAATGACCACTATGCTCTCTCAATAGGTGCATAAAGATAGAAGATGGAGACTCAGCATAAAAGTAAAAGAAAGGCCTTCATAGAAGGAAGCATGGATTCAAGTCTCATAAAGAGCTTCCAAAAATTATGGTACATATTAGCTTTCAGATCTCATTGCCCCTATCATAAGCATCTTTAGGTGATTAAGGTTAAAGTGACACAACTAAGAGGATATGCTTGACAAGTTATAAGTTGAAATCTCATGCCCCTTCCTTACGAGTACCGAACCTCATTCTACTCAACTTCAGTCACAAGTAAGCTCTTGTCATTGTAAGTACATATGTATCATAGAGAACCGCCAACGGGGTACCCCTTTCCCCATGACACAGGAGCTATCCCATATCAAAATGACAAGGCAACTGACAATGAGCATCTCAACGATCTTTTTATTTGCTATTTGCATAGGTTTTTATTGAGGATGCTTCATAGAATGCTCATTATGGTTATGCTGCAAGTTTCCACCATGATTAGGCATGGCTTAGGCTAGCGGCCTAGGCGTTTCTCTAACACACATACAAACTCCATGATCTTACAAGTTCCCCTTTTATTTCACACCGTCGGGATCCATAAGCAAAAGAATCATGATATCAACTAAATAATAAGTGCAATGTTGAAAGCATTCCCCATGATACATGATTCTGCTAACTTCAATTTATAAAGCGCAAGCATATACACAACAAAGATGGACACAATGGGTCTAGATTATTAAGTGCAAGAAAGTAAAGTGTGCCATCAAGTTCGTGAGAGCTTTAATCACTAATTTTCACATAACAAGTTTAATTCGAAAGGTAGATAAAATCATGAATATACTTGGAATTTCAAATGCTAATAGGTAGGTATGGTGTACTCTTTGGAATAACTTGGTTTTATTTGGAGTTGGATGCATGAGTGGAACTCATACTTGGTTATGGAGGCTAGCAAAAGGCTGGGAGCGACCAACTAAGAGATCAATAATGGCCATAATCATGCAAAGCGACAAAACATCATTAATTAAAGCATAAAGTGATATTACAAGTTGAAATCTAAATGATCATAGAGGCTATGGTGACTTGGGATAGTCTTAACATGGTGTGAGCATGCGCCAAGTCAACCCAAATAAAGCATCAAAGGAGAATACCACAATACTATGCTTTAATATGCTAAAACAACGCATGATTCTTTCAAGGAACATTAAGCAATCCCAATTGTTTATAACATGTCATGCTACAGCAAAAATCACTAAGAATAAAGCCAAAATAATATCAAGCATGACATGACAAAGCATAGGCCACAGTCAAAAACAAGCTCCTTTTTACCACTTAAGCACGAACTTTTCCTACTCTTTTCCAATCCAAACCAACTTATTTGAAAACTAATGTATGTATGAGGGGGTACAACCAATTTATTCAAGAAAACTAATGTATGTATGTCATTGATCAGATCTCGGGCAATGCAAGTATCGAGAGACATGGTGAACCATTGAAGGTGTTCCATGTCCACAGAGGTTGAATAATATGTGAATGAATGTTAAATATTTATTTAATCATTTATTCATAATTATTTAATAAAGAGAAAATCAATTAAAGGCCAAAAAGGCTTAATGGGCCAATTCCGGAGGGAGAGGGCCCATTAGAGGAAAGGAGAGAGGGAAGAGGGGCCAAAGGGGAGGCTGGCTGAGCCTAGCCCCCCGCGTGGGGCCCACTAGGTGGCCGGCGGCCACCTCCTCCCCCTCCTCTCCTTTAGTCCCACCCCGGGACTTTGAGGGAGGTAGTACCTCCCCTCCCCCTATATATAGTGGGGTATTTGGCCTAGAAAAATACACCAATAATCAATAAAGGTCTCCCCACTTTTGGGAGGACCTCCAATTGATATTTTCTCCCCCTCTCTCTCTCGTGACCGTGGTCCCAAGTCTGGACTGCGCGAACATGAGACATCTTCACTGCGGAGCGCCGTCGCGCTGCGGGATTCGGATCCGGGAGCTCTACTTCCGCAACTGCTGCTGGATCGGGGAAGCGGGAGTCATCGTCACGCACCGGACGTGTGTAGCTCCCCGCGAGGTGTCACACTTGAGGCACTCAAGTCGTTGGAGCCAGAAGGAGTGCAAAGGACTTCATCACGACCTTGAGGTCGGCTTCGGCTCGTCTACATCAACCACGCTCTCCTGAGCATTGACAACGCTTTTCGGTCTTCAAGGGTAAGTTCGTGAAAAGCCCCTCCCGTTACTGTATTACTAATAGATAGGTCCTGGCAGCTTCAGGGGTTCAGGGGCATAGGATAAATTTTTATTGTTTTCATACGCGGAACCCCTACAGTGGTATCAGAGCGAGATCTATGCATAGTAATGCTAGTACGGGTAGAACACACGAGATATAGCGTGTGGGCGTTGATATTTTAGTTGTTACCCTCCCACGTGTACTTGTGTATACCGCAGTAATGCTTGATGAAGCGGCCCCAACCAACTTTATGCATTCATTCGCGAGACTAGTCCACGCTTGACATACGGCTTGTACCGTATAAAGTGGCTTAGGGGGGTGTCTGTCTCTCTCGCATTAGTTGGTATGCCATTTGCAATGGAGGGCCCCGAAAGGGGTGTAGTAGAGACAACTACTTGATCAGCGTTGTGCTAAAAGTTCGTAGGTAAGAACGGTTCTTGTGCGAAAGCCCATTCAGCCACGTAAAACATGCAAAGATAAAGTAGAGGCGTCTAACTTTGTTTTGCAGGGGGGGGGGGGCGTTGCTTTGTGATATGGTTGTGGCAAAGGTAAAGTGATTACCTTTTGTTGCATAGTAGTAGATAGTCACGGTAATGACAAACTACCACGCCGGAATGACACCGGTACCCTGGTGTCTACGGCGCCGGAACCCTGACACCGGAACCCGGTGATGGCGGATGGAGATCACGACGTGAAGGACCATATCACATAGCATTTACATTCAATGTTATTGTTTGTATGTCTTATTGTGTGCTAGTATTAGATACTCGACGGTAGCCTAATAAGATGATCCCTGTTAAAATTACCAATGATTGTGTTCCCCCTTAGTGTGCACCACCAAGAAAGTTCTTCGGTATGAGGCGATCCAGGGTTACAGGCCTGGGTGTCAGACATATCTACGTTAGCATACAGTGGGTGTAAGCCATGTTGCAGAGCGAATACACTAAGGTTGAGTTGGCCAGCCTAGCACGCTAGAGAAGCGTGGCCTCGGAACACGGATGATCGAAAGATCGAGCACGAGTCGCATAAATGATGTGACCAACGTTTAGCGTCCACCCTTGAACCCACATTGATGGCCGTGACGATCGGGGGAGATGTGGCTGATAGGGGTCATGTTATCCCTAGGAACCCTCACTGGGGATAGGTGTTTCTGAGTAGAGTTATTATTAACTCATTTAATTATAAACTTAGTCTAAATTCCTTTTGCAATTATAAATGTACAAAATGGTTCTTCCCGAGATTACCTTTCCTATCGACGATTGGTTAAAAGGAGAAAAGCTCAAGTTAGATGGATCCAACTTTTTGGCACGGGTCATACGCCTGTTTGATCTCCTTGGGGAGAACAAAGTAGCTGACTACATGACCTGTGAGATGTATCTGGAGCCATGATGACCCACAAGTATAGGGGGTGTATCGCAGTATTTTCGATAAGTAAGAGTGTCGAACCCAACGAGGAGCAGAAGGTGCTGGCTAGTGGTATGGATCAGGAATTCTCTGCAAATACTTAGCAAACGGATTTTTAGGGTTTTTTGATATAGCAAGTAAACAAAGTACGAGTAAATAAAAGACAGTAGGAATAAATGCAGCAAGTGGCCCAATCCTTTATGCAGTAAAGGACAAGCCGGTTGTATTACTTAAGATGACCAAATGTTCTCGAGGACACATGGGAAGACTGTCAAGTGCTTTCGCTTCATATAGTTGATTAATCTTCTTTAGCTTGCTAAGTGTTGTGTGGGTGAACCTGTGCTAATGTACCGCCCCATCCAAGACTAATACATACTTGTGATTATACCCCTTGCAAACATCCGTAAGTACAAGGAAGTAATTAAGGTAGAAACCTAACCACAACTTTAAACTCTAAGACCCTTACGTCCCTTGTGCAATGGTTTCCTAACGGGGTTCAGGTTTTTGTCACTCCGGCAACCCCTACGATTAGTAGCCAAATACACAATGCATTCCCCTAGGCCCATATAGGTGAAGTGTCATGTAGTCGACGTTCACATGACACCACTAGAAGAATTACACCACAACTTAAATAACAATCTATTGAATCTTTCTCAACGCAACTCCACTACTAACAACAAGACTTCTCCCATGTTCTCAAGAACAAAACGAACTACCCACAAGACATCATATGGATCATGATCAGAGATGGAATAATGATGTATAACAATATGAACATAAACAATAATTCAATGGTTCACTCAATAACATCAACTACAAAGAGTAATCAACATCGGGAAAGTTTCCCCTATGAACTATGCAAGATTCAACGCAATTGTTACAGCAATATGGAGATGGTGATGAGGGTGCTGATGGTGATGATGGTGGTGATGATGATGATCCCGATGAAGTCCAGCTTGATGGTGGTGTTGATGGCGACGATCTCCCCTCTCTGGGAAGGAATTCCCCCGGCAGATATCTGTCTGCCGGAGAGATCTTTCTCGCTCGGTGTTTTCCGCCCCGCAGAGGCGGCGAAATCTTTCTGTGGTCGCCCCCGAGTCTTAGGGTTTCAGGAGGATGATATACGCCAGAGGGAAGAGGCTGGAGTGGGCCAGGGTGGCCACACCACCTCCTGGCGCGGCCTAGGGCTGCCCGCGCCATGGGGTGGTGTGGGCCCCCTGTGGCCCATCTCCACTCCGTCTTCTGGCATCCTTAGTCTTCTGGAAAAATAGGATTTTCCGTATCTTTTTCCGGATTTTCTGATCTTCGCGAATTTTGCCTCCAAACAGCACATTTTCCATCAGAATCCTGACTGCAGAGGTCCATGCTCCAAAAGTCATCAACCAAATAGATGAAATAACATAAGTATCACCTCTCAATATGAAATATATCAATGAATAATAGTGAACTAAGACATAGAATAGTGATGCAAAATGGACGTATCAACTCCCCCCAATCTTAGACTTCGCTTGTCCCCAAGCGAATTTGAGCTCAATAAACATGGCCTCAGGTTTATGGAGTGAAGAGTCGATAAAAGAATACGGATAAGAAGCATCACATTCATCAAATACATAGATCATAATAAAAGACAACTCACTATTATATAACTCAAGTTGTAATAAGTAAAGGAAACACAATAAAGATACATAAAGTGAATCATAATTGGTAATGGCAAACTTAGCTCTTGGTCGAAGAATAGTTGATAATTTGCTGGAGTTCACAAATAGCTGGTTTTTCAATGATAACTTTCAAAGTAGTAAACATCAAGATAAGAGCAATGTGCAAAACAAGGAACATAAGAAACATGAATGAATAAATCAACATATGAATGAATGAAACACAACAACTCAAAATACTTGCTGAGATAGAAGGGAGTAGGTTTACTGACTCAACTACAAAGTAAAACAAAGGCCCTTCAAAGAGGGAAGCAGGGATTGCAAGTCTCATAAAGAGCTCCCAAAAATTATGATACTTACTAGCTTTCAGCTCTCATTTCCCCTATCATAGGCATATTTAGGTGATTAAGGTTAAAGTGACACAACTAAGAGGATATGATTGACAAGTTATAAGTTGAAATCTCATGCCCCTTATGAGTACCGATCCTCATGCTACTCAACTTCAGTCACGAGCAAGTTCTTGTCATTGTAAATACATGCATATCATTGAGAACCGCCAACGGGGTACCCCTTGCACATGACACAGGAGCTATCCCATAATCAAAATGACAAGGCAAGCAGACAGTGAGCATCTCAACGATCTTTTTATTTGCTATTTGCATAGGTTTTTATTGAGGATGCTTCATAGAATGATTACTATAGTTATGCTGCAAGTTTCCACCATGATTAGGCATGGCTTAGGCTAGCGGCCCAGGCGTTTCTCTAACACACATATAAACTTCATGATCTTACAAGTTCCACTTTTATTTCACACCGCCGGGATCCATAAGCAAAAGAACATGATATCAACTAGGTACAAAGTACCAAATGAAGTGTTGAAAGCGGCCCCCATGATACATGGTTCGGCTAACTTCAACTCATAAAGCGCAAGCATATACGCAACAAAGAAGGACCCAATAGTTCAAGTTTATTAAATGCAAGAAAGTAAAGTCTGCCATCAAGTTCGTGAGAGCTTTAATCACTAATTTTCACATAACAAGTTTAATTTGGGAGGTAGATAAAACAAGAATTTACTTGGAATAGCAATAATGCTACTAGGTAGGTATGGTGGACACAAATGGCAAAGGTTTTGGTTTAAAGGAGGTGGATGCATGAGAATAATACCCTCTCAGTACAGGTTTTTGGCTAGCAAGGCTGGGTAGCAAGTATAAGAGTTGAAGGAAACAAAAAAACATACAAGTGATAAAGACAAACATGCAATCTTCCTGGGAAGCACAGAAGATCTTAACTAGAGAATACTAAACTTATTAGAAAATCAAGAAAGAAAGATGATGAAACAATTTTTCTTTAAAGGTACTTTTATCTTTTTCATTCAACTCTCAAAAATAGTGTTGCTACTGACCGAGCCAGGTTTGCCAAAACCAACTAAATTAACTCAATGATCCCAAAGTGATACCAATACTAACAATAAGATCAATCATATAACCACGAATTGAAACTAATATAAGCTATGCAAAAGAGTGGATGATAGAACTTCTCATTAATATTCCATAACGAAAACTCACACCAAGGGATACATATCTAACAAGAGAGGGGACACTTCCATAATGCAAACCATCCTACATAATAATTCCTCTATTCATGATATGACTCTACTAATAAGGTAAAAAGATAGAAGATAGTGATATGATACCGCGGCACTCCCCGAAGCTTGGAACAAACCAAGGGGATGCCAAACCTGATGACGAATTACTCCTTTGGTGGTGGTGGTATCCTCTCATCTTCGTCCGTCTTCCAAGTTAAAGGCTTCCCATCAACAAAGGAGATCGTGGTTTCCAACATCCTGAAACTTGCAGCAACACTTATGAGTTTAAATCTTGCCTCATACTCACAGTTTTGATTTTGAACGTCATAGAACTGTGCTTGTAGTTCGTTGGTTGTTTGGCGGAGTGAGAGGACTTCGTCTTTGAGTTCAACAGTTTTCTTTTGGTGCTCGGTGATGAGTTCAGAACAAATCTTATGGATGATATCCACTTAATGCTTCGCCATCTTCTTGTACCTAAAGACTTCTTGTTCCAATGCTTCCATCCTGTCCTCCAGACTTCCTTCATCTTTAGGGCCTTGAACCTCTTTAATCCGAACCTCCCCACCTTCGAGCAATAACTCCTTGGGATGAATCTTCAATTCTCTCATGTATGGGTTGATGATATCTTCCAAGGAATCTCCCTTAACTGATCCAATGGAAGACATTGAGGCTACAAATCTGAGATTTTACCTGGCAGAAACAGATCGAAACAAAAACACGACAAAAACACGATATACGGACCTCAGGGGATCGGGGGGGTTATATATTACGAAGTTTCATATCAAAAGGGATGTACTAGGTGAAAAAGGGTCGGAGCCAGAGTCTGGGGTGGACTCACCACCTAGTGGCATCGCCAGGGGTGGGCCCACGCCACAGGGTGGTGTGAGACACCCCAGCTCCGTTTCCGTCTTTTTTTCGCTTCGTAGCTTTCCTTATCGACTGAAAACTGCAAAAATATAGTTGGATTGTATTTTCGCGGAACTTTGCTTACCAGAACTGTTACCTATTTGAAAACAGACTCTACAGGTCTCTGAATTTGGTCCTCGATGAATTTCTCCGGAGTTATAACTTGAAAGGCATCAACATCTTTATTGTAAGAATCTCCAGCAATATAGTGTTTGAGTCGCTGTCCATTCACTACTTGTGTAGTATTATCTTTTAGAGAAGAAATTTTTATTGCTCCTGAACGGTATACTTCTTCAATGATGAAAGGTCCTTCCCCTTTTGATAGTAGCTTACCTACAAAAAATCTGAGACGAGACCTATACAATAGAACTTTCTCACCAACATGAAATTCTCTCTTAAGTATTCGCTTGCCATGCCATCTTTTAACTTTTTCCTTAAAGATCCTAGCTTTCTCATAGGCTTCACTCCTCCATTCATCTAAAGAACTTAAGTCAAATAATCTTTTCTCACCAGCGAGCTTACAATCTCTATTTAGTTCTTTCACTGCCTAGTAAGCTTTGTGTTCTAATTCTAAGGGTAGGTGGCAAGCTTTCCCATAAACCATTTTATAAGGAGACATTCCCATAGGATTTTTGTAAGTATTTCTATAAGCCCATAAAGCATCATTCAACTTCTTAGCCCAGTTTTTTCTAGACCTATTAATAGTCTTTTGCAAGATAGATTTAATTTCTCTATTTGATAACTCTACTTGCCCGCTAGTTTGGGGGTGATAAGCTGAAGCAATTCTATGATTAACATCATATTTAGCAAGGGTCTTCCTAAAACAACCATGAATGATATGAGAACCCCCATTAGTCATGAGATACCTAGGCACCCAAACCTAGGAAAGATAATATCCTTAAGCATTTTTATAGAAGTCTCCCCGTCAGCACTCTTTGTACGAATGGCTTCTACCCACTTAGTAACATAATCAACGGCAACAAGAATATGAGTGTAGCCTTTCGAAGGAGGGAAAGGACCCATAAAGTCAAATCCCCAACAATCAAAAGGTTCAATAACTAGAGAGTAGTTCATAGGCATTTCATTGCGTCTAGAAATATTACCAACACGCTGACATTCATCACAAGATAAAACAAATTTTCTTGCATCTTTAAAAAGGGTAGGCCAGTAGAAACCTGATTGTAGTACCTTTTGTGTAGTTCTATCTCCTGCATGATGTCCTCCATAGGCACTACCATGTCCTCCATAAGTAAGAGTGTCGAACCCAACGAGGAGCAGAAGGTGCTGGCTAGTGGTATGGATCAGGAATTCTCTGCAAATACTTAGCAAACGGATTTTTAGGGTTTTTTGATATAGCAAGTAAACAAAGTACGAGTAAATAAAAGACAGTAGGAATAAATGCAGCAAGTGGCCCAATCCTTTATGCAGTAAAGGACAAGCCGGTTGTATTACTTAAGATGACCAAATATTCTCGAGGACACATGGGAAGACTGTCAAGTGCTTTCGCTTCATATAGTTGATTAATCTTCTTTAGCTTGCTAAGTGTTGTGTGGGTGAACCTGTGCTAATGTACCGCCCCATCCAAGACTAATACATACTTGTGATTATACCCCTTGCAAACATCCGTAAGTACAAGGAAGTAATTAAGGTAGAAACCTAACCACAACTTTAAACTCTAAGACCCTTACGTCCCTTGTGCAATGGTTTCCTAACGGGGTTCAGGTTTTTGTCACTCCGGCAACCCCTACGATTAGTAGCCAAATACACAATGCATTCCCCTAGGCCCATATAGGTGAAGTGTCATGTAGTCGATGTTCACATGACACCACTAGAAGAAGTACACCACAACTTAAATAACAATCTATTGAATCTTTCTCAACGCAACTCCACTACTAACAACAAGACTTCTCCCATGTCCTCAAGAACAAAACGAACTACCCACAAGACATCATATGGATCATGATCGGAGATGGAATAATGATGTATAACAATTTGAACATAAACAATAATTCAATGGTTCACTCAATAGCATCAACTACAAAGAGTAATCAACACCGGGAAAGTTTCCCCTATGAACTATGCAAGATTCAACGCAATTGTTACAGCAATATGGAGATGGTGATGAGGGTGCTGATGGTGATGATGGTGGTGATGATGATGATCCCGATGAAGTCCAGCTTGATGGTGGTGTTGATGGCGATGATCTCCCCTCGCCGGAAAGGAATTCCCCCGACAGAAATCTGTCTGTCGGAGAGACCTTGCTCTCTCGGTGTTTTCCGCCCCGCAGAGGCGACAGAATCTTTCTGTGGTCGCCCCCGAGTCTTAGGGTTTCGGGAGGATGATATACGCCAGAGGGGAGATGCTGTAGTGGGCCAGGGTGGCCACACCACCTCCTGGCGCGGCCTAGGGCTGCCCGCGCCATGGGGTGGTGTGGGCCCCCTATGGCCCATCTCCACTCCGTCTTCTGGCATCCTTAGTCTTCTGGAAAAATAGGATTTTCTGTATATTTTCCCGGATTTTCTGATCTTCGCGAATTTTGCCTCCAAACAGCACATTTTCCATCAGAATCCTGACTGCAGCGGTCCATGCTCCAAAAGTCATCAACCATGCAAAAATAGATGAAATAACATAAGTATCACCTCTCAATATGAAATATATCAATGATTAATAGTGAATTAAGACATACAATAGTGATGCAAAATGGACGTATCAAGCCACCCTATTCTCATGAGATCCAGGAGCAGCGGGATCTGCGTTATCGTCGTTGTGTGATGGCCACATTCATATCAGTGACCATGCGCCTCGAAATGGAGGATGGGCTATGGCGAATGGTGGGGAGTCTCAAGCCCCGAATGGTCATGGCACATCCGAGAGCACATTTCATGGAACAAGTGCGCATGTGGGAGTATGAGCTGATGGGGGACTTCCTCTCCATAAATTTGGAGGAGGGCTCCTCACTGGATGAGCACTTATTACGCCTCTATTGTCGTGGTGGTGTCACGACAGATGCCATGGATAGGCTAAAGGTGGGGACTAAATGCACTAGAGGAATCCGAGGAGGGATAGTGTGGTGATTCCACACACAGTTGCTTTGTATTCAATGAGATTCCAAGGTTATAAGTGCTCCTTGAGCTGTCTTGGGGAGAGGAGGAAGAAGGAACTCTCTTGCTCTCACCACTAGCTAGCTCTCAGGAAAACTAGTACTGAACAAGTAAAAAGCAACCTCTTCTACAGAGGCCCTAGCCCTCCTTATATAGGGGTAGCTAGGTCTCCAATTAGGGCATACGTGGAGGCATATTCTAGGGAATATGCCTCTTCCCAAAATAGAAAACCGACCGGGTCACTTTTCCCCAACGTAAGCCATGTAGAGGCTACGTGAGCCTCTGCGGCGCCTGCATCATCCGACATAGGCATCGTCACCCTTGTCGGCCACGCCTTGGTGGTCCTGGCCTCTGTCCGCTTCACTCACGCTCTGCGTACAGTGGCCACCTTTTGACTAGCGAGATACCTTCCTTCTCTTGCAAGCCAGATATAACTCGGATCATGCCTGGTTAATCCGGCCACACCTGTACCTGCACACAAGTTAGATATATCCTACCGACATACGACATAAGTCGGCTGAGACCCAGTTAGGTGGACATCTCCTGGTCCGGGTTACTCCGTGATTCGGCCTGCCTTGAGGTGACTCGGCCAGCACTTGCTTTGACCTTGCCGTACCTCGGCTAACTTGGCCTTTATACCCCGGCAAGACCCAACCCCAGGGTATCCCCCCAACATTAGTCCCCGAAGCTGGTGCGGTCTTAGCTTCCTTAGCCGCTAAGGCCCACAACAGGTTCAATTCTACCGAGCCTTTCGCTCCCTTTTCCGAGTTACCTCCTATCTCGGATTCCATAGGTTTACTTTCCCTTGGCACATTCCGAGTTTTTACTCACTGGCCGGGTCACCTCATACTCATCCAAGTCAATCTTCCTTCTCTTGTATGCTTCCCCACATGGAGGGCAATCATTACTTTGCCTCATTTTAAGGGCCTGTGCCAGTAACCGCCGCGGTTATTGTCAGAAATTATTGTTGCGCATGTCACATCATGTCTGTCTCCTCGTTAACTGTATCATAACGTCACGTCGTAGGATCCGCTACGCCCTGTGGCCCTTCCTGTGGCTCGTTTTTGATTGGTCGATCCGGATTGTACACGGCCACACGGTGTGGCCCATCTGCACAGCGCGATCCCACTACCCCTCTAGGGCATGGTTAAATAGGGGAGGGGTGCGCCCCTTGGGTCTTTTCCCCACCTTAGCGCCCCTCTGTGTCTTCTTCTTCCTCTTCGTCTCCAGCGACAGCGCCGCCATCGCCGCAACACTTGCTTAGCCACGCCGCCGCTGCACCGCCCCTCGCGCGCCAGCGTCGCCGCCCCTACCGCGCATCTCCTCTGCCACGGGTCCACGTCAGTCTAGGACACTGCCCCCCCACCACCGTTAGGGCCAGTGAGGACAGCGATTTAGAGATGACAGAGGAGGAACTTGCCGTCGCGGAGCAGGAAATGGAGGAGGAAGCGGGGAACACCGACCACGGCGCTTGGGCTGGGTCCTGGGTGTGCCAGGATGACCTCGATTGGTTGTACCGCACCCGGCGTATCCCAGAGGGCGTCATCGCCCGCCTCGCCACCGAGGAACTTGCTCCCTAACCCAATCCGGGTGAGTTCGTAGTATTCCTCTCCCACTTCCAACGTGGGTTCGGCCTCCCTGTCAGCGACTTTTTCCACGACTGGCTCAACACCTACGAGCTTCAGCCGCATCATCTTCCGGCTAACGCCATCACTTCCATCTCTGCTTTTGCTTCCACCATCGAGGGCTATGCCAGATTATGGCCTACCAAGGAGCTCTGGATCCAATTTTTCGGTCTCCGTCGGAATGTAATTCCAAATAGAGAGCTTGACCCAGAGGATAAGCAACTCACGCAGTTCGGCGCAACTTCTATCTCTCCTCGGAAACAGTCCATCTTCCCCCGAGTCACGGGGCTTGACTCCTTCAAGGGCTGGGCCCGAACCTTCTTCTATGTCAGAAATGGCACAGATGAAGATCTGATCCGGCCGCGCCCCTAAGCTCCGGGTCCTCCTAATCCGGATCTGTGGGACAAGGTCCGCAAGAAACCCACTGTCTTGGCGAACCAAGTCAACAAACGGTTCCAGGAGCTGAAGGATCAGGGGGATTGCGCAACGAGGACGCAATGATCACCTTCGTCCGCAACCGGATCTCCCCCCTCCAGAAACGCACGCATAAACTTTGCCACATGAGCTGGCGCCGTGACCCCAACCGAACCTCCTCATTCGAGTTGAGCAACACCGAAATTTACCGTCGGGTCAAGGCCCTCTTTACCACCAACAAGAACTTCTCTACTGAGTGGGTGTGGGGGATCGAGCACTTCTGTCGAGATAGGCTTCCTCCCGCGGTAAGTCTCGTGCCCCAATCCTTTTCTGAGTTATATCATATGTCAGATTTTGTTGTGGGTTTAATCCCTTTGCCTTTTCTTTCTCCTAGATGTGTCTTCAGCAAACCCTTGAGGATGGCACTGACCCTTATCTCAAGTGGGCGCCTGATCGAGATACCTCGGACGAGGAGGAGCCGGATCAGGAGATGTTCCTTCCGTTCCCTAATGCGACCAAGCGACACAATGGTAAATTCTCTTCCATTAGAGATTGGCCTGACGATGAAGATGATTCGGACGTTGAGGTGATGGAGGCATTTGCCGATGTCCCCCTTTCTTACGCTTTTCCGGCATCAGCTAACCCCGGTGGGTAGATCCATGAAGATCCTCCCCTTGCCATGGGTGAGCCTATCCCGGTCGCACCAAAGAAGAGGGGGCCGCATCTGGTTCTTCCTCCGGACCTTCTAAGCCAACCAAAAGGCGAAAGAAGTCCGCATACAAAGCTGCCACCAAGTCCACGTCTAAGGCCGTAGCCCGGAGGGCTCGCAAGCCCAAGGAGCCTTTGACCTCAGATGAGTAAGTCACTTCTCCCTTTGCTATTTATTTGTTCTTTCTTTGTTATAGTTTCTCATCATTCATGTTCTGATTCGGCAGGGCCGTGGTGGAGGTTCCTCAGAGTGGATCCGGGATTGCCTCACCACTCCGACATAGCCCTTCTCCCCTTCGTGGCGACCATTCACGCCCGTTGAGCCCCATTTAGGAGGGCTCAGCGGCTGCTTCGGGTTCTAGCCCACCTCGTCAAGAGGAGGGTAACCTCAGAACAGGGGGAAGCAGCTCTGCCGAGGCAGCGGTTGCTCTAGCCACCGCCGAGGTATCTACCACGCCTCCGCCAAAAGCAACACCAGCACCAACATCGGCTCCAGCGCCAGCAGCAACAACACAAGCACCAGCAGCAGCACCAAGCCCCTCCGCCTCGTCCGAGTCTTCCAAGCCTCGGCGAGAAGGCACCAGCAGCACCAAGGCTAGCACTAAGGCAGCTCCCAAGGGCAAATCTGCCACAGCCACTTCAACCTCGCAGCAGCAGCCCAAGGGCAAAAAGGCTCCTAACACTGCCAAGGCAACGTCTATCAAGGCTGGACAGCGTACACTTGCGTCCATGCTTCCAAAGAAGACCCCATCGACAACAGACACCTCTACCGGGTCAGCTGATGCGCAACTCGTTTTGCACACTAGCCTTGCTATTTCCTAGGTTTAAAGGAGGGAAGCCCATGCTAAGGGTCTAGTTGCGCCCCACATGCTCAACGGCGAACGTTATCCTCCGACCTTGATCGAGTTGGTACACAACTGGAACAAGGCAGAGTTCGTCCATAATGAGGATCTCCTGGAGAAATTCGGGCCCACCGAGTTTGCTGCACAAATGAATACCGCTGCTAAGGCAATCAACCTTGCAGGTCGGATGATGGAGGTACGTTACTTCGGCTTTTCCTTAGCATGTACTAGATATTAGTGATATAGCCATTAGTCCCCGAGCCTCCGAGGGAGTAACTTGTTACTCGGCCGGATGCACCTTAGAGAATTAGTGTAGCTCCTTAGTAACTTCGAATATGCACACACCTAGAGCCGGGTTAAGTTCCACTTGGCCCTGATTTTGTACACTTCGAATATGCAGACACCTAGAGCCGGGTTAAGTTCCACTTGGCCTGGATTTTGTACACTTCGAATATGCACACACCTAGAGCCAGGTTAAGTTCCACTTGGCCCGGATTTTGTACACTTCAAATATGCACACACCTAGAGCCGGGTTAAGTTCCACTTGGCCCGGATTTTGTACACTTCGAATATGCACACACCTAGAGCCGGGTTAAGTTCCACTTGGCCCAGATTTTGTACACTTCGAATATGCACACACCTAGAGCCGGGTTAAGTTCCACTTGGCCCGGATTTTGTACACTTTGAATATGCACACACCTAGAGCCGGGTTAAGTTCCACTTGGCCCGGATTTTCTACACTTCGAATATGCACACACCTAGGGCCGGGTTAAGTTCCACTTGGCCCAGATTTTGTACACTTCGAATATGCACACACCTAGGGCCGGGTTAAGTTCCACTTGGCCCAGATTTTGTACACTTCGAATATGCACACACCTAGGGCTGGGTTAAGTTCCACTTGGCCCGGATTTTGTACCCTTCGAATATGCACACACCTAGAGCCGGGTTAAGTTCCACTTGGCCTGAATTTTGTACGAATATGCACATGGCTAAGCTATCCCTTTTTACTCTTTTCAGGTGACCACCAATCACCGGAGCGCTGAGTTTTAGCATCTCTTGGATACTCACAAGATGCTGCGCGCAAAACATACTACGCTTCTCGTCGAATACGAGAAAAGGGGTAAGTTTTTTCCTTGGCATTTTCCCGCTTTTCTTTGTCTTTTCCCCCGAAATAATCCATCATTCAGATTGCGCAGCTGGAGTGGAGGCCGAGAATATCCTCATGAGGAAAAATTTGAACCAAATAAAGGGTGAGTCATTTTTGTTTAATCTTCCTCTGCGCTCTATCTCCTTTTATCCTTGGCTCGACAAATATTCATACCTCGGCTTTGCTGGGTCAACAAACTATTTCAGCATCTCTCGAAGATAGTGTGCCCGTGCCTGATATGATGCTGCATTTTCTCGAACAAGCAGGGCAGCACCTGGCCAAACTCAAGAAGAAAGATGATGAGCTCGCCCTCCTCAGGACTAAGGATGAAGAAATTGCCAAGCTTAAGGAAGACATGAAAAAACTCAAGGCGCTCCACAAATCCGAACTTGAGAAAGTAGGACAGAATTTTACTGAAGAGCGCGAACGTCTCAACCTCCAAATTTCCAAGGACCAAGAACTTCTTAAGGAGGCCGACATTAAGCTTGAGTTAGCAAATGCTGAACTTGTGCAACTCCGGGAGAGGCGTGACAATTGCACTAAGGAGCTGACCCGGATCCACAGCCATATCTCTCATAAGTTCTTTTTCTTCAGCTGGCATGAATATCTCCGGGTCAACCTCCTTCACTTATTTCACTTGTCTTGTTTTTCCAGACAAATTTCCGGAGGGAAATGCCATTGCAACTACCGCTGTTTTCAAGTTCCGCCAGCAGAGGGGTACTTCAATTGTTCCTGGCGCTGAAGAGATTTCTTATGACATGGAGGACTTGCTGGTCAACTTGTCTTCATGTGTCGAAATTGTGAGGAACTATGGCAAGGATATCCTGGATGTGGCAATCCGGATCTTCAATGCCTTTTGGCCTGATGAAGATACTCTGGAGGGTGCCGTTGCTCTTATTGCCAAGTTACTGGAGTGCGAAACCCAACTTGATCTTTGGAGGGAGTCCGCTGGACGCGCCGAAGCAAAAATCGTTCTCCACTACGTGCTCACGTGGTATGAGAAAATCAACCTCAATCTTCTTGAGCGGATGCGCACCGGATCAAGGTGGTCCAATGATCTGGATTGGATAGCTCGGCGCAAGGCTTATGCCCATAATCTCATTCAGTATGCCCCCATCCATCAATGGAATGAGGGAGCAAGCTTCCTTGGCGCCGCCGATGACGAAAATGCCGAAGATGATTCGGGTGATGACGAAGAGGACGAAGCCTTGGATGTTGAGGAAGGTGAAGATAACGTTGAAGCCGAGGCTGGAGCTGCACCTGCTGGCGCCGAATTACCTCCTCCTTCTTCCCCTTGATTGAAAACACTTTGAAGTTTATCGGATCCCCGGTATGCTGGGTGCAATTGTATTAAGCACACAAGTTATATTTTGCTACTAAGTTTTTATGCCGGATTAACTTGGGCATAGTCCCCGAGTTTCATTTTCTTGTTTCTCCAATTTCTTGGCTCGGCTCGTGTCCACCTTGGTTCGGTTTTATGACTTACGAGTCCGAGTTTAAAAAATTGACTTAACAATACTTGGAAACTTTAGGATTAGCTCAAAATAATTCAGCGTAGTAAATATAAAGTAAGCATAAGGTTAGTCTGAAAAACAAATGTCGGCTCGATTAAGTTCCTTTCCTTAGTCGTTTTTCATGTGCTACGCAATTCCAAACTTGTTCTCTTGCTTGCCATAAAGCCAAATCTTGTTGGACAGCAGCAAGTCGAAGAGTTAAGTTTTTGGTGCTCACAGACTACTGATCCGGCTTAGGTAGAAGCAACTTACGCCAGCCGACATATAAATAATAAATACAGAAGACAACAAATATTATTAAGGCAGTCCCCGAGTTACTGCTCGAGGTGCCAACATTTCATTGATAAGCTCATTGCCGGCATACATACCGACATATGAGAGACTCGGATACACACACTTCTTTGCTAAGTGTAGAAAGGACGAAGTAGAACTACATTCCATGGATGCTTAGATTCCTCGCCGGACCTGTCCGCCTTGTTCTTCTCCTGTGGTTTTGCATCGATAAGATAATATGAGTCATTGTGCAATGCTTTGCTCACAATGAATGGCCCTTCCCATGGGGGGAGGGATAACTTATGCATGCTAGCAGTACGTTGTACCAACCGGAGTACCAGATCACCTTCCTAGAAAATTCGGGGGTTTACTTTCCGGCTATGATAGCGTCGGAGATTTTGCTGATATATGGCGGATCTGGACAATGCCAATTCTCTCGCTTCTTCCAGCAGATCAACATCATTTTGCCGGGCTTCTTGCACTTAGGCTTCTGTGTATTGGGTGACCCTAGGCGAGTCATGCTCTGTGTCGGCTGGTAATACAGCTTCTGCCCCATATACCAGAAAGAATGGCGTATAGCCTGTTGATCGATTCGGAGTTGTTCTTAAACTCCACATTACTACTGGTAGTTCTTCTATCCAGCACCCCGCTGATCTTTGCAGCGGCTCAATGAGCCGGGGTTTTATCCCGGATAATACCAATCCGTTGGATCTTTCCACTTGTCCGTTTGATGCGGGGTGAGCTACCAAGCCTACGTCTAGCCGGATCTTCTTATCTCGGCAGAATCGCGCAAATGCTCCTTCAGCAAAATTTGTGCCATTATCTGTTATGATACTGTGAGGATAACCGTATCTCAAGATGATATCTTTGAGGAATGTCACGGCGGTAGCTCCATCACATTTTCTTATTGGCTTCACCTAAATTCATTTTGTAAACTTGTCAACCATGACCAAGATGTGGGTCATGTTCCCTCTTGCTAGTTTGAAGGGGCCAACCATATCCAAACACCATACGGCAATTGGCCAGGTAATTGGTATGGTCTTGAGCTCCGACATTGGCATATGTGTCTTTGTAGCATATCTTTGACAACCATTGCACTTTCTCACCAGATCTTCTGCTTGTACTAAGGCACTTGGCCAATAAAACCCATGATGAAAAGCTTTTGCTACCAAGGCTCTAGACGATGCATGATGCCCACATTCCCCTTGATGTATATCTCGGAGGATGTCAAGCCCTTCTTCTGGGTCAACACATCGCTGGAGAATGTTTGTCACACTCCTTTTGTATAGCTAGGAATTGATGATCGTGTATGCTTTCGCTCTCCTCTGAGTTTGCCTGGAAAGCACTGATGACCCACAAGTATAAGGGGTGTATCACAGTATTTTCGAGGGAAGTGAAACCCAATTTATTGATTCGACACAAGGGGAGCCAAAGAATATTTATAAGCCTTAACAACTGAGTTGTCAATTCAGCTGCACCTGGAAACAATCTTGCTCACAGCAGTTTATCAGTAGCAACAGTTTTGTAGTAGGAATAGCAAAGTAACAACAGTAGTAAAGCAAAGACAGTAGTAACAAAAGCAGTAAACAGTGGGATTCAAGTGCGGTAGGCATAGGGATGGATGGACGGGCGTTGCATGGACAAGACAATTCACATAGCAATCAGAACATAGGGCAATTGCAGATAAATAAGATAAAGCACCCAAGTACTAGACAATCCTAGGCATGTGTTCCATATATAGTCATACGTGCTCGCAATGAGAACTTGCACAACATCTTTTGTCCTGCCAGCCCGTTTGCAGCGGGGCCTCTAGGGAACTACTAGCAATTAAGGTGCTCCTTTTAATAGAGCACCAGAGCAAAGCATTAACACTCCGTGAACACATGTGATCCTCACATCAAAGCCTTTCCCTTTCGGTTATCCCGATTTCTGTCACTTCGGGGCCATAGGTTGCGAACAATAACGTGTGTATACAACTTGTAGATAAGACCAGAAACAATACTATCATAATGAATCAATAATAAGTTCAGATCTGAAATCATGGCACTCGGGCCCTAGTGACAAGCATTAAGCACAACAAGTCACAACAAAGTCATAAAGCACTAATAAAAGATACTAGGCACCATGCCCTAACAATTTGATGCCATTACATGAACAATCTCATCCAATCCCTACCATCCCCATAGCGTACAACGGGGGATTACTCACTCATAGATGGGGGAAACATGGATGGTCGATGGAGAAGCGATGGTGATGATGATGGCGATGATCTCCTCCAATTCCCCGTCCTGGCAGGGTGCCAGAACGGAGTTTCTGGTGTTGTTTCGTGGAATCTGGTGGTGGCGGCGGAGCGGAAATCCTTCTGGAAAAACGTCGACCCCCCCAAAGGTTTTAGGTCAGAAGGCTCCTTATAGGCGAAGAGAGAGGCCGAGGGGGTGCCTAGGGGGCCCACACCACCCCTTGGCGCGGCCTGGCCTGGCCCGCGCCACCAGGTGGTGTGGCCACCCCGGGCTCTTCTCCGTCTCGTATTCTGGCTCCTTGAGTCCTCGGGTGAAATAGGATTTTTGGCATATTTTCCGGGATTTTTCATAATAGTTGATTTTCTACACAAAAAGTAGACACCATGGCAATTCTGCTGAAAACAACGTCAGTTCGCATTAGTTGCATCCAAATCACACAAGTATAGCGGAGAAACAATAGCAAAAGTGTTCGGGAAAGTAGATACGTTTTGGACGTATCAACTCCCCCCAAGCTTAGCTTATTGCTTGTCCTCAAGCAATTCAATTGAAAACTGAGTGCGATAAAAGAACTTTCATGAACACATTTGCTTCATATGATGTAAATATTCTCAGCAATGTGATCAATCTACTTAGACAATTCATAATAAAGAGTATGCAACTGAGCCTACTTAATAGTCATTGCAAGCTATGAAGAGATTCCAACTCAAGAATAATAAGTAGCATGAAGCACGGACATAAGCAACATTACAATGCTCATAGAAAGGTATGATAGAGTGGTATCTCGCTTGCCTTTGATTATGAATGTCAAGGCACCTCTGAAGTGCAAGTGATGACTAGAAGTAAAGATATCAAGGATACAAGCATCAAAGTCATAACACAAATAATCAAGTAATGGAACAAACACAAAGAATGAAAACTATGCTCTCAAGAAGGTGCTCAAAGAATATGTGGAGACTCAACAAGTAGAAGAAAAGGTTTTGAATAATTTGAAAGGCTTCCAAATGCTGAAAGTATGGTACTCATTAGCTTTGAGCTCTCATTGCCCCTATCATGAGCATCTTTAATGTGGTTAGGGTGAAAGTGACACAACTAAGAGGATATGCTTGACAAGTTATAAATCGAAGTCTCATGCCCCTTACTTACGAAGACCGATCCTCATGCTACTCAACTTCAGTCACAAGTAAGCTCTTGTCATTGTAAGTATATACGTATCATAGAGAACCGCCAACGGGGTACCCCTTGCACATGACACGGGAGCTATCCCATAATCAAAATACAAGGCAAGCAGACAATGAGCATCTCGGTGATCTTTTTATTTACTATGTGCGTAGATTTTTATTGAGGATGCTTCATAGAATGCTCATTATGGTTATGCTGCAAGTTTCCACCATGATTAGACATGGCTTAGGCTAGCGGCCTAGGCGTTTCTCTAACATACATACAAACTCCATGATCTTACAAGTTCCACTTTTATTTCACACCACCGGGATCCATAAGCAAAAGAACATGAGATCAACTAGGTACAAAGTACCTATGAAGCGTTGAAAGCGGTCCCCATGATACATGGTTCTGCTAACTTTAACTCATAAAGCGCAAGCATATGCACAACAAAGAAGGACGCAATGGTTCAGGTTTATTAAGTGCAAGAAAATAAAGTGTGCCAGAAAGTTTGTGAGAGCTTTACTAACTAACTTTCTCATAACAAGCAAACATTTTATTCGGAAGAAAACAAGGCATATTGAATATGCACGGAAGTAGCAAATGATGCTAATGGGTAGGTATGGTGGACACTTTGGAAATATTTGGTTTAGGGAGTTGGGAACTTGAGTAAAACATACTCAGTGAAAGTGAAGGCTAGCAATAGTAAGGTAGCGACAAACGAGAGAGCAATAGTTGTCATTATCATGCTTGCAACAAAATAGGACTACTCATGGTATGAAAGTGATTCAAGATCCTCAAGGCAAAATAATTCATCGATGCTTAACTGATTATGACAGTCATGTGCATGCGTGAGCATGTGCCAAGTCAATCAAATGAAACCTTCAGAGGAGGATACCATAGTGTCATACCAATTTATGAATAGAGCAATGCAAGCAAACATTCATAAGACATGCTACCAACTATTAGCGAGCTAGAGCTAATCATAAGAAAGCAAGAACTACTAAGCATCCAAAGAAAACATACACTCTACATGAACGGACTAAGAATGCCCACAATGATGAGTATATGTACAAAAATGAAAACAAATAGAGTTCGTCACCAGCCTCTTACCACGCCTCAAGTTGTCATTGATCCTCATTATTGCTCTTCACTTGTGTGGCTTGAATAATATGAAACCAATATCCACTGAGGATTGCCGAACCCTGAAGCAAACTCGCAAAAACCAAAGAAGAACGACAAATATTTTTGGTGTTTTCGATTTTTAAACAAGAACCAAAAGAGAAAAACAAGCAAAGCTAAATCTTTTTGGGTTTTTCGAATAGTTCAAACAAAGCAAAAAGGGAAAAGCAAACCAAGGCAAAAATAAGAAGCAAACCAAAGAGAAACAACAGAAATATTTTTGGTCTTTTTGTGTTTTTAGAAAGCAAAAAAAAGAAGAACGAAAACTAAAAAGAGAACGAAAACATGAATATACAAAGTACCGACGCAACATGATATGGAGATGAGTGCGGTGTCGGCGTACCTCCCCCCAAGCTTAGGCTTTTGGCCTAAGTGGGTATCAATCCCAAGCTGGCTAGGATGAAGTTTCACCGTGGTACGACGAAGAGGTCCCCTCGTCCTGGTGCAAGCTCGAGTACGTCCCTTCGTAATGTGCAGAGTAATCATAGGAGGGCACATCCTCCTGGTGCTGCTCATGGAAACCCAGCAAGCGAAGCTGCTCGTCCACCTCCTCCTTGGAGTGCGACCATGGTCTCCTGTGAACACTAAACAAAGAAGGTTGTGGCAAAAGGATCTCCCTTTCATCCCCGTCAGTGAAAAGCATCCTATATACTAGATTGCTCAAATCAGAGGTAGCAGTGACAAAGTGATGAGTTTTCATGGCAACAAGGTCAAGCCTCTGTGGTGCTAGCATAGCATCATCGGGATCCACTGAAAGACCTAATGCATTGACTATGTGCGATGCAATTATGCCCCCATAGATAGGCCCCCTAGCAGCTAGGCGGCGAGCAATAAGCGAGCCAAGATTGTACCGAGTATCATTGTTAAGCGCAACAGCTAGGAAAGCTAAATGATAGTTGGAGATATTACTAGTGTTCTCCCTACCCAATACACTAGTAGCAAGATAATATGCAAAGTATCTAAGAGCAGGGAGTTGGATATTTCTTATCTTTCCGCGCTGCGCCACGCGGTCATCATCATTGGTCACCCCTCGGTAAAGCTCCAACAAATCAGCGGGTCACCCTTGAATTTTCTTCACGGTCCCTGTCATGCACACACCTACAATACTGCAAAATCTCTCCATAGGCATGGTGAAGGGCATATCATAGATTTTAAAAGAGAAAGTAGATTGATAGGGTATGTTAGTAAACGTGAAGCTCTCAACAAATTTTTTGGTGAGCATAGCGTATTGTGCGCTCTCATCTGGCATATATGAGGTCAAACCAACCCTCTCAATCAGTAGCAAGAAATCATCAAGAATGCCTGCAGCTTGCAAGAAAGTAAAACAGGGAAAAGAGGATGGGTGAGCATCCCCATCATCCCTTTCACTACCAATACGAGTTGCAATGAGATCTTCATTGTATGATGGCCTAGCTTGAGAGGCTGTTCTTGAGGGCCTCGATCTCCTAGGTGCATCACTCTCAAATATCTCTCCAAAAGTATGGTTGTTCATGATTGGTATTCTGAAATTTAAACACCTATTAAACAAGTGATTGCAAAGTAAATATAATGAAGGATTCTACTCATAGGGACTTGCAAGAGGCCTAAACATGCATCAAAACTATATCTCTAAGCATCAAACAAGCTTACAAGTTCTCATAACCAGTCACCTACAACAGCAAAATACTCAACATATAAACCACTAAACACAAATCTACTTGGACAAGGGGAGGAGTCACATACCAGGGAACAAATGCTCCAAATTTCAGCAAGAAAGATGGGCTGAGCAAGGAGATCGAAAAAATCGAGAGGAAGCACAGAAAGAACGCGATTTTGAGATATGAATTGGAGCTTACTCGAGAGAGAGAAGAAAGTGGCAGGTGAGAGAGTTAGTGGGGGGGGGGGCAGGGGTGGCCCACACCAGGGCATGGCGCCACCATGTGGTGTGCCTGCCTGGTGGCCCCCCTGGTACCTACCAGGTACTCCTCTGCCCCTTTTTTCACGTAAAAATTTAATATGAATTTTCTAGAATTTTTCTAGACACTTTATTTTTGGGCAATTTTCAGAAATAGAAGAATGATTTTTCTGACAGACAGATTTTTTTCTTTTGGAAACATGATGCAAAGAAAAAACAAGGCTAGAACTACAGAAGTTCTAACATGCAAGCAACTAACAACACAAAGAAAACTAAACGAAAGCAAAAACTAAGATGCAAAGGATAGAAATAAACGGAGATAATCATAATGAAAACATTATTTTGTTCAATGGAATCCTTTTGTTAGCAAGGTTGATGAAGTCTTGCTATCAAAACAATTGCATATGAGACAAAACTTTGTAATCCACTAATGATTATGTTACCTCAACCTTGATAGCAATGGTCCCAATCATAATAGTTTCAAATTTTTCTCTTGGTATGGGACAATATATTTCTCCAACTTGAATGCCTTCAACAAAGTCAATTGAATTTAAACCATAAGTCCTTTCAATCTTCTTGAGGAAATAGACAGTATGTTCCTTGTCATTAACATTGAAGGTCACCTTTCCTTGATTACAATTAATAACAGCTCCTGCAGTATTAAGAAAAGGTCTCCCAAGAATAATAGACATATTATCATCTTCAGGCATTTCAAGCACAACAAAATCAGTTAATATCAAGCAATTGTGAGCCACCTGAACAGGTACATCCTCACATATACCCACAGGAATGGTAGTAGATTTATCAGCCATTTGCAAAGATATATCAGTTGGTATTAATTTTTCAAGTTGAAGCCTCTTATAGAGAGAGAAAGGCATAACACTAACTCCAGCTCCCAAATCACACAAAGCAGTTCTAACATAACTATTCTTAATAGAGCAAGGGATAGTTGGAATCCCTGGGTCTCCAAGTTTCTTAGGAACCTTACCATTGAAGGAATAATTAGCAAGCAAAGTAGAAATTTCTTCATTAGGGATCTTCCTTTTATTCGAGACAATGTCCTTCATATACTTTGAGTAAGGAGGAAATTTAATAGCTTCAGTCAAAGGAATTTGCAAGAATAAAGGCTTCATCCACTCACAAAACTTATTATAGTGTTCATCTTCCTTTGACTTGTGTTTCTTATCAGGGAAAGGCATAGGTTTTTGGACCCAAGGTTCTCTTTCACTACCATGTTTCTAAGCAATAAAATCTTCTTTGGTGTATTTAGTATTCTTAGTGTGGTTTTCAGGTTCTTCTTCAACTTTTTCTTCATTAGGAACAACATTTTCTTCATTACCACTTTCAGTTTCAGCATCAGAGATAGATATACTATTAGGATCTATAGCAGGTTCAGAGGGTTCTACAATAGTTTTATGTTTCCTTTTCCTTTTCTTACGAGTAGAACCACTATTTTCAGCTTGTCGAGAATCCTGCTCAATTCTTTTGGGATGCCCCTCAGGATATAGAGGATCCTAGGTAGCAACACCACTTCTAGTTCTAATTTCATAAGCATGTTTTTCTTTAGCAGCATTAACTAGCAAGTCGTTTTGCACTTTAACAAGTTGATCTATTTGAGTTTGAGCCATTTGAAAGTGTTTAACAATCATTTTAACATCATTAGAGGTTCTTTCCACAATATCTTTCAACTTAACAATAGCTCTAGTATTTTCCATTAGATGATTTTGCACCCCTTTATTAAAGTTATCTTGCTTAACAATAAAGATATCAAATTCTTCTAAGCATTGATCAGGAGGTTTAGAGTAAGGGATATCACCTTCATCAAAGTGTTGGAGAGAGTGTACCTCAATAGTGGGTGAGTAGGGAATAGGCTTACATAATTCTTCTATAGGAGGTAAATCCTTGACATCTGCAGCTTTAATTCCCTTCTCCTTAAGACATTTCTTAGCTTCCTTCATCACTTCATCATTTAAATCAATAACTCTCCTCTTCTTTGATGTTGGAATAGGCACGGGAATAGATGGTTCAGGTACAATTACTTCAGGTATAGCTTGTTTAGGAGGAGTCCAATCTTCATAATTCTTGCTTATTTTAGCCATTAATTCCTCAGCTTCCTTAGGAGTCCTATTACTGAAAACACAATCAGCACAACTATCTAGGTATGTCCTAGATTCCTCGGTTAGTCCATTATAAAATATATCAAGAAGCTCATTCTTAGGTAATGGACTTCCAGCCTGTGCATGAATCAAAGCACAAAACCTTGCCCAAGATTCGGGCAATACCTCCTTTTCTCCCTGTTTAAAATCAAAAAGTTCCTGCAAAATAGCATGTCTAGCACTGGGAGGAAAATATTTCTGCAGGAAAGTACTAATCAAGCACTCAGGGCTATCAATAGATCCAGGAGGTAAATTACTAAACCAAGTTTTAGCTTCTCCTTTCAGTGAAAAGGGAAAATTCTTAGCAACAAAGTAAGTACACATCTTAATATCATCAGAAAACAAGCCACTCATGGTAGAAAGTTCATTCATATGTGCTACCGCACTTTCATTCTTAGTCCCACAAAAGGTTCTTTCTCGACAATAGCTATGTAAGATAGATCGAGAGAGAAATCACAATCTTCATCTATAATATTTATGGGAGAAGCAGTAAACTTAGCAGCAGGATATAATTTGGGTCTAATAGTACGCCTCTCAAGGAGATTCTTAGCAGCGCTCCTATCATGGGTGTTCTTACATTCTTTAATAAATTCATCAGTCATCTCAACATAACCATCTTCAATATCATAACTTTCACTAGACTCAGGTGAACTAACAGGTGTGGTAGTGTCTTCATTAGGAGTTTCGGTATTTCCAGCTATAGTTCTAGCAATCGTAGCATCTAGGAAAGGACCTAATGAACCACTCTTATCGAGCACAGTAGAAGCAGCATCATAAGCATCAGAAGTTTCAGATTCAGTAGTAGTAGCAGTGTGTGTAGCATGTGTATGTGGTGGTGTAAGGAACTTACTCAAAACAAACGGTGAATCAAGAGCAGCAGAGATGTTCAGAACCGTACCTCTTCTTGTAGTGGATGGTAAAATAGGAACCTTGCCATCACGAGACTTACCCATGATGGATGGATAGCAACGAACAATAGGGAATCCAAGTGAACTTGATAAATAAAGCTATGCTCCCCGGCAACGGCGCCAGAAAATAGTCTTGATGACCCACAAGTATAGGGGGTGTATCGCAGTATTTTCGAGGGAAGTGAAACCCAATTTATTGATTCGACACAAGGGGAGCCAAAGAATATTTATAAGCCTTAACAACTGAGTTGTCAATTCAGCTGCACCTGGAAACAATCTTGCTCACAGCAGTTTATCAGTAGCAACAGTTTTGTAGTAGGAATAGCAAAGTAACAGCAGTAGTAAAGCAAAGACAGTAGTAAAAAAAGTAGTAAACAGTGGGATTCAAGTGCGGTAGGCATAGGGATGAATGGACGGGCGTTGCATGGACAAGACAATTCACATAGCAATCAGAACATAGGGCAATTGCAGATAAATAAGATAAAGCACCCAAGTACTAGACAATACTAGGCATGTGTTCCATATATAGTCATACGTGCTCGCAATGAGAACTTGCACAACATCTTTTGTCCTGCCAGCCTGTTTGCAGCGGGGCCTCTAGGGAACTACTGGCAATTAAGGTGCTCCTTTTAATAGAGCACCGGAGCAAAGCATTAACACTCCGTGAACACATGTGATCCTCACATCAAAGCCTTTCCCTTCCGGTTATCCCGATTTCTGTCACTTCGGGGCCATAGGTTCCGAACAATAACGTGTGTATACAACTTGTAGATAAGACCAGAAAAAATACTATCATAATGAATCAATAATAAGTTCAGATCTGAAATCATGGCACTCGGGCCCTAGTGACAAGCATTAAGCACAACAAGTCGCAACAAAGTCATAAAGCACTAATAAAAGATACTAGGCACCATGCCCTAACAATCTGATGCCATTACATGAACAATCCCATCTAATCCCTACCATCCCCATAGCCTACAGCGGGGGATTACTCACTCATAGATGGGGGAAACATGGATGGTCGATGGAGAAGCGATGGTGATGATGATGGCGATGATCTCCTCCAATTCCCCGTCCCGGCAGGGTGCTAGAACGGAGTTTCTGGTGCTGTTTCGTGGAATCTGGTGGTGGCGGCGGAGCGGAACTCCTTTTGGAAAAACGTCGAACCCCCCGAAGTTTTTAGGTCAGAAGGCTCCTTATAGGCGAAGAGAGAGGTCGAGGGGGTGCCTGGGGGGCCCACACCACCCCCTAGCGTGGCCTGGCCTGGCTCGCGCCACCAGGTGGTGGGGCCACCCGCTGACTCTTCTCTGTCTCGTATTCTGGCTCCTAGAGTCTTCGGGTGAAATAGGAATTTTGGCATATTTTCCGGGATTTTTCCTGATTGTTGATTTTCTACACAAAAAGTAGACACCAAGGCAATTCTGCTGAAAACAGTGTCAGTTCACATTAGTTGCATCCAAATCACACAAGTATAGAGGAGAAACAATAACAAAAGTGTTCGGGAAAGTAGATACATTTTGGACGTATCAAGCACCTCCTCTGCGGGCAAGGTTCCATCTTTCAGGAATTGAAATATGGGCAGTGCCCAAGCTGGTATAGCTCGCACTGGGAACACATCCTCATCAATTTCCATCTGATCCACCGGCATAACCTCAGCCGGATCACGCTTCGCAGTCCCTGGGTCTTGCGAAGCAGTCCCTAGGTTGCCGAGGCAGTCCCCTGGTTTCGCGAACCACTTCCCACATCAATGTCCATGGGCACAGCCTCCGATTCCAGATTTGCCGGGATATAAATTGACTCGGATTCTGGGGACGGCCTGATAGAGGGTTTTCTGAGGTGCTCTAGTGCTACACCTGGCAGGATTGCTTGCCGGGTTGATCCGAGCTTCGACAATACGTCGGCAACTTCATTTTCCACCCGAGGTATATGATGAAATTCGCATCCCTCAAAGTACCCTGATATCTTCTGCACATGAAATCTGTATAGTGCCATATTTGCATCCAAAGCATCCCATTGTCCGGAGACTTGCTGGGCTACAAGATCCGAGTCACCGAAGCATTGGATCCGACGTATCCCAATTTCTTTTGCCACTTTGAGCCCATGCACAAGTGCCTCATATTCCGCAACATTATTTGATGCTGTGAAGTGGATCTGCATCACGTATTTTAGTTGGTCCTTCTTGGGAGAGGTAAGCACAACTCCGGCGCCTAACCCGGTTTTTGTTTTTGACCTGTCAAAGTGCATTCTCCAGTAGTTCGGATCTGGCAATGGTGGCTCATATTGCACCTCGGCCCAATCCACAAAAAAGTCAGCCACAGCCTGAGACTTGATTGCTTCCCTTCTGTCATATTGTGGCGCATAAGGAGCTAGCTCAATTGCCCACTTTGCAATCCGGCCACTTGCATCCTTGTTGCTCATTATCTCGGATATGGGGGCTTCACATATTACTGTGATTGGGTGCTCGTCCAAATAGTGCTTCAGTTTCTTAGCCTCCATATACACACCATATGCCACCTTCTGATAATGGGGATAATTTTGTTTCGAGGCCGATAACACCTCGCTTAGATAACATACTGGCCTTTGCACTGACTTACCCTCTTCATCCCGCTCTACCACAATTACTGCACTTACAACTCGGTTGGTTGCGGCTATATAGAGCAACATTGGCTCCTTTGATAGTGGAGAGGCTAACACTGGTGCAGTGGCTAACATCTTCTTTAATTGGATAAAGGCTTCATTGGCCTGCAGTGTCCAAATGAACTTGTCCGACTTTTTCATGAGTTGATAGAGAGGCAGTGCCTTTTCTCCCAACCGACATACAAACCGACTTAAGGATTCCACGCAACCAGTGAACTTCTGGACATCCTTAAGGCACTTCGACAGTTCCATTCGCTCTATGGCCCGGATTTTAGTTGGATTAACTTCGATACCTCGGCTGGAGACAAGAAATCCGAGTAATTTTCCAGCCGGGACACCAAAGGTACATTTCTCCGGATTAAGCTTCATTCGGAACCTCCTTAGGTTCGCGAATGTCTGCCTGATATCATCAAGGAGCATTTTTCTTTCCTTGGTCTTGATAACAACATCATCCACATATACCTGCACATTTTGACCTATTTGGTCGTGTAAACATTTCTGCATACATCTTTGGTACGTTGCCCTGCATTACGTAAACCAAAAGGCATGGTGCGATAGCAATAAGCCCCATACGGGGTGATAAACGCAGTCTTTATTTGATCACTTGGGTTCAGAGGTATCTGGTGGAAACCAGAATATGCATCAATGAATGACAACAGTTCACACCCAGCAGTGGAATCTATGACCTAGTCTATCCTTGGAGTGGGAATGGATCTTTTGGACACGCCTTATTCAGGTTCATGTAATCGATACACATGCGCCAAATCACTGCTACGTTAGGATCGTCCTTCTTCTTCTCCACTAGCACCAGATTAGACAGCCAATCCGGGTAAAGCACTTCCATGATAAATCCAGCTGCTAGGAGCCGAGCTATCTCATCTCTGATGACCTTTCTCCTGTCTTTGGCGAAGCGGCGGAGAGGTTGCTTCACCGGCTTTTCTCCGGGTCTCACATTCAAAGAGTGCTCAGCCAACTCCCTCGGAACACCTTGCAAGTCCTGTGTGGACCAAGAAAAAATATCCCGATTCTCACGGAGGAAGTTGACGAGCTCACTTTCCTATTTGTCATTTAGCCCGGCACCAATTGTTACGGTGCGCTCTGGGAACATATCATCAACATGTACTTTCTTGGTATCCTTTGTCGCTTGAAATGATACACTTCCATGCGGGTTACTCAGCACCGACATATACTGTTGCGCGGACTGAGCCAATGCCGCCACCTCTTGGATCTTTCTCTTCTCTTGCGCAATCACGAGTGACTTGGCCAGGTTAGACCCGGCTGACGCACACTCAATGGAACGTCAGAAATCACCAGTTATGGTAATCACACCATTTGGCCCGGGCAGCTTCATCTTCAAGTAACTGATGTGAGTACTTGCCATGAACTTGTTCAGAGCTAGCCTGCCGAGTAACGTGTGATATGCGCTCTCCAAATTTACAACCTCGAATTCCAAATTCTCAGTCCGGTAGTTATCTCTCGTGCCGAACAACACGTCAACCCAGACCTTGCCAATGGGTTCACAAGAAATACCTGGCACAATGCCATGGAATGTTGTCCTTGTAGCTTGGAGCATGTTCTCCGAGATACTCAACTTGCACATCGTGTCCAAGTACATGATATTTATGCTGCTGCCATTGTCAATCAGCACCTTTGAGAATCTCACATTAATGTTTGGCCCAATGAATGTTGGGTCCAACACTAGCGCATATGAACCAGGACTTGGCATAAGCTTGGGATGATCTTTGATGCTCTAGGTAATTTCCTGGTCCGACCAAGGCATATACCTCGTCACCGCTGGCATTACCACATTAACTTCCATGTGTCGGCGCTGCAAGCTCTTTCTGTCTGTCTCCTCTGTGGTGAACACACAGTAACTCTGATGATGCTCTCTGTACTCATTTCTCCCCTCATTTCCGGGGTATCTTTGATCCGGTTGATGCAGGTCTTCCACTTGATGAACTGCATCCCTTCTCTCATGGTTGTCATACCTTGGCGGAGGGGGAGGCAACATTAACTATTGCGTGTTTGCTCCGGAGAGCAATTGCTGCCGGGGTAACTCCTGCCGAGGTTGATCATTCTGAAGTGCCTGAGCATTCCCCGAACCACCCTGTTCTATCTTTCGCATCCACTCACATTGCCTGGTTGTGTGACCCGCTGGGTTACTCGGATTTGGCGTGTGAAATTTACACGGCTGATCCAGCATTGTGTCATAAGTATACCTCGGACGGTCCTTCTTTTCTTGCCACCGTTTCTTCTGCTCTAGCGTCCAAGTTTTCTTGCCGTCATTTCTTGGTGTCCATTGCTGTCCTCTAGTTTTCTGACGTTGGTTGCTTCCTGCTCCGGGCTGATCTTGATTCACCGCAACGACTTGTTGCGAACTGTACCGGTAATCCAGTCTATCATCGCTTCTTTTACCCTAGTAATCATTTCTCCGAGATGATCCGGATCCATCTCGTTGGTAATACACATCGTTTGACTCGTTTGACACGAGCCTAGGCTAAGTCAGATCACCCAAGGCATATGAATCAGCAATCCAGATCGTCTTTGCCAATGTTGTTGGCATATCTCTTTGCAACCTTTGCCATAGCATGCTTGCATATCTGCATCCTTGCGCAAACCAAGCTATGGCCTGTGACTCAATTACGCCCTCACATTTGTTTCGCACTGTGCACCAACGGGTTAAGAACTCCCGGTCTGTCTCATTCGGTCTCTGCTTGCACATTTCTAGGGTCTGTGGCCTGTTGGGCCTCTGATACGTGCTTGAGAAATTACTAACAAACATTTCCTCAAAATCGATCCAACAGTTAATACTTCCGGGTGGCAAATTGTTTAGCCATACCCTTGCTGGCCCCTCCAGCATCTGGGGTATATATCTCACAGCCCATCTCAAGTTGCCTGTAGCAATTTTTATAGTTGTTGCATAGTTAATTAACCAATCCTCCGGCTTTGTGCTGCCGTCATATGCCTTAGTGCCTCTAGGTAACTGGAAGTTAGGTACCGGAGGTTCCTTCATGATCCGGGGCCCAAAACACGCTGGACCCGGAGGACCTTGACACTCAATTTGCTCCGACCTATAAAGCCGATCCAGTTTTAACCTGGCGTCGTCAGGCATCAAGTTCCTGCTTCCCAATCTTGACCCTATCACGTGATAGTCCGGCCTAGGATACCCAGCGTTCACCATTTCCGAATCACCATCATTGTATCTATCTTGCTCTTGTGGAGCTGCTCTCTGTTGCATACCTTGGCTGGCACTACGCTCTTGCCGTGGTATATTCCGCTACTGCGGTTGCCCTGCACCTGCCGAATTACGCTGTCCGGCATTGCCGTTTACAATGTTCCCTTGATCGACATTGCCTTGGTCGCGGTTACCTCGGCCAGCTTCACCTCGGCTCACACTTTGTCGATCCTCATTTCTCTGCACTTCTTTTCCTTTCCCTGCCCTTGCCGGGTCATATGGGACTATTTGTTTGTTCCTCCTGGCCGAGGTTACTACCTCTTCTCTCCTAGGACCACCATGAGGGGACGATGCAGCTCTAGCAGATTTCTCCGGGTTACCCATCGCCGAATGAACGATTTTGGAGGCCCCAGCTCTCTCCGGATGAACCCTGAGCAATTCCTCATTTTGCCTGTTCGCGATCCGAACCAACTCATTGACCCTTTCCTGCTGTCTCTGACGGGCTTCACTTGTCAGACCTTCTAACTTGGATGCGGCTGCATCTGCTGCTCTGAGGTTCTTTGTCGGGGTACTATACTTTGGCAGCCCCACGGACAAACAGTTCTCTGATTCCTCAATCCTGGTATCACCCTCTTTGTTCATTTCACTCATGAGGTTTCTCCCTTTCACTTTTACATCATCAACCTTATTTGCCTTTGCGTACTCACGCAGTGTCATGTTCAACGACTGCTGAGCCGCGGCTATCTTTTTCGCACCCTCTAGTATTTTTGCCTAGTTTCCTCTAACTCGGCCTGTGCCTGAGCCAGATCTACTACTACTGCTACTGGGTTTGCCAAGCTATCCATCGCCTGCTGCAGCACGTTCTCTGGCCTCAGGAGGACCTCTACTTTTCCTCGGTGCCTTGGGCGTTACCTCCGGATCTTGTGCTGGATCCTTGCTTGCGCCAGCGCCAGGCGCGATCATCATCACCTCAGCGTGGTTCAGAGGAGCGAGTGATACGCGCCCTGCGAGCCGCGCTAAGGGGTGGCTCGCCTCCTTCGACGATGTGCCACGGGTGAACGCATGACACATCGACAACAACGTATATCTTGTGCGCGCCAAGCTTGACGAAGAGGCCTATGCGCGGGAGAGGTCGTTTGTCGAAGCAGCCAGCCTTGTCGCTGACAAAGTCCAGCGTTCCAAAGCGCAGAACGAGCCCGGAGACGATGCGTTCGCCGGTGCCGATGAGGTTTCCCATTCGGATCTTCACCCTTGCTAGCGCCGCTAGCCCCACGGTGGTGTCACGACAGATGCCATGGATATGCTAAAGGTGGGGACTAAATGCACTAGAGGAATCCAGGGAGGGATAGTGTGGTGATTCCACACACAGTTGCTTTGTATTCAATGAGATTCCAAGGTTACAAGTGCTCCTTGAGCTGTCTTGGGGAGAGGAGGAAGAAGGAACTCTCTTGCTCTCACCACTAGCTAGCTCTCAGGAAAACTAGTACTGAACAAGTAAAAAACCAACCACTTCTACAGAGGCCCTAGCCCTCCTTATATAGGGGTAGCTAGGTCTCCAATTAGGGCATACGTGGAGGCATATTCTAGGGAATATGCCTCTTCCCAAAATAGAAAACCGACCGGGTCACTTTTCCCCAATGTAAGCCATGCAGAGGCTACGCGAGCCTCTGCGGCGCCTGCGTCATCCGACATAGGAATCATCACCCTTGTAGGCCACGCCTCGATGGTCCTGGCCTCTGTCCGCTTCGCTCACGCTCTGCGTACAGCGGCCACCTTTTGACCAGCGAGATACCTTGCTTCTCTTGCAAGCTAGATATAACCCGGATCATGCCTGGTTAATCCGGCCACACCTGTACCTGCATACAAGTTAGATATATCCTACCGACATACGACATAAGTCGGCTGAGACCCGTTAGGTGGACATCCCCTGGTCCGGGTTACTCCATGATTCGGCCTGCCTTGAGGTGACTTGGCTAGCACTTGCTTTGACCTTGCCGTACCTTGGCTAACTCGGCCTTTATACCCCGGCGAGACCCTACCCAGGGTTATCCCCCCAACATCTATGATGCGTACATGAGTCTGGCATACTACCTGGACAACTGGTTCTCAAGCTCATTTGCGATGGGAGTTGTGCTACGGTCGCTTCCTCCAAGCTTCCAAGCACAAGTCATGATCTGCATTATGAGAGGCGACACGGAAACACTGGATTTCCTCGAGTTCATATCACATTTCAGAAATGTGGTAGATGAACCCAATGTCATTGGAGTCATCAACGACAAAGGTATATATTTGATATACAGTTTTATAAATGTTATAATCTTGCAAACACATTGCAGTGTTAAGTATATCTGATACTTGTTCTGTTTTGCTGAAAACATGTCCTTCTGCATGAGGTGCTTGCTGGAGAGGAGGTGACGTTGCGTGTTGATGGCAAGCATGATGATGATGGCCAACGACACTCTCCCTCGATATTTATCATTTAGTTTGTGTTTTAGGATGATTAATGTAATCAAGAGATTGTGAACTTCTTTAGTATGTCTCACACTTCGTGAGACGGTTATTCATATGAGTTTGTAACAAACAGTTGTTCTGCTTTTATGAATGATTTCTATTCGTGTTCATATCTTGTTTGATTATGTGTGAATTATCCTTATTGTTTGAAACTAATTGATAAATGCATGAACATTTGTAAAACATTAAAATGCCTTGTTTAAAATACCCAACTTAATGATATGTTCATTAATGAATGAAACCATTGTTTAATTCAAAGTTATGTGATAATATGTGAAAGTCATTCGATTTCTTCTCACATATATATCGTGCCTAAGTTCAGCAAAATAACTTGAACACCGTGTATTACTTGAATACAAAGTGTCTAATGAAATGTTAAAAGTAAATACATATTCGATGTATTGTGTTTTAACAAAATGGTAATTATCATTAAATGATTGTTTAAATGTGTAAAGTAGTTTACCAAAGGAAACATGAATATGAAACTATTTGATTTGATCAAAATGTTTCATCAACAAAATGGTATAAAGATAAAAGAGAATATAATTACTATGATTTGATCAATAGTAATGAAATTAAAGTTTATAAGAATGGCATAAAAGAAATTGTGGAATGCAAAGCGTTTTGAAACGTCAAAATACAAAGTATCACAATATGATATTAGATATCAAAGGGGTTGAATAGAAGGCACGAAATAAATCGTTGTAGTGTAGATGTAGAGACCATTAGTTAGAAATAGTTAGCACTCAATTAGAATGTAGTGAACCATTTGATTTCGTGAAAGTTTTAGGATTATTCGATATAACCAAAACAATAGAGAATAAGTCCTTGTAGTGTATTCATTGGAAACTTTGAATACGAAACCCATAGATGAAACCAAAAGGAAAGCAAAACTTGTATTGCTTGGATTTTGGTGCATTCTTGAGAAAGCTCACTTTTAGTGATATTTCTCAATTATGAAGCAAATGGAAAATAGTGTAAAACACGATGAGGATTCAAAACCCTGCATCAGAGTGTTGAGAAGCGCAACGGATAATGTTCCTGAACGATTCTCTTCACAGAAGGAAAGAATCAATGATATTGATCATTGTGTTTTCCCCACTAGTGTTTTCACTACATGAAGTAGGATTCAAAATGTAATCCATATCTTGTATCGAGACATTTGTGAATCACTTGTCATGATTCTTGGAATATGACATACCTACAAACTACAAAGGAAATAATGGTAAACTAAATTATGAGAAATCCTAGAAGCAAACTTCCCTTGAGATTAGAAAGAAATTCGTTGCTGAATCTCACAAGTAAAAGGGGTTACTTGAACTTTCCCAAATGACTGCAAAGCCATAGTAGGAAAAAGGGGGTGAATGACAAAAGCACAATTTGTCAAGTATTGGCTAAATTCAAATGAATTTGATTCATGTGTGCTAAATGTCTAGTGGATTTAAAACTAGTAAAGTACTAGTATCTCATAGTAAATCTCCAAGTTTGATATTTGATCAAAGGATTTTGAAATTGTTCAAAATAGTGAGTGGATATGCAATTTGCATAAAATTGAGTGGGAGCTATGAAAGTCTTCCTGAAACAATATGTGATTGACGTATTTTTGAGTGGGAGCAATGTAAGTCTCAAATTCAAATATGTAGGAACATATTTTGAGTGGGAGCTTATAGGAGTAATTCTTAAGTATGTTAAGGATGATAGTGCAAAAAATTATAAATAATGATTTATAAGATGTAGAAGTTGGTAATAGGTATATTATGATATTATGTAGTATTCCTTAAGGGATTCTGAAAGGGATTTTCGGAATAGAAGTTAATTAAGGAACCAGTCCTTAATAACTCGAATTAGGAATAGCATTAAGTTTTACATCAATGATTGAAAGAAAGAAAGGATGATCATCATCCACTATGTTGAGACATAGGTTCTTTCTTAGAAAACCATGATGATAACTTAACATAATATGTGATCCAAATAAGGAACATTTAAAAGTGATTGAGTTTGAATCACGGAATGTTAAGCTAAGTTTGTCCGTAGTGTCTAGTAGAGAACTATGGATATATTTTCCAAATCCATAAAGGATAAACATATATTAAAGCATAAAGAGTTATGTTATAAGGGAATATGTTGGAAACTCCTGTAGATACCAATTAAAGTAAAGTAGGAAGCGAGGTGAACAAAACATCGAAAGTTGCACATAGTGCACTAGTGTTTCGATGAATACATTTATAATAATAGATAAGGGTACCATCTAAAGTGTTGTATAAAGTTAAGGTGGGGCTAGTTCGCTTTTAACGTGGAATGATGTGTCCCAGGGCACAGTGCCCATGAGAAAGCCCTCGAGGTTGATCTAACATCACTGTAGGCTCCTGGAATCAGGCCTCGTTCTGCTGCCATAGCGACGATGCATTCACACAGATGCTATCATGTCATGATAAAGTATTAATGTCAATCAAAGAGACATTAGTAAGTTGCAAAGGATTTGGGATTGTAAAGTACATACCCAAGGCTCAACCTCTTCGATGAGCAAGCATGTTCAGGGTACCGGGTATATGGTGCCAATGATTGAGAACAAATCCAGCTAGTGTATTTGTACTCTAGTGCAAGTGGGAGACTATTGGAAATATGCCCTAGAGACAAATAGTAGTAAGGATTATTATCATATTTCATATAGTTTACGATTAAGTTTTATATCATGCTATAACTGTATTGAGTGGAAACATCAATATACATGTGATATATAAACAACCGGGGTTCCCAGTGAAACTCTAGTCACTGGTTCATTGGTCAACATATGATCATGTTTCCTGATCATGTGGCATTTATGCCAGTTGGAAATGAGGTCATCTCATTCTGAGAATGAGATGATGAACCAATACCCAACCTAAACATTGTGACTCGATCATGTCACGAAGTTCAAGTTACGATGATTAGAAAAGGATCCTCGTAGACTATTCCTTAGACCGTGAGGCTATATCAATCACTGTCTCCCGAGAGTGCTTAGATAGCATCAAACGCCATCTAGTAAAATGGTGGTTATAAAGGTGTGTTCAGGTACTCGGAGGAAACCATAGAGGCAATATAAGTCAAGAGCGGGATTTCTCTGTCCATGTGATGGGAAGATACTCAAGGGCCCACTTAGAGAAGTTATATCCAATAGCTGCGCAACGTGTGATTTAATCACGGGGATATCACTAGTCGGAAGGAGTCAAGTAGCGTTGTTCAGTAACGAGATTGAACACGATATGGTGATGTCATTGATCAGATCTCGGGCAATGCAAGAATCGAGAGACAAAGGGAATAAGACACGACTGTCCCGGTTCAAACGACGAAAGATCTTCGTGGAACGCACAGGGGTCACATGGCCATCCAGGTCCCTCTGTCGATCATTGGTGCGAGAGTGTCCCGACCATGTATGGAGTGTTGCCGAACCATGGGGTATCACGCTTAAGGGATTGATGATGCTTAGAGAGTGTTTATAGGATCGGTAGAATCACCGAAGAAAAGAAGGGAGAAAACCAGAAGGGTTTCGGTAGGTCTGGAGGATGTCCGGAGTGGAGGTGGAAGGTGTTCCATGGCCACGGAGGTTGAATAATATGTGAATGAATGTTAAATATTGATTTAATCATTTATTCATAATTATTTAATAAAGAGAAAATCAATTAAAGGTCAAAACGGCTTAATGGGCCAATTCTGGAGGGAGAGGGCCCATTAGGGGAAAGGAGAGAGGGAAGAGGGGCCAAAGGGGAGGCCGGCTGGGCCTAGCCCCCCGCGCGGGGCCCACTAGGTGGCCGGTGGCCACCCCCTCCTCTCCTTTAGTCCCACCCCGGGACTTTGTGGGAGGTAGTACCTCCCCTCCCCTATATATAGTGGGGTATTTGGCCTAGACAAATACACCAATAATCAATAAAGGTCTCCCCACTTTTGGGAGGACCTCCATTTGATATTTTCTCTCTCCCCCTCTCTCTCTTGTGACCGTGGTCCCAAGTCTGGACTGCGTGAACGAGAGACATCTTCACCGCGGAGCACCATCGCGCTGCGGGATTCGGATCCAGGAGCTCTACTTCCGCAACTGCTTCTGGATCGGGGAAGTGGGAGTCATTGGCAGACACCGAACGTGTGTAAGTCCCCGCGAGGTGTCGCACTTGAGGCACTCAAGTCATTGGAGCCAGAAGGAGCACAAGGACTTCATCACGACCTTGAGGTCGACATCGGCTCGTCTACATCAACCACGCTCTCCTAAGCGTTGACAACGCTTTTCGGTCTTCAAGGGTAAGTTCGCGAAAAGCCCCTCCCGTTACTGTATTACTAATAGATAGGTCCTGACAGCTTCAGGGGTTCAGGGGTGTAGGATAATTTCTTATTGTTTTCATACGCGGAACCCCTACAGAAACGTCATACTGATGACAACCAATTCCCGTAGATTCATAAAGTCTTTTTCGGAGGAGAACTTGGGATGCCTCGACGCGACAACAACGGGGATTGGGTGTATCCAACGTCAGTATAGAACACCGTTGCGGCTTGGGAAATCCTATCGGCTAATCCAGGCCCAGAGCAGATCCGGTTGGGAATCAAACTACTCAACAAAGGGCTGGAGAAGCAAAAGGTCACCCTGTCCGGAAGTAAAAAACTGGTCTCAGATTCGGACCAATGTCGCACAGATCCGGCATGGGCCGATGTAAGACCCCAACGCGTTTCGGAGCAGCACCACCGTTCCGATCGTCGGGAAGAAAACTACTCAAGAACCGGATCCTCAGGACAGCACCACAAAGCTGCTCGTGATTGGCGTAAAGTTAACCCAGTTGCGGAGCAAGAGGCAATTGCTACGCTGAATCTGAGGAACCCGCCCCGGCGAGAGTCGAACGACCGCATGGACGATGATAAAGAGAAACGTCGGGAGGACGACCGACAAAGAATGCCCCCTCCTAGACACGCAAACCATCCGGACACCGTGCCGAGACAAGCCGTCAGGGGGCTCATCACAGTGAAGACCCTCTCCGGAACCGGAATAATGACGCTCCGGACGGAGGCCAGTGATCAGCCAGAAATAACCTAGCTGCTCCACCCTCTCCGCCAAGTAGCCATCACAACGGCTCCCAAGGAGGCCAAGGAGGGCGTCGTGGTGGAGGAGGTGGTGGCAGAAGCCGAAGTCCAGCTCCAAGGCACCGCAGCCATAGCCGACACTAGGACGATCGCTATCCCCGAATGACGCAAGGCATAGGATCAACTCCAATATAGAGGCGCGGCACTATGAAAATGATAATATATACGTGGGACCAAAGTGCTTCGGACCACGCATAAGATCCACAAGATTCCCGGAAGGATTTGCTTTCTCAAGACATATTCAAGCCTACGACGGCATAGCTCGGCCAGATACTTGGCTACATGATTTCTTCCAAGCTTGCTGCATCTCCAAAGGCGGAAACAACCTGGTCGCAACCCGATACCTCCCACTTATGTTGCAGAAGACGGCGTGATCATGGCTCAATGAACTTCCGGAGAACACCATCCACAACTGGTATGACATGCAAAGTGCGTTCTTTCGAAATTTTGAAGGCACATATCGGAGGCCCTGTACGGTCGGAGACCTACAACGTTGCACCCAGAAAGCCAGAGAAACATGCCGGGATTACCTCGGATGATGGATCGACACCAAGAACTCTTGTGAAGGAGTAAATGACCAAACTGCGATTGAAGCTTTCATTGCAGGTCTCCCAATTGGTTTACTACGTCATCGCTTGAAGTGTGACAAAGTCACTGATTTGAAAGAGATGATAGAAACAGCGAGCAAGTATGCAGATGCGGACGATGACGCTGAGGGATTACTCAACACCCTGGCTGTGCCACAGTCATCAAAACAACCAAAGCAACAAGCTCAGAAGCGCAAGAACACCTCAGAAGAAAAACCCAACGCGGAAACGGCAGTGGTTACTGCTACTTTCGGGTCTGGAGGACGAGGAGGATGTGGCGGAGGCCACGGACGTGGTCGTGGGACTTCGAGAGTTCAAGGTAGAGGAGACCAGCAACTAGGCAAAACCTACTCTTGGGCCGACATTGCCAATAACCCGTGTGTGCATCACTTAGACGCTAATGGAGGCTCGTCCCACACAAACGCCGAGTGTCGTTTCAACGACGACATTAAGAGAGATGATACCGTTGGCTACAAAGCTAAGCGAAAGAAGGGAAAGAAGAATCCCGAAAAGAATAAAGAGATCAAGGAAGATTCAGACATGGAGGAAGCTGATGCTTCAAATCCCAAGCCAGAAGGGAAGAAAAATTTTCCGACCAAGAAAGACACTTATGTCACCTTCCATGGATCTCAACCAGCAAAGGTCAAAAAGGCAGTGCTACATGAGCTCAATGCAACAGTTCCATCTGTCCCTCAATTCTTGGACTGGTCGAAAGTGGCAATCACATTTGACCGCGCTGATCATCCGCCTAAGCTACATAGGCAAGGAAAATACACCTTAATCGTCAATCCACTTATTGATGGTTATGGTTTCTCCAAGACTCTCATGGATGGTGGCATCAGTATTAATATTCTATATGTCGAAACGCTACGCCGGATGAAGATCTCGGAGACCCAGCTGAATCACAACTCTGTGATTTTTCACGGAGTTGTCCCAGGAAGACAAGCTAATTCCCTAGAAGAAATCAGTTTGGATGTTACCTTCGGAACTCCAAAGAACTATCGGATGGAGGCACTTTCCTTCGAAGTGGTCCCGTTCAAGAGCGCGCACCATGCTATATTCGGACGTCTGGCTTACTGGGCTTTTATGGCTCGTATGTGTTACATTTACAATATGATGAAAATTCCAGGTCCCAATGGCATAATCACCATCAGGGGAGACCCAAAGAAAGCGCGAGAGTGCGAGGATGGAAATGCCGCCTTTGCTGAAGCCATGCTGCACGCCCAGGAGTACCAGGAAATCAAGAAGAGCATAGATCCGTCCGAGATGCCCGCAACGAAGAAGGAGGTGAGAAATCCAAATCCAGAGTTCAAGGCATCAAAAGAGACGAAGAAGACGCCATTGAAGGATGATGACCCCTCCAAGGTGACACAGATAGGCGTAGGCCTAGATAGCGCATAGGAAAGCGTGCTCGTCAAGTTCCTCAAAGCAAATCAAGATATCTTCGCATGGCAGCCATCTGACATGACCGGAGTACCTAGGGAACTTGCCGAGCACTCTTTAAATGTAAACCCAAACACTAAACCCGTCAAACAGTCCTTACAATGTTTCGGCGATGAAAAGCGTAAGGAAATAGCTAAGGAACTAGCACGACTCGAGTTAGCCGGATTCATAGAAGAGGTCATCCACACTGAGTGGTCGGCCAATCCTGTAATGGTCCCTAAAAAGGACACCACTGATTTAAGGATTTGTGTTGATTATACTGCCTTGAACAAGGCTTGTCCAAAAGATCCGTTCGCTCTGCCTAGGATTGATCAAGTTATCGATTCTACGGCAGGCTCGGAACTCCTCTGTTTTCTCGACGCATATTCCGGTTATCACCAAATCCGGATGAAGGAATCTGACAAAGTCAAAACTTCATTCATAACCCCCTTCGGAACCTTCTGTTTTGTTACGATGCCTTTTGGGCTGAAGAACACAGGAGCTACGTGCCAACGCACAATGCAGTGTTGCCTCCACGATCAAATCGGATGCAATGTACATGCATATGTGGATGATATTAAGGTAATGTCCAAAAAGAAAGAAACATTGATTTCTGACTTGGAGGAAACGTTCGCTAATCTACGAAAATACAACATGCTTAATTCGAAGAAATGCTTCTTTGGAATTCCAGCCAGAAAACTGTTAGGTTTCATCGTGTCTCAAAGAGGCATAGAGGTGAACCGAGAGGAAATCAAGGCTATACTCAATATTTCCAGGCCAACTCGCCTGAAGGACGTACACAGACTAACTGGTTGCATCGCTGCAGTTAGTCGGTTTGTAAGCCGACTCGGTGAAAGAGCCGCACCATTATACAAACTCCTGAAAAAGACCAAGGATTTTGTGTGGACCGACGAAGCTAAAGCTGCACTACAAGACCTGAAGAAAGTACTCTCATCATCTCCTATCCTTGCTGCATCGAAACCACAGGAACCGATGTTGGTTTATCTTGCTGCGACAAACAAAGTTGTCAGTATCATCATGGTAGTGAAGAGACCGGAGGAAAATCAGGAACACTTGGTGCAACGTCCGACTTATTTTGTTAGTGAGGTCCTAACAGAATCAAAACAACGGTATCCGCACTATCAAAAGCTGGCTTACGGTGTTTTCCTAGCATCTCGTAAGCTACGACACTATTTCCAGGAGCATCCAATTACCATGGTGAGCACATCTCCCATGAGAGATATAATCAACAACAGTGACGCCACATGACGCGTCTCCAAATGGGACATAGAGCTCTCAGCTTTCGATATTGAGTACAAACCTCGGACAACAATTATATCCCAAATCCTTGCCGACTTTGTTGTTGATTGGACAGAGACGAAGGAGAATATGACCCTCCTTGAGTCGGAATATTGGACCCTATATTTTGATGGATCTAAGGCTTGCGGGGGCTTGGGGGCTGGCGTGGTGCTCAAATCACCCCAAGGAGATAAACTTCTATACGTGTTGCAGATCCACTTCACAGCGACAAATAATATTGCCGAGTATGAAGCACTGCTACATGGAATCTGGATTGCTAAGGATATCGGCATCCGACGTTTGATGTGTTACGGAGATTCAGATCTTGTTGCTCATCAAGTGTTAGATATTTGTAATGCAAATAAACACATGGCAGCATATAATGCTGTCGTGGATGATTTATCTAAATCGTTCGAAGGGTTTCAGGTTCAACACATCCCTCGAGCAGAAAATGAGGAAGCAGATGCATTATCTCGGATAGGCTCTACATGGAAAGAGGTCCCGGATGGCGCTTTTTTGGAGCACCTCAAAGTTCCCACAATAAAGGGAGTAGACGAGGAATATCCGACCAAGTCCGACTCACCTTTGATAGCAGTTCTGGATGTAATTCCCAGCTGGACTCAACCCTACCTTGATTATTTGGTAGATGGCAAATTACACGAAGACGAAGTTCTGAGCCGGCAGATCGTCCGACGAGCAAAAACATACACTATAGTTAAAGGTGAGCTCTATAAGCGGAGTGTGTCTGGGGTATTTCAGCGATGCGTATCTCCGGAAGAAGGAGTGGAAATCTTAAGAGAAATCCATGAAGGCAAGTGTGGTCACCATGCTACAACCAAATCTTTAGTGGCAAAAGCTTTCAGACACGGTTTTTCTAGCTTACAACCAAGGTAGATGCCGAACGGCTAGTCAAGACATGCAAGGGCTACCAAAAGTACGCCAAACAAGCTCATGTTCCGGCTGATCAGTTGCGAACAATACCTATAACATGGCCTTTTGCGGTTTGGGGGCTTGATATGGTAGGACCGTTTAAACGGGCTCCAAGTGGATTTACTCACCTCTTAGTGATGATGGATAAGTTCACCAAATGGATTGAGGCTAAGCCTGTCACTAGTTGTGATGGAGCAACAGCCAAAAGGTCTGTCGAGGATGTTATAATCCGGTATGGTTATCCAGACAGTATTATCACGGACAACGGGAGTAATTTTTCTATGGGAGAATTGGCCATATTCTGGAATGAATAAAATATCCGGCTTGACATTGCGTCGGTCGCACACCCACAAGCTAATGGACACGTTGAAAGAGAAAATGGTTTAATCCTACAAGGCTTAAAACCGAGACTTGAAGCACCACTACGACGTGCTGCGGGGGCTTGGGCGGAGGAATTACCCTCTGTAATATGGAGTTTACGAACAACTCCAAACAGATCAACCAGATACACACCTTTTTTCTTGGTCTATGGCGTAGAAGCAGTTCTTCCTAGTGATTTGATTCACACTTCTCCTAGAGTGGCCGCGTATATCGAAGAAGATGCCGAGATTTCTCGACAAAATGATCTCGACTTAGTCGAAGAACTTCGCGTCGTTGCTGAAATGAGATCAACAGCCTATCAGGAGAATTTACGCAAGTATCATAGCCAGAGAGTCAGAAACGGTCTTTCAATAAGGGCGATTTGGTTCTCCAGCTTGTGCAACAAAGAAAGCACAAACTTTCCCTGGTATGGGAAGGGCCCTTCCTGGTTAGTCGAGTATTACACAATGGTTCATACTACCTAACTGATATGAGGCTAGTCAAAGAAAGACCTGCTACTAAGAAAAGAAAGAGAGCTGGAGGTAGTACAAATCCGGATGAGTTAGACAGACCGTGGAATATTGCTCAGCTACGTCCCTTTTATTCTTAGTTTATCCTCCTTTGTAATCATATATGTGTACATGTTCTGTTAGCAATAAAAGTTTTGGTTGCCTCAAGTTTTCTTTGAGAAGTTTTTACCATCTTATTTCCGAATGATCATGTCACAAAGTCGAAAATCCCAGGATACTTGAAAGTACTTTATGCTCATGTTTGTTCTGGTTTAGATTTCCGATTCTAAAAATGCTACCTTCGGGTATAACTTTAAAGTTTCTAGTCTATACTTTGGTTATTTGTCTGCCGGATGCGGGCATTTTCCGAGTAGTGAATTGTTGGTACTAGAAGCCGGCTTTGTTTCCAAGTTTAAACTGGTTTAGCAATTGAGCTCCATTGCTCGGCAACGTTTCCGTGCTAAAGGTTTAGCCAGCTCACGAAAGGGACGAGGCGGAAAGCCAAATAAATGATAAGTGTAGACAAAAAAGTACAAGTGCTTATGTCAACAGTTCAGGCACACAAAATTTAAAAGTCAAAAGTGCTGAATAGATAAAAGCTTAGCACTAGCAAAAGTATAGTACTACATATTTATAGACCCATAATGTTTCTTAGAATAATACATTTGTTTCTGGTAATCTATGATGCAGGAGAAGAGGTAGGAGCCGCCGGCTTGCTGGACACATCAGCCACACCCTGATAGCGATCCGAGATGTCCAAATCGGATATGGTTTGTCCATCCTCGGAAACTTTGGCTGCTTCTTCTGGAGGCGGAGGCGGCGTGTCCACGCGGGTGAAGAAGGGAGTGTCGTAGCTGGTTAAGTCAGCTACTTGACACCCATATCCGGCGCAGGAGTCCAGGATGGGCTTGATGTTTTGCTCCTGTCCGTCTTCATCCACAGTAGAGTACCCTCTGGTCACTTGCCAGATTTCCATGCTTCCATGGTGGCTCATGACCATTGTGAGGGCGTTCTGCGCTACTGATCGCGCGTAGGACATGTTCTAGTCCCGGACGAGCTGCGGCATCTCCTTCGCCTTGTCTCGCACCTGAAAGTCGGACATGCTATGCATGTCCGGAACCCTGAGAGCTTCGCCAATGTCCTCGATGGATTGGCGGAAGTCATGACGCAAATCACCGACTTGGGTAAGTCGGTGGGTGCGAGGCTCGGTAGAAGCAGAGTCCGTCAAGTTCAGAGGACCTATATATAACACAAAACAGTTAAGTAAATCTGACATCGAAAGAGTCGAAGAATGTAGGCAAGTCATAAAGATGGAAACATACCGCAGATGACGTCATCAACTTTGGTCTTCTCTTCTCGAAGACTCCGGAGTTCAGCCCGGAGCGCCTCAGAAAGATCCTTTTCTCTGCAAAGCTCATTATTGAGATCCGAGATTCTCTGGTCTTGAACCGCAATCTTATGATCACGTTCATCAGTGGCCATGGAGGTGGATTCGAGAATTTGAGCGATGCTCTTCTCATGATCTGCCTTGAGCTTATCCAGCTCTTGGCGAAGTTCTTTATTCTCCACCACCAGGGTTTTGAGGTTCTCGGCCTCTTTGATCATAGTATAGGACTGTTTTACTAGTGCTGTAAGACAAAAGAACAACAGTTCAGTAAAAAATATTCGACTATGAAAATCAAGACAAAGTTTTCAGTCTCGGAATGCTTACCTTCGGCCTCATCCTTGGAAACCTTCAGCTCAGCATTTTCAAGTCAGAGAGCTTTGATCTCTCTCTGCTTGTTGCAGATATTCTTCAACAAATCCTAGTTATATGAATTAACTTTCTGTAAGTCAGAATACCCAGAGTCAGAAGTCTACTGAAGACTCAGGCTAATATTGTTACTAATATCAGCACAAGGCTTGGGGGCTACACTAGTTCATTCTTTGGCATCCTAAGGAAGCATAAACTCGGATTATATATCCTACATCATGCTCGGGGGCTAGAGGATATGATATAAAATACAATAAAGAAAAACGTGAGTTGGAATTCCGACTTACATTATGTTCATGTGTGAGCTTGCTCATGCACATGTTCACCTCGGTGGTAACCTTCTCGACGAGGGTGAGTGGAATAACCGGAGGTGGTGGAAGCACACCAGCTCTTAATCCCTTGTCACGAAGGCGGACTTGTTCAAGGTCGGAGTGCTTGATGTCCTCTGCTTCTTGTGCTACTTCTTTGGAAGAGAGATTACGGCTCTCCAGGCATTGCCGGGCCAGCCGCTGGATCTCCTTCGCAGATTTCCAAGACAAGCCAAATTTGGCAAGCCCCGGATTGTTCAGGAGGTTTTCGTCGAAGGTCTCTGCCAAGGGATCATTACCCGAAGAGGGTTCACCCTTATCTAAACCTGAGCCACCCATGGTGGCATCAGTCTGCGACTCAAGGGTCGCTGGCCCCATAGAAGGAGCCGGATCTTCTGCAACAACCGGCGATGGAGTGATCACCGGCGTTGTAGAAGGTTGAGGGGTAGGAGTCGGAGGAGCCGTGGCAGGAGAAGCCATAGTCAGCTTCGTTTGCCGCAAGGGCTTCGAAGAAGTTCCCTTCCCCTGCCCTTGATGAGCTGCTTAGCTCTAGGAATGTAAAATAATGGAAAACATTACATCTCAGAAGAAATTTTGAGTAAAGTACAAAGGTGGAAGTTGTGTTGAAAGTTACCTCTTCACAACTGGCACCTCCTTTGTGCCAACGGCCACTGTCGGAGCTTTGTGCTTCCTGGGCACAATGTTGGGTAGTGGGACCAGTTTCTCCTCCTGAGAAAACTCCGGAGGATACCCCTCGATGGGAGCTAGCTCTGACTCAGGGAGGTCACCAAGCTGAAAAGAAGAAAATATCTCAGCATTGCAAAATAACTTAAAAGGTGAAACACATAAAAGAGTTTATTGCTAAAGCTTACCGGAATTATAGGGTCTTCCGCTGTGTGCATGTCTAGAGACAAGTCCGGAATTTTCCTCTCGATCTGATCCTTAATCAGCCATTTAATCTGGCTTATGTAATCATGTGGCTTCAAAGCCTTGGGACTGATGCAGAGGGAGTCATTTTTCGACGCCGTGATGGAATGCATCAGTCGGTCGCCGTGGTACTGGAGAGGCTGGATCCGGGGTGCCACCCAGGACTGGACTAAGTCGGACCCTTTTCTGGCCCTTGTGCTTCATCAGGTATTCAATCCGCCTCTTGGCGAGGATCAGATCGTCACTGAGAGCCGGAGGGTCCTTGTCCCAAGATGGAAGGGCCGTGGCGGCTCCATCGATGAAAGCTGGCCAAGTAGTAGCTTTGCCGGGAGCAGGAATATCCTTATGGTAAAAGAAGGTGGCCGGCCACTGTTTGACCGACTCACTAGCTAAAATGCGAGGATAAACACGCTCGTGTCTAACTAAAAGGATAATAGTGCCGGTAATATAAGGATTACTGGCAATGATAGAGTTTCTCCAGACATGAAAGTAAAACCGGAACAAAGTGAGACTCGGCCTAATGTCGAGGTATCCCTCACACAACGCTGCATAAGAGCTCATCTCTAAGATGGAGTTGGGAGGAAGATGGTGAAGCTGAACACCGTAATGATCAATCACCTCGGAAAAGAATTCCGAGGGAGGGAAAGACAAACCTCTGACGAGGTGGGTGCCGAAGTGTACCCACTCGTCGGCGTGCGGGTTGGGCATGGTTTCGCCGAAGCCGCTCTGCCAGTCGCCGGCACGGAGGAGCCCTTCATTTTCCACGCCGTGAAGCTTCTCGTCATCGAGGAGACACGAGATCCAAACCCCACAGTTACTTTCTTTCTCCGTCGCTGCCGTCACCGCCGCTGCGAAGCCAGCCAAGCCGGACGATGAAGAGGAAGCCATTTCTCCGGTGCGCCGGTGACCTTGGATGGGCGGCGCTGGGAATCTGGGAGGTAGAAGAGCTCTGTGTGCAAGGGAGAAGTGGAGGAGAAGAAACGGCAAGGAAATAGGTGAAGATGAGGAAAAGGAAATCCTCACCCCATATAACCACCTAACCGTGCCAAGATTCGTGCAAACGGCACTGTGTAAACTCCACGCATCATGGAAGGAACTGGGAAGGTCCCACGCGATGATTACGTCGCCTCGATCTCCACGTACGCATTGAAACGGCGCCTCGGTTCCGCGAACGGCGGACCCACGAACGGTCGTGCTGACAGGATGTTTGTTAGATGACGTGACTTGACCATGACTGGTGTCCGATGACCTCAGAGACCAAGTTCCGGCTTAGTTTGAATATGAAGCTGGAAAATCCGAGTAACGTACCGATAGGTCCGACTTATTTTTGAGACCCGGATCATATCTTTGGTTTTGAAGTTTCAGGAACCCTTCAAGATTCTGCAAGCTGAAGATCAAGTTAGATGATGATGAATCCGACTTTGGATCTTGGACGCTTCTAGGGGCTGCTGTTGGGGATATACTTTCCGGGTATCCTCATAGTTCCTCACTGACCAGGGTGGCCCACTTCGGGTTAGAGCTTTGCTTCACGAGCGGCCTAGTCAGGGAGAAGAGACGGAGTCCAATCCGGCTATGGGAAGGCCCAGAGGACTTACCAACATAGGCCCATAGTGTTACTTGTAGTTCAAGATGTACTCTGTAACCGACTCTTAGTCATAGCCAGATAGATCTCTCCTGTAAACCCTAGGCCGGATATCTATATAAGCCGTCCTAGGGAGAGCCTTTAGGGCACCCTCAATAGTCTACAATCTCAACTCACACAGGCGAACCCTTGTAACCCATATTCCGGCTCTGCCGTATTACTGGATTGCTAGCAGGAGTAGGATCCGTCCAAAGCCGGCGGATTCAAACCTGGATAAACTTGTGTGCTCACCGTCCCGGAACACCGCACGTCTCACACCCCTTTCTTCCGCACGCCTCGAGGACCCCCTCATGGCGTACTTGTCATCAATCCAACAACAGGGAACTTGTAAGTCCATGGAGTTATGTATGTGTGTTAGAGAAACGCCTGGGCGGCTGGTCTAATCCATGCCTAATCATTGTGGAAACCTGCAGCATAACCATAATGAGCAATCTATGAAGCATTCTTCTTATAAAAAAGAGATAGAGATTGAGAAAAAAAGATGAGAAAAGAGGAAAGAGAGAAAAAACACCATTTTCCCATGGTAAATAAGAAGATGCTGAGATGCTTATTGTCTGCATTCCTTGTCATTTTGATATGGGGATTCTTCCGTATCATCGGGCAAGGGGTACCCCATTGGCGGTTCTCTATGATACACATGTACTTACTATGACAAGAACTTACCGGTAACTAAACTTGAGTAGCATGAGGAGTGGCCCTCGTATTCAAAGGACATGAGATTGCCAACTTATACTTTGTCAAGCATATACTCCATAGTTTGTTCACTTTAACCTTAGTCACTTCAAGATGCTTATGATAGGGGCAATGAGAGCTCAAAGCTAATAAGTACCATAATTTTTGGAAGCTCTTTATGAGACTTGAATCCCTGCTTCCTGCTATGAAGGCCTTTCTTTTACTTTTATGTTGAGTCTCTATCTTCTATCCTTAGGCAATAATTAAGAGAGCATAGTTGTCATTCTTAGTTCTATGTTGTCCAAAACTTATTGATTGATTCATAATGTTGATATTGCTTGTTCTTGAACTATTTGTATCTAGTCACCCTTATGAACTTTGAAGGTGTCCTATGCATTTATGTTTTGCTACTCCATGAGGGACAAGCTGAATGCCACTATGCTATATTTTCTATATGTGAAACAAACAAACGTATTTCAATGCATTGTTATTCATGATCTTTTTTGTATCCTTTCATGTTGCATGCATAGTTAGTTTGTCTTATTGTTAGAACTTCATCTTTCATGCTCATGTTTAGAGTACTTTGATCCCAGCTTTCAAGGCTTGCAATTGGTTTGATCTTGATTGTGATGGTGCATGTCACCTCAAAAATTATTCTTTTTATCACTTACCTACTCGAGGACGAGCATGAGTTAAGCTTGGGGATGTTGATACGTTGCAAACGTATCTATAACTTTTGATGTTCCATGCTTGTTTTATTTCTACTTTCTTATGTTTTGTCCACACTTTGGAGTATTTTTACACATCTTCTAAAACTAACCTATTAACAAGATGCCACAGTGCCAGTTGCCTATTTTCTGCTATTTTTGGTTTCAGAAAAGCTAGAAAAGAAATATTCTCGGATTTGGACCGGACAAAAGCCAAAGTCGATATTTTACCGTAAGACTCACGGAGCCAGAAGACGAGATGGAGAGAGGCCAGGGGCTGGCCACACCATGTGGTGGCGCGGGTCCACCTGGCCGCGCCACCAGGTGGTGTGGGCCCCTGGTCCACCCTCTAACATCGCCCTTTCACCTATAAGAAGCCCCCGATGTAGAAACCCTAAATAATCCAGCCTCTAGCCACGAAAAGTTCCGCAGTGCCGCCGCCACCGAAGGGGAGATTCGGGGGACAGAAAGTCTCTGTTCCGGCACCCTACCAGGATGGGAATTGCCCTGGAGCCATCTCTATCGATCTCCACCACCATCTCCATGTCCGTTTCTGATTCTCATGATGATGAGGGAGTAGTTCTTCCTCGAGGCTAAGGGCTCTACCGGTAGCTATGTGTTCATCTCTCTCTCTATGTGTGATCTTATTGAGATCATGAGCTTTGTAATCTATAGATCTATTCTGCTACTCAAGTGCTTTAATGAATCTATGCTTATCCCCATGTGTCTGAAGTTGACAGTGTGTGCACCGTGTGGCACTTTGGCTAAGGTTACATAAATACTTGTTATGAGTTATATTTGGAGTTGGATGTCTCTATGAAATTGTGGTGTTTGTTGGAACCATCTAGCGCTCAAGGTGACAGTGTGGGGTTATCTAGATGGGGAAAGAGGACTTTGAGGAGTGCTGTTATAGCCCTACCATGGATTAGAGTGTCCAACCGGAGAGTAGTATCATAAAGAGATGATATTTATATGAGAGTGTTCACTAGTGAAAGTATGATCCCTAGGCCTTGCTTCTAAGCATTGAAACACCATTTGCAACTAGATCTGTTACATGTTTGCTTACTTCCATCTTTATTTTAGATTTACTTTAGTCTCTTCCTACCCGTCAAGCTCTTTTCTGGCACCGTTACCACTTATAATTATCCATACCACTTGTATTTCACTATCTCTTCGCCGAACTAGTGCACCTATACATCTGACAAGTGTATTGGGTGTGTTTGGGACACATGAGACTTCTTGTATCTTGATTGCAGGGTTGCTTGAGAGGGATAACTTTAACCACTTCCTCCCTGAGTTCGATAAACCTTGGGTAATCCACTTAAGGGAAACTTGCTGCTGTTCTACAAACCTCTGCACTTGGAGGCCCAACAACTGTCTAGAAGAATAGAAGTGCGTAGACATCAATACTAATCATCTTGACTCCTATGAGATTTGATTGGGGATTACAACATTATACATAGACCGTAATCCAACTGCATGTATGACTAATAATCCACCTTCAAGTTATCATTCGAACCCCCTCCAGTATTAAGTTGCAAGCAATAGATAATTGCATTAAGCAAAGTGTGTAAAGTAAACAATACGATTGTTCTATGAACAAAGGATTGATATTTTCTCCCTAGTAGCAACAACACATCTAGTACCTTAGAGATTTCTATCACTTCCACAGATTCCTAGAGGCATGAACCCACTATCGAGTATAAATACTCCCTCTTGGAGTTCCTAGCATCTACTTGGCCAAGATAGCTACTAACAACGGAGAGCATACAAGATCACAAATAACAAAGACATGATAGAATCAATAATCAATCTGAAATAGCATCTCAATATCCATCGGATAGGATTACAAATAGATGATCTTGATCATGAACGGAGCTCACAAGATCTAAACATGGTAGCACAAAGGAGAAGAACCAACCATCTAGCTACTACATGGACCCGTAGTCCAGGGATGAACTACTCACGCATCACACCGGAGGCAGACATGGTGATGAAGAAGGCCTCCCCAGTGATCTCTCCCCTTCGGCAGGGTGCCGGGAAGAGCTTCAGATCCCTCCCTTCTGGTAGGGTGCCAGGAAGAGCTTCAGATCCCTTCCGATCTAGGGATGGAGATGACGGCGGCTATAGAATCTTTCGTGGAATTTTGATCGGGTACGTAGGGTTTATGTATCGGAGACTTCTTATAGGCAAAAGGGGAGGCCGAAGGGGTGCCCGAGGTGGCTGCACCACCCCAAGGCGCAGGCCAGGCCTAGCCGGGCGGCCAGGTGGTGTGACCGGCCCCTGGCCCCTCTCCATCTCTTCTTCTGGCTCCGTGTTCCCCTCGGTGAAATATTGACTTTGGCTTTTGTCACGTCCAATTCCGAGAATATTCATTTTCTGTCTTTTCTGGAACCAAAAATAGCAGAAAATAGGCAACTGGCACTGTGGCATCTTGTTAATAGGTTAGTTCCAGAAAATGTATAAAAATACTCCAAAATGTGCACAAAACATAAGAAAGTAGATATAAAACATGCATGGAACATAACAAATTATAGATACATTTGCAATGTATCACTTACTTTCCACTTTGTCTCTTGCCCAATCCAAATTCTTGTACCTAATGAGTCAAAGCCAGCTCCCTTGGGGTACCACAACCCAAAGTTTGAGGTATGAACCAAATATCAAAAGATTTTGTTGACCGCCACCATGTGGCGTTCTTTTGGTGCAGCATGGAATCTTGCACACATACACATGCTCAATATAATATCCGGTCGGGAGGCACAAAGGTAAAGCAAAGAACCAATCATAGAGCGATAGAGCTTTTGATCCACATCCTTACCCTTGGAGTCGAAATAAAGATTAACCTTTGGGGGCATAGGGATCTTGTCACCTTTCGCTTGGTCTAACTTGAACCTCTTGAGCATATCTTGAATGTACTTAGCTTGGTTGATGAAGGTACCTTTCCTCAGTTTCTTGACTTCAAACCCATGGAAGAACTCCATCTCACCCATCATAGACATCTCAAAGCGGTCGGTCATGAGCTTGGAAAAATCCTCATTAAAAGCTTTGTTAATAGATCCAAAAATAATGTCATCAGCATAAATTTGGCAAACGAACAACTTCCCTCCAACTCTCTTAGTAAAAATAGTGGGGTTGATTAGCCCTACTTCAAAACCATGGTCTAACAAGAGCTCTCTAGGGCACTTATACCACATACGTGGGGCTTGTTTAAGGCCATAGAGTGCCTTGTCAAGCTTGTAGACATGGCCTGGGAAGAGCGGATCCTCAAAACCCGGAGTTTGCTTGACATAAACCAACTCTTTTAAGGCACCATTAAGGAAAGCACTTTTAACATCCATTTGTTGCAATTTAAAATTATGATGAGTGACATAAGCAAGAAGCATGTGAATAGATTCAAGACGAGCAATGGGGGCATAAGTTTAACCGTAGTCAATACCCTCAACTTGAGTGTATCCTTGGGCCACCAACCTTGCGGACTACTATCCCATTGGCATCACTCTTGTTCTTGAATATCCACTTGGTCCCTATGACATTTTGACAATCTTTTGGTCACTTCACCAATGTCCACACCTTGTTCCGCTTGAAGTTGTGAAGTTCTTCATTCATAGCATCGAGCCAATCATCATCTTCAAGTTCTTCAAAGACCTTTTGGGGTTCAACATGGGAGATAAAAGCATGATGAGAGCTAAAAGAAGTTAGTTTCCTTCTAGTAGTAGAACCCCTATTGAAATCTCCATAAACATTATCAAGGATATGACCATCTTTGATGAGCTTGGAGATTCGATATGCTTGCCGGCGGGCTTGGGTCTCAAGACAAGATTCTTGAGCTACCACTTGGTCATCACCACCATTGGAGTCCTCTCCTTGACTATAAGCACAAACTTGATCATTATCTTCATCAATATCAATCAATGGAGCATCATCAACAAAATTTGGAGAGTTATTAGCTTGGCCTTGATCATAATTGGCTTGACCTTGTTCTACAATAGCTTGACTTTCGTCATTGTCTTGTGATGTTCCACTAGCTTGGAGAGGTAGATATTGAGGAGCTTGACATTAACCAGGGCTTGAAGATCCATGTTCATGAGCAGCTTGGGAAGAGCTTGGAGAATCTTGAGGTGCAATGATTGGTCCTTGAGGGGTAAGATGATCTTGTGAGAGTGAGGGATCCACTTGAGTGGAGCATGGTCCTTCTCCTTCAGCCACAAGGGGTTACTCAATGGTGTAGAAGAATCCCACACGCATTCTTCTTATGGCTTGAGGAGAAATTTCATCACTAGGATCACGAACACCATCTTGCCTCACGAGGGACTCATGATCTTCATCAAACCTTACATTTCTCATTTCTTCAACTCTTCCATTGGCTTTGTTGTAGACTCTATAAGCGCGAGATTGATTGGAGTAACCAATGGAGATGCCCTCTTGGTCCTTTGACTCAAACTTTGACAACCGAACACCCTTCTTAAGAATGTAGCATTTACAACCAAACACTCAGAAGTAACTAACATTGGACTTGTTGTCAATGAGGATTTCAAATGGAGTCTTGTTCTTGTGCTTGCGAAGATAGAGACAGTTGATTGCATGACAAGCGGTGGATATGGCCTCGGCCCAAAAGTTATATGGTGACTTGAATGCCACCAACATGGTCTGAGACGTATCCATCAAAGTACGGTTCTTCCTTTTAGCCACACCATTTTGTTGAGGGGTATAAGGAGTGGAGTATTGATGCTTGATCCCCTCATCACTAAGGAACTCATCCAAGGTATAGTTCTTGAACTTAGTGTCGTTGTCACTTCAAATGGACAAGATAGTTGCATTGTGTTTCCATTGAACATGATTTTCAAAGTCAATGACAGTCTTTTGAGTTTCACTCTTGAACTTGAAGAAGTAAACACATGTTCATCTTGAGAAATTATCCACAATCACCAAACAATACTTCTTCCCTCCAAGTCTATCATGAGATGGAGGCCCAAAAATATCCATGTGAAGGAGTTCCAAGCAACGTTCCGTGGTGATTTGATTGAGAACCTTGTGGGGTGACTCATGCATCTTCCCTTCAATACAAGCCCTGCACACACAATCTTTGGCAAAGTAAATGTATTTTATTCCAAGAATGTGGCCCCCTGTGTAGAGACTTTGCAAAGACCACATGTTTACATGGGCCAAGCGGTGATGCCACGGCCAAACCATGTCGGATTTAGCATAGAGACATATTGCATGTGTAGTGGTGTTTACGGAGAAGTCCACCATGTACAAGTCATGCTCTATGTGTCCTACGGAAGCCACCATGAGAGTCCTCCTCCACATGAGGACCATAGAGTGCTCATTAAATAAATACGAAAGACCCATAATGGCTAGAGCACGAGCGAAAGGAGGTTGTACCAAGGGTTTTGACAAGCATGCCATTAACCAATGATACATCGGGTGTTACCACCACCTTACCAAAACTCAATACCTGAGAACTTGTTTTATCACCGTAGGAGACCATAGTGTTAGCAAAGTTTGGCCTTATCTCTGACATGATTGACTTGCTTTTGGTCATATGACTTGTGGCTCCACTATTGAGCACCCATTTTGCTCCACCAGAAGCAAAGTCCTACAAGAAAATAAAGCTTTGATCTTAGGTACCCATTTTGCAGTGGGTCCCTTTTTGTTAGCAACAAGGGTCTTTGGTACCGAAATAGTCCAATGATAATCATGAGTGTAAGAAGTGCCAATGTATTTTGCATAGAAATGACCATCATAAGATTCCAAAGAATATAGGATGGGTTTATTCTCCCTGACAAAGTTATCACTTTGCATAATGGTAGGACCATGAGGTGGTCCTTGAGCAATGCCCTTCTTCTTCTTCTTCTTATTGTTCTTCTTCTTCTTCTTCTTCTTCTTCTTGCTTTTCTTCTTCTTGGGCTTGGGGATATACCCAACTCCTATCTTGTTAACTTACCCTTTTGCAAGTTGATCTTTTGATTTCTTGTTCTCTTCAACAAGAGTCACATGCTTGCAACAAGGGCTAGAAGAACTAGGAAAATTTACAATATGCATAGCGGAAGATTTAGATTGTTCATTGTTCAATTGAGTTTGAAGTTGCTCATGGGACTCAAAGAGGCTTGAGAATTTACTCTCCAAGGCATGGTGTTCCCTTTTAAGTTTCTCCAGATCCTCTTGACTCCTATCATGACCGACACCAAACACAACTTTGTCATTTTAAGCACCTTAACCAAAGCAAGAGCATGATCACGTTCTTTAATGAGTTGAGACATGGAATAATTATGATCCTCTATAAGCTCAGAGATACTCTCCTCAAGAGTGAATCTTAGATTTTGTTCATCCTCAGGAGATTGTGATAGAGGGGAAATTTCATCGGAAGCCTCTCTTTCATTTTTACCTAACAAGTTAGTTAGTTCTTCCTTTTCATGATCAAGTTTACCTAGCATGATCAAGTTGACTTACAAGAGTCTCAAAGCATGTTTTAGTATCAGAATCCATATGATCAATGAAGTCGCACATGCTTACCATTTCCTTCTTTACCTTAACACCATCAAGATCATGCAAATGAGGTTCATTTGAAGGGATGTGGGTGTTACTTCGGTGGCTTTGGCCATGAGACACTTTTGGTTAGGGTAGATGATGTTCTCATTTGGAGAGTCGAAGATGGACATTGGTGGAGTAGAAGTAGTGGCAATAGCAACTCCCACGATCTCACCACCTTGAACTTCATTATAATCATCATCATCCGTACCCGAGAATTATTCTTCATGGACCACCATTACCCTTTCCTTTTTTTTCCGAGGTTCTTGTTGGGGAAGTTCTTGTTCATTGTATGAGGTGGTATTGACTTGCTCTTGTAGATAAGACAACCACCATTGTATTCTCTATTCTCAAAGGGACATCCGGCCACAAAGTGACTCTTGTCATTGAAATTGTAGCAAGACCTCACTTTAGGAGCCTTTGTCATTGAGTTGATCCTTGTGTTGTCCGTTGACCTTGATTTGATGCCTGGCTTCTTACAAAAGTCTCTTGATACAAGCTCTAAGTGCTTGATGTTTACGCACTTCTATTCTTGTAGACAGTTGTTGGGCCTCCAAGTGCAGAGGTTTGTAGAACAGCAGCAAGTTTCCCTTAAGTGGATCACCTTATCGAACTCAGGGAGGAAGTGGTCAAAGGTATCCCCTCTCAAGCAACCCTGCAATCAAGATACACGAAGTCTCTTGTGTCCCCAACACACCCAATACACTTGTGAGGTGTATAGGTGCACTAGTTCGGCGAACAGATAGTGAAATACAAGTGGTATGGATAATTATAAGTGGTAACGGTGCCAGAAAATAGCTTGATGGCGTGAAAGAGACTAAAGGCAAACTAAAATAAAGATGGAAGAAAGCAAACATGTAACATATATAGTTGCAAACGGTGTTTCAATGCTTAGAAACAAGGCCTAGGGATCATACTTTCGCTAGTGAAAACTCTCATATAAATATCTTCTCCTTATGATACTACTCTGAACCACTCTCCGGTTGGACACTCTAATCCATGGTAGGGCTATAACAACACACCTCAAAGTAAGCCTTTCCCATCTAGATAACCCCACATTGTCACCTTGAGCACTAGATGGTTCCAACAAACACCACAATTTCATAAAGACATCCAACTCCAAATATAACTCATAACAAGTATTTGTAATCTCTAGCCTAAGTGCCACCATGGTGTGCATGCTGTCACTTTCACACACATAGGGAGAGAAGAGATCTATTAAAGCACTTGAGTAGCAAGGTAGATCTACTTGATTACAAAGCTCATGATCACAATATGACCATGCATAGAGAGAGAGATGAACACATAGCTACCCGTAGAACCCTTAGCCTCGAGGTAGAACTACTCCCTCATCATCATGGGAATCAGTAATGGTGATGGAGATGGTGGTGGAGATCGATGGAGATGGCTCTAGGGGCAGTTCCCCATCCTGGCAGGGTGCCAGAATAGAGACTTTCTGTCCCCTGAATCTCCCCTTCGGTGGCGGCGGCGGTGTGGAACTTTTCGTGGCTAGAGGCTGGTCGATCTAGGGTTTTTGGATCGGGAGGCATCTTATAGGCGAAGAGGCAAGGTCGGTGGGGGGACAGGGGGCCCACACCACCTGGTGGCGCGGCCAGGGCTAGCCCGCGCCACCATATGGTGTGCCCACCCTGTGGACCCTCTCCGTCTCATCTTCTGGCTCCATGAGTCTTCCGGTAAAATATCGACTTTGGCTTTTGTCCGGTCCAATTTCGAGAATATTGATTTTCTGACTTTCCTGGAACCAAAAATAGCAGAAAACAGGCAACTGGCACTATGGCATCTTGTTAATAGGTTAGTTCTAGGAAATGTGTTAAAGTACTCCAAAGTGTGGACAAAACATAAGAAAGTAGATATAAAACAAGCATGGAACATCAAAAATTATAGATACGTTAGCAACGTATCTGTGCTAGTTGAAGGCATACTTGATATCCTCTTGAAACCACTCACTAGTTTCTTCTTCTTCTTCATCAACTTATACCACTTTTCCCTTCAATTCAATATTCACCTTTTGAGATCCATAAGCTCGAGCACGTGCGTATTCTTGGCGATTGTCATGGCAATCACTTCACTCAAGACTTCTTGCGATGTCATGATGTGATATTTGCTTCTTCCCTTGATGGAGTTGAGCTTTTGTTCTTCAAATGGAAGAAGAGCTTAAACAAACTTTCTCTTCATGAACTTGTCATCAACATAGGTAGATCCAAGATTCCTCATGGTGACACAAAGAACCTTGAGCTTCCAATACATGTCTTCGGGAGTGATGGCTCCAAAAATAGACATCTTCCACCATGTTTAAACATTGTTTTTAGTCAAGCAATTGATAAGAAACTCCCTAGCCTTGCCACTAATGACTAATAATTGCAAAGATATGCAAACCATTTCTTTGATTTGTGTTGTGCAGGAAATCACGCCTTTTAACGCGAAATTAGGAGTCATAATGAAGATTTTGAGGAAGTCCACATGACCAAGTAATTCTGGAGCAAATGCCAGGCTCCTAAAGCCGTAATGACCAATGGTACGGGTAGGGCCCGCCCGTACCGTCCTCTCGTACCATGTGGTGGCGGCTTCGTCTCGTCAAACCCTATAACTTTCATGAAGACGCCTATATATTTTGAGGCTCCAGCCGCCACGCAGAGGGCCGCCATTCTCAAATTGCATCACAACACCACCAAACAAGATCCACACCATAGTTCATACCTTCCATCTCCCATCCCATCCATTAGCTATAGCCATTACTGTGTACTTGAGATATCCTTGTGATTCGGCAACCATTGTAAGAATATTTGATTTCAATCTAAGTATTTTGCACAATGTTTTATATCCTTGATATTATTGTTATGAGTGAGTAGTCCTCGCGGGCTATGGGTTGGGGAGAAACCTCACGACGATTATGTGCATCTGATCTATGGGAGCATTGTGTATTGTTTGAAAGCGGGATTTGTATCTTTTGTTTCTTTGTATCTTGTCTGGATCTTTGGACTTGTAGGTACCCAAGATTCCCGAGATTGATAAATGCGTGAGGTGAGATACTTGGCTAGCAGTGATCTCACAGGAACCCTATTGACAAAAAGGGTAGTACGGTCTTTGTTTAGCGACCCATTCGGGATCACAACAACATCACCACTTAAAGCTTTGATCTGTTTTTACACTTAATAGTCGTTTGTAGCTCGATGCTTCGTGGTGCACTCAGTTGGATCAAAAGACTATTGCTATGCCTACTGCCGCACATGGGCTCTACTATATTAGGATGTGTTACCCACAAGAGATTATCCCTATTGAAACATTACACATGACTATGCTTATTATTATTATCTTTTATCCCATATGATGTGCAACTGCAGGTGGATCTTCAACCCTGACCTATCTCCATCCATTGAATCAACCCATGATAAAAGTAAACTAGATTGGTCTGGTAACTGAAGGTAAAATAAAGAAACAAATTCTTGTAGATGTTTCCTTTTTATTTCCTCTTAGCGTTATTTCCCAAGGTTCGATTAAACCTAGGTCTACTAGGGAAAAAGACTATTATACTACATCTTTGAATCCAGATCGAAGGTATTAACGTTTTTTCTAGCGCTGTTGCCGGGGAAGCAATTTCACTATCCTGGTGAGGTCACTAGAGACCTTGTTTTTAGTTTTATTATTTGTTCATAGTTTATTTCTTGTTATCTATTTAAAAACCCCAAAAAATTAGTTACTTGTTATTTTTCTTTTACATAAAAAATACCAAAAAGAAAAGAGCCATGGCTCAAAAGAGACTTGGGGAGTATGCTACTCCCACTGATGATTTTATTCGTGCACCTATTACTTAGCCTGCTGTTGATGCGGACGTATATGAAATTAAGCCTAACCTTTTAAGTTTGGTTCAGTAAAACCAATTTGGGGGTTCATCTTCTAAGGATTCAGGTTTGCACGTAAATACTTTTACTAAAATTTGCGACATGATGCGTATTAAGGATATAGATCCAAATGCTGTTAAATTACATTTGTTTCCTTTCTCTCTTAGAGGAAAGGCTAAGGACTTATTGGTAGCTCTACCTAAGGGCACTATTAAATCTTGGGAGGAATGTGCTAATCTGTTCATGACTAAATTTTCCTCCTAGCTAAAACTATGCAACTAAGATCCAACATTACAAGTTTTAGACAAGAAGATTGCAAGCCATTAGCGCTAGCATGGGAAAGGATGAAAGAAGCCGTAATGAACTATCCTAGTTATGGGATGGAAGAGTGGGTTATATTACATTTATTTTATAATGGCCTTAACCCAATGTCTAAGTCTATGCTAGATACTGCAGCGGGAGGACCAATCATGGGGAAGCAAGTGAGTGTTGCAAATAAATTACTTGATGATATGCAAAACAACCATGCCCAATGGCATGTGGAAAGAACCTCAAAAAGGGTGAATTCAGTCACTGAGGTAAACAATGAAGATCTTACATCTAAGGTAGACGAGTTACTCAACATAGTAAAGGACAATGAAGATACCAAAGTTAATGTTATCTCTACCGATGTTAATGATGTTAATTTTATAGCTCACACTCCTTATAATACTTCTTGGACGAATCAAAATTATGCTTATAATGTTCAAAAACATTATTCTAATCCTATAGGAGTTCCTTAAAATAATTATGATAATCACAATGGAGCAAATCAGGGCAATCTCTCATTTGAACAAACTGTTAGAACCTTAATGCAAGCTGGAACCGTGCAAAATAATATGCTTATTAAAATCATGGAGAACCATGAAAGTAGTATAGGTAATGTAACATCCCAAAACTCTAATCCAAGTGATCAAGATCCAAATCATCAAATTTAGAGTTAACAAAAACTTTTCCATTTAAAAATATTAAAGCATTCATATGTGTGTGCATTTAAATAGGAGTTGTTTTGAATTGCCATGATTAAGTGATCCATTGATTGTAAAATGATTCTTAGGTGAGATAAACATCATCTAGATCATTCCCAAACAAATCCCAAAGAAAAACAAATCAAAATGAATAAAATAACCAAATGGTCATTTGTGCCATTTTAACTACCATGCCTACTTTGGCTATTCCTAGAACTCAGTTCTTAACAGAAACAAATGTGGATCTTTTCACCCCTTGATAGTACATGTAGTGATGTACCAAGGCCCACTTTGTGATCTACCAAAAACTTGCAAACACTAATTTTAAATGGCATTTGAAAATTGAATCTAGTGTAGGTATCAAGATCACACTTATTCAAAAACCACCCAAATGACTACCATTTTCAAAACCCAAGCACACCTAGAAGCTCAAGCATGTGATCAACCACTCCACCAAATTTCATCCGAAAATTCAAATGTTTTTCTCTTGCGGCCATTGTGTCGAACACCTTGCAGACATAATCAAACTGGCCTAACTTATACTGTTTTTGATCGATTTTTGTCAAACCATTTGAACCCTAGTAGATGCCATTGTCTCCCCCAGACCCAACCCAGCCATCAAGAAGCTACCCCATAGCTGTTTGAAGCAGTACCGCGCCACCTGAGCACCATGCTCACCGGTCGAGCATGGATAGCTCGCAGCCGACCATCTCTCTCTCTCGCCATGTTTAGGAGCTAGACCATACCACACCACCGCTCTCTATCCCCTACCCGAGCAGAGCCGAGCCATGGACAACTCGCAGAGCGCCGTGCCCAGGAAGCCTGCACCATGCCGAGCACGCGCTAGAGCGCCGCGCTCGACTAGCATGCACACGCCGCGCTTGGACCGCAACCCGCGCTCACCACGTCGCCACGACCCAGGGAACTGCCCGGACATGCCCGTTCACCGCCGCTTGACCTGCAGCCCCAGTGCGCCGCGTCGAATTCCGCCTCGACCACGCAGAGCACCAGATTCCCCGACCAAACGTCACCACCCTTAGCCGCGCATTTAAGCCAAAGAGCACCTCCAGGAGGCATGCCGCCGTCCCCTACCTCCCGCCACGATGCTAGCACGCTATGCATCCTCGCCGGAATCGCCAGCCCATCCCGTTCGGTCGCTTTGTCGCCCTATAAAAGGAGGCCACCCCAGCACAAACTACTCACACCATCTCACTCCCCTCTCTCCACTGATCCTTCCACCCCATCCCCGGAGCAAGGCGGGCCGCCGTTTGCCAGAATTTAGCCGGAGCTTGCCGCAACAGAGGAGGAGAGGCGCCGTTGAGTTCGTCCACCCCAAGAGCCACCACGACCACGCCTGAGTCTGCCGTCAACAGCACGTTCAATCGCCCCCATCGCCATGCTAGCTAGAGCCCTGGTATGCCCCCATTACACCCCCACCGAGCCGCTAGGGTTAGCTCTCGGTGGCGACCTGTTCGCCGGGGACGACGATCCTCAGCCGTAGATCTTCCTTTTAATCGCACGGTCCATGTTGCCCCGTACCGCTTCATGTTTGATGTGCCGCTGACCTGCGGGACCCCCCTGTCAGTTGTCATTCACACAGCGGAGATCCACTGGGCCGGCTCAATAGTTTTCCTGCGCTAGCCCATGAATTCAAATATAGGTTTTTCTATTTTAGTTTGAACTCACTTCTGTCCCTTAGGTCAAAAATCAATTCAGCAAGATTTACTGAACCAAATTGAGTGATTCAAATTTTGTTTGAAAGCTACTGAAAAGATCTATCCAACCCCGTTGGATTTAATTCTTTTAGAGTTAGAGATCTCTCCTACTAAAAATAACAAGACATAAGCTTTTGCACATTCAAACATTTTTATAAAATCAACCATAATAGCTTTTGAGTTGATTCCAACTCTCAAAAATCACAATTAACCATACCTATCTAAATATGTAATAATATTGAGGTTTGCATGCAGTGACTTTGGACTAGTACCAAAATAATGCTATATAGGTATCTCAAGTCACTTTAAATCACTAACTATTAAACTTAAACTTATAAAAATGTGATCCAACCTTTCAATGACATTCCCACATGTTAGAATATGTGATGATGACATGTGTCCACATGATCCCATATTTTAATTGGAGAATATTAAATCTTAGTTAATTTAAATGAGTAGAAATTACTTTTCATAAATAAAAAGAATGAAGCTAGTAATTAAACCTTGTGATGATTGTGATGATAATAGATCATCAAAATGTGTGCCTTAGTATGCTAAGTAGACTAGTTAAGCCTTGTTTGGTGATTGTTTATCCCGTATGTATTTATAGAAGATATTATCGACCAAGCTTTCGAGGAGGAGGAGTTCTACCCGGAGGAAGAGGAAGAAAACTTCAACCACTGCACTACCCAAGGCAAGCCTAGCACTTCAAGTAAACTAAGAAAGCAAACACTTGCAAGTATTATACTAGCGCCATCATTAACAATGCAAGCTAACCCTTGCAAGCTAGATAACCTAAGCAAGATGCATTAGGCATGCTTTGGTTATACCACTTTGAATATTAACTACCCTAAGCTTTAATTCCAAGCTTTACTTTCTTTACTTTACCAAAGTCCCTTACTTATTGAAGGTAGCATAAATATTATAAAACTTGATCTATCTAGATAACCTTATATGTCATTCTATGGCATGAGATTGATCTTAGCATCCCCACCTTAGTGAACACTCTTAACTTAGTAGCTTAGAGCTAGATCAAAACTTGAGTCACTTTAGATGGGAACACTTGGTGAAAATGAATTATGAAAACCTTGGAATGATGAGTCATTCTATTGAGATGTTTTGACATGTGTTGAGAAACACAAATGGTTTATGATGATGAAAATATTGAGGCATGAGCATTAACCCTTTTACAAAACTGATGGTTGGATTCGGATGCAATACCATTCCAATTTTACCGTACAACCACAATACTTGAATTGGGTAAGGCTTAGCCGGAAGTTTATATGCATTAGTATTAGTTCCCTCGCGGGAGTGGTTTGAGTTCAGGCTACCTCTCAATGTTGTCCACCTATGAAGTGCCCAAGATGACAGATGGTCATGGTTGGGAGGCCATGCTCATAGGAGAGGTGCTTATACTAGGGTGTGTAAAGGAAATGTTATGTTTGATTATCTGCATACTAAGTATGACGATTCAGGGTTATCCCTGACAGATGTATCGAATCTTGTGGTAAAAGTGTAGCACCTCTGTAGAGTGTCAAACTATTCGAATAGCCGCGTCCACGATTATGGACAGTTGGAGTGGCCATACTGTTTCGTTGTCAGATGTTTTCAAAATGACTTATGAAGTGAATGATGAATCTTGACTTGACCACAACAGAGTTGTGACTATGACACTAGCTTCCCAACTTAAGTGATTCTAGAACTTTATTTTATCTTTCTTTGTTTCTGAACTTAGCTTAGGTTTCAAACTTAACTTTACAATTAAACATAGAGTTAGCTCTTCCACTAGCATTACCTTACTTGTTAGTGGTAGTTTGCGAGTAGTTAAGAGTACTCATGGCTTTTGTCCCTGGCTATTCCTATGGCCAGACTATGAAGGATATTACCAAGATGAAGGATAGTAGGACGACTATGATAACTAGGACTATCTGCCTTCGTTAGCATTGCCTGTGCCCTTGAAGATGGACCCTACCGCTACGCTTACTATTTATTCCGCTGCTTGTTGTATTAAGACTGGATCATGAGATCATTTATTCATGTAAGACCTTATTATGATTTGTAATGGATGATGTATTGTGATATCCAATCTGTTATGTCTCTCAAAAATGGTAATCCTGGGATAGCGAGGTATGGCATAACATGCATCTGGGATTAAAAATCCGGGTGTTGACAAGTTGGTATCAGAGCCATCCTGACCATAGGAGACCCTAGTTAGAATGGACGTCTAAACCAAAAACTTAGTTTCACAAACCAAAGAGAGTATTTATGAAAAACTTAGTGATCAAGGAATGCCTAAGGCATATTAGCTAAACCATCTAGTTGATCCTAGCCTGTTAAACACTAAACTTGCAAGTGTTAACTTGCATTGTTAATGGTGGATTGCACTTAAATAGTTCTAGCTTCCTAATAGTAGCTTGCCTTGGTTGGTGCAGTGGTTGAAGTTTTCTTCTTCTTCTTCTTCTGGGTAGAACTCCTCTGCCTCGAAACTTTGGTCGGTACTATCGTCTATAAATACATAGGGAGTGCACAATGACCAAACAATACTTAACTAAGCTAAGTAGCATTCTAAGACACACATTTGATGATCTATTATCATCACAAGCATCACAAGTTTAATTCCATAGTTTCGTTCTTTTTATTTTAGAAAAGTAATTTCTACTCATTGAAAAATTAACTAAGATTTAATATTCACCACCTAAAATATGGGATCATGTGGACACATGTCCTCACCATATATTCTAACATGTGGGAATGAGATTTAAAGGTTGGATCAACATTACTTTGGTTTAAGTTCATTATTTAATGATTTAAAGTGACTAGAAATGCCTATATAGCATTTTTTGGTACTAGTCCAAAGTAACTGCATTTAAACCTTAATATTATTACATATTTAGATAGATATGATGAAATGTGATTTTTGAGAGTTGGAATCAACTCAAAAGCTAACTTGGTTGATTTTATAAAAATGTTGCAAGTTGCAAATGCTTCTGTCTTCTTATTTTTATTAGGAGAGATCTATAACTCTAATTGAATTAAATCCAACGGTCTTGGATAGATCATCTTAATACATGCAAAATTAGTTTCATGCAATTTGGATTTGCCAAACTGTCAGAATTGAATTTTGAAATAGTGGACAGAAACTAGATTTAACTAAAAAGAAAAATCCAGATTTGAATGGGTGGGCTAGCGCGGGAAAAGACTTGGGCTGGCCCAGTGGCGCTCCACGGCGTGGGGCTCAGCTGACAGGGGGGTCCCGCTTGTCAGCGTCACTTAACACGCGAAACGGTACGCGCGCTATGGGCCATAGGTTTAGAAGGCAGATCTACAGCTGAGGGTCGTCATCGACGACGAACAGGTCACCGGCGAGCTCGAACCCTAGCGGCTCGGTGAGGGTCTGCTGAGGACGTACCAGGGCTCCAGCGGGGTCGGCGAGGAGGGCAGACGAAGTGGAAGACGACGGTGAGGCGAGGCGCGGTGGCGGCGGAGCATGGGGTGGTCGCAATCAGCGGCGCCCTTCTCCTCCTATCGTGGCTGCTCCAGCTCCAATTCCGGTGAGGCAGAGCTCGCCTTGCTCCGGCTAGAGGTGGGTGAGGCTCAGCGAGGTGAGGGGAGTGGAGTGGTGTAGAGAGAAGAGGCTGGGGAGGGCTCCTTTTATAGGCCCGACGATGAGACCGAGCGGGATGGGCAGGCGACGGTGGCGACATGGCTACGGCGGGGTAGAGGCATGGCTGCGGGTGGCGATCGACGTGCGGTTCCCTGGCGGTGCTCTAGGCATTGAATGTGGCCGTAGGGGCGGCGGCACGCCCGTCTGGGCGAGGTGATGCTCTGTGCGGCAGAGGCGGCGGTGTCCACGGCGAGCGATGGGTGTAAGGCGTTGGGAAGCCAGCGGGGATGTCTGGGGTGTTCTCCAGGTCGAGGCGGAGCGGCGGGCGTGGGCTGCGGCCAAGGGGCGGTCTGAGCGAGTGGGGACAGAGCGCGCTCTGGGGGCGGCACCGGCATGCTGCGGTGGCACGGGGCGCGGGCTATCCTCGTGGTCCACTACAGGGCTGGGCTCGAGCAGGGGACAGTGGGTGGCGGTGAGGTGTGAGCTACCTCCTAGACATGGAGAGAGAGAGGGGCGGTCTGCTGCGATGGTTGCAAGTTGGGCCGACGACTAGGTGCTCGGGTTAGCATGGCATTGTTGCTAGGGGTGTAGGGGATGGGTGTTTAGTCTTTGGTTAGATCATTTGGAGACAGAAGGAGTAAATGGGGATCAAATGGGGGCAAAACTCTGTAGTAAACAGTGAGCTAGGATTAGAGTTATATTCTTGCCTGCCAACTGTTTGTGGAAATGACCGCAAGAAAGAAAGTTTTGAATTTTGGTTTCAAATTTTTTGAGTGATCTCCACTAGTGCTAGGTAGTCTCTGGTTGCAAGGGTTTTGAAAGTGGAGCTCAAATAGATGGATTTTGAAATAGGGGTGATCTATGCATATGCATTAGATTCAACTTTAAACTGTCATTTTAAATTATTAAAAGAGTGTTTTTAGCAGATCCAAAGGTGGGTCTTGGTACCTCATTATGTGTACTAGCAAGGGGTACAAGGATCAAGAATTGTTTCTGTTAAGAAATGAGTGCTAGGAACACTCAAAGTAGGCATGAGGGTTAATTTTGCCAAAATGACCATTCCTTCTTTTTAATTCTTTTTGATTTGATTTTCTTTAGGAAAAGTTTGGGAATGATGTAGATGATGTTTAAATCATCTAAGAAACATTTTACAAGCATTGGATCACTCAATCATGGCAATTCAAACAACTCCTATTTTAAATGCACACATATATAAATGCTTTCATTTTAAATTTGGAAAAGTTTTTGTTAACCCCATTTTTGATTGATTTGATCTTGATAAGCTTGGATTGAAGTTTTGGGATGTTACACTATCTCTCGCCATGTCTAGGAGCTAGACCATACCACACCACCGCCCTCTGTCCCCTCCCCGAGCAGAGCCGAGCCATGGACCACTCGCAGAGCACCACGCCCAGGACGTCTGCACCATGCCGAGCACGCGCCAGAGCACCACGCCCGACCAGCGTGCACACGCCACGCCTCGAACGTAGCCCGCGCTCACCGCGTCACCACGACCCAGGGAACCGCCCGGACATGCCCGTTCGCTGCCGCTTGACACGCAGCCCCCGTGCGCCGTGTCGAACGCTGCCGCGGCCACGCAGAGCACCAGATTCCCCCGACCAAACGCCACCGCCCCTAGCTGCGCATTTAAGCCATAGAACACCACCAGGAGGCAGGCCGCCGTCCCCTACCTCCCGCCACGATGATAGCACACTATGCATCCTCGCCGGAATCGCCAGCCCATCCCGTTCGGTCGCTTTGTCGCCCTATAAAAGGAGGCCACCCCAGCACAAACTACTCACACCATCTCACTCCCCTCTCTCCACTGATCCTTCCACCCCATCCCCGGAGCAAGGTGGGCCGCCGTTTGCCAGAATTTAGCCGGAGCTTGCCGCAACAGAGGAGGAGAGGCGTCATCGAGTTCGTCCACCCCAAGAGACACCGCGACCACGCCTGAGTCCGCTGTCGACAGCACGTTCGATCGCCCCCATCGCCACGCTAGCTAGAGCCCTGGTATGCCCCCATTACACCCCCACCGAGCCGCTAGGGTTAGCTCTTGCTGGCGACCTGTTCGCCGGGGACGACGATCCTCAACCGTAGATCTTCCTTTTAATCGCACGGTCCATGTTGCCCTGTACTGCTTCATGTTTGATGTGCCACTGACCTGCGGGACCCCCCTGTCAGTTGTCATTCACACCGCGGAGCTCCACTGGGCCGGCCCATTAGTTTTCCCGCGCTAGCCCATGAATTCAAATATAGGTTTTTCTATTTTAGTTTGAACTCACTTCTGTCCCTTAGGTCAAAAATCAATTCAGCAAGATTTACTGAACCAAATTAAGTGATTCAAATTTTGTTTGAAAGCTACTGAAAAGATCTATCCAACCCCGTTGGATTTAATTCTTTTAGAGTTAGAGATCTCTCCTAGTAAAAATAACAAGACATAAGCTTTTGCACATTCAAACATTTTTATAAAATCAACCATAATAGCTTTTGAGTTGATTCCAACTCTCAAAAATCACAATTAACCATACCTATCTAAATATGTAATAATATTAAGGTTTGCATGCAGTAACTTTGGACTAGTACCAAAATAATGCTATATAGGTATTTCTAGTCACTTTAAATCACTAACTATTAAACTTAAACTTATAAAAATGTGATCCAACCTTTAAATCATATTCCCACATGTTAGAATATGTGGTGATGACATGTGTCCACATGATCCCATATTTTAATTAGAGAATATTAAATCTTAGTTAATTTAAATGAGTAGAAATTACTTTTCATAAATAAAAAGAATGAAGCTAGTAATTAAACCTTGTGATGATAATAGATCATCAAAATGTGTGCCTTAGTATGCTAAGTAGACTAGTTAAGCCTTGTTTGGTGATTGTGTATCCCGTATGTATTTATAGAAGATAGTATCGACCAAGCTTTCGAGGAGGAGGAGTTCTACCCGGAGGAAGAGGAAGAAAACTTCAACCACTGCACTACCCAAGGAAAGCCTAGCACTTCAAGTAAACTAAGAAAGCTAACATTGCAAGTATTATACTAGCAAGCCATCATTAACAATGCAAGCTAACCCTTGAAAGCTAGATAACCTAAGCAAGATGCATTAGGCATGCTTTGGTTATACCACTTTTTAATATTAACTACCCTAAGCTTTAATTCCAAGCTTTACTTTCTTTACTTTACCAAAGTCCCTTACTTGTTGAAGGTAGCATAAAAAGTATAAAACTTGACCTATCTAGATAACCTTAGATGTCATTCTATGGCATGATATTGATCTTAGCATCCCCACCTTAGTGAACACTCTTAACTTAGTAGCTTAGAGCTAGATCAAAACTTGAGTCACTTTAGATGGGAACACTTGGTGAAAATGAATTATGAAAACCTTGGAATGATGAGTCATTCTATTGAGATGTTTTGACATGTGTTGACAAACACAAATGGTTTATGATGATGAAAATGTTGAGGCATGAGCATTAACCCTTTTACAAAACTGATGGTTGGATTCAGGTAAGTACAAAGACCATGGAGGCTCAATTGGGCAAGGTAGCTGAGAGCCAAGCTCTCAGACTAGCAAAGTTTGCTGGGAAGCCCAAGCCAAATATGATAGAAGACCTCACGATGATGAGGATGGAAACAAGTGAAGAGAAGCCTAAAGAGTTGGACTATAGCAACACACCAACACTTGAATACACCATGGAATATCTACTAAAGATGATCACCGTAAAGAATCCTAGTTTAGATTAAGGTAATGATGATATGTACCAACAATTTTTTGAACAAGTAGCATCTAAAGTTTGAGAATTGGAGGTGGAGTATAAGAGACTAGCTGATAAGCTTCCTGCTAAGCTAGATGATATATTTGAGCCCACTATTAAAGTTAAAATTGGGGTTAATGAGATATTTGCACTTTGTGATCTTGGTGCAAGCATCTCAACAATTTCCAAAAGTCTATTTGACAAGTTAAACTTGGGGCCTTTTGCAACTATTGAATGAGACTCTATCTTGACGATTCAACTTATAAACAAGCTGTTGGGATAAAAGAAAACATAGTTGTTAAAATTAAATGAAGTCGCGCTCTTATTGATCTTGTTATATTGGACATGCCTAAAGATCCCGTAGCACCTATATTCTAGGTAGGCCATTCCTAAGAACTATTAAAGCTTTAATAAACTTACATGAAGGGAATGTGAGAACATGACTACGATCTAGATATCCTTTTATAGTCCACTTCCCTAGGAAGAAGACGACATAACCTAATAATGATGATGATGGTATAATTACACTGAAAGCCAATTACTTTGGAGTGGGTGTTCCACTCTTTAAACCTAAATGATCACCATCTGGGTCAAGCTAATTGACCTTAACTAGAAGTGCTTCATGGGAGGAAACCCATGTGAAATAAAAGCTTTTACTCTTGTGTTAGTCTTGTTTAGTTTTGTTTGTTTTATTTTTGTTTTAATAATGAGTGGTCAATAAGACCTATGGAGAGAGGAGAAGGAATAATGTTATCCTCGATCTTTTATTTACTAACACATGGCCTAAAAGGTATTGCTACTTTTTATGAAGTCTATTTGCTGTTATTTTGCCATTTGCTAAGATGTGTAAAGACGCACAAAGCTACTAACCCAATTCTTTGAGTTTTTCAGCTTACTGGCCACATAATGACCAGTAGTATGGCCGGAAGCCCCCGTACTGTGCGCCCGTACCACATCAAGGCTCTAGAAAATAGAAACTTTGATTTTTTCCGCAGGACACAGTGGTCGTAACAACCACTGGTACGACCGGAGGCGACCGTACCGCCCGCCCATACCATACCCCGAGCAAACATCAACTTGCAAGCAAAAATACTGCAATCATAATGACCAGTAGTACGGGCGCGTGCGACCGTACTACGCGCCCGTACCGAGTGCACCGCCGGACGGGAGCCATCGACCCCAAGGTTAGTTACTCAGTATGGGTAGGCTCCGGCCGTACCGCCCGCCTATACCACGTACGCGGCCGTCATATCACCCAGGAGGAGGTAACCCTAAAATTCCGAAACACAAAAATTCTCTTTCTTCTACCTCCAAACTCCAAACCATCTCCATTGGATATTAAAATTTATCCAATCTTTCTTTGATTCCTCGCACTCATTCGATCTAAGGTATGTCTCTCCTCCGATCCCCAACTTATTTGTATTAAAACTTTGCTCAATCTTTCACCATTATCAATCTAGACTTAGGTCTTGTTATTGAGCTAATCTTGATATTGAGCATGCTTACTATTGTTTTTAGAGGAGTTTATTTTGTAACAAGTGTAGAGAATCATTTAGGCTATGTTTCTATTGGATTAAAAAATTGATTAGCAATTTTATTTATTTTGTTTTAGATGAACACGGGGAGTTGTACACGTGTGATGGCTGTTGAACAAGCCACACCACCCGTTGATACGTTGACCCCCGAGTCATTTGGTATCGAGTTCACCGAGGAGTTTTAGCTGAACCGTTTCAACCATCTCAAGCTCTAAGAAATCAAGTCCACCAAGTGGGCGTGTCCCTATATCCTGAACCAACTTGGCATTCGTGCTGATTTCGATTTACTCTGCAATAATGTTGGTTTGTATGACTTTGTCTTTCAGGATGTCACCACGTATCGCCGCTTCACGCTTGAGTTCCTTAGTCCCTTGAGGCATATGATGTGCTCCCACTATTGTTCCTAGGAGCACATGCCTGAAGTTGATCGCATCAACTTCCGTCTTATGAACTACGAGTACTCCTTGACTCTCGAGCAATGGGCTCACCACTTTGGGTTTGCCAACAACACAACTGACATACTCTCCAGCACTTTTGTTTTAAATCCTGCACCTTGGGAGTACTTTAATAGAATGAGAATTCGTGGAAACACACCCAATGGGAACCAAATTTATCACCATGTTATTCGTTATTTTTTTATGTTATTACTAACACCTTCCAGGCACATGGTGAGTTTACTAGAGTCAATGAGGAGGACATGATGATCCTTGCTAAAGCTGCTATTATTAATTGTACCTTAACACCAAATTTGGGCGCTCTTCTTTTGTTTTAGCTTAAGCATCAAGCTCTGGAGTCTCGAGGTCCCATATGCGAAGGAGGAGTCATAATAGTTCTTGCATGTGCACTTCACATTAACCTAGGTAACATCCAACAATTCATAGGAAGTCACCGTCTTGGGTTTTCTACTCTGAGAGCTTGTGGTATGATTTCTAGAACTAATGGTAGATACTTCATTGATATACCTAGAGCAGATCACTTGATCCTAGCTCCTTTGTCTAATGGTCTATTTTCTATCAAGGAGGGACATTTGCGCAGGTTGAGGCAAGTCTACCCCAATAATAAGTACCCATGGGAGAGGAAGGAGAAGATGAAGAAGTAGAACAAGAAGCACCTGAACAAGATGTGCAGCCCCCAAACTACTACACCACCTATGAAGAATCTATTCTCTTGCGGTGGCCCAACATACCACTGCATGATGCAGTCGACTATAGTCGTTGACATAACACCAATGAAACATCGTTCCACTAGTATTACATCCCTCAGAGTGGTACAACAGAAACATAGTGGTCCAAGACATGACTATAGATTACAGCTCGACTCTTTACAAAAGAACCAAAGAACATTCTAGGTTGAAGAGGAAGAAAGCAACTTCTTATATAGAAGAACCAAAAATAACAACTCATAACTATATTTCTAATAAGACTAGTGACATGGGTCTACCCTACAGGTACTCCAGTTTGGTATATATGGCCCAGATACGGTAGAAGCCCACAGTGTTGCCAAGGCCCAATGCAGAATTCGGGTGACCCATGGACTCTTCAATTGCTTGTGAGACAAGAAGAAGCTTAAGATAGAAAGTTCAAAGGGCGAACCCTAATCTGTAACCGACTCAACCTTCTACCCGAGACCTAGCCTATCTATATAAAGGCTAGGAGGGGGCAGCGAGGAGGACAATCACAACCCTAGTTTCCACAACTCTTGCCAGATTGCATCTGCGCGCCCCTATAATGTTCGATTCCTTCGTTAATTCCAAGAGCAGACAAGCAGGAGTAGGGACCTCTACCAGGCCTGAACCTGGGTAAACATTGCGTCCCTGTGTGCTTGTTTTCTAGCCGATTGATGCCTCTAGCGCTCCCTCCTTCTCCAAAACCGAAGTCCATAACAATGGGCATTGGCGAGTTGAACCCTCATCAATTGGCGCCGTCTGTGGGATTGGGAGTGCTGATGTCGCGGCTTCTTTGGCCCCATCAACCGCGATCTACAACTCTGCAACAGTAGCGATTCACCAGCTCTTCGGCGCATTCGACTTCACCATCCACACGCCGGCCACTCGCCCGACTTTCGAGTCCGTGGGTGATGGAATCAGTTTGGCGATTGGGAGCTTCCGCTTCCAGCTTGGTCAACTGGGCACGCTTCACATGCCTGACCATCCAACAACACTCGCGATTGCTCCAGCATCGTGGTTCCCGCCACCAATTAGCAAGCTCAACACCTCAGCAACAGCTGGGAGTACGGACATCGATAGCAGTCACAAATCTGATCTGGGTGACCTAGCCACAGAAGAAGGAGCCTACGGCTCCGAATCTAAAAGTTGTGGGAGCAACAGCTTCCCCAATCACTTCATGTGCGATGTCATCAACGCGGGCGACACCGGCATCAATCGCGAAAACACTAGCACTGGATCTGGCATCGGACCTCCCAACGGCGATATACCCAATGGTGGCATACCAGTTGCAAATGGTGGCCCCACCAACGGTGGTAACATCGCACCCGTTAACAACGGGACAGGAGAAGAACCGTCACTCACGATGAACGAGAACACCGGCGAGTGCATGCTAATCAAGCTCAACGACAAGTGGGCCCGCTGTCATGAAGCTCCACGGGGCAATCCTCTACCCCCAAACACACCGCAGGACATGCTGTTGGGCTACCATTGGCTGCTAAAGGAGGAATTCAAGCGCCAGCAGCAGGTGATCGCGCAACTCGAAGCGCGCAGAAAGGCGATGGACGAGTCGAGTCTTCGACGACCTGGGCTCTCCACCCACGGAGGATCCTCCTCCAAAGGCAACGAGTATGTGGCCAACAAGAGGCGATGTAACAACCTCGGACCCTACGCTCTAAGTTCAAGCCTGGATGAAACTGAAGAGGTTAAAATAGTACAGCGGGGGCCCAGGGGACCGCCCACGTGTAGACCCGTCGGCCGTCCTAACCACTCCCAAGACATCAGGACAGGAGCGAGCGGCGTAGGCAACAGGCAAAGAGATCAAATACATACACAAGTGAGTATGTATGCAAGCTACCTTACAACAGTTCTCAGAGCCATTCCATCTAAAAGAAATAGAAATATTGCAACGCCATATAGCAAGATCCAAATATCCTAGATAGAGATAATACTTTAGGATAGCTCCTCATACATCAAACATCAGAGTATCAAGCGGAAGCGGGAAACAAGACCCGAGTACGGACAAGAAGCAAATCGGCATAAGATGCCATAGAAGTAAGCACATCCCACCCACAGATCTCGCGGATCCCCATCCCCGGAATCTCTACACCGCGTGATCATTGCCAACATCCTCTGTCTCCTCCACCCAGTATCCATCTTGCGAATACACCTGTTCATCTAAATCAAACAATTTATCGTGTGATACCCTAGGGGTACTCAGCAAGTCTTTATGCCTCTAAAGGGGACATGACCTGGGGTGACGCAATTGCAGCAAAAGATAATACTAACAAGTCTATAGATACTCGCTAACCATCCGCCTAACCAAAAGATAGACGGATGTCCGTTAATTAGTAACAACAGTTATAATAGTATAAAGTAACAGATCCATCCTCCTTCTCGCTTACCAACGAGAAAGCGGACGAACAACCCATCCGTTGGCAGTTTTATTATCACTTCCATGAGTATTGCACTATTTACTAGTCGGGTATTTAGTCAGCTTTAAAGCGGTACTTTAGTTATACTTGTCTATGATCGATAAACTGTGCTCCAAGTCGTCCATAACCGCGGACACGGCTTTCAGAAAGATTTACCCTGCAGGGGTGCACAAATAGCAACACACACTCGATCAACATCGGAAAAGCCAAATCAAAACCCAACGAGGCATTAACGACAAAGCGATCACAGGATTCAGAAATATTTCAGGGGGCCACCCCATTAAGCTACCCGCAACGATGTTGGCCGGCTCCGAGACGGACCCAAGGTTTGCGCCAATGGCTGTAAACGACTGGGAACCCGAAAGTGTGACTGGGCTTGTCGATACCGCAAAAACACTCCGCAATCCTAAACAGTACAGGTGCTCCTCGCACAATCTTAAATAAACCAGTAAAGCATGGCATCAGTACAGGATAGTAACAAAGCACCAAACTACTTTGTGGCCCCAAGAAATAGAAATAAATCAAGCTCTGGCTCAAGGGGATCCAAGGCCTCCTGGATGTGGATAGTGCAAATAGTCAAGGAACAGGAATCAAGTACTCGGGGTCCTACGGGACACAAGTGAGCATGAAAAACCAAATAGCAGATATTGCCCATCGGTGCCTCTTTCATTAGTTATCCCATTACTACTCAGGTTAAGTTGTTTAGGTACCTCGTTATCCATCAGACACTCACATACCCTACACATGATGTTCTACGACTCGCATGGCTCAAACAACTCCTGTAGTAATGGCTCATGGGATGGAGGAACAAGCTTCAGTGGGGTTTAAAAGTAAAGGCTATGCAGTACTTGGGATTCCATTTAATGCAATCACGACTCAATGATGCAAGAATAAGATAGAGGCAATAGGTACTGTATGTATGCAAGCATGTGGTAGTGCTTGCCTGGCAACTCAGTTGAAGCGAGGGGTGGATCTAGGTAGTACTCCTGGGATTCCTGATATTTCCCCTGCTCGGCGTCTATTCGGAAGAAGAACCAAACAAACAAGGGCCAACATAAATAAAGTGCACACGCATATAAATAAAATGCGACAAGCAAACAAGCATGCCATGATGAATGATGCACAAATTACATGGAAGTAATGTAGCATGGCAAGGGTGAGGTGTGGGGACAAGAATAAATCATTTTATTACTTATTTGGTCAAGTTTTATTACCATAAACAGTTCTGATTTTTAATAATGACATGATGCATGCTTCAATTCAGAACATGGAATGCATAGTTAGAACGGGCTTGTCGTGCTGATCGATTTAGACATATTATTTGTCAAATTTCGAGGTGGATTTAAAGTTATTAATTAATTAAGAAAAGGAATTTTTAATGCAATTTAATTATCTCGAAAATTTAAAGTGGTCAAACATTATTTTGAATTGCAATAAAACAGAGTGGTCAAACACATTTTTCTGATTAAAAAACATATATTATTTGTATTATTTGAAATTACAATTTAAAAGTTATTAAAAATAGAGTTTAAAACATATTTAAACATTTTCTGACTTTGTTTTATTTTAAACAGAAACAGAAAGACTTTTTCTACTCGGGCAGAGCTAGCCACAGCCACTGATGGGTGGGACCATCGCTGACTGGGCGGAAACGGCGCGGCAGAACTTTTCTTACCGCGACGTTATCTAGCCCGTGTAGTTGACAGGTGGGGTCGGTGGTGTGCGGGGCCACGCGTTGGCTCGCGAACTAGGCGCAGCCACGTGGCGCGGATAGGGAGCGCGGGGTGGAGGAGCTGGAACCCTAGGTCCCTTTTTGTAAAACGCCCAGAGGCGCAGACAGGTGGGGCCTGGTGGATTGTGGGTTAAGGAAAAAGGTTTGGGGGGGGGTATTTGCGAGATCCCCAATATCTGTTGTTTCTCTTCTCTGAACCAACTGACGGCGAACGCGTGGCGCGGGGGTTCGAACCCGTGACCTGGGCGCTCGCGCGGAGAGGCGGAGCCACTGCGGTGGGTAGGGGATGTTGCTAAGGTAAAGATCGGCGACTAGCTAAGGTCCTACGCGGCGCGACGACGAGCAGAATCGCGCGCGCCCCGGCGCACAGAGCGCGCTCGACAAAAAGTCCTGCGAGAGCAGGAAGCCAGGGTGAGAGGGAAGGTGTCTGGGGGGATGGGGCCTCATCGGGGGTGCATTGGTGGGGTTGGTGCGGCAGGGGAAGCAGCGGATCAGTGGCGTAGTAGGCGGCCGGCAGCTAGGGTTTGGCTCGGCCTTGTCAGCGTGCAGTGGCTGTAGGGGCTTCTCCTCCTCGACGCTGTGCACCGGGGCGTCGCCGGGGACCTCGTGGCCTTCCTCGACAACCTCGACGCCACGCCCGCCTCCTCGATCTGGGGTAAGTTGTGGATGCCGATGGTGGTGGCCAGAGGTGGAAGGGAAAGTTGGCAGGGGAGAAGGGAGGAAGGGGCTGCGACGGCAGGCCCTAGGGGAGATCTGGGGTAGCTGCACGGTAGGGGAAGGGAGTAGATAAGAACAAGGGGGAGAGGGAGATGTCGTGGGTGGCTCGGGTGGAAAAGTGGCTACCGCCACCTTTTCTCTTCTCCCTCACGCGCTCGACGTGGGAAGGTTCAGGGCAGGGTGGTGGCTGCAGCTGTGCCAGCAGAGGGAAAGAAGAGGCTCGGATGGGGCCTGGTTGCAGCGAGAGAGAGAGAGAGGAGAGAGGAGGCTCGGGTAGGTTAGGGTTTTTGAGAAGGGGTAGATGGGGGTGGTTGAGCAAGAGAGGCTCGGGCTAGGGTTTGGTTAGAAAGGGTAGGAGGTAAGGTTTAGGGTAGGTTGGGGTGTAGGGTTTGCACATGATCAAGGCAAGATCAAACAAGTGGTGATGGGTAAGGAGAGGGAGAGAGAGAGATGTTTAGGGTGAAAGATTTTGGTGAAGGAAGGCACATATGCCCCATGTACCATTGCATGTAACATATGCCCACAAAACAAAGAGAGGAAGCCTCTAGGATGGTGGAGAGAATCAAATCTAAACAAACTAGACTTGGTTTCAAAAGTGCTATGCTTCACTCCAAAAATCAAAGAAAAACCAAATAAACGAGGGTGGTGATGATTTTGCATGGCCCATGCATGAGTAGTAAAAGCCATGTTTATTCTTGCGAAAACAATAGTAAATTCCCATGGCATTTGTTCACATGCATTCCAAAAATATGGATCTAAGGCCAAGCCAAAAGAATTAAAAGGATGTTCCATGTGGGGTGGATGGAGATGCTCAAATTTGAATATAATTTTGTCATGCTAGTGTGTATGTCCCACTAGGTGCATAATATCCTCAAAAATATTCCAACATGAGCATTCATTCAGAATCAACCCATCTGGAAGCTTGAAAGGGGTACCACTCTCATAGCATGCAAAGGTGGCCATGTGGCTCCACATATCAATAATGTGAAAACAACATGATGCATATATGCATGTGGAATTAGAAATTGATCCATCCCAACCCACATGAGCTAGAGGTAAACCAAATGAAATGCAAAGCTCACATATAGTTGGATGGTGGAATTATGGGGTGGTGACAAAGAAAGGTGGTGGAGTTAATAAAAGATATGCCCCCAACTCAACTTGGGCATCAAGCATTTATCAAGAACCAAATACAATATATCAAAAGGCAAATACAATTAATAATGCATATGAGATAAGATCCAAATGAAAAACGGTTTTATATGATGCTCAAATGCAATGTGGCATGATGACATGAGCATGATATAATTATGATGCAACAATTATATGTAGGAAGTAGCATTTTATTATTAGACCATGTAGCATTACAGATGTTAGACAGATGGGATGCTACAACTCTCCCCACTAAACAGGAATCTCGCCCCGAGATTCTAGGAAGAAGAAGAAGACACGCAGAGGGTAGGATACTTGGCACAGAGCTTGTCCTCGCGTTCCCAAGTGGCTTCATCAACGGAATGGTGCGACCAATGCACCTTGCAGAACTTGATAGACTTATTGCGAGTCTTTCTTTCTGCGACTTCTAGGATTTTTGTGGGGTGTTCTTGATAAGACAGGTCTTCTTGGAGATTGATAAGCTCATGGTCCACGGTCCTGCCGGGATCCTTCAAGCACTTCTTGAGTTGAGAGATATGGAAAACATCATGGACCTTGAGTTTTTCAGGGAGCTCAAGAGCATAAGCGAATTCTCCTCTTCTTCCACGAACTTTGAAAGGACCGATGTATCTAGGATCCAGCTTTCCTTTGATACCAAAACGGTGTGTGCCTCTCATGGGAGTGACACGAAGGTAAACGAGATCACCAGGGACATACTCCATGTCCGTGTGCTTTCTGTCATAGTTGCTCTTCTGGCGACTTTGAGCAACCTTCAGGTTTTCAAGAATGATGTGAACCTTCTCCTCCGCTTGAGTTACAATGTCGGGCCAAACAATGTTCTTTCACCTGCGCCCGACCAACCAATCGGAGTTCTGCATTTGCAGCCATAGAGAACCTCAAATGGTGCCATCTTTAGACTTTTCTGGAAGCTGTTGTTGTAAGAGAATTCAGCATAAGGAAGGCATTCTTCCCACTTCATGCCAAAAGAGATGACGCAAGCACGAAGCATATCTTCCAGAATCTGATTGATCCTTTCAACTTGTCCTTGCGACTGAGGGTGGTAAGCTGTGCTGAAGTTCAACTTTGTTCCCAAAGCATTTTGGAAACTTCCCTAGAACTTGGAAGTGAAGATGCTTCCACGGTCTGAACTGATCTCAAGGGGAACCCCATACAGAGAGACAATTCTATTGATATAGAGCTTCGCCAACTGAATTGCAGAAATTGTTTCCTTGACAGGAAAGAAGTGAGCCACTTTAGAAAGCCTGTCGATGACAACAAATATTGCATTGTTGCCCTTCTGCGACCTTGGAAAACCAGTTATGAAGTCCATATCTACTTTCTCCCATTTCCCTTCCGGAGCCTTCAATGGATGTAGAAGACCGGAAGGTTTCTGATGGACAACTTTAACTCTGCGGCAGACATCACACTCGGAGACATACTTGGCACAACATTGTTTCAACCTAGGCCCCCAATATTGTGTTTTCGAGTCCATGTACATCTTAGTGCTGCCACGGTGGATAGAAAGAACAGAGTCATGCGCCTCCTTAAGAACTTTCTCTCTCAAACCCGAGTCGTTCGGAACGAACATCCGGTGTTCAAAGAATAGAGCTCCTTGATCATCGACGTGGAAGGACTCATATCTCGGCAGCTGAATGTTGGAGATGATGTTTTTGGCGTAAGCATCGCCTCGCTGACAAGCACGAATCTTTTCTTCCAAGAGAGGGGTTGCCAGAAGATTCATAAGATACCCTTGATCCACAATTTCAAGGTTGAGTTGGCGGAATTCCTCGCACAAGAGAGGCTGTTGTTCTTCCACCATGAGGTTGTTGACATAAGCTTTTCGGCTGAGAGCATCGGCCGTCACATTAGCTTTGCCAGGAGTGTAGTTGATTGTGAGATCGAAATCATTAATTGCTTCAATCCACCTCCTCTGACGAAGGTTGAGATCAAGTTGTGTGAAGATATACTTCAGACTCTTGTGATCAGAAAAGATTTCACAGCGGTTGCCAAGCAAGTAGTGCCTCCATACTTTCAGAGCAAAGACAACTGCTGCGAGTTCGAGGTCATGTGTAGGATAGTTGATCTCATGCGTCTTCAACTGTCGAGAGGCATAAGCAACAAATTGTTTTTCTTGCATAAGGACCGTACCCAATCCTTGCAAGGAGGCATCACAGAATATCTGGAAAGGCTTTGATGTATCTGGAGGAACCAAGACTGGTGTGGAAGTGAGCTTCTCTTTGAGGGTTTCAAAGCTTGCTTGACATGCAGGAGACCAAAGGTATTTCTTGCCTTTCTTGAGGAGATGAGTAAGAGGCTTCGCAATCTTCGAGAAGTTCTGAACGAAGGGACGACAGTAACTAGCCAAACCAAGGAAACTCCGGACTTCTTTGACATTTTTGGGTGGAAGCCAGTCAACAATTGTCCGAACAGTTTCTGGGTTGACGGCAATGCCCTTGACAGAGATGACGTGACCAAGGTAGGTGACTTCAGGCAACCAGAACTCACACTTGGAGAACTTTGCATACAGGAGGTTCTCACGAAGCTTGTTTAGGACACACCGAAGGTGTTCTTCATGTTCTTCCTTTGACTTAGAATATACTAGAATGTCATCCAGATAGACCACAACGAACTTATCAAGATACTCCATGAAAACCGAGTTCATGAGCATCGAGAAGGTGGCAGGTGTGTTGGTGAGACCGAAAGACATGACCGTGTACTCATACAAGCCATAGCGGGTGGTGAAAGCTGTTTTGGGAACATCTTCTTTGCAAATCTTGATTTGATGATATCCACTTCTCAAGTCAAGCTTAGAGAAAACCACAGCTCCAGCTAGCTGATCAAAGAGATCATTAATCCGCGGAAGGGGATATTTATTCTTGATGGTTTTAGCATTGAGAGCCCGATAGTCAACACAAAGTCTATCAGTCTTGTCTCGCTTCTACACAAAGATGGTTGGGCTACCCCAGAAGAAGTACTGTGCTGAATGAAACCCAACTTCTCTTGTTCATCAAGCTGACGTTTGAGTTCAACCAATTTAGCAGGACCCATTTTATAAGGCCGCTTGGAGATAGGAGCGGTACCAGGTTCAAGCTCAATCACAAACTCGACCTCTCGATCAGGAGGCATACTCGGTAACTCTTCAGGAAAAACATTTGGAAACTCATAGACCACCGGAACACTCTGAATAGCTTCCATAGCATCATCATTCAGAGCCGCCAAAGAGAAAACCTGAATTGTAGGAGTCAAACTTGGGGAATAGACTATATGGCCTTCAGGAATTTTCAGAGAAACCGAGCATTCAGCATAATCAATCACAGCTGCATTTGCTGTTAACCAATCCATGCCCAAGATAACATCAATGTCAGAATTGCCCAGAATAATTAAAGAAGTCGGGAACGAAGAACCACCAAGCTCAATTTGATTGCCATGGCTGATTTTGTAAGAAGCCATTGTTGCTCCAGGAGAAAGGACCATCAACCGTTTAGGGAGAGGATCCATAGATAACCCATTCTCATCAGCAAAACTTGTAGAGAGAAAAAAATGCGATGCACCAGAATCAAACAAAACTCGTGCAGGAACTGAGTTAACAGGAAGCATACCCATCACAACTCCAGATGCATGCTCGGCTTGAGCGACGTTGACACAGTTGGCACGAGCAACAGTAGACCCGGGCTTAGTGTTGATGTTGAGAGCCCGCGGTGGAGGTGCACGAACCATAGAAGAACTTGCTGTAGGTCTTGGAGGTGGTGGAGGAAGAGCTTTGTTGTTCATGGGACAACTCCAGTGTTGATGCCCAGTGTTCCCACAGGTGTAACAAGCACCAGGTGGACGTGGAGCAGCGTAGCCAGGGACTCCGCCAGGCGCTCCAGGGTAGTTGTGGTTGTAGCCCCTAGGAGCCGCGGTGAAGGAGTTTGGTGGCCTTGCCACGTAGGTTAACGGTCTTGGTGGAGCCGGGAGCGACGGTGGGGTGTTAGGAACCCACACGCGGCACTTAGAAGGAGATGTCATAGCTGAAGAGCTTGCTGCGTCATGGCTGTGTTTCTTGGACTCCTCAAACACTTGCCTACTTGCTTCTTCCTGTAGAGCTGTATGTTGGAGTTCCAGAAAAGACCCTGGCCTTGCATGAGTGATTGCATATTTGATAGATGCGTTGAGCCCTTACCTAAACCTCTTTTGCTTCTTCTTGTCATCAGAGATCTCATCGCCACCATACCGAGAAAGATTCATGAAGTTTCTGATATAGGTATTTACATTGTCATTGCCCTGCTTGAGGTTGAGAAACACTTCCTTCATCCTTTCCATGACAATTTCTGACAGGTATTGCTCTTCGAAAGCTCCAGTGAACTGCTCCCAATTAGGCTAAAAACCAGAGTGGTTTTCCTTCAGGTAATTCTCCCACCATAGAGGTGCGTCTCCCTTCAGAAGGTGAGTGGCACATTTTACCCATTCTTGCTCTGGAACATCAGCAGTCATCAGCAACCTCGACATCTCACGCAGCCAATCATGAGCGTCTAGTGGCTGATCAGACACCTCAAAGTGGCGCGGGTTGAACTTCAGAAAACTCTTGATGTCTCCTTACTTGGGAGGTGGAGGTAGCAGAACGAACTCATTTCTCCTGACACTTTCTTCAAAACGCTGCTGGTTCTGCTGCATTGCTCCCAAGGCATTAGAAATACTTGCCAACGCAGCTCCCAGTTCAGGTGGTATGTCCTCCTTAGAATGGCGTGGTGGTGCCATCATGTGATTGATTTAAAACTCAAGTCAGTACCATAATGGAGAATAATAATCCAAAATAGTACCAAAATGGAATTAACCAAGATTTAAAGGATACAATTTACTAAGATGATATGAAAATATCAACAAAGTTCAAAGCACCTAGAAGATATTAAGCATATCGCACACGACTGAACAAGGAGCGTGGTACACAAAGCTAACAAAGAAAAAATTTCCGCAAATTTCGGCATTAAAATACCACTATATGCACAAAACCACTTAACAAAGCAAGATTAGTAACTCTACCAATTCAATATACAAGAGCGAATGATAAAAGTAGTGGTATGTTCGCAACTCCATCCCGCACTTAAATTATTACTCCGCACATGAATAAGTAAAACACATATCCCAACACCTTCTTCTTAAGATGGACCTAAAGATTAGTAACTACGGAAACGAACACCCCAAACAAGATAGCGTCGGATAAAAAAGAGTAAGACAGATCGCGCCGGTATACAACGAATCAGATAGATCGCGTCGGTTTACAAAGGCCTGTCGGTATGGAATGTACCAACAGTTGATAACCAAAAGGCAGATAGTGATAACATTTGGATGCAACAGATAGACAAGGAATTCACACACACACACACACACACAACCTATGGTACTACGGAACCCAGAACACGTGAATCCTAGTTTGAATTTTAGAAGAGGATTGAAAAATGTTACACTTCCTTACCAGAAAATGGTGGGTGGGTGGGTAAGAAGAAAAATGGAAGCAGTCCTACTCTCACGTTTTGTTTTCCCTAGTATACACAGCTACCAAAAATATTTGCTAGACTGACAACGACCATTTGGCTGAGACCCTGAAGGACGGGATGGCTCTGATACCAATTGTAACAACCTCGGACCCTACGCTCTAAGTTCAAGCCTGGATGAAACAGAAGTGGTTAAAATAGTACATCGGGGGCCCAGGGGACCACCCACGTGTAGACCCGTCGGCCGTCCTAACCACTCCCAAGACATCGGGACAAGAGCGAGCGGCGTAGGCAACAGGCGAAGAGATCAAATACATACACAAGTGAGTATGTATGCAAGCTACCTTACAACAGTTCTCAGAGCCATTCCATCTAAAAGAAATAGAAATATGGCAACGCCATACGGCAAGATCCAAATATCCTAGATAGAGATAATACTTTAGGATAGCTCCTCATACATCAAACATCAGAGTATCAAGCGGAAGCGGGAAACAAGATCCGAGTACGGACAAGAAGCAAATCGGCATAAGATGCCACAGAAGTAAGCACATCCCGCCCACAGATCTCGCAGATCCCCATCCCCGGAATCTCTACACCGCGTGATCGTTGCCAACATCCTCTGTCTCCACCACCCAGTATCCATCTTGCGAATACACCTGTTCATCTGAATCAAACAATTTATCATGTGAGACCCTAGGGGTACTAAGCAAGTCTTTATGCCTCTAAAGGGGACATGACCTGGGGTGACGCAATTGCAGAAAAAGATAATACTAACAAGTCTATAGATACTCGCTAACCATCCGCCTAACCAAAAGATAGACGGATGTCCGTTAATTAGTAACAACAGTTATAACAGTATAAAGTAACAGATCCATCCTCCTTCTCGCTTACCAACGAGAAAGCGGACGAACAACCCATCCGTTGGCAGTTTTATTATCCCTTCCATGAGTATTGCACTATTTACTAGTCGGGTATTTAGTCAGCTTTAAAGCGGTACTTTAGTTATACTTGTCTATGATCGAGAAACTATGCTCCAAGTCGTCCATAACCACGGACACGGCTTTCAGAAAGATTTACCCTGCAGGGGTGCATAAATAGCAACACACACTCGATCAACCTCGGAAAAGCCAAATCAAAAACCAACGAGGCATTCACGACAAAGCGATCACAGAATTCAGAAATATTTCAGGGGGCCACCCCATTAAGCTACCGACAACGAAGTTGGCCGGCTCCGAGATGGACCCAAGGTTTGCGCCAATGGCTGTAAACGACTGGGAACCCGAAAGTGTGACTGGGCTTGTCGATACCGCGAAAACACTCCGCAATCCTAAACAGTACAGGTGCTCCTCGCACAATCTTAAATAAAATAGTAAAGCATGACATAAGTACAGGATAGTAACAAATCCCCAAACTACTTTGTGGCCCCAAGAAATAGAAATGAATCAAGCTCTGGCTCAGGGGGGTCCACGGCCTCCCGGATGTGGATAGTGCGAATAGTCAAGGAACAGGAATCAAGTAGTCGGGGTCCTACGGGACACAAGTGAGCATGAAAAACCAAATAGCAGATATTTCCCACCGGTGCCTCTTTCATTAGTTATCCCATTACTACTCAGGTTAAGTTGTTTAGGTACCTCGTTATCCATTAGACACTCACATACCCTACACATGCTATTCTACGACTCGCATGGCTCAAACAACTCCTGTAGTAATGGCTCATGGGATGGAGGAACAAGCTTCGGTGGGGTTTAAAAGTAAAGGCTATGCAGTACTTGGGATTCCATTTAATGCAATCACGACTCAATGATGCAATAATAAGATAGAGGCAATATGTACTGTATGTATGCAAGCATGTGGTAGTGCTTGCCTGGTAGCTCAGTTGAAGCGAGGGATGGATCTGGGTAGTACTCCTAGGATTCCTGATATTTCCCCTGCTCGGCGTCTATTCGGAAGAAGAACCAAACAAACAAGGGCCAACATAAATAAAGTGCACAAGCATATAAATAAAATGCGACAAGCAAACAAGCATGCCATGATGAATGATTCACAAATTACATGGCAGTAAGGTAGCATGGCAAGGGTGAGGTGTGGGGACAAGAATAAATCATTTTATTACTTATTTGGTCAAGTTTTATTACCATAAACAATTCTGATTTTTAATAATGACATGATGCATGCTTCAATTCAGAACATGGAATGCATAGTTAGAACGGGCTCGTCACGCTGATCGATTTAGACATATTATTTGTCAAATTTGGAGTTGTGGATTTAAAGTTATTAATTAATTAAGAAAAGGCATTTTTAATGCAATTTAATTATCTCGAAAATTTAAAGTGGTCAAATATTATTTTGAATTGCAGATTTGAAATCCTCACATTTTTCTGATTAAAAAACATATATTATTTGTATTATTTGGAATTACAATTTAAAAGTTATTAAAAACAGAGTTTAAAACATATTTAAACTTTTTCTGAATTTGTTTTATTTTAAACAGAAACAGAAAGACTTATTCTACTCGGGCAGAGCTAGCCACAGCCACTGATGGGTGGGACCATCGCTGACTGGGTGAAAACGACACGACATAAATTTTCTTACCGCGCCGTTTTCCAGCCTGTGCAGTTGACAGGTGGGGTCGGTGGTGTGTGGGGCCACGCGCGAGCTCGCGAACCAGGCGCAACCACGTGGCGCGGACAGGGAGCACCGGGTGGAGGAGCCGGAACCCCAGGTCCCTTTTTGTAAAACGCCCAGAGGCGCAGACAGGTGGGGCCTGGTGGATTGCGGGTTGAGGAAAAAGGTTTGGGGGGGGGGGGTATTTGCGAGATTGCCAATATCTACTGTTTCTCTTCTCTGAACCAACTGACGACGGACGCGCGGCGTGGGGGTTCGAACCCGTGACCTGGGCGCTCGCGCAGAGAGGCGGAGCCACTGCGGTGGGTAGGGGGATGTTGCTAAGGTAAAGATCGGCGATTAGCTAAGCTCCTACGCGGCGCGACGATGAGCAGAAGCACGCGCACGCCGGCGCACAGAGTGCGCTCGACAAAAAGTCCGGCGAGAGCAGGAAGCCAAGGTGAGAGGGAAGGTGTCTAGGGGGATCGGGGCCTCACCGGGGGTGCGTTGGTGGGGTTGGTGCGGCAGGGGAAGCAGAGGATCGGAGGCGTAGTAGGCGGCCAGCAGCTAGGGTTTGGCTCGGCCTTGTCGGCGTGCAGTGGCTGCAGGGGCTTCTCCTCCTCGACGCTGTGCACCGTGGCGTCGCCGGGGACCTCATGTACTTCCTCGACAACCTCGACGCCACGCCCGCCTCCTTGATCTGGGGTAAGTGGTGGATGCCGACGGTGGTGGCCGGAGGTGGAAGGGAAAGTTGGCAGGGGAGAAGGGAGGAAGGGGCTGCGGCGGCAGGCCCTAGGGGAGATCTGGGGTAGCTGCACGGTAGGGGGAAGGGAGTAGATAAGAACAAGGGGGAGAGGGAGATGCCGTGGGTGGCTCGGGTGGAAAAGTGGCTACCGCCACCTTTTCTCTTCTCCCTCACGTGCTCGACGTGGGAAGGTTCAGGGCAGGGTGGTGGCCACAGCTAGGACATCAGAGGGAAAGAAGAGGCTCGGGTGGGGCCTGGTTGCAGCGAGAGAGAGAGAGGAGAGAGGAGGCTCGGGTAGGTTAGGGTTTTTGAGAAGGGGTAGATGGGGGTGGTTGAGCAAGAGAGGCTCGGGCTAGGGTTTGGTTAGAAAGGGTAGGAGGTAAGGTTTAGGGTAGGTTGGGGTGTAGGGTTTGCACATGATCAAGGCAAGATCAAACAAGTGGTGATGGGTAAGGAGAGGGAGAGAGAGATGTTTAGGGTGAAAGATTTTGGTGAAGGAAGGCACATATGCCCCATGTACCATTGCATGTAACATATGCCCACAAAACAAAGAGAGGAAGCCTCTAGGATGGTGGAGAGAATCAAATCTAAACAAACTAGACTTGGTTTCAAAAGTGCTATGCTTCACTCCAAAAATCAAAGAAAAACCAAATAAAAGAGGGTGGTGACGATTTTGCATGGCCCATGCATGAGTAGTAAAAGCCATGTTTATTCTTGCGAAAACAATAGTAAATTCCCATGGCATTTGTTCACATGCATTCCAAAAATATGGATCTAAGGCCAAGCCAAAAGAATTAAAAGGATGTTCCATGTGGGGTGGATGGAGATGCTCAAATTTGAATATAATTTGGTCATGCTAGTGTGTATGTCCCACTAGGTGCATAATATCCTCAAAAATATTCCAACATGAGCATTCATTCAAAATGAACCCATATGGAAGCTTGAAAGGGGTACCACTCTCATAGCATGCAAAGGTGGCCATGTGGCTCCACATATCAATAATGTGAAAACAACATGATGCATACATGCATGTGGAATTAGAAATGGATCCATCCCAACCCACATGAGCTAGAGGTAAACCAAAGGAAATGCAAAGCTCACATATAGTTCGATGGTGGAATTATGGGGTGGTGACAAAGAAAGGTGGTGGAGTTAATAAAAGATATGCCCCCAACTCAACTTGGGCATCAAGCATTTATCAAGAACTAAATACAATATATCAAAAGGCAAATACAATTAATAATGCATATGAGAAAGATCCAAATGAAAAAGGGTTTTATATGATGCTCAAATGCAATGTGGCATGATGACATGAGCATGATATAATTATGATGCAATAATTATATGTAGGAAGTAGCGTTTTATTATTAGACCATGTAGCATTACAGATGTTAGACAGATGGGATGCTACAGGCAATGTTGACTGGCCCACCTCATCGAGCAAGAACGCGTAGAAGCTGCAAAAATCCCCGACTTCATCTCTATGACGGTGGATACGCGAGGCAATGTGCTCCCAAAAATGCCGCAAGCCACGGTGACGGTGGCTACCATGTACCTTCTCAATAACCAGCCACCGGCTGGAGATCCGCGAGCTGTCATGCACCGATCTACGATCACGGGCCTGGGGCTAATCGAGACCGCCCTCGACAAAGAACCAACACCAGAGCCGAAGAAAAGCAAGGCTCTCGACAAGTCCTACTCGTACTCCTCTAGTGATGACAGTCATGATCTGTCACGGCGACATCGCTCACGGCGGCATGACCGCGACTACGACGCGCGTGATGACATCACTCCGCGCAAAGTCGACAAGATGCGGGCAAGGCATGCTCGTTCGACTGACTTGGAAGAAGACGAGACTGAGCTCTGTGGTGCCAGATGCTTCAGGAGGGCCATCAGGTAGAAGAGAATGCCTAAGGGGTTCAAGCTCCCATCGGAGAACCCAAAATTTGACGGCCTCCAGGACCCAAAATTTGGTTGGAGGACCGCATCTCCTCCGTTAGGCTACATGGCGGGAGTCGAAGCACGACCATGCAATGCTTGTAACTACAGCTGCAGGGCGCCACTCGCGCATAGCTCAACAACCTCCCACGCGGATCCATTCGCAGCTAGGAAGAGCTGGTCTACAACTTTGTGCGCAACTTCAAGGGCACTTACAAAAGGCCTGCATCAATCGAGGAACTGAGTAGCTGCCAACAAAGATCTGGCGAGTCGCTACGCTCGTACATCTAGAGGTGGTCCATCATTAAGAACTCCGCAGAAAACATCTCGGAGGACCATGCAATCGACACATTCAACGGTGGCATTCGCCGTATAGATATCAAGGAGGAGCTGGGCCGCTTGAAGCCCAAAACGACCGACCACCTGATGGAAATCGTGAATCGGTGGGCTGACGGAGAAGACTCGGTAAAAAACCATACCTACTCTGACGACGATGACGACCTCGGGCGCAGACGCGACCGCCGAGGCAAACGTCAAATGCCCGTCTACGATGACCACGACGAGGTCAATATGGTCGCAGTCGACTACGCCAACAAACGCGACGACAACAGCAACAACATATATCACAGTGGTGGATACCGCGACAGTGGAAAAACCATACAGGTGTGGCAGCGCGGCACTCGCGAAGAGGCACCCGCAACATCTATCGAGGAAAAACTGCCCGGACCATGCAACGTGCACTTGTATATCGACAAGCACGACAGCAAGAAGAAATCCAGCCATGTTCTCAAGGACTACCACGAGTTCCTCAAACTCCACGAGGGCCTGGCTCGGATGAATCGCAATACGGTCGACAGGAGCTATGGAGCCGCCCTAGGCGCTGTGGCACATGGAGCTCCTACACCACCGCCCGGACCACCACCACCCGCGGCCGTGCCGGTCCAGCATCACGGAGGCGAGCCATATCCACGGGCAGTGGGAAACATGGGGATGATCCAAAAAGGGCATCCCTCAAATCGAGTGCAGAAGGCGATCCCTCGCCAAGTCAATCTGGCGATAAAATCTCCGCCCTCCACCATTGAGTACCTCAGCGGAAGCGACTCCTGCATCACCTTCGACAGGCACAATCACCCGTGCCAAGTTCATCGTCCAGGCCACTGTCCCCTCGTACTCGAGGCGCAGATCGGGGGCTTTGATATGAGTCACTTCTTCATGGACGGCGGCAGCAGCATTAACCTCATATTCGCGAGTACCTTGCGTGTGATGAGGATCCCCCTAACTTGTCTAGAAGTTTCAGACACGATGTTCCACGGGATCATCCCAGGGAAGGGCATATATCCCCTAGGCAAAATCAACCTCGACATCATCTTCAGCATGCCGTAAAACTTTGGGCGAGAGCGCATCGACTTTGAGGTCGTCGACTGGCCCTCGCAATACCACTGCATCCTCGGACGTGTCATGTTCGCTAGGTTCATGGTAGTGCCGCACTACGCCTACCTAAAGATGAAAATGCCAGGTCCAAACGGCGTAATCACAATCAATGGAAACTTCAAGAGGTCTGACAGCTGTGACAGGGAATTCAACAGAATCTCCCAGTCCTTTGGCATGCAGGAGGAACTCGCAAGATTAAAGGAGTCGACAGATAGCAACCTGTCTCCCCTAAGCAGGCCAAGTTCACCCGACCTGTCCTTCGACTCGTCGGTGCACACGAAGAAAGTCTAGGTCCACCCAACGGACCCGACCAAGACAACCCTCATCGCCAACAACTTGAGTTCCACATAGGAACTTGCGCTCGTCGAATTCCTCTGTGAGCACTGGGAGATCTTCGCCTGGTGTCCAGCAGACATGCTAGGAGTTCCCAGGGAATTCGCTGAGCATTCACTCAACGTGAATCCAGACACAAAGCCAGTCAAGCAGACAATTCGGTGACTGTCTGAACCAAGAGCAAAGGCAATCGGAATGGAGATCAACATACTCCTCGATGCTAAATTCATACGCGAGATCAAGGAAAGAACTTGGCTCGCTAACACAGTGCTTGTGCCTAAAAAATACACAGATATCCAGCGGATGTGCATGGACTTCACCTCCTTGAATAAGCACTGCCCAAAGGACCACTTCCCACTGCGACAAATCGACGAAACCACGGGATGTGAGTGCCTCTACTTCCTTGACGTCTACTCAGGCTACAATCAGATTCAAATGAAGGAGGAGGACCAGGAGAAAATGGCGTTCACGACGCCCTTTGGTGTGTTCTGCTACAACACGATGCCCTTCGGGCTAAAAAATGCAGGAGCCACCTATTAGCGGTGCATGCAGGCTTGCCTCAAGAACCAACTTGGTCGCAACATCCAAGTCTATGTTGACGACATCATCATCAAAACCAAATAGGAAGCCTCGCTAATCGACGATCTACGCGAGACCTTCGCCAACCTTGGCCACTACCGGATCAAGCTCAATCCAGACAAATGCGCCTTTGGCATGCCATCTGGGTAGTTACTTGGGTGCCTCATCTCTGCGAGAGGGATCGAAGCAAACTCGAAGAAAATAAAGGCCATACTGGCTATGGAGAAGCCGCAGAACGTAAAAGGCATCCAACAGCTGGCTAGGCGAATCGCGACGATCAGTCGATTCATCAGTCGAATGGGCGAAAAGGCACTGCCCTTCTACCAACTTCTCTGCAAAGCTAACAAGTTCGAGTGGACAGACGAGGCATAAGAAGCATTCGAAGATCTCAAACGTCTACTATCCACCTCGCCAGTACTAGTGATGCCTCGCGAGAAAGAACCACTACTGTGCTACATCTCCGCCATCAACCAGGTGGTCAGCACAGTGCTCGTGGTGGAATGAGCCGAGGAAAATAAAGTCCATGGGGTCCAGCGACCAGTATACTACCTCAGCGAGGTGCTCACGCCAACAAAGCAGCGGTACCCACACTACCATAAGCTGGCATATGGCGTCTTCATGACAGCCAGGCGACTGCGCCACTACTTCCAGGAGCACACAATCATGGTGGTAAACTACGCCCCACTCGGGCACATACTCAATAATGCTGATGCCACCGGTCGAGTCGCGCTCTGGGGAATCGAACTGTCTCCACGAGACATCACACACGAGAAGCGCGACACGATCAATTCACAAGTTCTCCAGGACTTTCTCGTGCACTGGATGGAGAACCAGCTCCCCGACAAGCCAGATATGTCCTACCTTTGGACAATGCACTTCGATGGGTCCAAGCGAAAGGATGGGGATGGCGTAGGTGTCATGCTGACATCGCCCCATGGAGACAAGATGAAATACATTCTGCGAATGCAGTTCACCGCCTCCAATAACGAAGCTGAGGACGAAGCCCTAATCCATGGGATGCGGATGGCGAAAGACTGCAGCACCAAAAGGCTCATCATCTACAGTGACTCCAAACTGGTGGTCAACCAAACGATGCACGAGTGCGATGCACTGAGCGACAACATGATCGCCTATCGCGACCTCTACGACACACTCTAAGGCATACCTGGGCATTTTTCGGGCTGGGCCGGGCTCGGGCCGGGCCTGACCAAGCCTGCCCGTGAAAATCCTAGGCCCGAGCCCGGCCTGGCCCGGCTGTCGGGCCTAAAAATCAAGCCTAGGCCCGGCCCGTGATACACGTTTTTCCTCGGGCCGGGCCTTTCCCTATTTTGCGCATTCATGAAACCCGAGCCTGGCCCGTGACACCTTCGGGACGCAGAATAGGAGCCTAGGCCCGGCCCGTGGGCCTCAAAAGCCTGGCCCGTCGGGCTTTTTTCGGGCCGGGCCGGGTCGGGCCGGCCGGGCCAGGCTGCCCACGCCCAGGTATACTCTAAGGAGACTTTTATGGCTGTGAGCTGCGACATGTGGGTCGCGAAAGCAATGAAGAGGCGGATCTACTCGCCAATATTGGCTCCACCTGCGGCCCCATACCATCTGGGGTATTTCTTGAGCGCATCTGCAAGCGCTCCATCGAGCCCAAGGCTCTAGAGAAGAAAGCAAGCACGTCAACGGACTCGGGAGCTACGCCACCCAACGAGACAATGGCACTCGACGACCTGGAGCTTGATACAAGACTTGAAGGACCAATGGGCTTCATGATGATCGAGCCATCTTGGACACAACCCTACATCACATATCTACTCAGCAAAAGGCTGCCAGATGATCCGACTGATGCGTGACACATCGCGCGATGATCCAAAGCATTCGCCCTCATCAACAACGAACTATACAAGCGCAGCATCACGAGAGTACTTCAACGGTGCGTCTCCAACGGGGAAGGAAGTGTCGTCCTCCTCGACATCCACAAAGGCACTTGTGAGCACCATGCTGGCAGTCGCGCCCTCATTGCCAAAGCTCTACGAGCTGGATTCTACTGGCCCACGACCATGCGCGACGCCAAGGACATCGTCCAGCGCTGCAACGCTTGCCAGCGATTCACAAACAAACCTCACGCACCTGTCGCGCAACTCCGTACAATACCATTGGCTTGGCCCTTCGCGCAATGGGGACTCGACATGGTTGGCAAGCTCCCAAAATCCTCGCGAGGAGGCTATGTCTACCTCTTGGTTGTAGTCGACAAATTCACCAAGTGGATCGAGGCCATGCCGGTGACAAATCAATCAGGTGCCAGCACTGTCAAGTTCTTTGAGTCCATTGTCTACCACTTTGGAGTGCCACACAACATCATCACGGACAATGGGACAAACTTCACCTCTAAGGAGTTCCAGGAATTCTGTGAAAACCTAGGAATCAACATAAGCTACGCCTCGGTGGCTCACCCGTAGACCAATGGTCAAGTAGAAAAGGCCAATGGCCTCGTGTGCGGTGGAATCAAGAAGTGACTCCTTCGACCAATCGAACAAGCCACTGGCTGCTGGTCAGACGAACTGCAATCAGTTCTTTGGAGCCTGCGTACAACTCCAAACAGTGCCACGGGATACACTCCGTTCTTCATGGTGCACGGTGCTGAAGCGGTGCTACCCGCAGAAGTATGCTACAAAGCCCCACGGGTGGTCACTTATAGCGAGAAGGAGTCAACTCTTGAACTCGAAGACTCCGTCGACCTCTTTGACAAGGCACGGGAAATCGCAGCGGAGAGATCAACGATCTACCAGCAAAGCCTCCGCAACTACCACAGCAGAAGGCTACGCCCTAGATCCTTCGTTGAAGGAGACCTGGTCCTGCGACTAAAGCAACAAGGGCATCTCAAGCTCGAGTCCACTTGGGAAGGACCTTACGTGATTACATAAGTAATCCCAGGTGGCGCCTATCGCCTTAAAGATTTCGAGACAGGAGTCGCATACTCCAACCCCTGGAACGTCACGCAGCTGCGTTGCTTCTACCCCTAGTCGTTTTTTACATTACAAATAAAGTTATTCAGCCAGGCTACTTAGTCACACATTGTACCTCGTACTATTCTGCGAATAAATAAATCTAAGTGCCCCAAAACTCTGTGTTTTCCTTATTTTCTTGCAATTTTATCACTCGGGGGCTGTTCCACCCTTTACAGTTTTGTTCTACGAAGAAATCGTAGTATCCTGAGTAGCTGACACAACATCAATAAAACCCTTGATAAACACCAACCCAGTTGCAACGCACCTGACAGGTTGGCAAGGTGCTGAGATAAACACAAGTCAGGCTAACGAAAAGGAACTGCAGAGTACAATACACTCGCAAAATATGAAAGTTAGCAAGCTCTTCACATATCAATGGGTATTAATTACACCCAACATAATCATACGAACTTTACAACACTTATACAATTATGTGCAGGATACAAATCATGCTACTGCTGCAAAACAAGAACGTTCGTTTGCTCCTCGAAGAAATCGACAATGTCCTCTGCTGGCCGATCAACTGCTTGATAGTGCGGAACCATGTTCCAGGTCATACCTTCTAGCGGAGGCGGTGGCCCAGCGGCAACAGGCACAACATCTACATCTGGCCTATGTAGTCGCACCAGCGACAACGCAGCCTTAGCACCAGCTACTAACTGTTGCCGCATGCACTCCCGGACCGCACTTAAATCTTGAAACTTCGCCAGAAGAGCCAACAGGCTTGAAGGGACGACGTCTAGTGGAAACATCATTTGATAAATATGCCTAAGGCACGACTGCGCCTTCTTCAAATAATGAAGTACTCGAGAAGAATGATCCTGCAGGGTTGCAAGCGCGATCACATGATCGTGGTCCACCCAAAAGTACCCACTCGCCTGCAGTTTCTCCTGGGTCAGGTTATTCATTCGAATGGCAACCCGGTCCTTCTCATCCCGCTGATGACGAGCGTTGACAACTACACCAAGCAAATGGCAAAGTGTGACGACAAGGCATCGCTGCGACTGACTAAAAGAAAAGATGAGAAGGCAGAAAGCTAACATTCGAACTGTTCATTCAACTACGCCACTTCCTCCAAGAGATACTTCTCACGAACGGTGGACTTCTCCACCTTCGACTTCCACACATCCGTGCTACCACGGACAATGGGCAACTCGCGCTCGAACTGCTTCATGCGGCCGCACAATCTCGAAAGAAACGACAGTTCCTCCACCTTTGAACGCGGCTGCGCCGTGGTTTCATCGGTGGGAGGAGAGTCACGAGGACCACTCGACATACCCTATCACAATCAAGCAAGAAGCAAATAAGGGACCAAGAATACATTGATAAAAGCATGAATGCATTCAAGCACAACAAAGTCTTGACAGGGACACTCCCGCAAAAGCATAATTTCAACAAAAGGCAACTACAACTATTACATATTCAAAACTAAGGAGCAATTTGCTTCTTCGACTTGGACTTTGACTTCGGAGGCCTCATCAAATCCGTGGCAGCCTCTGATGCCATAAACTTTCTGGTGGTAGCCCCTGATACCGTAGTCTTCGCCGCCTTCTTCGCTCGTTGCAGCTCCACAGAGTATCTTGCGACTGTATCAATGAGCTGCGGCCCATACTTACCACAACCAATAGCAAAGGGAGCAAACACTAGCTATTGGCCATCTGCGTCGACGGGCATCGCCTTGGAGATGGCACAGGGATCCAACTCCACGCCATGGGCCTGCGCCATCGTGAGTGCCATGGTAGCACCGACAAACCGTTGGGAGTTATTGAAGTCCATGGGAATATCCCCAGCAAGGGATTCCACCAGGTCCTCAAGGTTGTCAATCAGGTTAACCTTGGGAGTTAAATCCTCACGGATGCGACTGAGCACACCCTTGGCCTTCGTCAACATCCCCTGAAGAGAAACACTGCGGTCCTCGACTATGGCCACAACACCAGCCAACGCATCTGCGTAGCAAAGGGACTAGGCATCGAAGCTCAGGCCATCGGCATCTGCATACATAAGGTGTTAGCACAGCAATATGGCATCAAGCAAGGAGCAACGCAAATCCAGCTGAAAAAATACCTGAGAGGGACTTGGCAATCGAGAAAAGTTGTTCCTCGAACAACTTCTCCCTCTCAGCAGTGGAAGCACACAAATCCTCTTCGCGCTTTCGCGACTCCTCTAGAGCTGCGACTGCTTCGTTGCGATTATTCGCCGCCACAGCAAGCGCCTTCTCGAGGGAAGCAGCATGATGAAGAAGTTCATTGTGCTCGACTACAAAGCACAGGGTGTATCATCAATCGAATTTATAAATTTCACAAAGACAAAGATGAAGCCAAAACTAACCTTCGACAACATGGTGGCAATTGTCCAGCAGAGCATGCTTTCGACCCATGACAAGGACTTGCTCTGCCAGGCAAGCAGCTTCCTTCAGAATGAGCTGCATCAAAAGGAAAACAAAGGTTCCGTGGAAGCACAAAGTATAAATTCGACTGCCAAAACAGCAAAAAGGATGCTTACGTGATCCTCCAGGGACTCCGAAGATGACTGTCACGCAGTCATTCGGGTAACCATCTGGTGTTCCCCAGCATGCGGGGAACTCAAAGAATTGTGATTGGAGTGGGCCACCACTGGAGGAGAAGGAGAACATTCATCCACCTCCTTGGCCTTGGAGTCTGCGACTCCGGACTCTTTCACAAATTGGACGTTGTCAGAAGACGACGACACCGCTTGACTACAAAACATATCCAGCTAAAACTTAAGAAAAAGCAACTCCAAAAAAGAAAGCAAGACACATTCGCGAAGGCAATACTCACCAGTTAAATTTATCAAGGTCGAAGGCTTCCTCCTCCGACTCCTTCAGAAGTCGTAGCTTCTTCCGAGCGGGAGGAGCCAGTGCGCGGAAAGGAACTGCAGGGATGGGCTCCTCTACAACTTTAGAAGGAGAATCCTCTGGCATTGACGGAGAGGATACATCCGAGTCCTCACTGCAGGAACGCTTGTGGGTTCAGCGATTAGCGGACTCGGAGGCTTCCTCTTCTTCCTCCATGGGGACTATAGACCCCGACTCATTCTCCTCCTCTGCTTTGCGAGGAATACTCCCTTCAGGCTAAGGAGGTAAACTGGTAGCCACGCTCCAGTCCTGCAATTAGAAGATGCATCATTATATATCAAGCGCTTGGTGGCAATCGACAAGGAAACTACTTCGTAGTACAGTTCTACCTCAGGAGGAGGGTTAGAGGCGTCGAAAGGAGGCACGACTGGTTCGCCTGGGAGATCCTCTGTGGCGGTATATTTGGTCACCAGTCGCAACCTTTTGTCTACCTCACTCGTAGAAATGCCATGGGTAGATATGCGAGTGACATCGCTCGCACCAGCCCAGTAGTACATTGGGTGGACTCTGGCCTGTAGAGGCTGGACGCGGCGGCGCAACCACGTGCGAATGAGAGCGGTGCCACCCTCTTCTTTGCCTATGCGGCTTTCAAGGTCAGAGACGTGCTTATACAGAACCTCCATTTCCTCAGACTCGCCAGGCATCACGACATTCTTCCAGGAGCGCCTCCTCTTGCAAATCACCGCGGGATCGAAGGGCACAAGTCCGTAGTGCTCTCTGTCGGCCTTCTGGTCGCGGATGTAGAACCACTTATCTCTCCACCCTTGGACAGATGCGGTGATCTTTATGTCGAAGTAGACGGTAGAGGAGTCGACATGGATTCCGAAGCCTCCTACGTCATAGACTACCGAACCAGATGCCGACTGACGTTTCAAGTTAAAAAGCCTCCTGAAGAGGCCAAAGTGTGACTTATTTCTAGGCCAGCACTCGCAAAGCGTGATGAAGCAAGAGATGTGGAGAATGGAATTTGGGGATAGCTGGAGCCCATAGAAACAAAGGAGACCCCTGAAGAAAGGATGCAGGGGGAGAGAGAGACCTCGGATGATGAACCCAGGGAACATCACCCAGAAACCCGGAGGAGGACAAGGTATTACCTCGTCGCCAGGCACTCGCGAGTCATCTTCCACGGGTGGAAGAACTCCATCTTGACGATGAAGATGCAGCTCGGAAGGCTGGATGATGGATGCTCGCCATGCGCCATTGGTGACGCGGGTGCCCGCACCCTTCTTCTTCCCAGCACCGGCAGCGTTGGTGCCCACGGTGGTGGTACCGCCCTTCTTCTTGGTGGCGGCAATGGTGGCCACAGGTCCAGCGATGACGCCTCCCTTCTTCTTACCCATCTTTTGATGGCAATGCAAATGGAGAAAGTAACTGGGGAAGATACGGAGCTGGTCCAATGCCACGAAGAGGAAGCACGCAAGGAAGTAGAGAGAGCAGCAATGGCGAAGGAGGCACAAGCTAGAAGATAGATGGGGAAATTTACCACAGCTGCGCTGCTACTTAACCTCCTGGCGGATGCCATCCAACGTCCAACCTAAACCCTACTGGATGCATGGCATACATCGCCATCAACACGTGGAGAGGGTGAATCACGAACCGTCCCCCACTACCCCCATTACGCGCGGAAATGGAGGAGACACAGTTAAATTAGAGGATTACGCATGCCCAATCAAATCAAACTCAGAAAGTAGGACCCACTGCTCATCACGTCCCGCCAAAACCACTCACGCGGGCAACTGAGGTCATCACATCGTCAGCACTGACATCATCGATTCCAGCAGCAGAAGATTTTTACTACTTTAGTCCTTGCTCGAGTCTTTGACTCAACCAAGCACTCGGGGGCTACTCCTAACAGGAGCACTAGCCGTGCACCCGAAAAGAATTTTTCTGTAGGTGTACGAACATTCAAGACAAACCCATCACTCGAATCAATGATTCGATTGTGAATTATGGGTTACTCCCATAGGGAGCGGCGGAAGCATATTCGACTGAAACAAGCAACCAAAGATGACAATAGTCGCAAATGTTTTTAGTCCCCACTCGAGTCTACGACTCGAATAGGTACTCGGGGGCTACTCTCATAGGGAGCGCTGGTCGTGCACCCTATGATTATCTTTCCTTGTACATCGTACTATGTGTCGATAACATCCACACTCGAATGTTATGGCGACTCCGTCTCATATTTTCTCTAGAAAGAGATTACGGCTCCTAGACCACCTGAATCATCTCCGCGATGACAAAAAATTCGGATGCCGCGCTCACAGCGTGAAGATAAGACCTGAATAAGGCCTGGCAACGCATCTGCTACGCACTACCAGAAACATATCCATGCCTACACGTATGATGAACATGCCTTGACGGATGCGTCGAGTGCAGACACTTATACACTAGAATTCGACTCTTGTAAGTCCTCCACGGCCTGAGTCAAATTACACCAGTAGTTCTCCGAATTCAAGTCCGGGGACTCGAGTTCGAGTAGATTGCGTTGTTTTGCCCTAAGGCAGTTAAATGGTACCAATACATTAGATAAATCAGGCACGTATATCAACAATCCCTATGACATAAACAGAACACTCGAAAAAAATGCTTAGTCATGCACTCGAAAGACTTCATAAAGTCCCTAGTCGAATCTGCGATTCCACTGGAAACTCAGGGGCTACTGACATGGGTATACCCTACAGGTACTCGAGTTTGGTATATACGGCCTAGATACGAAAGAATCCCACAGCGTTGCCAAGGCCCAATGCATAATTCGGGTGACCCACGGATTCTTCGATTGCTTGCGAGACAAGAAGAATCTTAAGATAGAAAGTTCAAAGGGCGAACCCTAATCTGTAACCGACTCGACCTGCTACCCGAGACCTATCCTATCTATATAAAGGCTAGGAGGGGGCGGCGAGGAGGACAATCACAACCCTAGTTTCCACAACTCTCGCCAGATTGCATATGCGCGCCCCTGTAATCTTCGATTCCTTCGTTAATTCCAAGAGCAGACAAGCAGGAGTAGGGACCTCTACGTGGCGTGAACCTGGGTAAACCTTGCGTCCCTGTGTTCTTGTTTGCTAGCCGATTGATGCCTCCAGTGCTCCCTCCTTCTCCAAAACCCAAGTCCATAACAATGGGCATTGACGAGCTGAACCCTCGTCAACTAGCATCTAAACTATCCGGCTTGCGATTGCGTCTATTGCAATGCTCTACAAAAGTGGGTTTTATGGCTTGATAATATACTCCTATCTAACCAAGAAATTCATCTTCACTTTAGTTGAGGTATATGTTGACTCCATTGACTTGTTGAAGAACTTGAGCTTTCGATGACAATTCCTTGAGCATGATTTGGTGTGGACAACGTGTTCAACGCCTTTAGAACCTAGCAAGGGTTAAGAAGGTACGGTTGAGTACGAGCGTATTTAGCAAGTTCACTAGAAAGGAGTGTCTGATGCACTATATATAGCCGTGGACCATAGGTTGTAGGCTATGCAGGTTTTTGTAAACATTTCTTCAAAGGTTGCTTTTATACTCAAAAACTATGTCTATCAGCCTTCACAGGTTTACCAGAACTTCATGGAGTTCCTTTCCTGCCACGTTCTTAGCTCCTTCCCGGAATAGGGAGTTACATGTCATAGTTTCGTACAGCCTGTAGAGGTACGTTGCTTTACCCATAAGAGACCTTAGCCTTGTTGCACATCCAAGTTGCAGGCTCATCCGCACTTCCTTGGTGTGGGGCCCAATCTAAGATCCAAGTCATTCACTATCCCTCTCCGCGACCCCATGTGATAATACGACACTCTAAGCAGATCTACCTCTGTTTACCCACTTACAGGAAGATATAACTCTGGTAGCCCCTCGAAGACTCTATAAGTAGATCATGTCCCTGGCTACCCCCACTAAAGTGGAAGAACTACCTATGACAGCCCCTTATAGACAATCTAGACATTCATATTGCAGGGCACTAAGGTTTGCCACCCATGTGTTGGATCCTCGAAAGGAATCTACAGCCTCACGATAAGGTCTTACGTTGGCATATGAAAGGAAGAAGATCCAGATGACTTTCCTATCCCATTCCAAGTATTATGGTTAACGCATATTATATGATTTAGAAGAATCACTGGCGACATTGGTTGTTAAGTCCTAGGTAATATGTACCTTTACCATGGGAACTGCAATAGTAGGTTATTACCATTTAGTAAATAACCCATAATCATATAATTATGAAAATAGTGTTTTGTGACCTTTTTTAAATGTAGGTGATGACAACATTTTACTTGTAAATACTTGATATAAAGTAACCAAAGGACATGAGCAAGTATGAACTTGCCTTTCGTGATTGCAAGATTATGCACTCACGGTCTTCGAGACAATTAAATATTCAATATCTAAAATCAGCATCATTGGACTAGTAAGGACTAATGTTTAAAGAAGCAAGATGCTATTATGCATAAGTAATGTAATGCAATTTTATAAACTCGAATCCCCGGAATAAGCGTCGATGATTTAGGGTTTGTGGATTTGTGATAATTTCTTTAGAGTGTGTTGCCCTTTTATATTAGTTCCAAAATTGTGTTTCTTGTTAAGGTTGTGAGAATGTGTGAAATACTTACAAGTACAATAAAGTAGCATACAATAACAGATCACTCAAGTGTGAAATGGTATCTAAAGACTTCTTAACTAAGATTTTTAATCAATTAGAGCCTTTATAAAAATGCTTAAGAATTACTTTTAATGTATCTTAAAAGAATAACTTTTGAATAAAAGCTTACTTATCTAACAAAATGCCTTTGAACTTGACATTAACACTTTTATTTTTTCTTCCTAACTGAAGTTATCAAGGAAGAAAGCATTACTACTTTTGAATTATACATCAAACTTGTAGTGGAGACTTATATGTGTTGAACATGAAATGATACTATATGTTGTTTATTTCATAATACTTAATAAAGGTTAAACAAAAGTAACCTTCCTTTTATTTAAGTGATATTTTGTTTTCTCTACAATTAAATAAAACATTTTACCTACCTTAGAACTATTGTTTATAATTCATAACATAGAAATATGTTACTTAAATTACTCTAGAATTTTCCTTAGATTTTAATTAAATTACTTTCTTATAAAATAAATGATGGTGAGAATATTTAATAAGTTAATAATATTGTTTTTGATGATTTATGAATGACTATAATTCCTTTGGAAAATAAGATACATTTACTTTTGAATGGTGATCTTAGAAAATGGTTTAAAGATGTTTTGTGCTACTTCTATTTTATATAGGCACAATTAAGATTATTATTATAATTATATCCTATATGAATAATAGCAAAGGCATAAGCAAATTTTATATAGCACTTTATGAATTATTGAATAAATAAAATAAGTTTATTAGATCTTTAAGGTTTTATTTGCTTCAGAAATAGTATATCATATTTTTATCATGTAGATATTATTTTTGTGATTATTTTGGTATATTATAAACATTTTATATGATTTATAAATAATAAGTTATGATTTTCTAAGATTTATTACTTCATAGAGCATTTATTACAATAATTACATAGCTAAGTGATATAATTATATATGATTGTAGTTTTAAGTTGTAGATCTTATTTTTCTAAGAATTTTGATATATCATTTGTATTTTTCAAATTTAAGAATATAAAATATGAATTTTCTATGTTTTATTACTTATAAAATCTTCACTAAATAATAAATATTTTAGATAAGTTATATAACAATGTATGATAATAGATTTAAATTGTATATTTTTATTTTTGAAAATTTTAATTGATAATACATATTTTTCTGAATTTTAAAACAAAATATATTGATTTTAAAAGATTTAATCTTTTTCTCAAATTGTTAAATATATTTATTGTGTTATGTTGATATATAACTTTTTGTACTAATCTAAACGTAGCCCGCAATCACTAACTGGTGGGGTCTCCACCATGTCAGCCCTCCACATCAGCGAAGCGGGGCCCGCCGCGGTTTTGACTAGGTTAACCGAGCGCACTCGCGTCATAGTGACGTCGATAGGATGTCACTCGTGGGTGCCATTGCCAGGCGCCAATGGGGACGATGACCAGGAGCATGGAGGACTGCGCAGAAGGTTCGGTTCGATGCCATTGAGTGTGCTGAGAAGTATAGTGGCAGCGTCGCTCGATTATGGCCACCGGAGGAACTCCGACGATGGGCAACTACGGCGGATGGCGGCAAGGCACGACACGACAACATCGTAACGGGTAAGGAACAAATCGTAGTGGACCATCAGGTCGGGTTGCTCACTAGGAGCGCGACAGAATGGTCGAGGAGGCATGATGAGGTCAGACGGCATCACCATGCTCGTCGATGAGCGGCGGACAGTTGCGGACGTCAGCGATGATTACGGGCGAGAGAACTCAATTCCTTTGACCAGATGACTAAATACGACACGATGGATCTCTAGGACACAGCAATGGAGCTTCACAAGGTCTGGAACAACGGGGCTCCATGGATCCTACACGACAAGGGTTTCGGCTCTGGGAAAACTAGAAGAGGGCATAAGAGCCAGAGAAATGGGAATGAGAGGAAAAAGGAGGTCGCGACCGATCTTATCATCATGGTCGCGAGCAACATCAAGCAACGCAATGAAGCGAGGAACCGATGGTGGTGACATGGCCACGCTGCTGCTTGCTGATAGGGAGGAAGACGACGAAAAGGAGCCCAAAGCGGTATTGGGCCACGTTGGGCTGCAGTTGCGCCGATGTGGGTTCTGGGAAAGCAAACGAGGCGGACTGCTATTTGCTGCGCTAGGCGGTGCTTAGGAAAGGGGTTGCGGCCTAGAACTAAGCCGATCTCCTTTTCTTTTCTTTATTCTTTTATATTTTCTATTTCTTATTTTCTCCTTTTATTTTGACAAAACCATTTCATATTTGATTCCTACCCGATTTGAAATATCATAAACCTTTGTGGAACAGTAATAATATTGCAGGGATTTATTATTAGCAAATGATTACTATACCTTTTTGGTTATTTTTAAATTTTCACTTATCAAGGGGGTTCTTACTAAATAGAATATATAGGAACTAGGGGTTAGAACTTTTTGTTTATACCTTTAAGAATTATTTGAAGTATGTTTCTCTTTCTCCATTGATAATTGGGATACTAAAGAATTAGGTTTGTAATATAATAATGGCCATAGTAGTTTTAGGTATGGTTTATTGTCTTAAAAACCGTCCATAGTATTGTTTCCATTTTTTAGTTGAACTGTAGGAATTCTTAAGGTATTAAAATAATTCACATAAAATATTTTCATACATCACATTACATAATAATCATGACGACACTTAATATTATGGTTTTCAAGGATGTGATTCTTATTTATTCCATACTCATTCCATCTTAGTATCTAAATATTATCCTAGAGATATTCTTGTGGCTATGTTAAAATGGGAAATGATTTGATTATCATAGATAAATTGATTATGGGTGTGATAAAGCTTATATATTCTTGCTAAGTGATTAATAATAATCTCACTTGAAATATTGTTGGCTAAAGTTTCTTAGTAATTCATATCTTCAATATTTCACTAAGCTAGGACCTTAGTTAAAGAATTTCTTTCCTAGATATACTATGTATAAATCTCTCATCTCATTCACAAAGATCACATTTTCCTAATTAAACTAATCATCTGACCCCACCATATCCATCATCATACGATGGTATGGTCATGTCACTTCTTCACTACTCATTTTCCATTCTTCCACTAACATATAAGTTTTATTTCATAGCTACCCTTGATGAATACATTAATGTAGTTATTTCCATCTTCTTTAATCAATATCCTTTATATTCTTCGCTCATCTACTTCTAAGTCTTGCAAGGCTACAATCCTCACTATATCATAGGTGGTATAAATCCCCTGGAAGAGGTATGGTACTTCTCCCATAATATAGAATTGTCCTTGTATAAGCTTGATCAAAATACTTTGCCTCTAACTACTCCATACAACTCATATTCAAAACTTCATCATACACTTGTTTAACTTCTCATGACAAGCTAGATGAGTTAACTAAACAAGGCTTAGCCTAGCTTGGTATACCAACAACAATCCTTCAATACCTAGTCAATTATCTCCAAGTTACTTGAGGATAATAACCATCATCCATTAAGTAGACTAATCTTAGGATTCTAATTTTCTAGTTAAAATCTATCCTCAACTAAGTAGTAAAGTTGTAGTACACTAAATATCTTATATGATATATCTTATTATGAAGCATACTCTATGGCTGTACCTACTTGACTCAACAATATTACTCCTAGACAGTTTGTCTTCACTAACTTCCTGAAAACTTTTAAGTACCATCTTATCCCTTAGGCCTAGAGGTTGCTTCCAGTTAACTCAGGAGTGAGTTAACTACTCCAACATCAAATGGTTTGATCTCGATTAAGTATATCATCCCAATGATGATGGAACATGCTAACATAACTAGTTCCTTCATATTATTAATGTACTTAAAGACTTTGGAAGGTCAATATAATAGGTCAAGGCTAAAGGTCAATAAGTGCTAGGTCAAGAATTGATCACTCAACATTGATGATCAATTGACACTAGGACTTGGTTAAATAGGAATGTCATCTATTAATATGATAATAAAGATATGTGGTGAATGGTCTTAGCTTGACTTCCTTTCTACTCTATTTGTGATAAGAAGTTAGTGTTTAGGAACTACCATGATGCTCATGGTATAAATAACTATGGTAAGCAAGTATATCAAGGTTTAGTTATTGAGTTTATTTACTCAGGTTATATACTTGATTTTCTATTCAGGGTTGTTGTAAAGAATACGTTGATATAACCTTTAGAAGATTTAGTATTCATCCTTAAGTAATCTGTTGTGGCTTTATTTTATTCTATTTGACTTGCCCATGGATCAAATTACCCTTACCCAGAAATAGGGTTTTAGCAAAGGTCATATTGAAACTATCGCACTCAACTTTATGATCTACTTCAATTCCATCAAGTTAAGAGAAGATTCAATCATTTTGACAAGTTTTAATCAAAAGCACAAAAATATTCCGATTTTCTATGCATGAATGCAATGCACACACCTGATGTCAGCATATTTTTAAGCTCTAATGCTAGGATGTTATAGTCTCTCCCCCTTAAAATAAACTTCTTCCCCGAAGTTCATACTCTCTCACATTTTGAAATAAGTTAGTGACTTGTATTGATCATGAAATTTGTCAACTCCATGGTAATCTCCAAGGGAACCACTATGATATCCTTTATACAAACATTTTCCTTGAATCCCCTTCATTCTTGATAGTATCCAATTATCATTTCCAATGTATCGCATAGTTTATTTTACTAATCTCCTGAAGAATATGTCTTTCCTAAAAGATCCTTAAATCAAAACAGCTTCCTTGGTTCCTTAAACTTACTAGTTATTCCGATCATTCTTCTTTACTTGATCCTCGACCTTCTTTTTCTATACTAGCTAAGGTCTAGGCAGTCTCACTAGAATATGGTTTTAAATTCCTTTAAACAATAGTTGTGGCCAAAATACTATATTTGGGTTTGTCACAGTATGATTTATACTGGTATATTGTATTCCCTCTTAAAGGTAACCGGAGAGTTGTTTCCCTTAGAACTAGTCTATTAAAGTTAATCCATTTTATCTCCTTTGAGCTTTTACCTTATCCAGCTTTAGGAAATCTTTTTATATCACCTATAGTACTTCTTTAACCTCTTTTTATTGCTAAAATTAAGGTCTAAACTCTAATATCTCGACGTATAAACTTCGATCTTCAGTCAACACATACATCCGAGAGTACTTTTATAATGATGACTTCTGATAACCTTATGAAAATAAGGCACAATCTCATCATAGTTTAGTACTTCTTCGCCAACTTTTACTTGGAAAGTCAAATCTCAATACTTCCATGTTACTGTTTGCTCTCCCCCTTGGGGATTTCTAATGGTCTCTAAACTTCATGCACAACAACCATTAACTCTATAACTAGGATGTTGGTCTCTGTCCAGCTTATACTTTTCCTATTTAAGGTCTCACGGAAGAACTTACGGTATACCCACACAATTGTCGATATCCGAAATGAATCTTTCAACATTATTTGTCTTACTTTTAACTTTTTTGGACATTCTCTCTTTGGTAAGCCTGCTTTCACGAAGTGTCTCGGAAAACGGTCACTTTAATTTCATACTCATTTATTTATTACTTAACTTAGGCCATGTTTTATGCTCTTTATGGCATACCAAGATGACCTTGTTAGTTAAACCAGTAGGATATCAGCTGTAGATCCTCCTAGGTGTATGGATTACCCTACGAGTTTTAAACTTACTACTAGAATTCTCTCTAAGTTGTTAGAGATTGAATTCCACTTATGTTCCAAGACTTCTTCTTTGCACCATTTCATGATACTTCCATCACTTAGTTATCACTATGTCATCAGATCCTTAGCAACACCTACTTTGACTGAACTTAAGTTCATCACTTTGTGCTGCTCCATACTTTTTCTACACTAATCTTCCTTCTTATGACCAACTAATTATGATCTGAACTTGATCCATCATTCAAACTGTGTTGATACTCCATACAATGGTCTTTACTCTTCATGCAAGCCTCACCTTGATCTTTGGAACTCGTCACTACCTTACATGAATTCCCTTTTCTATCTAGGTCTATAACATCAAGTAATAACTGGGTGATGCAACATGCATTTGCACACCAAGTCAAACTTCATGTACATATCTAGTCAATCAAGAAGATCCAAGAAAATCCAAGAAATCCTAATGTGGTACATATAGCACACATTATTCTAAGCCCATAATATAGTAGTTGAGTAAAACATCTCTAGAATTCAGGCTTAGTTGTGTAGTATATGACACCTCCTAATAATATAGGTTTACATCATGATACTTAGCACATACCGGGCATACTACTCTTTGTCTCAATATTTTCCCAAATTGCTCAATGGCAACTGGATAATTTTGAGCAAAGTGGTCTCACTTTGGTTTTGACTAACTTATTACCTCCCTTTTGAGACTACTAATTGCTACTAAACTTATATTATATGATACATTATCCTCACATGATCTCTCCACACTTCTAATCAGATTCTATTTCAGACCTAAAACCAAAATTATCGAACATTGGCGACATCTATGACTTCTATCATGATTCTACACTATTCTTTTCTTACTTCTACTTCAAGATTATTTACTAAGTACTTGTCAAAATATACTTTCATCATGGTTTTGGAGCTAATCTCACCATGATAACTCTTTTTCTTATCTTATTATTACTGATTCTTAATAAATTCCACTCCATCACGTAGAATTATCAAGTGAATCCCACATGATTTACTTCCCATTACAACTATACATGCTCTAATGGTCTTCATTATCTTGTCTTTTGTTATCAACTAACAATAAAATTCTTCTATCTTACATGGATTCTATGGATAGACTACACCATTTAAACTACTCCATAAGGTATCATAAACTTAGTCATAATCTACTTCGGTATTTTAACTTACTTAAGACATTTTAACGGTGTTATACCTTCTTATAAATAGCACTACCCCCAAAAAATATGGATAACTACTCCTAAGAAAGATGACCAAAGTATCCAACTTAAGTGTGACAGGGTTATAATCAAGTGGATACCCATCACGAATCATAAGAACATTTGGTTTAGATAAGATGGCTTCCTATAGTCACTGTCCAACCGATAGATCTCCTAAAATGGTTCTAATCCTAAGGTCAAAGTGTATGCTCTGATACCAGCTGCGGTGACCCAGCATACCACTTCATGATGTAGTACACTATAGTCATTGACATAACACTAATGAAAGACCGTTCCACTAGTATTACATCCCTCAGAGTGGTACAACATAAACATAGCTGTCCAAGAAGTGACTATAGATTACAACTCGACTCTTTACAAAAGATCCAGAGAACATTCTAGGTTGAAGAGGAAGAAATAAAATTCTTATAAAGAAGAACCAGAAATAACAACTCATCACTATCTTTCTAATAAGACTAGCATCTAAACTATCATACTTGCGATTGCGGCTATTGCAATGCTCTATAGAAGTGGGTTTTATGGCTAGAGAATATACTCCTATCTAATCAGGAAATTCGTCTTCACTTCATTTGAGGTATATGTTGAGTCCATTGACTTGTTGAAGAACTTGATATTTCGGTGACAATTCCTTGAGAATGAGTTGGTGTTGATGACGTGTTCAACGACTTTAGAACCTAGCAAGGGGTTACGAAGGTATGGTTGAGTATGAGCATACTCAACAAGTTCACTAAAAATGAGTGTCTGATGCACTACCTGTAGCCATGGACCATAGGTTTTAGGCTATGCAGGTTTTCGTAAACATTTCTTCAAAGGTTGCTTTTATTCTCAAAAACTATGTATGCCAGCCTTCATAGATTTACCAGAACTTCATGGAGTTTCTTTCTTGCTGCATTCGTAGCTCCTTCCCAGAACAGGGAGTAACATGTCATAGTTTTGTACACTTTGTAAAGGTGCGTTGCTTTACCCATAAGAGACCTTAGCCTTGTTGCACATCCGAGTTGCAGGCTCGTCCACACTTCCTTGGTGTGGGCCCATTCTAAGATCCAAGACATTTTATATCCCTCTCTGCGACCTCATGTGATAACACAACCCTCCAAGCAGATCTACCTCTGTTAACCCCTTATAGGAAGATATAACTCTAGTAGCCCCTCGAAGACTCTACAAGAATATCATGTCCCTAGTAACCCTAACTAAAGTGGCAGAACTACCTTCGAAAATCCCTTACAAATAATCTAGACACTAATATCATGAGCACTAAGGGGTCACACCCATATGTTGGATCATCGAAAGTAATCTAAAGCCTCACAATAAGGTCGTCCATTGGCACATGAAAGGAAGAAGATCCAGATAACTTTCCCATCCCATTCCATTTCTTATGGTTAACGCGTATTATACGATGCAAGAATCACTTACGACATTGGTTGGTAAGTCCTAGGTAATATGTTCCTTTACCACTAGAATTGTAATAGTAGGTTATTACCATTTGGTAAATAACCCATAATCATACAATTATGAAAATAGTGGTTTTTCACCTTTTTGAAATGCAGGCGATGACACCATTTGATTTGTAAATACTTGATTGAAATTAACCAAAGTACATGAGCAAGTGTGAACTTGCCTTTTGTGATTGTAAGATTATGCACTCACGGCCTTCGAGACAATAGAAGATTCAATATCAGAAATTATCATCATTGGTCCGGTAAGGACTAATGTTTAAAGAAGCAAGATGCTATTATGCATAAGTAATGTAATATAATTTGATAAACTCGAATCCTCGAAATAAGCATCGATGATTTAGGGTTTGTGGATTTGTGATGATTTATTTAGAGTGTGTTGCCATTTTATTAGTTCCACAATTATGTTTCTTGTTAAGGCTTGTGAGAATGTGTGAAATACTTACAAGTACAATAAAGTATCATACAATAACACATCATTCAAGTGTGGAATGGTATCTAAATACTTCTTAAATAAGATTGTTAATCTATTAGAGACTTTATAGAAATGCTTAAGAATTATTTTTAATGTATCTTAAAAGAATAACTTTTGAATAAAAACTTAGTTTTCTAATTAAATGCCTTTGAACTTGACATTTATGTTTTCTTCCTAACTCAAGTTATCAAGGAACAAAGCATTACTACTTTTGAATTACACATCAAACTTGTAGTGGAGACTTATATGTGTTGAACATGAAACGATACCATTTGTTGTTTATTTCATAATACTTCATAAATGTCAAACAAGAGTACCCTTCCTTTTATTTAAGTGATATTTTTTCTCTACAATTTAATAAAACATTTTATCTACCTTGGAACTATTGTTTATAATACATAACATAGAGATGTGTTACTTAAAGTACTCCAGAATTTTCCTTAGATTTTAATTGAATTACTTTCTTATAAAAGAAATGATGGTGAGAATATTTAATAAGTTAATAATACCTTTTTTGATGATTTATAAATGAATATAGTTCCTTGGAAAATAAGATAATTTACTTTTGAAAGGTGATCTTAGAAAACGGTTTTAAGATGTTTTGAGCTACTTTTATTTTATATAGGCACAATTAAGCTTATTATTATAATTACATCCTATATGAATAATATCAAAGGCATAAACAACTTTTATATAGCCCTTTATGAACTAATGAATAAGGAAAATACGTTTTATTAGATATTTAAGGTTTTATTTGCTTTAGAAATAATATTTCATATTTTTATCATGTAGATATTATTTTTGTGATTATTTTTGTATATTATAAACATTTTTATGATTTATAAATAATAAGATATGATTTTTCAAAGATTTATTACTTTATAGAACATTTATTACAATAATTACATAGTTAAGTGATATAATAATATATGATTGTAGTGTTAAGTTGTAGATCTTATTTTTCTAATAATTTTGATATAATATTTGAATTTTTCTGATTTAAGAAATTAAAATATGAAATTTCCAAGTTTTATTAATTATAAAATCTTTACTAAAATAATAAATATTTAGATAAGTAATATAACGATGTATGATAATAGATTTAAATTGTAGATTTTATTTTTCTGAAATTTTTAATATATAATACATAATTTTTGAATTATAAAACAAAAGATATTAATTTTATAAGATTTAATATTTTTCTAAAAAAAATATATTTGTTTTATTATGATGACATCAGCATGACAAAACCCTAATTATAAAACTTTTTATACTAATATAAACCTAGGCTATTGTCACTAACTGGTGGGGTCCCCACCACATCAGCCCTCCACATCAGCAAAGCGGGGGCCTGTCGCGGTTTTGACTAGGTGGACCGAGCTCGATGGCATCATAATGACATCAGTACGACGTCACTCGCTGGTGCCATTGCCAAGCATCGGCGGGGTTGATGACCGGAGGCACACGGGACTACACGGGAGGTTGGGTTCGATGCAGTTGAGCGTGCTGAGCAGTATAGTGACAACACTACTCGGTTATGGCCATCGGAGGAACTCTAGCGATGGGCAACTACGGCGGAAAATGGCGAGGCATGACGCTACAATAGCATAACAGGTAAGGAACAAATTGGAGTGGACCATCGGGTCAGGTTACTCACTAGGAGCACGACGGAATGGTCGAGGAGGTGAGGCGAGGTCAGACATCATCACCATGGTCGATGACAAGCGACGGATAGTTGAGGACATCGACGATGATTGCGGGCGAGAGAACTCGATTCCTTTGACCAGATGACTTAATACGATGCGATTTAGCTCCAGGACACCACGACAGAGCTTGACAAGGTCTGGAACAGCGAGGCTCTATGGCTCCTACACGACTAGGGTTTCGACTCTGGCAAAACAAGAAGAGGGCATGAGAGCCAGAGAAATGGGAATGAGAGGAAAGAGGAGGCCGCGACCGATATTATCATCACGATCACGAGCAGCGGTGAGCATCGCAATGCAGCAAGGAACCGACGGTGGCAGCATGGCCACACATCTGCTTGCCGGTAGGGAGGAATACGACTAACAGGAGACCAAAGCGGTATTGGGCCATGTTGGGCCACAGTTGGGCCGAGGTGGGTTCTCGCAAAGCAAGCGAGGTGGACTGCTATTTGCTGCGCTAGGCGGTGCTTAGGAAAAGGGTTGCAGCCTAGAACTGAGCTGATCTCCTTTTATTTTCTTTATTCTTTTATATTTTATGTTTCTTATTTTCCCCTTTTATTTTGACAAAACCATTTCAAATTTGATTCCTACCATATTTGAAATATCATAAAGCTTTGTGGAATAGTAATAATATTGCAGGGATTTATTATTAGCAAATGATTACTATACCTTTTTGGTTATTTTTAATTTTTTACTAATTGAGGGGGTTCTTAATAAATAGAATACATAGGAATCAGGGGTTAGAATTTTTTGTTTATACCTTTAAGAATTATTTGAAGTATGTTTCTCTTTCCCCATTTATAATTGGAATACTGAAGAATTAGGTTTGTAATATAATAATGGCCATAGTAGTTTCAGGTATGGTTTATTATCTTAAAAATCCTCCATAGTATTGTTTCCATTTTTAGTTGAACTATTGGAATTCATAAGGTATTAAAATAATTAATGGTAGACATACAATATTTTCATACATCACATTACATAATAATCATGATGACACTTAATATTATGGTTTTCAAGGATGTGATTCTTATTTATTCCATACTCATTCCATCTTAGTGTTTAAATATTATCCTAGAGATATTCTTGTGGCTATGTTAAAATGGGAATTGATTTGATTATCATAGATAGATTGATCATGGGTGTGATAAAGCTTTATATATTCTTGCTAAGTGACTAATAATAATAATAATCTCACTTGACATATTATTGGCTAAATTTTCTCAGTAATTCATATCTCCAATACTTCACTAAGCTTGGACCTTAGTTAAGGAATTCCTTTCCTAGATATACTATGTATAAATCACTCATCTCATTCACAAAGATCACATTTTCCTAATTAAACTAATCATCTGACCCCACCATATCCATCATCATATGATGGTACGGTCATGCCACTTCTTCACTACTCATTTTCCATTCTTCCACTAACATATAACTTTCATTGCATAGCTACCCTTGATGAATACATTAATGAAGTTATTTCCATCTTCTTTAATCAATATCCTTTACATTCTTCTCTCATCTACTTCAAAGTCTTGGAAGGATACAATCCTCACTATATCATAGGTGGTATAAATCCCCTGGAAGAGGTATGGTACTTCTCCCATAATACAAAATTATCCTTGTATAAGCTTAATCAAAATACTTTGCCTCTAACTACTCCATACAACTCACATTCCAAACTTCATGATACACTTGTTGAACTTCTCATGACCAAGCTAGATGACTTAACTAACTAAGGCTTAACCTAGCTTGGTATACCAACAGCAATCCTTCAATACCTAGTCAATTATCTCCAAGTTACTTCAGGATAATAACCACCATCCATTAAGTACACTGCGCTTAGGCTTCTAATTGTCTAGTAAAGATATATCCTCAACTAAGTTGTAAAGTTGTACTACACTAAATATCTTATATGGTATATCTTATTATGAAGCTTACTCTAGGGTTGTACCTACTTGACTCAACAATATTAATCCTAGACAGTCTGTCTTCACTAACTTCCTCATAACTTTTAAGTACCATCTTATCCCTTAGGCCTAGAGGTTACTTCCAGTTAACTCAGGAGTGAGTTAACTACTCCAACATCAAATGGTTTGATCTCGATTAAGTATATCATCCCAATGATGATGGAACATGCTAACATAACTAGTTCCTTCATATTATTAATGTACTTAAAGACTTTGGAAGGTCAATATAATAGGTCAAGGCTAAAGGTCAATAAGTGCTAGGTCAAGAATTGATCACTCAACATTGATGATCAATTGACACTAGGACTTGGTTAAATAGGAATGTCATCTATTAATATGATAATAAAGATATGTGGTGAATGGTCTTAGCTTGACTTCCTTTCTACTCTATTTGTGATAAGAAGTTAGTGTTTAGGAACTACCATGATGCTCATGGTATAAATAACTATGGTAAGCAAGTATATCAAGGTTTAGTTATTGAGTTTATTTACTCAGGTTATATACTTGATTTTCTATTCAGGGGTTGTTGTAAAGAATACGTTGATATAACCTTTAGAAGATTTAGTATTCATCCTTAAGTAATCTGTTGTGGCTTTATTTTATTCTATTTGACTTGCCCATGGATCAAATTACCCTTACCCAGAAATAGGGTTTTAGCAAAGGTCATATTGAAACTTATCGCACTCAACTTTATGATCTACTTCAATTCCATCAAGTTAAGAGAAGATTCAATCATTTTGACAAGTTTTAATCAAAAGCACGAAAAATATTCCGATTTTCTATGCATGAATGCAATGCACACACCTTGTGAACACCCGGATTTTTAAGTCCAGATGCCTATTATGCCGTAGATCACAATCCCAGGAATACCATTTTTGCGAGACATAACAGAATTGATAGCACCATACATCATCCATTACAAACCATAATAGTCTTACAAATAGTTGATCTCATGATCAAGTCTTAATAAAAATCAAAGCAGCGGAAATAAACGTAGTAGAGGCTCCATCTTCATTGTCATAGGCAATGTTGATGATGGGAGATGAACCCTGTTATCATAGACATCCTGCTGTCCATCCTCCGGATAGTCCTCTTCATAGTATGGCCATGGGAATAGCATGGGACAAAGCCATGAGTACTTTTAAAGTACTCGCAAACTATCACTAATGTAAGTAAGACAATTCTAGTAGGAATCATAAGCTCTAGGCTTGTTTGGAATAAGCTAGTTTTATTTCAGAAGTACTTAGTAGTAAAGCCTATTTTAGTTATCTAGATTACTTAAGTGGGAACCTAGTTTTCATTTCCACAACCTTGTTGTGGTTAAGTCAAAGTCTTATTTCAAGCCACAAGTCATTTTGAAAACATCTGACAACGGAATAGTATGGCCATCCAACTGTCCATGACCACGGACACAGCTATTCGAATAGTTTGACACTCTGCAGAGGTGGTACACTTTCACCACAAAATTCGATTCATCCGTCAGGGATAGCCCTGAATCATCATACTTGGTATGTGGATAATGATCCTAACCTTTGAATTACACACCCTAGTATAGGCACCTCCCCTATGAGCTTGGCCTCCCAGCCATGGCCATCTGCCATCCTGGGAACTGCATAGGTGGACATTCATATTCACGAGGGAGCCTCATCTTAACCTCTTTCCGCGAGGGAACCCATACTAAGACACATAAACTTCCAGTTAAGCCCTACCCAACTCAGGTATTGTGGTTGTACGGTAAAGTTGGAATGGTATCGCATCTGAACTCAACCATCAGATTTTATCAAAGTCAAGGCACATGCCGCATTCAGTATCATCTTCAAATCATTGTGTTTCATAATACATGTCAAAACATTTCAATATAATGACTCATCATCCCAAGGTTTTCATAATCATTTGCTCCAAATGTTCCCATCTAAAGTGATCAATATTAGTTTCGCACTAGCAACTATCAATGAGGGTATCACTATTGAGGGGTGCAAATCAAGTGTAACTATGCAAGCCTAGTTCTATGCTCTTGAGGGCATCTATCTTATTTTTCACTAATCACCAATAATTAACTATTTAAGAAACTATGGTAAATGGATGAAAAGATAAAGCTTGCAAGTAAAACTTGGAATTTAGTATAATCAAGATTGCATCACAATAGCAAGCATAGTGAATCTTGCATAGGTTCTCTTGCATAGTGGATCTTGCATAGTTTAGCTTGCCTTGGTTGGTACGGTTGTCGAAGTGCTCCTCTTCTTCTTCGTAGAATTCTTCCTCCTCGTAGCCTGGGTTGGTACTAGCGTCTATAAATAAATACGAGGTACACAATCACCAAACAATACTTAGCTGCTTCTATTTAGCACACAAAGGTTCACACTAGATGATCTAGCATCATCTCAATCACTACATGAAATATTGATATGGCCTTATTTATCTTATTTTAGAAATGCAATTTCTACTCATTGAAAAATACTTAAGATTTAATATTCTCCAATTATAAAATATGGGATCATGTTGACACATGTCATCACCACATATTACATACTTGGGAATATGATTAAAATGACTAGAAGTGACTATATAGCCACTCTTTTAATACTAGCCCAAAACTACTGCATGTAAAACTAAATATTTTCACTAATTCAGATAGATCATGGCAAATGTGATTTTTGAAAATTGGAATCAACTAAAAATCATTTATGGTTGATTTTAGAAAAATGTTTGAAGTTGGAAAAGTCTCTGCCTTGTCATTTTTGTGGTGGGTGATCTATTATTCCAAAGTGTTTGGATCAAATGGGAGTGTTTACATATTTTCATTACCTTTCTACTAAAATTGGAACCATGCAATTTGGTTTGGTAAATCTCCTTGAATTCAATTTTGAAATCAACTACAGAATAGGGTTTTGAAATAAAAGGAAAAAATATAAATTTGAGTTCGTGGGCATGCGCAGGAATGATATTGGGCCGACACAACTACACAGCGCGCGCGCAGCGGGCTGCACTCGCGCTGGCCCCACATGTCAGCGGCTGTTCTAATGCGAAGCGGTACGCGCTAATCTGGGCCGCACGATTAGAGTGCGATCAACGGCTCAGTGTCATCATCTCTGTCGCACGCCGCGCGGGGGAATCAACCCTACCTCTATGGCGGGGGTCCTCGGGGGCTTCACAGGGCTCTAGCTAGGTACGGAGGTGCGGGCGAACGAACTGGTAGACAATGGCGGTTCGAACGGTGGTCGCGGCTGCTCTTGGGGTGGCTCCTAGCGCTGGCTCCATTCCTCCACTGTGGCAGCGGGCTCTGGTGAAATTCCGGTGCTAAAATCCTCGTCTTGATCCAGGGATGGGTCAGAGGGGTTGCTGGGTGCGAGGTGAGTTGAGTGGGGTGTATTTTGAAGCATAGGGAAAGGTCTATTTATATCCCGGCGAGGGGAGCATCGGGGCATGGCTCGGGCTCATCGCCGACATCGCTGCAGGGTGCTGTTAGCATGGCTGAGGGTGTAGGTCGATGCGGTGCTCCTTGGTGATTGTCATGCACACAGTGGCACGGCGAGGCGCGATCTTGATCGAACGGGGACGTCCATGCTCTTCTCGGGTACCGCGGGTGTTCGTCACGGTGTACGGTGGTCACAGGTTGCGCGTTGTCAAACAGGCGTGTCTGGGAGGTCGCTGGAATCACGGCGAGGGCATTTATGCAAGGGGAGAACAAGGCACAACATGTTTGTGATGGGCGGCTCAGCGCTCTGGCGTGTGCTCGGCATGGCGGACAGAGTAAATGGGCACGGCTGTGTTGGTGTCTCTACCGATTATCATTGTCCAAGGCATACACTGGCAGGTGCGGTGAGGTCAAGGCTATTTCCTAGAGGTCGTGGGCGAGGGCGGCGAGGCTTATGGCATCGTGTCCATGTCTAGCCGGCATGGCATGCTCGGGTACGGGCTGGCACTAGTCATTTGGGTGAGTGAGAGAGGCTCCCCTGCACGGGCTGGTACTGGGGTGATCATGGGCGAGTAGTGGAGGCTTATTGTGGTACATAGATGATCACAAGATTGATCAAAATAGTGTATAGTTGGTAGCTATGTACTGTGCTTACTAGGTGTTCGATCAAATGGCCGCAAGATATAAACATTTAAATTTTCAAATTCTTTTTGGTGAGTTTGTTGATCATAAGCTTGAGAGTCTCTGGTTGCAAGTAGGTCAAGTGGAGGAAGTTTGGATGGTTTTTGAAAAATGGCTATCTTGATGCATACACTAGATTCAATTTTGAAAATTCTCTCAAATGCATTTGAATTTGTTTCTGTAAGTTTTGAAAGTTCACTTGTGTTCATTGTCACTTGGTGTAGCAAGGGTGAAAAAGAAATGTAATTGTTTCTGTTTGAAATCATTTACTAGAGATGCCCAAACTGGGCTAGGTGTTAATATTGACAAAAATGACCATTAGGTCATACGCTTTATATATTGATTTTCTTTTGCTTTGTTTTGGGTTTGATTTGTCCTAGATGATATGGTTTTGATCTCTAAACTAATTCTCACCATTTATAACAAGCAAACATGGCATGACATTCATTCATACATCATTAACAAACACCACTTGCATTTATATAATTTTTTAATAGTAAAAGCTTTTGTTAACCCTAATTTTAGTTGATTGGAAATTGATATTCTCATTATAATATTTTTGAGATGTTACAAACCTTCCCCCTTAAACAGAATCTCGTCCCGAGATTCAATAAAAAATTGGAACTAAAGAGATTTGGAAACTCAGTCCTAATATGATCTTATCGCTCCCAGGTGGCTTCTTGTTTAGTATGGTTGCTCCACTGGATTTTGAGAAACTTGATACTTCTGGTCTGCGTGGTTCTGAAGGCCTCTTCCAAAATACGAATGGGTACTTCACGATAAGTTAAATCCTTGTTGAGATCCATGACTCTGTGATTGATGTTCTTGAAAACTTCAGTCTTCTCCGGAACTTCTAGGCACTTACGAAGTAACGAGATATGAAACACATCATGTACAGCTAACATCTCTTTAGGCAGTTCTAGCTGATAGGATACTTCTCCTCGGCGACTTCAAATTTTGAAGGGTCCAATATATCTAGGTGCAAGCTTCCCTTTGAGTTGAAAACACTACATTCCTTTCAAAAGTGATACTTTGAGATACACAAAGTCTCCGATATTGAAGGTCAGGTCTCGACGTCTTTTGTCAGCATAACTCTTTTGTCTGGATTGAGCAGTCTTGAGGTGTTCATGCATCTTGAGAACCTTCTCTTCGGCTTCTCGTAGGATGTCTGGTCCAAATATCTGACTCTCTTCTCCTTGCGACCAATTCAGGGGGTATGCCAGTTTCTTCCATACACAAACTCAAATGGGTCCATTTGCAAACTGGCCTGATAACTGTTGTTGTATGAGAATTATGCGAAAGTCAGACAATCTTCCCATTTAGATCCATATTCTAATACACATGCTCTCATCATATCTTCTAGTATCTGGTTTACTCTTTCTGTCTGTCCATCGGTCTGTGGGTGATAAGCTGTGCTGAAGTTCAGTTTGGTTCCTAATCCTTCTTGGACTTTCTTCCAAAACCTCGAGGTAAACTAGGTTCCTCGATCTGACACAATTGTTTTGGGGGTTCCGTGTAGAATGACTATTCTAACAATGTACAACTCTGCCAGCTTCGAGCTTTAATAAGTGGTCTTAACGGGTATGAAATGGGCTACCTTGGACAGTCTATCTACTATGACTCAGATAGAATCATTTTCTCTACTAGATGTAGGTAAACCGGTGATGAAATCCGTTCCAACTGAATCCCATTTATATTCTGGAATTTGCAATGGCTACAAAAGTCCTGCGGGTCGCTGGTGTTCTGCTTTGACTCTCTGACATATATCCCACTTGGCGATATAGCTTTCGACTTCTCTCTTCATTTTGTTACACCAAAATTGCTCCTTCAAATCCTGATACATCTTTGTTCCTCCCGTATGAATAGAATAAAGAGTATCATGGGCTTCCTGCAAAATGACTTGCTTCAACTCTGAATCTGCTAGCACACAGATGCGTCCCTTATACCATAGAACGCCTTCTTCATCTTCAGTGAATCCGGGTACCTTCCCTATACCGATATGACGCTTAATTCCGTTGATACTGGCATTTCCTTTTTGAGCTTCCTTTATGTGACTGATCAAAGTGTGTTGATGTTCAATACTGGCTAGGAATCCTTTGCTAACTAGATCCATTCTAAAATTTTCAAACTCCTCATGCAAACTTGGTTGGTCTTCCTTAATCATGGTGTTTAATCTACACGGCAGTCTACTAAGAGCATCCGCTACCACATTGGCCTTGCCGGGGTGGTAGTGAATGTCAAGGTCATAATCCTTGATTAACTCTATCCATCTCCGTCGCCTCATATTCATCTCCTTCTGGGTGAAAATATACTTCAAACTCTTGTGATCCGAATAAATCTCACAGCGGTTACCCATGAGGTAATGACGCCATGTCTTCAAGGCTAAAACTACGGTTGCCAGTTCTAAGTCATGGGTGGGATAGTTCTTCTCATGTTGCTTCAGTTGTCGGGACAAATATGATATTACTTTGCCTTCCTGCATTAGCACACATCCGAGACCAATCTTGGATGCATCACAATATACATCAACAGGCTTCGTGATATCAGGCATGATCATAATTGGGGCTGAAATTAATCTCTTCTTGAGATCTTGAAAACTTGCTTCACATTTGTCCGTCCATTCAAACTTCTTGTCTTTCTTCAACAGTTGGGTCATCGGCCTTGCGATGCTTGAAAATCCTTCAACGAACTTGCGGTAATATCCAGCTAATCCAAGAAATGCATAGACTTCGATTTGAGTGGTTGGGGCTTTCCATTCTTCATCATCCTTAATCTTGGTGGGATCGACAACTCCTCCTGCTGACAAGATATATCCTAGGAATCCTACCTCCTTTAACCAGAACTCACATTTGCTAAACTTGGCATACAACTGATGCTCTCTAAGGGTTTCAAGGATGGTTCTTAGGTGCTGCTCATGGTACTCTTCCGACTTGGAATAGATAAGAATATCGTCGATAAAAACCATGAAAAACTTATCCAAGAAGTTCATAAAAATCTTATTCATGAGATTTATGAAATAAGCGGGGGCATTTGTCAATCCAAATGACATGACATTGTACTCATACAATCCATATCTGGTAGTGAAAGCAGTCTTTGGGATATCTGTTGCGTGGATCTTTAGTTGATGATAACCAGTTCTAAGATCAATCTTAGAAAACACTGATGGCCCAAAGTATATCGAGCTCGTTGGGGAACCCCAAGAGGAAGGTATGATGATCACAGCAGCAAGTTTTCCCTAAGTTATGAAACCAAGGTTATCGAACTAGTAGGAGCAAGGAAACACCTCCAAGGTGTTGTTTCCAACTTGGAATCCTGAACAACACAACCACAAAACTTTCCCCCAACTTACTGTGAGGTTGTCAATCTCACTGGTTTTGCTGAAAACAAAGGATTAAATGTATTGTGTGGAAGATAGTAATAGCTTGCAGAAAGGAAACAGAAAACAGTAAATAGATTGTAGATTGATAGTAAAAGAAAGGACCGGGGTCCATAGTTCACTAGTGGTGATTCTCCTTAAGATAGATGACATGTTGGGTGAACAAATTACTGCGGGGCAATTGATAGACACCGAGAAAGCATACATGCATATACTAATCATCTTGACTTCTATGAGATTTGATTGGGAATTACAACATTATACCTAGACCGTAATCCAACTGCATCTATGACTAATAATCCACCTTCAGGTTATCATCCGAACCCCCTCCAGTATTAAGTTGCAAGCAATAGATAATTGCATTAAGCATTGTGTGTAAAGTAAACAATACGATTGTTCTATGAACAAAGGATTGCTGTTTTCTCCCTAGTATCAACAACACATCTAGTACCTTAGCGATTTCTGTCACTTCCCCAGATTACTAGGGGCATGAACCCACTATCGAGCATAAATACTACCTCTTGGAGTTGCTAGTATCTACTCGGCCAAGATAGCTACTAACAACGGAGAGCATGGAAGATCACAAATAACAAAGACATGATAGAATCAATAATCAATCTGAAATAGCATCTCGATATCCATCGGATCCCCGCAAACACAACATGTAAGATTACAAATAGATGATCTTGATCATGAACGGAGATCACAAGATCTAAACATGGTAGCACAAAGGAGAAGAACCAACCATCTAGCTACTACATGGACCCGTAGTCAAGGGATGAACTACTCACGCATCACACCGGAGGCAGTCATGGTGATGAAGAAGGCCTCCATGGTGAATTCTCTCCTCTGGTAGGGTGCCGAGAAGAGCTTCCGATCCCTCCCGATCTAGGGATAGAGATGACGGCGGATATAGACTCTTTTGTGGAATTTTTATCGGGTCCTTAGGGTCTCTGTATCGGAGGCAATATATAGGCGAAGGGGAGGCCGAGGGGGTGCCCTAGGTGGCCACACCACACCCTGGCGCGGGCTAGTCCTGGCCGCACGGCCAGGTGGTGTAGCCGACCTCTAGCCCCTCTCCGTCTCGTCTTCTGGCTCCGTGTCCCCTCGGTGAAATATTGACTTTGGCTTTTGTCCCGTCCAATTCCGAGGATATTCATTTTCTGACTTTCCTAGAACCAAAAACAGTAGAAAACATGCAGCTAGCACTGTGGCATCTTGTTAATAGGTTAGTCCAAGAAAGTGTATAAAAATACTCCAAACTGTGGACAAAACATAAGAAAGTAGATATAAAACAAGCATGGAACATCAAAAATTATAGATACGTTAGCAACGTATCAACATCCCCAAGCTTAACTCCTGCTCGTCCTCGAGTAGGTAAGTGATAAAAAGAAAAAATAATTTTTGAGGTGACATGCACCATCATAAATTAGATCAAAGTATTTATAAAACATTGATAGCTGGGATCATAGTACTTTAACATAGCATGAAAGATATAGTTCTAACAATAAGACATAGCAACTATGTTGTAACATGAAAAGGGACAAATAAAAGATTAATGAATAACAATGCTTTACAAGACGTTTGTTTGTTTCACATAAAGAAAAAATAACATAGTGGCATCTAGCTTGTCCCTCATGGTGTAGAAAAACATAAATGCATAGGACACCTTTAAAGTTCATAAGGGTGACTAGATACAAATAGTTTAAGAACAAGCAATATCAAAGTTATCCATCAATCAACAAGTCATGGGACAATGCACATTAAACTAAGAATGGCCACTATGCTCTCTCAATAGGTGCATAAAGATAGAATATGAAGACTCAACATAAAAGTAAAAGAAGGGCCTTCATAGAAGGAAGCATGGATTCAAGTCTCATAAAGAGCTTCCAAAAATTATGGTACTTATTAGCTTTCAGCTCTCATTGACCCTATCCTAAGCATCTTGAAGTGATTAAAGTTAAAGTGAACAAACTATGGAGTATATGCTTGACAAAGTATAAGTTGGCAATCTCATGTCCCTTGAATACGAGGGCCGCTCCTCATACTACTCAAGTTTAGTTACCGGTAAGTTCTTATCATAGTAAGTACATGTGTATCATACAAAACCGCCAATGGGGTACCCCTTGCCCGATGATATGGAAGAATCCCCATATCAAAATGAGAAGGCAAGCAGACAATAAGCATCTCAGCAGTCTTCTTATTTACCATGGGAAAATGGTGCTTTTTTCTCTCTTTCCTCTTTTCTCTTTCCTTTTCTCTTTTTCTCTTTTTCTCAATCTCTATCTCTTTTTTATAAGAAGAATGCTTCATAGATTGCTCATTATGGTTACGATGTAGGTTTCCACCATGATTAGGCATGGATTAGACCAGCTGCCCAGGCATTTATCTAACACACATACATGATACATTGCAAATGTATCTATAATTTTTGATGTTCCATGCTTGGTTTTATCTACTTTCCTATGTTTTGTCCACACTTTGGAGTACTTTTCATATGATTTCTTGGACTAACCTAGTAACAAGAGCCATAGTGCCAGCTGCCTATTTTCTGCTGTTTTTGGTTCTAGGAAAGTAAGAAAATGAATATTCTCGGAATTGGACGGGACAAAAGCCAAAGTCATAATTTTACCGAGGGACACCTGGAGCCAGAATACGAGACAGAGAGGCGCTGCGGCCCAGCCACACCACCTGGCCACGCGGCCAGGCCTGGCCCACACCAGGGGTGGTCTAGCCGCCCCAGGCACCCCCTCGACCTCTCCTTCCGCCTATATATTGCCTCTGATACGGAAACCCTAAGTACCCGATCAAAAATCAACGAAAGAGTCTGCAGCCGCTGTCAGCTCCATCCCTAGATCGGGAGGGATCTGAAGCTCTTCCCGGCACCCTGCTGGAGAGGGGAATTCAACCTGGAGGCCTTCTTCATCAACATGCAAGCCTCCGGTGTGATGCGTGAGTAGTTCACACTAGACTACGGGTCCATGTAGTAGCTAGATGGCTAGTTCTCCTCCTTTGTGCTTTCATGTTTAGATCTTGTGAGCTCCGTTCATGATCAAGATTATCTATTTTCTAATTCTGCATGTTGTTTCTGCGGGGATCCAATGGATATTGAGATGCTATTTCAGATTGATTATTGATTCTATCATGTCTTTGTTATTTGTGATCTTGCATGCTTTCCGTTGTTAGTAGCTATCTTGGCCAAGTAGATGCTAGCAACTCCAAGGGTTAGTATTTATGCTCGATAGTGGGTTCATGCCTCTGGTTATCTGGGGAAGTGACAGAAATCTCTAAGGTACTAGATGTGCTGTTGCTACTAGGGAGAAAACAACAATCCTTTGTTCATAGAACAATCATATTTTTTACTTTACACACAATTCATAATGCAAATATCCGTTGCTTGCAACCTAATACTGGAGGGGGTTCGGATGATAACCTGAAGGTGGATTATTATTCATAGATGCAGTTGGATGGCGGTCTATGTATAATGTTGTAATGCCCAATCGAATCTCAAAGGAGTCAAGATGATTAGTATATGCTTGTATGCGTTCTCGATGTTTGTCAATTGCCCCGCTATAATTTGTTCACCCAGCATGTTATCTATCTTAAGGAGAGCCACCTCTAGTGAACTATGGACCCCGGTCCTTTCTTTTACTTTCAATCTACAAATCAACTGTTTACTGCTTTGTGTTTACTTTCTGCAAACTATTACTTTCTTCCACTCGATACGTTTAATCCTTTGTTTTCAGCAAAACCGGTGAGATTGACAACCTCATCGCAAGTTGGGGACAGAGTTCTGTGGTTGTGTTGTGCAGGTCTTCATGTTGTTGTTGGCACCGGTAGTGCACCCTGCCAACGTTCAGCTAGCAACACCTTTGGGGTGTTTCCTTGCTCCTACTGGTTCGATTAAACCTTGGTTTCATACTGAGGGAAAACTTGCTGCTGTGCTCATCATACCTTCCTCTTGGGGTTCCCCAACGAGCTCAATATATTTTGGGCCATCAAGCTACTTTTCTGGCGCCGTTGCCGGGGAGTCAAAGGACATCTTCACAAGGGGAGTTCCTCATAACCGATCTCTTTAAATTTGTTATTTTTTTCTTAGTTTATTTTTGTCTTTATCAAAAACACACAAAAAATTAGTTTTACTAGTTTGCTTTCTTTATCAAAAACACAAAAATAAAATAAAATTAGTTCCTATCTTAAGTTGCCATTATATCTAGAATTGCTCCAATCACTATGTCACATGAGGAAATGATTTTCACTTTTAAACAAGGAATTGAAGAGAGTTTCAAAGAAGCTTGGTCTAGAATCTCTGATCTACATGAAAAAACTGAGCCTAAACTGACTCAAAGCTTGTTCCTTAGCATTTTTTACCTTGGCATTGCTCTTTGCTATAGATATGCTTTATATGCTGTTGTGGGAGGCTCCAGTGCAATGAGGATGATGTTGTAATGCCATAAAGAAGTTGGTCTTTACTTACAACTTACCTAGCAAAACTGATTCTTCTTTCATAAACATATTTGCTAGATTGAATACTCTTGAGACCAACACTGCTAGTTTGAAAGATTGCTATAATATGCTTAGAGAGCATCATAACTATGTTCCAATAAACTCTGAACCCTCCGAATGGCTTCCCACAGTAAAGATTTCTATAAACAATGAAACTTTTCATGCTCGTTGTGATATCATGTCTGAATTTTGTCTTATGCCCAAAGACATTTATGAATCTTTGAATCTTTGGGGCTTTCTGAAGGAGGAGAAGAAATTTTTCTTGCTAATAATGCCACAATATTACCCATTGGAATATCTGAAGGAGTGTTTACAAATATCCTAGGGAAAATGGTTTCTACTGATTATCTTGTTATTGAATGTGTAGGAAAAGGACAAATCACACTTGGAAGATCCCTATTAAAACTCCTTGGAGCAATAATAGATATGGAAAAGGGCACCATGCGCTTTGTTTCTCAACCAAGCATTCACAAGTTCCCCAAGGTTAAGAATAAAAGTAAGAGAGGTAAGGGCAAGAAATTTGGTTTTAATGCTTCTTCATTTGAGAACACTTGATTCTTTCTTGCTTCTTATGCCTAACTTAAAGGCGTTAAAAAAATTACTTATTGGGAGATAACCCAAAAGTTTTATGTGAGTCTTGGAAGTTATTACCTCATTAATAACTGCTCCTTATCCTTTCTATTTGCTTTTTGTGCCAAGAGTAACCTCTAATGAGAGAGAAGTAATGATTGGGAAAGTTGCTGTCTCGAAACAGATTTCTATGCTTCACCGTAAAAATTCATGTAAAATATCTGTACGTCCTTTTGAGGCTTTCATTTTTGTGCTTCTGCCCCAGGTTATTATCTAACTTTCGTTAGTTCAACACTTTTTTATTGGAGCAATAGAAGGTATTCAAAAAAATTCGTCTTTACCTGCTGGTCTATTTTGACAGATTTCTGCCATTTTCTGCATTTGCTTCTTATTGGTTTCTTTTTGAGTTCTTTTGGGGAATTGAGATTTTTGAGGGAAGTGCTATAGTAGCTAGTGTTTTAATGTAAGTTTCATTGATGTTAGAACTGATACTAAATACCTATTATCTTGAGTGCACTAATGTTGCTAATAAAGATTGTGTGAAGTTTTGTATAAAGTAAAAATTTCAGGTGTATGGAAGGAATGAGTAATGAGATGAAGAATTGACTAAACCTCAAGCTTGGGGATACCATGCATGTCACCCCAATAAATATCCAAGAAGTACAAGCGTCAAAGCTTGGGGATGCCCAAGGCATCCCCTTCTTCATCAATAAAAATCCTAGGTTTCTTCCAAACGCTTCATTTTTATTGTTTCATGCATAGTTGTGTTGTTCTTGGAGCGTCTTCTTTTTCGTTTTTGTTTTGGTTTTTCATTTTCTTTGTTTGCTTAGTTTTCTGAATAAATTGGTTGGACCCCCTCTTTCACAAATTGGTTTTCAAATAGTTTGGTTTGGATTGGAAAAGAGTAGGAAAGTGCATACTTAAGTGTTAAAGAGAGCTTGTTTTTGACTGTGGCCTATGCTTTTTCATGTCATGCTCGATATTGTTTTGGCTTTATGCTTAGTATTCTTTGCTGTATCATGACTTGTTATAAATATTTGAGATTGCTTAATGTGCCTTGGAATAATCATGCGTTGTTTTAGCATATTGAATCATATTATTGTGTTATTCTCCTTTGATGCTTTATTTGGGTTGACTTGGCGCATGCTCACACCATGTTATGACTATCCCAAGTCACCATAAGCCTTTATGATCCTTTAGTTTTCAACTTTTAGTATCACTTTATGCTTTGATCAATGATGTTTTGTCGCTTTGCATAATTTTGGCCATTATTGCTCTCTTAGTTTGTCGCTCCCAGTCTTTTGCTAGCCTCCACAACCAAGGATGAGTTCCACTCATGCATCCAACTCCAAAAACCAAGTTATTCCAAAGAGTACACCATACCTACCTACTAGCATATGCTATTCCAAGTATATTCATGTTTTTGTCTACCTTCCAAATTAAACTTGTTATGAGAAAACTAGTGATTAAAGCTCTCACGAACTTGATGGCACACTTTACTTTTCTTGCCCTTAATAAACTTGAACCATTGTGTCGTCTATGTTGTATATGCTTGCACTTATTTGTTGGGGATTAGCAGAACCATGATGTCATGGGGAATGCTTTCAACATTGCACTTGTACTTTGTACCTAGTTGATATCATGCTCTTTTGTCTATGGATGTCGTTAGTGTGAAATGAAAGGGGAGCTTGTAAGTCCCTGGAGTTATGTATATGTGTTAGAGAAACGCCTGGGCCGCTGGTCTAATCCATGCCGACATGGTGGAAACCTGCAGCGTAACCATAATGAGTTGTCTATGAAGCATTCTTCTTATAAAAAAAGAGTTAGATATTGAGAAAAAGAGAAAAAAAGAGATATATGAAAAGAGGAAAGAGAGAAAAAGCACCATATTCCCATGGTAAATAAGAAGATTGCTGAGATCCTCGTTGTCTGCTTGCCTTGTCATTTTGATATGGGGATTCTTCCGTATCATCGGGCAAGGGGTATCCCGTTGGCGGTTCTCTATGATACACATGTACTTACAATGACAAGAACTTACCGGTGACTAAAATTGAGTAGCATGAGGAGCGGCCCTCGTATTCAAGGGACATGATATTTCCAACTTATACTTCGTCAAGCATATACACCATAGTTTGTTCACTTTAACCTTAATCACTTCAAGATGCTTATGATATGGGCAATGAGAGCCGAAATCTATTAAGTACCATAATTTTTGGAAGCTCTTTATGAAACTTGAATCCCTACTTCCTTCTATGAAGGCCTTTTTTCCACCATTATATTGAGTCTCCGCCTTCTATCTTTACGCACCTACTTTGAGAGCATAGTGGCTATTCTTAGTTCTATGTGATTGTCCCAAGACTTGTTGATTGATGCATACCTTGATATTGCTTGTTTTAAACTATTTGTATCTAATCACTCTTATAAACTTTGAAGGTGTCCTATGCATTTATGTTTGCTACTCTATGAGGGACAAGCTGAATACTACTATGCTATGTTTTCTTTATGTGAAACAAACAAACGTCTTGCAAAGCATTGTTATTCATGAATCTTTTGTTTGTGCCTTTTCATGTTACAACATAGTTTCTTTGTCTTATTGCTAGAACTTTATCTTCTATGTTATTATTGAAGTACTATGATCCCAGCTTTGAATGTTTTACAAATACTTTGATCAAGTTTATGATGGTGCATGTCACCTCAAAATTTATTCTTTCTTTTTATCACTTACCTACTCGAGGACGAGCAGGAGTAAAGCTTGGGGATGTTGATACATTGCAAATGTATCTATAATTTTTGATGTTCCATGCTTGGTTTTATCTACTTTCTTGTGTTTTGTCCACACTTTGGAGTACTTTTTATACGATTTCTTGGACTAACCTATTAACAAGAGCCACAGTGCCAGCTGCCTGTTTTCTGCTATTTTTGGTTCCAGGAAAGTCAGAAAATGAATATTCTCGGAATTGGACGGGACAAAAGCCAAAGTCATTATTTTATCGAGAGACACCTAGAGCCAGAATACGAGACAGAGAGGGGCTGGGGCCCAGCCACACCACCTGGCCACGCGGCCAGGCCTAGCCCACGCTAGGGGGTGGTCTGGCTTCCCCAGGCACCCCCTTAACCTCTCATTCCACCTATATGTTGCCTCTGATACGGAAACCCTAAGTACCCGATCAAAAATCCATGAAAGAGTATGTAGCTGCCGTCATCTCCATCCCTAGATTGGGAGGGATCTGAAGCTCTTCCCGGCACCCTGCCAGAGAGGGGAATTCACCCTAGAGGCCTTCTTCATCACCATGCAAGCCTCCGGTGTGATGCGTGAGTAGTTCATCTCTAGACTACGGGTCCATGTAGTAGCTAGATGGCTGGTTCTCCTCCTTTGTGATTTCATGTTTAGATCTTGTGAGCTTCGTTCATGATCAAGATTATCTATCTGTAATTCTACATGTTGTGTTTGCGGGGATCCGATGGATATTGAGATACTATTTCAGATTGATTATTGATTCTATCATGTCTTTGTTATTTGTGATCTTGCATGCTTTCTTTTGTTAGTAGTTATTTTGGCCAGGTAGATGCTAGCAACTCCAAGAGTTAGTATTTATGCTCGATAGTGGGTTTATGCCTCTGGTAATCTAGGGAAGTGACATAAATCTCTAAGGTACTAGATGTGCTGTTGCTACTAGGGAGAAAACAACAATCCTTTGTTCATAGAACAATCGTATTGCTTACTTTACACGCAATTCATAATGCAATTATCCGTTGCTTGCAACTTAATACTGGAGAGGGTTCGGATGGTAACCTCCAGGTGGATTATTAGTCATAGATGCAGTTGGATGGCGGTCTATGTATAATGTTGTAACGCCCAATCGAATCTCAAAGGAGTCTAGATGATTAGTATATGCTTGTATGCTTTCTCGATGTTCGGCAATTGCCCAGCTGTAATTTGTTCACCCAGCATGTTATCTATCTGAAGGAGAGCCACCTCTAGTGAACTATGGACCCGGTCCTTTATTTTACTTTCAATCTACAAATCAACTGTTTACTGCTTTGTGTTTACTTTCTGCAAACTATTACTTTCTTCCACTCGATACGTTTAATCCTTTGTTTCAGCAAAACCGTTGAGATTGACAACCTCATCGCAAGTTGGGGACAGAGTTCTGTGGTTGTGTTGTGCATGTCTTCACCAGTAGTGCGCCCTGCCAACGTTCAACTAGCAACATCTTTGGGGTGTTTCCTTGCTCCTACTGGTTCGATTAAACCTTGGTTTCATACTGCGGGAAAACTTGCTGCTGTGCTCATCATACCTTCCTCTCGGGGTTCCCCAACGAGCTCGATATATTTTGGGCCATCAATACATAACTGCATGGACTTACAAGCTCCCCTTTCATTTCACACTGACGACATCCATAGACAAAAGAGCATGATATCAACTGGGTACAATGTACAAGTGCAATGTTGAAAGCGTTCCCATGATAGCATGGTTATGCTAATCCCCAACGTATAAGTGTAAGCATATACAACATAGATGACACAATGGTTCAAGTTTATTAGGGGCAAGAAAAGTAAAGTGTGCCATCAAGTTCGTGAGAGCTTTAATCACTAATTTTCACACAACAAGTTTAATTCGGAAGGTAGATACAAACATGAATATACTTGGAATAGCAAATGCTGATAGGTAGGTATGGTGGACTCTTTGGAATAACTTGGTTTTATTTGGAGTTGGATGCATGAGTGGAACTCATACTTGGTATGGAGGCTAGCAAAAGACTGGGAGCGACCAACTAAGAGAGCAATAATGGCCATAATCATGCAAAGCGACAAAACATCATTAATTAAAACATAAAGTGATATTACAAGTCGTAACTAAAGGATCATAAAGGCTGTGGTGACTTGGGATAATCTTAACATGGTGTGAGCATGCGCCAGGACAACCCAAATAAAGCATCAAAGGAGAATACCACAATACTATGCTTTAATATGCTAAAACAACGCATGATTCTTTCAAGGGACATTAAGCAATCTCAATTGTTTATAACATGTCATGCTATAGCACAAATCACTAAGCATAAATCCAAAACAATATCAAGCATGACATGACAAATCATAAGCCACAGTAAAAAACAAGCTCTTTTTACCACTTAAGCATGAAGTTTTCCTACTCTTTTCCAGTCCAAACCAATCTTATTAGAAAAATAATGCATGAATGAGGGGGTCCAACCAATTTATTCAAGAAAACTAAGCAAACCAAAAAAACGAAAATGAAAACAAATACGCTCCAAGAACAACACAACTGTGCATGAAACAATAAAAATGAAGTGTTTGGAAGAAACCTGAGATTTTTATTAATGAAGAAGGGGATGCCTTGGGCATCCCCAAGCTTTGACGCTTGTACCTCTTGGATATTTCTTGGGCTGACACGGGGTGGCATCCCCAAGCTTGAGCTTTACTCCATTCTTCATCTCATTACATCATTCTTTCCTTACACCTGAAATTTTTCCTTCATACAAAACTTCACACAATCTTCATTAGCAACATTAGTGTACTCAAGATAATAAGTCTTTGGGTTCAGTTCAAACACAAGTAAGACTTCCATTAAAACACACGCTACTGTAGCACTTCCCTCAAAAAGCTCAATTCCCCAAAAAGAACCCAAAAAAGGAATCAACAAGAAGCAAATGCAAATAATGGCAGAAATCTATCAAAATAGACCAGCAGGTGAAAACCAATTTTTTCGAAGACCTTCTGTTGCTCAAATCGAAAAGTGTTGATCTAACAAAAGTTGGATAACCACCTGGGACAGAAGCAGAAAAATTACAGCTCAAGCAGATGTACAGAGATTTTACACGCATTTTTACAGCAAAGCAGAAAAATCTGTTTCGGGACAGCAACTTTCCCAAGCATTACTTCTCTCTCATTAGAGGTTACTCTTGGCACAAAAAGCAAATAAAAAGGATAAGGAGAGGTTATTACTGAAGCAATAACTTCCAAGACTCAACTAAAACTTTTGGGTCATCTCCCAATAAGTACTTTTCTTTAACACCTTTAAGTTAGGCATAAGAAGCAAGAAAAGAATCAAGTATTCTCAAATGAAGAAGCATTAAGAGAAAATTTTGTTTTAATAGGAGAGGCAAAAGGAATTTTCTCTCTATTCTTAAATAAGTGTTCTATACCTTTCTTGAGTGGGAGTTGTTATTTAATGGTGCCTTCTTTCATATCAATAATGGCACTAACAGTTCTAAGAAAAGGTCTTCCCAAAGTAATAGGACAAGAAGCATTACATTCAACATCCAAAACATAGAAATCAACAGGGACATATGCATTGTTAACCATAATAAGAACATCATTAATACTCCCCATGAGTTTCTTTTTAGCATTATCATCAAGTTGGACATTTAAATAACAATGTTCCGATGGTGGCAAATCAAGCATTTCATAAATCTTTCTGGGCATAATAGAAACACTACTATCAAGATCACATAAAGCTTCGAGATCAAAATCATTTACTTCCATATTAATGATGGGTTCCCAACAATCTTCTAGTTTCATAGGAATAGAAGCTTTATGTTTCATCTTTTCTTCTTTAATTTTTATGAGAGCATCAGTAATGTGTTTTGTAAAGGCCATATTCATATCACTAGCATTAGGCCTTTTAGCAAGCTTTTGTAGGAACATAATTACTTCAGAGAAATTGCAACCATCAAGATCAAAATTATAATTATCATCTAAAGTAATTGAGCTATTGTTTCCCCTATTCTGAAGAATTTCAGCCTTTTTATTAGAAAAGGTTCCATGGGGTTTACTAGCTTCAACATTAGTGGTAGTGATAGTAGAAATACTAATATTTCTAGAAATTTCATCTTCTTCCCACTTAGCATGCAATTCAGCTAATAGTCTAACATTTTCATCAATTCTAACTTGTATGTCATTAGTAGCAGCAAAGGGATTTTCAATAGTTTCAGGTTTAGCAGCCATTTTATTAATCAGAGAGCATTGTGCTTCAGACAAAGATGATATATTTCTTTCAGCATTAGAAAGTTTTAATTCCAAACTAGGAATTTTCCTATTTAAACTCTCAAGTTGATGGCTAATATTTTTCAAGATAGTAGATTGCTCCTCCATGGGTTTAGTAAATAATTTATTCTGCTCATTTTGCATTTGCATGAAATTTTTAGTGGCTCTTTCAACTTCTAAAATGCTTCCTCCACTAGGTATTCCAGGTTTGCCATGATAACCATAAGTATTATTAGTAGGGTAAGGCCTATAATTGATATTACCATAAGCATTGTTACCAAAATTATTATTTCTTATAAAGTTCACATCAATTTGCTCTTCTTGAGCAACCAAAGAAGCTAAGGGAACATGATTTGGATCAATATGAGCTTTCCCATTTACAAGCATATACATAATAACATCAATTTTATCACTCAAGGAAGAGGTCTCTTCAACATAATTTACCTTCTTACCATGTGGAGCTCTCTCGGTGTTCCATTCAGAATAGTGCACCATCATATTATCAAGAAGCTTTGTTGCAGCACCCAAAGTAATGGTCATAAAGGTACCTCCAGCAGTAGAATCCAATAGATTTCTTGAAGAATAATTCAATCTTGCATAAAAGGTTTGGATAATCATCCAAGCAGTCAGTCCATGAGTGGGACAATTCTTTACCAAAGATTTCATTCTTTCCCAAGCTTGAGCAACATGTTCATTATCAGATTGTTTAAAGTTCATTATTTCACTTCTTGTAGATATAATCTTAGCATGAGGATAGTATTTTCCAATGAAAGTATCTTTGCATTTAGTTCAAGAATCAATACTATTTCTAGTTAGGGATTGCAACCATTCATTAGCTTTTCCTCTCAAAGAGAAAGGAAACAATTTAAGCTTAATAATATCTCCATCTATATCCCTATGTTTTTGCATCTCACGAAGTTAAATAGAGTTATTTAGATGAGCAGGAGCATCTTCAGTACCAATTCCAGAAAATTGTTCTCTCATAACAAGATTGAGTAAAGCAGGTTTAATTTCAACGAAAGTAGCGTCAGGAATAGGTGGAGCAATTGGTGTGCACATGAAATCATTGTTGTTGGTGCTAGTGAAGTCACACAACTTAGTACATTCAAGAGTAGTCATTTTTTGTGTTTTTAATAAAGAAAGCAAACTAGTACAACTATTTTTTTGTGTGTTTTTGATAAAAAACAAGCAAACAAAGAAAAAATAAACTAAGCAAAAAAAAACAAAGTAAAGAGATTGGTTATGAGGGATTCCCCTTGTGAAGATGTCCTTGACTCCTCGGCAACGGTGCCTGAAAAATAGCTTGATGGCGCAAAATATATCGGGCTTGTTGGGAAACCCCAAGAGGAAGGTATGATGAGCACAACAGCAAGTTTCCCTCAGTTATGAAACCAAGGTTATCGAACCAGTAGGAGCAAGGAAACACCTCCAAGGTGTTTATTCCAACTTGGAATCGTGCACAACACAACCTTATAATTTTGCGACCAACTTACAGTGAGGTTGTCAATCTCACCGATTTTGCTGAAAACAAAGGATTACACGTATTGTGTGGAAGATAGTAATAGCTTGCAGAAAGTAAACAGAAAACAGTAAATAGATTGTAGATTGATAGTAAAAGAAAGGACCGGGGTCCATAATTCACTAGTGGTGATTCTCCTTAAGATAGATGACTTATTGGGTGACCAAATTATAGCGGGGAAATTGATAGACACGGAGAAAGCATACATGCATATACTAATCATCTTGACTTCTCTGAGATTTGATTGGGCATTACAACATTATACATAGACCGTAATCCAACTGCATCTATGACTAAAAATCCACCTTGAGGTTATCATCCGAACCCCTCCAGTATTAAGTTGCAAGCAACATATAATTGCATTAAGCATTGTGTGTACAGTAAACAATACGATTGTTCTATGAACAAAGGATTGCTGTTTTCTCCATGGTAGCAATAGCACATCTAGTACCTTAGAGATTTTTGTCACTTCCCCAGATTACTAGAGGCATGAACCCACTATCGAGCATAAATACTCCCTCTTGGAGTTGCTTGCATCTACTCGGCAAGATATCTACTGAAAACAGAGAGCAAGCAAGATCACAAATAACAAAGACATGATAGAATCAATAATCAATCTGAAATAGCATCTCAATATCCATCGGATCCCCACAAACACAACATGTAAGATTACAAATAGATGATCTTGATCATCAACAGAGCTCACAAGATCTAAACATGGTAGCACAAAGGAGAAGAACCAACAATATAGCTACTACATGGACCCATAGTCCAGGGATGAACTACTCACGCATCACAACAGAGGCAGTCATGGTGATGAAGAAGGCCTCCGGGGTGAATTCTCCCCTCTAGCGGGGTGCCGGGAAGAGCTTCAAATCCCAGGTGATATATAGGACGGTAGCTACAGACTCTTTCGTGGATTTTTATCGGGTCTTTAGGGTTTCTGTATCGGAGGTGATATATAGGAAAAAGGGGAGGTCGAGGTGGTGCCCTAGGTGACCACACCACCCCCTAGCACGGGCCAGGCCTGGCCACACGGCCATGGGGTCTGGGCGGCCTCTGGCCCCTCTCCGTCTCGTCGTCTGGCTCCGTGTCGTCCTCGGTGAAATATTGACTTTGGCTTTTGTCCCGTCCAATTCCGAGAATATTCATTTTCTGACTTTCCTGGAACCAAAAACAGCAGAAAACAGGCAGCTGGCACTGTGGCATCTTGTTAATAGGTTAGTCCAAGAAAGTGTATAAAAATACTCCAAAGTGTGGACAAAGCATAAGAAAGTAGATATAAAACAAGCATGGAACATCAAAAATTATAGATACGTTAGCAATGTATCTAACACTCTGGCACCAGTCAGCTGATCAAACAGATCTTCTATCTTCGGCACTGGGTACTTGTTCTTGATGGTGACGTCATTGAGCTTCCAGTAATCCATACACAAACGGTTGGCGCCATCTTTCTTATCCACAAACAAAACATGTGATCTCCGTGGCGATGCACTAGGTTGTACTAGACCTTTGCTCAACATGTCATCAAGTTGCTTCTTCAGCTCTACTAATTTGGCGGGGTTCATACTATAGGGTCTCTGAGCTATGGGTCCGGTTCCAGGAACTAATTCAATGATAAACTCGATATGCCGATCTGGGGGCACATTGGGTAATTCATTTGGGAACACATCGGGGTATTCATAGACTACTCTGACTTGGTCTAGGGTTGATTGGACTAAACTCTTGTTGCGTTTGAATTGATGGGGGAAGCGTCTTAGACACATGCTCTACTGATACTTCGGTGCTACTGTTCATGGTTATGGCTTTCTTGGCACAGTCTATTAATCCTTGATGTTTCGACATCCAATCCATTACTAGTACTACTTCCAAACCTTTTGTTCCAAGTACTATTAAATTGGCATAAAAATCTATTCCATGTATTCTGATAGGCAAGGCCTTGCAAATTTTTCTAGCTTTGGTGGTTGACCCAGGTATTAGAACTATCATAACATGCTTCAAATTTGTTGGTTGAATCTTACTAGTGCATGCAAATTCTTCTGTAACAAACGAGTGCGATGCTGCAGAATCAAACAACACTCTTGCAAGTACCGAGTTAACACAAAACATACCCAGCATGACATTTGGTGCTTCTTAGGCTTCTTCCGCATTCATATGGAACATACAGCCGGTATGGTTGTGCGGGTTGCTAGGGGCAAACCTCTTTCTAGGCTGGACACGGCGCTGCTGCTGGGCAGGTACAGTGACATTGGTGGCTACAACAAGTTTCTTGGAGCACTCATTGGAGTAGTGATCCATAACTCCACATTCAAAGCAGGTTATCATTGACTTGTCCTTCCTAGCAATAGGCACAACATTGCTTCTAGTCCTTGGGGCAGTATTATTGTTGTTGTTGTTGTTGTTGTTATTGTTGTTGTGGTTGGTGGACCTTGGCGGTGCAGGGTTTATGGGGGTTACCTATGTTGTTGTTGTTGTGACCTCCGGGCCCTCGGGTTTCCTCCGCCATGATTGGGAAAGTTCGGACGGGACATTGGTGGCCCGTTGTTTCTTGGTGCAAATCCTCCAGACGAGCTGGGGCGGTACTTCGGGGTATGGTGGGGTCCTGGCTGGTGCATCATACGATGCTTACGGTTCTCACTGGCTTGATTGATTTTTCCTTCCATCTGGATAGCAGAATACACTAAAGTTTCTAGGTCGTCAAAAGGAATGTTGACTAACACTGTATGCATCTCATCATGAAGGCCATTCAGGAATATTTCCTTCTTCTTTGCCTTGGTGTCGATCTCATCGGGGGCATATCTAGCCAGAGACAGAAATCTGTCACAGTATTCTACCACAATCATCCTTCCTTGCTTCAACTCCTTGAATTCATCCCTCATCCTCTTAATCAAACCTGGGGGCACATGAGTCCTGCTGAACTTGATCTTGAATTCCTCCCAAGTTATCATTTGTCCTCCGTTCATTGTACGAGTGCTATTCCGCCAGGATCTTGCATAACCTGCCAGATAGTGGGTGGCAAATAATATTTTCTCCGCAGCATCTACTCCTGCAACTTCCAAGTTGTTCTCCATTGACTGCAGCCAGTCATCAGCATCTAAGGGCTCTTCAGATTTGCTAAACATAGGAGGATTAGTTTTTTGAAAGTTCTTGAGCATAGATCCATGGTGATCCTGGTTTCCATGGCCTTGGTTATTGTGTGCCATTTGGGCGATCTCCTGAAGAGTGGCTAGATTAGCTTGACGCTCAGCTCTACCAGCTTCTTGATCTGAAACTAGCATCTGTAGAATCTGAAGCATCAGATCCTGGGATGACCTGCTTCCACCAGGGTTGCCGCGAGTCATGTGAAGATTGAGATAGATCGTAAGACAAGAGCGAAATTTCTATGGCTTATGGGTATGGTTCAAAAGCTTTAAACTCGAGTATGGCTAAGGTTTGAAAACCGCAACTCTTTTTCATTGATTCCAAGCAACACAGTACAAAAAACACATCACAACTACTAAGTAGATGGTTTTAATAACCATTATATCAATCTACGGTACATTGGGACCGGATACAAACTCACAGCTACGAAATTGATCTAGTGTTACTACTCATCATTGGAACCGGTGGGTTCTCCGTCATCTAGGAAATCGGCGTCCTCCTCATCGGTGTGGAACTCCATGTTGATGTCCTCTAGGTAGTCGTCATCGTCACTGAGGTAAGAGGTGATATCCCCATGAATATCTTCACCTTCTTCTTCCTTCTCCTCAAGATGAATTTCTTGGTCATGGATGGTTTATTCAAGGGTTGCCACCTTCTGGCGGAGGTGAGCATTGATGCGGTCCTTCTTGTCACGCTGGCAACAAAGTGGCTTGCGCTCCTTAGCTAGGATGGCAAGAGTTTGTTTCTTCTCTGTTGTAACAATGTGCTTCTGGTTGGCGTAGACACGGGCATTGTCCAACTTCTTCTGGGTCTCATGCAGGATGAATTCGAGGTGATCCACATGATGCTTCAGCTCCGGATGTCCTGGCATGGCCAAAGGTTGTCCCATGGAGTCACGTCTTGCATAGTGAGCGAAGCGAGTGCCAATAATCTGGTTGATATTCTGCCCACACAGACGGGCAAGTGCTTCCTACATAGCTCTTGCTAGTCCATCTAGCTAGTTGTTCTCCCTCATAGTGAACTGTATCTTCCCCGAGGTGGGTGGCTCTATCTTTCCTCTCAGATCTGCAACAACTAACCACTGCAGTTCTTCTCCTGGCTGATCATTGAGTTGTGCTCCAAAGAACTCGGGATGTGGCCATTCAAGAAACTCCGCTAGCTGACTCAAGTCCCTCTCTAAGATGAGTTCTCCTTCGTTGCCAAGCTGATAGAACTTGCTGTACTTGACTTCCATCTATAAGCAATTAGGATGAGTAAGTTAGTGAGGTGATCAAGTGTGTCAAATTTTATGTAGAATTGCAAGAATTTTGAGGAACATGTGAACTCTCTTTTTGAAAGAATATCAAGGATAAGGGGGAGAATAGGTTTTCATAAATACTTACTTCCTTTGTTTTGAAACTAAGTTTTTCAGACGTCCATTCTAACTATGGTCTCCTACGGTCAGGATGGCTCTGATACCAACTTGTGAACACCCGGATTTTTAAGTCAAGATGCCAGTTATGCCGTACATCGCAATCCCAGGAATACCATTTTTGCGAGACATAGCAGAATTGATAGCACAATACATCATCCATTACAAACCATAATAGTCTTACAAATAGTTGATCTCATGATCAAGTCTTAATACACATCAAAGCAGCGGAAATAAACATAGTAGAGGCTCCATCTTCATTGTCATGGGCAATGCTGACGATGGGAGATGATCCTAGTTATCATAGACATCCTGCTGTCCATCCTCCGGATAGTCCTCTTCATAGTCTGGCCATGGGAATAGCCAGGGAGAAAGCCATGAGTACTTTTAAAGTACTCGCAAACTATCACTAATGTAAGTAAGAAAATTCTAGTAGGAATCCTAAGCTCTAGGCTTGTTTGCAATAATCTAGTTTTATTTCAGAAGTACTTAGTAGTAAAGCCTATTTTAGTTATCTAAATTACTTAAGTGGGAACCTAGTTTTCATTTACACAACCCTGTCGTGGTCAAGTCAAAGTCATATTTCAAGCCACAAGTCATTTTGAAAACATCTGACAACGGAATAGTATGGCCATCCAACTGTCCATGACCGCGGACGCGGCTATTCGAATAGTTTGACACTCTGCAGAGGTGGTACACTTTTACCACAAAATTTGATACATCCGTCAGGGATAGCCCTGAATCATCATACTTGGTATGCGGATAATCAATCCTAACCTTTCAATTACAGACCCTAGTATAGGCACCTCCCCTATGAGCTTGGCCTCCTAGACATGGCCATCCGCCATACTAGGAACTACATAGGTGGACATTCATATTCACGAGGGAGCCTTAGCTTAACCTCTTTCCGCGAGGGAACCCATACTAAGACACATAAACTTCCAGTTAAGCCCTATCCAACTCAAGTATTGTGGATGTACGGTAAAGTTGGAATGGTATCGCATCCAAACCCAATCATCAATTTTTATCAAAGTCAAGGCACATGCCTCATTCAGTATCATCTTCAAATCATTGTGTTTCATAACACATGTCAAAACATTTCAATAGAATGACTAATCATACCACGGTTTTCATAATCATTTGCTCCAAATGTTCCCATCTAAAGTGATAAATATTAGTTTAGCACTAGCAACTATCAATGAGGGTATCCCTATTAAGGGGTGCTAATCAAGTGTAACTACCCAAGCCTAGTTCTATGCTCTTGAGGGCATCTATCTTATTTTCCACTAATCACGAATTATTAACTATTTAAGAAACTTTGGTAAATGGAAGAAAAGATAAAGCTTGCAAGTAAAACTTGGAATTTTGTATAATCAAGATTGCATCACAATGGCAAGCATAGTGGATCTTGCATAGGCTATCTTGCATAGTGGAGCTTGCATAGTTTAGCTTGCCTTGGTTGGTATAGTTGTCAAAGTGCTCCTCTTCTTCTTCGTAGAATTCTTCCTCCTCGTAGCCCGAGTTGGTACTAGCGTCTATAAATAAATACGAGGTACCCAATCACCAAACAATACTTAGCTACTTCTATTTAGCACACAAAGGTTCACACTAGGTGATCTAGCATCATCTCAATCACTACATGAAATATTGACATGGCCTTATTTATCTTATTTTAGAAATGCAATTTCTACTCATTGAAAAATACTTAAGATATAATATTCTCCAATTATAAAATATGGGATCATGTTGACACATGTCATCACCACATATTACATACTTGGGAATGTGATTTAAGGTGGATGGCATAAGTTACAAAGTTTAATTTGCTATTTAATATGATTAAAATGACTAGAAATGACTATATAGCCACTCTTTTAATACTAGCCCAAAACTACTGCATGTAAAACTAAATATTTTACATATTCAGATAGATCATGGCAAATGTGATTTTTGACATTTGGAATCAACTAAAAATCATTTATGGTTGATTTTAGAAAAATGTTTGAAGTTGGAAAAGTCTCTACATTGTCATTTTTGTGGTGGATGATCTATAATTCCAAAGTGTTTGAATCCAATGGGAGTGTTTAGATATTTTCATTACCTTTCTAACAAAATTGGAATCATGCAATTTTGTTCGGTAAATCTCCTTGAATTCAATTTTGAAATCAACTCCAAAATAGGGTTTTAAAATAAAAGGAAAAATCTAAATTTGAATTCGTTGGCACGCGCGGGAACGATATTGGGCCGGCACAACTATGCAGCGCGCGCAGCAGGCTGCACTCGTGCTAGCCCCACATGTCAGCGGCTGTTCTAATGCGAAGTGGTACACGCTAATTTGGGCCGCATGATTAGAGCGCGATCAATGACTCATCATCATCGTCTCTGTCGCATGGCACGCGGGGGAATCAACCCTAGTTCTACGGCAGAGGTCGTCGGGGGCTTAACTGGGCTCTAGCTAGGTACGGCGGTGCGGGCGAACGAACTGGTAGACGACGGTGGTTCAAATGGTGGTCGTGGCAGTTCCCGTAGACGACGGTGGTTCAAATGGTGGTCACGGCAGCTCCTGGGGCGTCTCCTTGCGCTGGCTCCGTTCCTCCACTACGGCGGTGGGCTCCTGTGAAATTCTAGTGCTACACTCCTTGTCTTGCTTTGGGGATGGGTCAGAGGGGGTGCTGGGTGAGAGGTGAGTTGAGTGGGTTGTATTCTAAAGCACGGGGCAGGGTCTATTTATATCCTGGCGAGGGGAGCATGGCTCGGGCTCATCAGCAACGTTGCTACAGGGTGTTATCGGCATGGCTGAGGGTGTAGGTCGACGTGGTTCTCCTTGTCTATTGTCATGCGCACACTGGCACGGCGAGGCACAGTCTTAATCATACGGGGACGTCTAAGCTTTACTCGGGTACCACGGGTGTTCGTCATGGCGTATGGTGGTCATGGGTCACGCGGCGTCAAACATGCGTGTCTAGGAGGTCGCTGGCATCGCGGCGAGGGAATTTATGCAAGAGGAGAGTTAGGCGTGGCGTGGTTGCGCGGGACGGCTCGGCGCTCTGGCATGCGCTCGGCATGGCAGACAGAGTAAATGGGCGCAGCTGTGCTGGCGTCTCCACCGGCTATCGTTGGCCGTGGCATACACTGGCAGGTGCGGTGAGGTCAGGGTTATCTCCTAGAGGTCGTGGGCGAGGGCGGCGAGGCTTGTGGCATTGTGTCCATGTCTAGCTAGCATGGCATGCTCGGGTACGGGCTGGCACTAGTCATTTGGGTGAGTGATAGAGGCTCCACTACACGGGCTGGTACTAGGGTGATCGTGGGCCAGTAGTGGAGGCTTAGTGTGGTACAGAGATGATCACAAGATTGATCAAAACAGTGTATAGTTGGTAGCTATGTACTGTGCTTACTATGTGTTCGATCAAATGGCTGCAAGAGATAAACATTTGAATTTTCAAATTCTTTTTGGTGAGTTTGTTGATCATAAGCTTGAGAGTCTCTGGTTGCAAGTATTGGTCAAGTGGAGAAAGTTTGGATGGTTTTTGAAAAATGGCTATCTTGATGCATACACTAGATTCAATTTTGAAAATTCCCTCAAATGCATTTGAATTTGTTTCTGTAAGTTTTGAAAGTTCACTTGTGTTCATTGTCACTTTGTCTAGAAAGGGGAAAAATAAATGGAATTGTTTCTATTTGAAATCATTTACTAGAGATGCCCAAAGTGGGTTAGGTGTTAATATTGGTAAAATGACCATTAGGTCATATGCTTTATATATTGATTTTATTTTGCTTTGTTTTGGGTTTGAATTGTCCTATATGATATGGTTTTGATCTCTAAACTAATTCTCATCATTTATAACGAGCAAACATGGCATGCCATGCATTCATACATCATTAACAAACACCACTTGCATTCATATAGTTTTTTAATAGTAAAAGCTTTTGTTAATCCTAATTTTAGTTGATTGGAAATTGATATTCTCATTATAATATTTTTGAGGTGTTACACATCTGATCTCGGATTATTTCAAAGCTCTAATGCTAGGATGTTATAGCTCTTGAAGGAAATATCCAAATCATGAACAACCTCTCCATCAACCTTCGAGATGCTACTGCCAACCTGGCCACCCAGATCCCTGATTGGAGCAGCCAATGGAACATGGGAGATTGTCCACCACCACAATGAGCATCAAAAGGGCTTGCAAAACCTTAGCTTGGGGATGTGTTCCCCGGAAAATTTTATTTATGTAATAATGAGGTTGTACTCCAGCTCCTTGAGAGCTTTGAAACACTTGTGTTTGTTTGTTCCAACACTTTCCTTTTGTTTTTCCTTTGCTTTTCGTTTTTTACTTTGCCTTTGTATTTTCCTTTGCGTTTGTTTTTATTTTCTTATTTCTTTGCTTGGTCGCAAGTTCTTTTCTATCCTCTAATCCCTATTCTAAAAATTGCAAAAAGATTTTTCCATTTTTCCATTTTTCTTAAACGTGGATTATCACTTTGCCTCTTTGCTTTAATATTATTATGGGAGTGATTATACTTCAGTTTTGAAGGAACACATACCTATAAGGAAGAGGATTATGAAGTCACTCATGAGAGGTATGTTCTATGTCTCGCATTTTTGAAGTTTAAATTGTTTATTTTAGTTAGTTGATTTGCTAAGATACCATGCTAGTGTGAGTGAATTGAAATAGTTAGAGTAAAGCTTTTTATTGGTATGGATGAGTAGTTGTGGAAGATTTTGCTCTAGTATTTTAGCTAACCGAGTCTTGTCTTGGAAATAATATTGCCAAACAAGTGCAACAAGAAAAAGTCTAAAATTTATGACTTGTTTGATGAATGATTGTCTTGAGAGTTTACCCTCGAAGATACTTAACCCCATAGATGTTTCGATAGACTTGATGGCACTCTTGAAAGGAGTTGTTTGATTGAAATGAAGTCTAGCAGTAATTGTGTTGCATGTGAAATCTAACCTTGTGGATCAAACCTTGGTACTAGTAAAAAGTTCTATGTTTCTCATGCACACCTTTGGATGCCAACAACTCCTCTATCCTACGAACGATCTATGGTATAACCCTAGATTTAAGCTATGAGTTGACGACATGAGTGGAATATGTGTCACTATAGTAGGCAAACGTATTGGTACTCTCAAAGGTTGTTTAATCAAGTGTAAAAGAAACACCCAATGATCCTTCAAAGAAGGTAAGAAAAAATTAAGATCCACATCACCGGTCCTTGGCATGGTCTCATTACTACTTTATGAATCTTCTTGAAACACAATGATTGGATTAGAAGTGTATTGATAGCCTTGATTTACTTATGTGGGCATCAATAAGACACTTCACTGTTATGATACTTAGGACATGAACTCTCTTACTCAATTATGCTGTCACATCCTAATGTTCCTTGACAAGCTGAGAGTTAACTACTCCCTCCGATCCAAATTAATTGACTCGGATTTGTCTAGATTCAGATGCATCTAGACATGTTTTAGTACTAGATACATCCGAATCTAGAAAAATCCGAGTCAATTAATTTGGATCGGAGGGAGTAGAAGAATTGGTTTGATTATTACACTTCTAGTTGTTTATACTTATATTAAACTCTACTTTGATTGTCTTGATTTTCCGAAGCTTGTACAATATTCTTGCCATCTCTATAACTTTGATAATCCTTTCAAATGGATGAAGTGATGGATGCATATGACTACCAACCGTAAGTGAATTTAAATTCTCGTTGTTTCAAGTTTAAACAATGAATTCCTTATAGTTCTTTTGTTTCTTCTTGATCGAGGGTGATCAATGTTTGATATTTGGGGAGGTTGATGGCTCCAAAAATAGCCATATTCCACCACATTTAAACAATTTCTTTTGTCAAGCAATTGCCAAGAAACTCTCCAGCCTTGCCAATAATGACTAATAATTGCAAAGATATGCAAGCCATTGCTTTGATTTGTGTTGTGCAGGAAATCACGCCCTTTTAATGTGAAATGAGGAGTCATAATGAAGATTTTGAGGAAGTAATTTTGGAGAAAATTCCAGTCTCCTGAAGCCATAATGACCACTGGTACAAGAAGGGCCTGCCCGTACCATGTGGCGGCGGCTTCGTCTTGTCAAACCCTACAACTTTCGTGGAGAGGCCTATATATTTTGAGGCTCCAGCCTTCGCACAGAGGGCCGCCATTCTTAGATTGCATCACAACACCAACAAAGGAGATCCACACAATAGTTCATCCCTTCCATCTTCCATCCCCTCCATTAGCTATAACCATTACTTTGTACTTGAGATCTCCTTGTGATTCGGAGACCATTGTAAGATATTTGATTTCGATCTAAGTATTTTGCATAATGTTTTCTATCCTTGATCTTATTGTTATGAGTGAGTAGTCCTCACAGGCTGCAGGTTGGGAAGAAACCTCGCAGTGATTATGTGCATCTAATCTATGGGAGCATTGTGTATTGTTTGAAAGCTAGATTTGTACCTTTTGTTTCTTTGTCTCTTGTCTTGATCTTTGGACTTGTAGGTACCCAAGACCCCCGAATTGATAAAGGCTTGAGGTGAGATACTTGGCTAGCGACGATCTCACAAGAACCCCAGTGATAGAAAGGGTAGTACGATCTTCACTTGGCGACCCATTCAGGATCACAACAACATCACCACTTAAACCTTTGATCTCTCTAATACACTTAATAATCGTTTGTATCCTGGTGCTTCGTGGTGCGCTCGGTTGGATCAAAAGACTATTGTTATGCCTGCTGCCACACAGGGGCTCTAGTATATTAGGATGTGCTGCCCATAAGAAATTATCCCTATTAAAGCCTTACACATGACTATGATTATTATTATTATCTTTTATCCCATATGATGTGCAGCTGCAGGTGGATCTTCAACCCTTGCCTATCTCCATCCATTGAATCAACCCACGATAAAATTAAACTAGCTTGTTCTAGTAAACGAAGGTAAAACAAAGAAACAAAGTCTTGTAGATGTGTCCTTTTTATTTCCTTTTAGCATTGTTTCCCAAGGTTCGATTAAACCTAGGTCTACTAAGGAAATATACTATTATACTACATCCGTGAATCTGGATCGAAGCAAGGAGTCTCATCATCTTTCATAGCAAATCCATCAGACTCATTGTTAACCTCATCAAACTTGGGGCTTTGAATGATCACATTCCCCACAAATAACTCGGTGAGTTGATCACAAGATTCTTTGGTGGTGGAGAATTGGTGAATGTGAGCAAAGTCCTTGGGAGTTAATGCCTAAGGAGATTTCATTGAGTTTCTTATACACAACCTCGGCTTGAGTGAATTTCTTTGCATCATTGATACATTGCAAATGTATCCATAATTTTTGATGCTCCATGCTTGGTTTTATCCACTTTCCTGTGTTTTGTCCACACTTTGGAGTACTTTACATATGATTTCTTGGACTAACCTATTAACAAGAGCCACAGTGCCAGCTACCTGTTTTCTACTGTTTTTGGTTCCAGGAAAGTCAGAAAATGAATATTCTCGGAATTAGACGGGACAAAAGCCAAAGTGCCTATTTTTTCAGAAGACTCACGGAGCCAGAATACGAGACGAAGGAGGGCCAGGGCCTGGCCACACCACCCCCAGGCACGGGTTGGGCCTGGCTGCGCCAGGGCATGGTATGGTGGCCCTAGGCACCCCCTCGGTCTCCCTCTTCGCCTATAAGAAGCCTTCTCACCTAAAAACTTCGGGGGGTTCGACGTTTTTCCACGAAAAATTCTGCTGCGCTGCCGCCACCAAAGGGGAGATTTGCGGGACAGAAAGTCTCTATTCTGGCACCCTGCCGGGACGGGGAAGTGCCCCCGGAGCCATCTCCATCGATCTTCACCATCATCTCCATCGACCATCCATGTTTCCCCCATCTATGAGTGAGTAATCCCCCGCTGTAGGCTATGGGGATGGTAGAGATTGGATGAGATCGTTCATGTAATGGCATCAGATTGTTAGGGCATGGTGCCTAGTATATTTTATTAGTGCTTTATGACTTTGTTGCGACTTGTTGTGCTTAATGCTTGTCACTAGGGCCCGAGTGCCATGATTTCAGATCTGAACTTATTATTGATTCATTATGATAGTATTGTTTCTGGTCTTATCTACAAGTTGTATACACATGTTGTTGTCCGGAACCTATGGCCCCGAAGTGACAGAAATCGGGATAACCGGAAGGGAAATGCTTTGATGTGAGGATCACATGTGTTCATGGAGTGTTAATGCTTTGCTCCGGTGCTCTATTCAAAGGAGCACCTTAATTGCCAGTAGTTCCCTAGAGGCCCCACTGCAAACGGGCTGGCAGGACAAAAGATGTTGTGCAAGTTCTCATTGCGAGCACGTATGACTATATATGGAACACATGCCTAGGATTGTCTAGTACTTGGGTGCTTTATCTTATTTATCTGCAATTGCCCTATGTTCTGTTTGCTTTGTGAATTGTCTTGTCCATGCAACGCCCGTCTATCCATCCCTATGTCTACCGCACTCTAATCCCACTGTTTACTGCTTTCGTTACTACTGTCTTTGCTTTGCTACTGCTGTTACTTTGCTATTCCTACTACCAAACTGTTGCTACTGAGAAACTGCTGTGAGCAAGATTGTTTCTAGGTGCAACTGAATTGACAACTCAGTTTTTAAGGCTGCTAAATATTCTTTGGCTCCCCTTGTGTCGAATCAATAAATTGGGTTTCACTTCCCTCGAAAATACTGCGATACACCCCCTATACTTGTGGGTCGTCAAGACTATTTTCTGGCGCCGTTGCCGGGGAGCATAGCTTTATTTATCAAGTTCACTTGGATTCACTATTGTTCAAGCTAAGTTTATTTTCTCCTTGTTTGCTTGTTTCTTTATAAAAAATACGAAAAAAATTAGTTCCTACTCTAGTTGTTATTTTCGTTGGTCTGTTATTGTCTTGCTTTATCATGCTTGATGTCAATGGTTGGTTTCTTTGAAACTGAATCTTATTGGTAAGGTGGGTTCACGGAAGATCAAAAGGATTATTATAAGGAACACCGCTTGTCACAAAAAGGGAAACACTTATGGGAACAAATTGATATATTGTATACCATTGCTAGAAATGTGTGCTCTACTTATAATGTTACTTATTTCTGTGATGAATCTTGTTGCAGAAAGAGGTATAAACACCTCCCTTTTCAATGTGAGTATAATGATAATGATACCATATCTTCCTATGCTAAAGGAATTTATGACTTTTATGATGCGAAACAAATTGAAGAATTTATTGCTTGGAAGGGTGCTTTTGAACTTGCTAGTTTGCTTGAAAATATTGATGATTCACCTTATAAGTATGAGGTGTATGGTATATTTAAATTTTGCTTTGATAATTACAAGGATGAAAATGGCTATACTCTTGAATATTTTAATAGATGCTTTCCACAAATGGAAGATACTAATGCCTTGCAGGATCCTATGGAAGAAGAAATTGATGAACCTGAAATCTCATTAGATGAAAAAGAGGAAGAGAGTGATGAACAAAAGGAGGAAGAATGGATTAGCTACCCATGCCTACCTTATAATGAGAGTAACCCTTTATCCCCTACATTATTTGATTGTCCCCCTTGCTCACTAAAGGAGAATGAATGCTATGTTCCTGAGGTTTCTCTTGAAAATGTTTATAATAAAGCTCTAGTGCTTGTAGATCATGAAGAGCATGCTTTATGTGATAGTTATACTGTTGAGTTTCTTCATGAGGCTGCTGAAAATTATTATGAGAGAGGAAAATATGGTTGTGGAAGTTTTCATGGTATTGAAACAACTCTCTATGTGCTGAAAGTTTTGAAGTTACTCTTGTTTTATCTTCCTATGCCTGTCACTTTGTTATTTGCTTACACGATTCCTATGCATAGGAAGTGGGTTAGACTTAAATGTGTTTTGAATTTGCTCCTTGATGCTCTCTTTTACTTCAACTCATATTTATTATGAGAGCATCCTCTCAAACTTTTATGCCTGAAGATGATAATATGTCTATTATTCTTGGGAGACCTTTTCTTAAATATTGCAGGAGCTGTTATTAATTATAGTCAAGGGAAGGTGACCTTCAATGTTAATGACAAAGAACACATTGTCTATTTCCTCAAGAAGATTGAAAGGACTTATGGTTTGAATTCAATTGAACATGTTGAGGGCATTCAAGTTGGAGAAATATATTGTCCCATACCAAGAGAAAAATTTGAAACTATTATGATTGGGACCATTGCTATCAAGGTTGAGGTAACATAATCATTAGTGGAATACAAAGTTTTGTCTCATATGAAATTGTTTTGGTAGCAAGACCTGATCAACCTTGTTAACAAAAGGATTTCATTGAACAAAACAATGTTTTCACTATGATTATTTCTCTTTACTTCTATTCTATCCATTCTAGTTTTTGCTTATGCCTAACTTAAAGGCATTAAAGAAAAGTACTTATTGGGAGATAACCCAAAAGTTTTAGATGAGTCTTGGAAGTTATTACTTCAGTAATAACCGCTCTTTATCCTTTTTATTTGCTTTTTGTGCCAAGAGTAACCTCTAATGAGAGAGAAGTAATGATTGGGAAAGTTGCTATCCCGAAACAGATTTCTGTGCTTCACCGTAAAACTTCTTTAGAGAGCTCTGTATGTCGGATTGAGCTGTAATGTTTTGTGCTTCTGCACCAGGTTGTTATCTAACTTTCGTTAGTTCAACACTTTTTTATTTGAGCAACAGAAGGTCTTCGAAAAAATTCGTCTTTACCTGCTGGTCTGTTTTGACAGATTTCTGCTATTTTCTGCATTTGCTTCTTGTTACTTCCTTCTTGAGTTCTTTTGGGGAATTGAGATTTTTGAGGGAAGTGCTACAGTATCTAGTGTTCTACTCGAAGTTTATTTGGTGTTAGAACTGAACCTTAAGACTTATTTATCTTGAGTGCACTAATGTTGCTAATAAAGATTGTGTGATGTTTTGTATGAAGAAAAATTTCAGGTGTATGGAAGGAATGAGTAATGAGATGAAGGATGGACTAAAGCTCAAGCTTGGGGATGCCACGCATGTAACCCCAAGAAATATCCAAGAAGTACAAGCCTCAAAGCTTGGGGATGCCCAAGGCATCCCCTTCTTCATCAATAAAAATCTCAGGTTTCTTCCAAACGCTTCATTTTTATTGTTTCATGCACAGTTGTGTTGTTCTTGGAGCGTCTTATTTTTTGTTTTCGTTTTGGTTTTTAGTTTGCGTGGTTTGCTTAGTTTGCTGAATAAATTGGTTGGACCCCCCTTCTTTCATACATTGGTGTTCAAATGGTTTGGTTTGGTTTGGTTTGGAAAAGAGTAGGAAAACTCATGCTTAAGTGGTAAAGAGAGCTTGTTTTTTATTGTGGCCCATGCTTTGTCATGCCATGCTTGATATTGTTTTGGCTTTATGCTTAGTATTATTTGATGTAGCATGACTTGTTATAAACAATTGAGATTTCTTAATGTGCCTTAGATGAATCATGTGTTGTTTTAGCATATTAAAGCATAGTATAGTGGATTCTCCTTTGATGCTTTATTTGGGTTGACTTGGCACATGCTCACACCATGTTATGACTATACCAAGTCACCATAAGACTTTATGATCCTTTAGTTTTCAACTTGTAGTATCACTTTATGCTTTGATTAATGATGTTTTGTCGCTCTGCATGATTATGGCCATTATTGCTCTCTCGTTTGTCGCTCCCTTACTATTACTAGCCTTCACTTCCACTGAGTGTTTTACTCATGTTTCCAACTCCCTTAAACCAAATATTGCCAAAGTGTCCACCATACCTAACTATTAGGATCATTTTCTACTTCTGTGCATATTCAATATGCCTTGTTTTCTTCCGAATAAAATGTTCGCTTGTTATGAGAAAGTTAGTTAGTAAAGCTCTCACGAACTTGATGGCACACTTTATTTCCTGCACTTAAAAAACCTGAACCATTCTGAACTCTCCATGAAAGTTATATGCTTGCAAATTATAGGTTGGGGATTAGCAGAACCGTGCTGTCAAGGGGAACACTTTCAACACTTGTAAATATATACCTAGTTGATACCTTGCTCTTTTGTTTGCGGATGTCGTCGATGTGGAATAAAAGGGGAGCTTGTAAGTCCATGGAGTTATGTATGTGTGTTAGAGAAACGCCTGTGCCGCTGGTCTAATCCATGCTGACATGGTGGAAACCTGCAGCGTAACCATAATGATATCTATGAAGCATTCTTCTTATAAAAAAAGAGAAAGATAGCTATTGAGAAAAAGAAAAGAAAAAGAGATTTATGAAAAGACGAAAGAGAGAAAAAAGCACCATTTTTCCATGGTAAATAAGAAGGTTGCTGAGATACTCATTGTCTGCTTGCCTTGTCATTTTGATATGGGGATTCTTCCATATCATCGGGCAAGGGGTACCCCGTTGGCGGTTCTCAATGATACGCACATACTTACGATGACAAGAACTTACCGATAACTAAAGTTGAGTAGCATGAGGAGCGGCCCTCGTACTCAAGGGACTTGGGATTTTCAGTTTATAGTCTATCAAGCATATAACTCAGATTGGACCTCACTTTCAACTTAACCACATTAAAGATGCTTATGATAGGGGCAATGAGAGCTCAAAGCTAATGAGTACATACTTTCAGCATTTGGAAGCCTTTCAAACTATTCAAAACCTTTTCATTTCCTTGTTGAGTCTCCACACATTCTATGAGCACTTTCTTGAGAGCATAGTGGCCATTCTTAGTTCTATGTGCATTGTCCCAAGACTTTTTGATTGATGCATACCTTGATATTGCTTGTTTTAAACTATTTGTATCTAGTCACTCTTGTGAACTTTGAAGGTGTCCTATGCATTTATGTTTGCTACTCTTTGAGGGACAAGCTGAATGCCACTATGCTATGTTTTCTTTATGTGAAACAAACAAATGTCTTGCAAAGCATTGTTATTCATGAATCTTTTGTTTGTGCCTTTTCATGTTGCATCATAGTTTCTTTGTCTTATTGCTAGAACTTTGTCTTTCATGTTATGATTGAAGTACTATGATCCCAGCTTTGAATGTTTTATGAATACTTTGATCAAGTCTTTGATGGTGCATGTCACCTCAAAAATTATTCTTTCTTTTTATCACTTACCTACTAGAGGACGAGCAGGAGTTAAGCTTGGGGATGTTGATACATTGCAAATGTATCCATAATTTTTGATGCTCCATGCTTGGTTTTATCCACTTTCTTGTGTTTTGTCCACACTTTGGACTACTTTTCATATGATTTCTTGGACTAACCTATTAACAAGAGCCACAATGCCAGCTTCCTGTTTTCTACTGTTTTTGGTTCCAGGAAAGTCAGAAAATGAATATTCTCGGAATTAGACGGGACAAAAGCCAAAGTGCCTATTTTCCAGAAGACTCACGGAGCCAGAATACGAGACGGAGGAGGGCCAGGGCCTGGCCACACCACCCCCAGGCACAAGTTGGGCCTGGCCACGCCAGGGCATGGTGTGATGGCTCTAGGCACCCCCTCGGTCTCCCTCTTCGCCTATAAGAAGCCTTTTGACCTAAAAACTTTGGGGGGGGGGGGGTCGACGTTTTTCCACGAAAAGTTCCGCCGTGCCGCCGCCACCGAAGGGGAGATTCGGGGGACAGAAAGTCTCTGTTCCGGCACCCTGCCGGGACGGGGAAGTGCCCCCGGAGCCATCTCCATCGATCTTCACCATCATCTCCATCGACCATCCATGTTTCCCCCATCTATGAGTGAGTAATCCCCCGCTGTAGGCTATGGGTATGGTAGGGATTGGATGAGATCATTCATGTAATGGCATCAGATTGTTAGGGCATGGTGCCTAGTATCTTTTATTAGTGCTTTATGACTTTGTTGCGACTTGTTGTGCTTAATGCTTGTCAGTAGGGCCCGAGTGCCATGATTTCAGATCTGAACTTATTATTGATTCATTATGATAGTATTGTTTCTAGTCTTATCTACAAGTTGTATACACACGTTGTTGTCTGGAACCTATCGCCCCGAAGTGACATAAATCGGGATAACCGGAAGGGAAAGGCTTTGATGTGAGGATCACATGTGTTCACGGAGTGTTAATGCTTTGCTCCGGTGTTCTATTAAGAGGAGCACCTTAATTGCTAGTAGTTCCCTAGAGGCCCCGCTGCAAACGGGCTGGCAGGACAAAAGATGTTGTGCAAGTTTTCATTACGAGCACGTATGACTATATATGGAACACATGCCTAGGATTGTCTAGTACTTGGGTGCTTTATCTTATTTATCTACAATTGCCCTATGTTTTGTTTGCTATGTGAATTGTCTTGTCCATGCAACGCCCGTCCATCCATCCCTATGCCTACCACACTTGAATCCCAATGATTACTGCTTTCGTTACTACTATGTTTGCTTTGCTACTTCTGTTACTTTGCTATTCCTACTACAAAACTGTTGCTACTGATAAACTGCTGTGAGCAAGATTGTTTCCAGGTGTAGCTGAATTGACAACTCAGTTGTTAAGGCTGATAAATATTCTTTGGCTCCCCTTGTGTCGAATCAATAAATTGGGTTTCACTTCCCTCGAAAATACTGCGATACACCCCCTATACTTGTGGGTCATCAATCATACAGCGAGAATCCTTCTTCCACAATCCCCATTAACTCGATAGAAGAGCTATAAATATGAGACTTCATTAGATATTGCCAATTGGCAAAGTTTGAAGTATTTAACATGGGTGGTGCTCCTTGAGGAATGATGTGAGGCATGGGGATAATCATTTCTGGACTACACTTCAATGGTGGGGGTACACAGAGTAATTCTTTTCCTCTCCTTCCTCTTTGGAGGACGAGTCACCAAGCCGCTTCGTGCTCTCTCACTAGGTTGTTTTGACATTTGAGCAATAAAGCCCAAACCCAAGTGAGTAGTGGATGCCATGGGAGTGACCTTGGGGGAGGGTCTACAGTTTAGGGTGTGGTATCCATGGCATTAGGCTTTAATAATGCAAAAGGATCATCGGTTCCTCGAATTTGGTCAACATGGATGTCTCCAATTGCTTGAGGTCACCCATGGAGGCCAAATTCTTGGTGGCTTTACTACCACAACCCTCATTGTCGGTCATAGTCTCTTAGGCAGTAAATCCCAAAATAAGGGCCTTAGATCTGATACCAATTTAAAGGACCAACTAAGGTCAAATAGAGGGGGGGGGGGGTGAATAGGAGACTACCAATTTTTATCTTTTTCCTCAAGTATAGGCTTTACAAGAAAAAAAGGTTCTCTAAAGATTTAGCTAGGTGAGCAATCCTATATGATAGAGAATAACAACAAGTAACAAAGCGGTAATGACAAGTAGTAAAGGAGAGGAGCGAGTGAACCAGCAAGGAGACACAAAGATGTAATTCCCTTAGTTCACTTCCAAGGAAGCTACGTCTACATTGGAGAGGTGTTGGGGCCACACAAGGTCACCAAAGTGCCACAAAGGCCTCACCTTCTTCTCTGGTGAACTCACCACAAAGGCCATCCCACGTTACACTAACCGGTGACCTTGAAGGCACCAACCGAAACCTTTAGAACAAGTTTGAGAGCGGTCTCCACAACTCAATTGGAGTGCCCCCAACGACTCCATGAAGCTTCACAAAAAATGCCCGAGCGTGAAGGATGCCCTACACCGTCTAGGGTTCCAGGAATCCAAGAGTAACAAGATCCACAATGGATGGGTGGGGTGAATTGAATTTCCTTTAGTGGAAGTGTAGATCTAGGTCACCTCTCCAATTCCTCAAAATATCAAGAGGTTAGTATGGGTAGGGAGAGAGATCTAGGAAGATTGAGCTCTTGTTTTAATGGAGGAGAGAGAATATTGAAGAGTTATGTGGGGAGGAGGAAGAAGGGATCCTTAAATAGGGCCCTTAAATTCGAGCCATTACCCAGTTTTGCGACACCACCGGTACTACTTAGAGTATAGGATAGAAGTTCCGTCTGAGTGAGACTAGAACTTTTGGCTGGTACTACCGGCAAACTTCCAATTAAGTTCCGCTAATAGGCATTCGCAAAACAGAGAACCTATAGAGCTGAGACCATGCCTCATTGGAACTGGACCGAAACTAGGCCTAGAAGTTTTGGGTCGAGAAAATCCTCACCGGAACTACCACCAGTTCAGCGGTAGTACCGATAGCGCAGATACCATAGGAAATAGGGTTGTGGAAGTGACGGGGCAGTACTAGCCCAAAGTTCTGTTTAGGAACAACTGGAACTTCCGACTGGTACTACTAGTCAACTTCCAACCCAAGTTCTGGTTTTGAGATATTGGTATGCAGAGATATACTTTGAGCAAACCAGAGTGCACCAGAACTAGGCCGGTACTTCCGGCGAAGACAGCCTCGCAAAAAAAACTACGGGTGGAACTACTGGTGCTCTACCTGTATTTCCTACGAGAACATGAAAAGGCTCAAACCCTCAAGAATAACTCTCTGGCTAAAAGTTGGGAAGGCTGTGGGACTGCAAGAATGGTTTGTGCAAGAAACATGATTCCCCCTCATCCATCTAAGGTGGACCCCCTCTTGATAGTATGTGCTCCTAAAACAACAAAATAGAGAGAAATGCAAAACAAGGAGCGTCGTCTTTAAAAGTCTTCAAGAGAAGAGTCCACCAATTAAGATGTGCACATGTATAAATCCTGCAACTTAGGCACATGATTAAACCACAAGTGTAGTTGTCATCAACACAAAAATACATAGAGATATCAGTGACCTTTCAAACAGGCATGACTTGGCGTCTCCCTAGGAGCCACTATGCGTAGCACCTGCCGATGGCATGCATGACTTGGCGCCTTCACTGAGTCGTTGTGCGTAGGATCTACTGGTGATAGGCATAACTTGGTGCATCTGCAGAAGTCACTGCGTATAGCACCTGATGAGCCAGACTGAACACATTATGTAGGTGGAGGGGGTGATGACCCCTAAGTGGAGGGCCTAAGTTTTTTCTCTCCAATTAGAGTGTCACAATTCGAGTTATATATGCACTAAAAAATTAAGGAAACAATCAGAGTTGATTAATGATTGAAAGTAAAATGTAACAAAGTGAAAAATATAAGGAAACTTGTAAATGGCCCAATCCAGAGAACAAGCCTAAGGTTTTACTCTTATGGGAAAAAATGGACATGAGTTAGGTTCACTTAATATCCACCCACTACGACAATGGTGGCACAATTAGGAGAATGAATCATACACAAGTGTTATGCAAAACATTTATATGAGCAACATGTCTTCTCATAGAGATGATGCAACACATCTCACTAATACTCCCCTATTAAAGGAAAACTCTTTAAACAAGAATTAAGAATACATAGAGTATTTCCTTTTACTTTCATGACATGACGTTGAGAAGTAGAATACCCTTTTTGTACACCACCTGCTCACTAGGATACCAAGCACTTCATTCTCTTTTTATCTCTACACTCTGTCTACCTAAGATGCATTTACTATTTCTGTCCTTTAGCTAATAACACCCCGGTTCTAGTACATCTAACAAACACCATACTCTCATATGATTTATGGAACTAGACAATGTAGACACCAATTCATTGGGACTCCAAGAGCAGAGTGATGTAACACAGGATTTTCCCCCTCAAGGGTTTATATTGAACTCTTGGAAAAACAATAGTTCTTACTTTTCCTTCCTATTCTAGCAACCCACAAAAGAAAGTTGATTTCCTTGTGTCCCTAACTCCGCCAAGTGGTTGTCAAGAACAAGGTTTCGTATTATATTAAAAACAAATGATGAAATAAAATAACTAAAGTAAATATGTAGCAAATAAAGTATACTAAATGCAATATGGAAGATAAACTAAATGCAATGCAAGGTTGTTGTGTAATAGTGCAAACTATATTAAAGAACTAAATGCAAGTGTAGAAGATATTTTTGTATTTTCAGAATAAATAAGTGTTGAAAATAAAAGGGTTGTAAATGCAAGTAACAGATGCTTCTTATGATTAAAAAGGACCAGGGTTCATAGGTTCACTTTTCTACTCTCTCATAAACATGATTGGATAAAAATAGCTTCTCATACAAAATATTGATAGGCCTTCATTAATGTTTAATAAGAACTCATATGGATATCACGTCCTATATTTGAGATGATGCAACACATCTCACTAATACTCTACTAGAAAGAAAAAACTCCACAAACTAGTATTAAGAATAAACATAGTAATGACTTTGCTTCAATGACATGATGTTTTTACATAGTACTACCTCAAAAGATATGATATCACCTAAGATTGTAACCAGGAAATAAAAATACATGCATTCATTTATCCCTAGTGAGGTAACAAAATAAAGGTAAGACCATAGTGAGGTAACATATCCATGGTGATGATGGAGATGTTATTGGAGAGGTTGGATATGCGAGCCGACATTGTTACGATAGCATTTCCCCCTCCAATCTTTACATGATCTCCTCTATTTTGTGTTTCTGCCTCCGTGGTGCTCCTGCGAGACCGCAGTTGGGGCACTATACACTACAAGAAAATTTTCGATCTACCATGACCGCATTTCGTGGTATAGGGTCATTTTTGTGGTTAAAGGTCTTCTACCACGGATGGACACTAGTGGTAAAGGCCTCGTTGCAAAATCCTCTACCATGGTTTTTCGGAAATCGTGGTGGATGGAAATCCATCTACCATGAAAAATCTGATTGTGGTAGATGTGTTTCGCCAGCCCCATTGACTATTGACGTCATGCCAACTGCCATGTGGCAAAGGCCATTAGCGGGTACTTAACATTATCAACTCTATAATCAGCGATGTCACATGGGTAAACAGTGATGTCATATCAATAATCGATGACATCACCGGTTACCAATGTGACGTTAGCTTGATAAAATTAAGTAACCTAGCCCAATTGGAAGCAAAACAAAAGCCCATAAAGCAAGGAGGGCTGCCACGTAGTGGACTAGTAAAAGCCCATAAAGCTGGCAGGTCAGCCCCCACATGGAATTAAAACAAAAGCTCATAAAGCTAGGAAGGCAACCATGTGGCAGCCTAGTAAAATACGATAAAGCTAGTAGGTCGACCCATGTGGAAGCAAAACAAAATCCTATAAAGCTCGGCGAGATTTCATGTGGTAGCGCATTAAAAGTTGATAAAGGTAGGAGGGCCACTAGGTGGCTACTGGGAATACACTATTAAGCTAGCGGACCAGTCCACGCAACGACCCACCAATAGCCCATGAATTTGGTGTGTCGACCCATGTTGTTGCCCATTAATAACCCATTGTCTTGGTAGGCTGACGACGTGGCGGGCTATTGAAATCCCATTAAGCTAGAAGGTCATCCATGCAGCGGACCAATAAAGGCTTGTTTATCTAACAGTCTACAAGCAGGCCTGCCACATGACCACCTCATTCGACCTGTTAAACTGGCAGACACGCCATGTGGCATCCCGCCAAAAGCTCACATAGCATGACATGCTAGGCGAAGTAGCCATGTTTCCAAATCGATGGCCCGTTTCATATTTTGTCCTATTATTATTACACATCAATTTTGGCTGCACTACCCATTTTGGCAGAACGTCAAAAGAATGTTAAGCAGGTTGTTAAATATTTTAATTTAAACTAATTATGATGTAATGATGAATGTTTCTTACAAACAACACAACAAGTTCTCTCCATAATCTAAGCTAAAATAGATCATAAAACAAGATCTATATTTTAAAATCTCACAAAAAAGAGTTGGCATGGTTAATTTGAGATCTGTACATGGCGATTTGTTTCATATTGTCACCCTTCTTCTTTTTCAACATTTTAGCTACAGATCTAGCAGCTATACACTATCTTTCTACATATAGTACAACATGTATATACTTATTATGTTGTACTAGGTGGACTTCTTGATTCAAAAATGCAATGGGAGGATGAATGGTAAGAGAGATCACAACTTTCAGTCCTGCTTTCTGAGGACCCCTTCTTTGTTTTAATTATAGTCTAATAATAGTGTGAAGGAGGTTACTTTTGGGAATATGCCCTAGAGGCAATACTATATGATGATATTCCCAAATATATTCATAAAGTTATTAAGGTGTCCTTGTATGAACATCAGATATATATATCATTGAATATGTGATTCAGTTGTGGAACTATATATTCGTGTTGTTCATACTAGATTATCCTTGGTCATCGAGGTTATGCTAGACACACAACTTAGATCAATGTGCAAGTCGGTTGATGAATTGTTCCACTTGTCATGGGCATTGTGATGCTAATCCAGCTTACACTGATTCGGACTAAGTGTTAGTCTAGTGAATCGTATATCACAGAACGATAAGAGAGCCGAGCTATTAAAGGGATGACAACTACTCGCCTATAGTTTGACAAGGTATATCGTGTGGCAAAGGGACTTGGATGAAAGTCACATTGAAGGTTGTCTTCTAGACTTTACGGCACTTGGGAGATGGCATGTCTTGCTAGAGGCTGCTGCCTTCTATCGACTTGAGACCAAGTGTTCATGGGAGTGAGTTGGACTTAAAGCCATGATGGGATACTTGGAGGTGTAGCTCATGTCATGTCCAGGTGTACGTGAACCTATAGTGTCACACACTTAAGGGTAAGGGGTCCATGTGGATTATATCCATATGGACATTCAGATACGGCCTAGATGGGCATCAAGCGTTGAGCCAAACTAAGGGTTTATATAAGTGGAGTGACAAGGGATAGTACCTAAACTAGTCGTCACTTTCTCCACTCCCAAATCGGGCTAGACAGGATCTAGCAAACCTATGCCCTATATGTGTGGATACCGTAGAGGTATTGCATGTGTGATGCTAGAGATGGGGAAGCTCATGGGGATCAGGCGAAGGAGTTTGTGGAGATCTGGAGGAGCTGTCCATGGGATCGATCGAGCTTCTCGTGGGATCGTTCGGCACTGCCTCGACACGCTACATCAAGTTTCATAGCTGCAGGTCTAGGTAACATCCCACCGTTTAGGAACCAACGAAGGGTAGAAATGTAAATTTGTGCATTTGCATGCATTCATCTGTAAAACTGGGGTAAATTTTTCGGCAAACAAAACCTTGGGGAGATCAGAGTTTCTTTCACTACTTTGAGTTAGGGTTTAGATCTTAGAAGTGTTTGCTATAAATTTTTACATGATCCTTAGAAATTATAAGGATTTTGGGTGAACAATTTGAATTCATATTTAAATGTGAATCACTTTTGAAAAGATTTAAAATTTGAAAGTATGAATTTTTTAATGTATATTAAATTATTTAGGAAAAGGAAATGGATATAATATAAATAAAAGAATTCAAATAGGAAAGTTCTATCCTTATATTCTTTCCTTATTCAATTATAGTAATACAAGTATTGCTAAGAAAATAAGAAATTACAATATATAAACAATTGAAATAAAGGAAAATGAAAGATTTATTGAATAAACGATATATATTACATTTTTCTTACAAAAAGAAAAGGAAAAATATTATAAATGGAAATAGAGGGTTAATACTAAACTAAATTATTTCCTAAATATTCTTATTCTTCATCACCTAGACTTGTACCTGAGCTAGCATGAGCTAGGAGGAGCAAGGAGGGATATAACCTGTTTCACGAAGTACAAAGCAAGGCTAAGGAGGAGGAGCAGTCTAGGAGCAATATAGCAAGATCAACACCCAGGCAATAACACATCCAGTCTTGCAGCAACATCACCAGCAAAATCTGGTTGGTACTAGAAACAGACCTCTAATTTCTATTATCTTTCAATAAGAGCATAATCTTTTCTTTTCCAAGTTCTTCTGAGAATTACACCCAACCGGGGTGTATATTCATCACTAAAGTAATTTGAATAGTCAAGTATAAATCTTAATTAACTCAACTAGGTCTTGGACCAACTTCATTGACCACATTATCTAGCCTAAGCTAGATAGCAGTATATCAAAGCATATCAGGATACATGGCACATCCCAATAGAGGGTAACACCTCTGTAGCAACCAAATCATTACCATCCTCAGGAAAATTTCAACCACATCTTCTCAAGGAAAGAAATAAATCATCTTCCTAAATTTTTTAGGAATCAATAACTCAATTCATTTGATAAGAACAACAAGGGACACCTCTGTTTATCATCAAGTCACAATATGTAAGCTTTTAGAAACCAAACAAGAAAATCATTTTCCTAAAATCATTTAGGAATCATTCTTTTCCTCTTAGATCATTACAATAGGTAAACAAAGAGAATAAGTTATGTATTCTTAACCTTAGTTCCTATACATCATCATGATAAAATCTTTAGTAAAGAAATAAACCATAGGGGTTCTTTATAAGCAAGCTATCAGACCAAACAACCAGCAAGATGTCTTCAGTAGTTGAAGCATTCGAACTATAAATCAATAGGAGTATATCAATCAAAGGCAATGACCTTTGAATTAACACTAAACCAATTAGGCAATCGGAGAACTGTTTACTGATAGTGAACAATTACCAGGAACATAATCAATCATTCTACAATAACACATAATCCATAGGCCATCAGTAAGGATGTTTCACAGGAAACAAATCCAAGTAACACAGTTGATCATAACTACAGGGGATGAACCCTCAAATTAGGGATGAACCCTAACAGGGGATTCAGTATAGTAGTCACATAGAATGGAGCAGAGGGAAACAAAGAGCAAGAGGGGAGGAAGAAATAAAATTACCCAAGGTCCTTGCTAAGAGATTGAAGAGGAAGCAGAGGCTGGCGACGAGGAAGTGCACGGCGGCACGGGGAGTACCCCAGAGGGGCGCTACAACCCGCGTCGAGCCGTGTCATGTAGGGTTCGTAGTAGGGAAAACAAAAAAATTCTACCGCAAGAACAAACAAACCAAGATCCAATCTATGGAAAAGCCAAGATCCAATCTATGGAAAAGCTAAGATCTAATCTAATAGATAAGTGCAACGAGATAGATCTGTACTAACCCTTGTAGATCCAAAACCTTGAGCAATATGGATCTCGTGGTTGATGTAGTCGATCACTTGCCGATCACAATATCGCGTCGACTATCCTTCCGGCGCCACGTTCCCGCAGCGCTTCCACACTCGGTCACATGCACAGAGTAGATGTAAACCTTCCTCTCCCTATTCAAGCGGGTAGCGGAGGTAGTATATCTCCTTTGAATTCCAGCAGAACGACAGCGTGTTGGTGGTGGAGGAGAAAACCTGCAGGACTTCGCCTAAGTCGCAACAGGAGGAAGGAGGAGGAGAGTGGCGGCTAGGGTTTTGGGTGGAAGGGGCAAGGGGGAGGAGTGGTGCCTCCCCTCCTTATATAGAGGGGGGCGGCCAAGGGTTTCCCCCCTTGGTCCCACCTCCTAGGGCCGGCGCATGGGGAGAGGGGGAAGTTTCCTTCCCCCAAGTCTTATCACCTAAAAACTTGGGATTCAAGTTTATCTCCTTTAGAACCTTCTAGAACATTTCTAAACCTTCTAGATGCTCCAAACAAAAACTCCGGAACTTTTCCGAACCCTAGAAAACGACTTCCATTATATGAATCTTATTCTCCGGACCATTTTGGATCTCCTTGTGATGTCTTGGGTCGAATCCGAGACTCCGAAAAACATTCGGTCTACAGCTCATAATCCATATCTACTTAAACAACATCAAACCTTAAGTTTGTCACCGTACGGTTCGCGAACTATGCACACATGATCGAGACACCTCTCGGATCAATAACCAATAGCGGGACCTGGAGATCCATAATGGCTCCCACATATTCAATGATGACTTTGTGATCGAAAGAACCATTAATATACGACACTGATTCCCTTTGTCACGCGATACTCTACTTATCCGAGGTTTGATCATCGGTATCTACATACCTAGTTCAACCTTGTCACCGATAATTACTCTTTACTCGTACTATGATATGACATCCCTTGTTACCTAGTCACATGCTTGCAAGATAATTGAATGACATTCCACCGAGAGGGCCTAGAGCATATCTATACGTCACTTGGATGGACAAATCCATTCTTGATCCATGCGCTTCAACACATACTTTCAGAATACCTAATGCCACCTTTATAACCACCCAGTTACGAAGTGGCGTTTGATGTCATCAAAGCACTCATCTGGTGATGGTGATTAACACGATCTCATGGTCGAAGGATTAGGTTACTATGTATATGAAAGCTTGTAGCCAAACGAACTTAATGACTTGATCTTATGCTATGCTTACTACGGGTGAATGTCCATCGCATCATTCTCCTAATGATATAATCTTATTATTAATAACATCCAATGTCCATGATCAGGAAACCATGATCATCTATTAATCAACAAGCTAGTCCAACAAGAGGCTTACTAGGGACTCTTTTATGTTTACAAAACACACAAGTATTAGTGTTTCCTATTAATACACTTATTGCATGGGATGTAAACATTTATCATAAACACAAAGATATAATAAGAACCACTTTATTATTGCCTCTTGGGCATATCTCCAACAGCCTCCACTTGCACTAGTCAATAATCTAGATTACATGGTAATATACCTAACACCCATGGCGTCCTAGTGTTGGTCATGTTTTTCTCTAGGGAAAGGTTTAGTCAGCAGATCTGCCACATTCAGATCAGTGTGTACTTTGCAAATCTTTATATCACCATCTTGGACATACTCGTGAATAGAATGAAAACGTAGCTTGATGTGCTTCAGCTTCCTGTGTGACCTTGGCTCCTGTGCATTAGCTATGGCACCCATGTTATCACAATAGATGGCCATCGGGTCTCCTTCATCCATATCGCTTCTTGTGCAGCCTCAGAAGCAGCTATGTATTCTGATTTAGTTGAAGATTTTGCCACAACGCTTTGCTTGGCACTCCTCCAGCTCACTGTTGCACCATTCAAAATAAATACGTATCCAGACTGTGACTTAGAGTCATCCAGATCGATGCTCCAACTAGCATCGGTGTAACTATTTACAACAAGCTATTCATCACCTCCATAAGAAAGAACCATAGCCTTAGTCCTTTTCAGGTACTTTAGGATATTTTTGACTGCTGTTTAGTGTTCCATTCTAGGATCACTTTGATATCTGCTAGTCAAACTAACAACATGTGCTATATCCAGTCTTTTACACAACATGGCATACATGGTAGAACTCATGGCCGAGGCATAGGGTATTTTACTCATCTTCTCTCTATCTTCTGCCGTAGCTGGACTTTGAGTCTTACTCAAGGTATTACCTGGAAACATGGGCAAGAACCATTTCTTGCTTTCTTCCATTCTAAACCTCTTTAGAAACTTGTCCAGGTATGTACTTTGTGAAAGCGCTATTAAGCGTCTTGATCTATCTCTATAAATCTTGATGCCTAAAATGTATGCCGCTTTGCCAAGATCCTTCATTAAAAAACTATTATTCAAATAGGCTTTGACACTTTCAAGAAGTTCTATATCATTCCCAATCAAAAAATGTCATCCACATATAGTACTAGGAATGCTACAGAGCTCCCACTTACTTTCTTGTAAATACAAGCTTCTCCAAAAGTTTGTATAAATCCAAAGTTTTTGATCACCTTATCAAAAAGTTGATTCCAGCTTCGGGATGCTTGCTTCAGTCCATAAATGGAGCGCTGAAGTTTGCATACCCTGTCAGGATCTTTAGGATTGACAAAACCCTTGGGGTGTACCATATAGAACTCTTCCTCAATGTCACCATTAAGGAACACCGTTTTGACATCCATTTTCCAAATCTCATAATCAAAAAATGCAGTGATTGCTAACAAAATCCTCACAGACTTTAGCTTTGCTACCGGTGAGAAAGTCTCATCGTAGCCAACTCCTTGAATTTGTCGGAACCCTTTCACGACAAGTCGAGCTTTATAGACTATAAAATTACTATCAGCGTCTGTTTTTATTTTAAAGATCCATTTGTTCTCGACAACCTTGCGAGCATCTGGTAGGTCCACCAAAGTCCACACTTGGTTTTCGTACATGGATCCAATTTCGGATTTCATGGCTTCTTGCCATTTGTTGGAATCTGGGCTCATCATTGCTTCCTCATACGTCGCAGGGTCGTCGGTGTTGTCCACCAACATGATATTCAAGACAGGGTCATACCAATCAAGAGTGCTAAGAACCCTCGTCGATCTATGAAGTTCAATAGCAACTTCATTCGAAGTTTCATGATCACCATCATTAGCTTCCTCTCTTATTGGTACAGGCGGCACTGAAACATCTTCCAGTGTTGCGCTACTCTCATGTCCAAGAGAAGGTTCAATAACCTCGTCGAGTTGTACTTCCCTTATAGTCACTTCTTTCGAGAGAAACTCCTCTGAAGAAAGGATCCATTCTTGGCAATGAAAACTTTGCCTTCAGATTTATGATAGAAGGTATACCCAATTGTTTCTTTAGGGTATCCTATGAAGATGCATTTTCCGCTTTGGGTTCAAGCTTGTCAGGTTGTAACTTCTTTACATAAGCTTCGGAGCCCCAAACTTTAAGGAACGACAACTTAGGTTTCTTACCAAACCATAATTCATACGGTGTCATTTCAACGGATTTAGATGGTGCCCTATTTAAAGTGAAGGCATTTGTCTCTAATGCATAACCCCAAAACGGTAACAGTAAAACTGTAAGAGACATCATAGATTGAACCATATCTAAGAGAGTTCGATTATGATGTTCGGACACACCATTATGCTGTGGTGTTGTAACACCCCAGCATTTAGGAACCAACGGAGGGTAGGAATAGGAATCTGAGCATATGCATGCATTCATCTGTACAATCCGGGTAAATGTTTTGCCAAACAAAAACCTAAAGAGATCATAGTTTCTTTCACTATCTAGAGGTAGGAATAGCTCTCTATAGTGATTATTATAAATTTTGACATGACCTTTAGGCATTAATGTGTTTTGGGGGGGGGGGGGGGAATATTTTGAATTCAAAATTTAAATTCAAATCATTTGAATAATATTTGAAAATTAGAATTTAGAAATATAAAGTTGTTTTCCAAAATGATTTATTAACATTGTTTGATTATATTAAAGATATATTAAACAACAATAAGAATTTAAGACAAGGAAATATAAATAAGAAATGAATTCTTATTTCTTTCTTTATTCCTTAATAATAATACAAAGTAAGAATGATACAATAAATAAAGGAACACATTATAGTAAGTGAATTACAACAACAAAATTAACTTTTATTAAATTATAAGAATAATATGATTATAAGATTCTTTACAAAAGAATAAAAATAAGATTACAAAAATCTATAAAACCTATCTAATCCTATACGACATCTTGCGCATCTAGATCCTATTCCTGCAAATAAGAAAAACAACTAAGAAGGAAATAAAAGGTTAGTTAGCTATTTTACTCTTAGTAGTGAACAGTGAAGTGCACTGTTCATATTACATCATTGAGTAATTAAAAGAGGCAAGTTTCACCAATAAGCAATATCGGTTCTTTTATATTTAATAAGCCTCAGCACAACATCATCAACAAAGTAAAAGGGGCAAATTTTTCCAGAATAGAAATTGTAAAAGGATAAGAAGTGAAACTAATTCACTTGATCTGATCCACAAACAACCCAAGCAGCAAGGCAGCTTAGTTATCTAATTTCATGTAGTGTGCTGTTGAAAGAACAATTCATGATTTCCTAGGTTTTGTGTGTTAGATAACAATACCATGGATGATTCTAATGTGCACTAAGTGTTGCAGGAAGTTTTGAGAGTTTTGGGGGCCGAATTATCCGCCCCATCATGGGCCGGATAATCCGGCCAGACCACCTTGGGCAAAGATGGCTATGCGCAAGTCTCTGCCCCCACAAGAAAGTGTGAAGGGCAAGTCTGCGTGAGCTTCTATCCGTGGCCGGTTTTTGTGCTGGATAATCCGAGTCTAGGCGGAGTTTTCCCCAGGACAGATAATCCGTCCCTCGAAATCTCCAACGGCTCGGTTTTGGAAGGGGTATAAATATCCCTTATTCCCCAACGAGCAGAATTCTTGATTCATTTGAAATTGTTCAGACCCTTTGCAAGAGCTCCCATTCTAGATCTCCCACTTCAGCCACCTGAAGGCTTCGATCTTTGGGGAAATTGAAGGAGGAGAGAATCATCATCGTCATCACGAATCAAGCGCATCAACTCCTGACCATTCATTTGGAGAAATCCCTGATCTAGTATTCTTGTCAATATCTAGATCTTGTTCTTTGTTATTGATAACTTGTTCTTGTGGCAGCTTGTTGTCATTTCGAGAGCCTCCAAGTTGATTGTGGAGTTATGCCCCGCTAGTTGTGTAAAGGCGCCGGTGCCCGCCTCGAAGGGTCCCTATAGTGGAAAGGTGGATCAGGCCTTTGGTGGCGGGATCCATTAGAGAACAGGGTGGGGCCTATTGTGGCGTGATGGTCTTAGTACCACCCACCCCTCCAACGCAGACGTACTTCCCTTAAAAAGGAAGGAACTGCGGTAAAACAAATCCTGTGTCTCCGCGTGCTTCACTACGGTTTACCCGTTCCTCTTCCACTCGCTCTTTACTCGCTAGTAGATAGGTTTGCATATAGGGAAATTCCACCTAATAGTTTATCTAGAGAATTTACCCTTTGTGTTAAGCCTAAAATTGAAAAAGCATTAAAATTTGAAGTAGCACCTATTCACCCCCCTCTAGGTGCCCATACAATCCATTTCAATTGGTATCAGAGCCCCGGCTCTTTATTTGGGCTTAACCGCCTAAGAGTAGTATGGGTACCAAGGGAGATGGGAATGAGGTTATGGATAAGGTCACAATGGATGACCTCAAGATGTTGGAAACAACCTTGTTGAAATCCTTTGAGGCCAAGATGGAGGACATGAATCAAATGATTGCTCGTCTCACATCATCCATAGCCCCATCTCCATCCTCCTCTGAGGCAGCCGCACCATCGTCCAGGGAAAAGGCTAACACTGGATCCAAGGATGATGATGCGGAAGGTGAAAAACTTAATGGTTCCACCTGCAAGAAGGGAAGTGGTAAGGAGGAATATAGTGAGGTTCGTCACGTATATTCCCCCGACCCACCTATCCCTCATCCTCATATAAACAATAGGGGTGATCCACCCAAGCTTACTGCATCCTCTTTCAATCAATGGCAATTCTTAATGAAGTCTCATGTTTGCAGCTCCTCTATTGAACTTTGGAGGATTATTGAAGAGGGTCTTCATATTGGAGATCATACCAACCTGACAAGAAGAGAAGTTGTGGACATCCAATTGAATGCCATTTCTCTCCAGATGATACAACTCGGTGTTGGCCCCAAGGACATGCCCCACATTGAACATCTCAACACTGCTAAAGAAGCTTGGGATGCCCTCACTGATCTCTTTGTTGGGAATGAAAGCATGAGAAGGAATAGGTATGATGCCCTTAGTAATGAAGCTGAGGGATTCTACATGTTAGATGGTGAAAACCATGAAGACATGTATAGAAGACTCAAGGGCATTGCAACAACATTTAGAAAGCATGGAGCCACTCACATTGATGATGCGTGGATAAAAAGAAAATATGTGAGTGCCTTAATGCCTTTCGAGCCAACGGACTTGAAGAGCTTACAAGGTAGACACAACTACCATCAAATGACATCCAATGAAGTCATGCAAGAAATGGCGTCATTCAAAGTTGCTACAAAGAACACTGAAGATGACCGTGCTCGTGCCATTGGAATGCAAAAGGGTGTCAATGTTGCTCTAAAAGCTAATGTTGTTGAGAAAGAGGAGGATGAAAGAGCTTTTGAGAGGGCCTCCATGGACTGCCCGGATGAAGCTAAACGTGCTCATGGTGAGTACATGGCGTTTTATGCAAGGAACTTTTGGAAGGATCCTACCAAGGCCAAGTCGGAACTCGAGCGCAAGAATGGGTCAAGTGGAAGAAGAGAAAGTGTCCCAAAACTGAGAACATGCTACAATTATGGAGATAGGATGCACTTTGTAGCTGAGTATCCTTATCAATATAGAGAAGACAATGGTGGCAGGCTCATTCTTAAAGAAAAATCCAAGGCACCAAAGAAGAAGCCATTTATTAAAAAGAATGGTCCCTACAAGAAGCAACCCAAGATCGTCGTGGTGGCACAAGAAGAATACTCATCTACAAGTGAAGATGAAGAGGATGAAGATAGTTCTCGCGAGGTGGCTGCTATAGCCACAACATCGACTCCATCATCTCTCTTCGACTCGCCAAATGAAAATGTCATCAACAATAACGCCACTTGCCTTATGGCAAGAGGGTCCGAGGTAACAAGTTCCAGCTCTTCATTTCCTAAGTCTAACATAAATTTGGATATGGATGATCATGCTAGTCTTAAAATGAAACAAGAAGTTATTGCCTTGGAAATTTTTTTCACTAACCTGCAAGGTGAGCACAAACTTCATTTTGATGCTCTTATGAGTCAACTTGCTCAAGCCGAAGATCTTCTTGAAGAAAAGGGCCAAATCGAAAGAGAAGATGCCTTGGAGATAGCCTCTTTGAAAAATGCCTTGGAAGAAGAAGAGGAAGCTCGAGTATCTTTAGAAGAGAGACTCAAATCCATTGAGGAGTCACATGAAGAAGTTGTAGCTCAGCTCATCAAAGGAACTTGATAATGCTCTTGCCAAGGTAAAGAAACTAAAGAAAGAAAAGATTGAATTTGGGGCTGCTCATGCAAGACTCTCTGAGAAGTTTGATAAACTTGACAGTGCTCACAAGGCATTGGAGAGTGATCACTCGACTCTAAATGAGTCTCATGACCATCTCCAAACTCAATTGAAGATGTATGATGTGCCAAGCACCTCCACATCATCCTATGGAAAAGAAGGACTTGCAAGAGGATCTGAACACAAAGGTAAAGAAGTCTTAGACGAGATACTGAGCAAGCAAAGGACAAACAATGGAAAAGAAGGTCTTGGTTATATACCCAAGACAAAGAACAAGAAAAATAAGAAGAAGAGCAAGACTGCTCAACTGAAGACTAGCACCACCACCAATGACAAATCTAATTATGATGGTTTTGCAGGGGCTAACAATCCTAACTTTGAGTTATATTGCGATCATTATGGTGATGTGTATGCTAGTTATGTAGGTTCTTATGATTGTTACATTCCTTGGTCTATTTGGGTCCCTAAAACCCTTGTCACTAACATGAAAGGACCCATTGAAAAATGGGTACCTAAAACCAAGAAGTAACTTTCTTGCAGGGCTATGCTTCCAGTGGGTCTAAATGGGTACTCGATAGCGGATGCACGAGTCACATGACCGGAAGCAAGGAGATCATTGATGACCCACAAGTATAGGGGGTGTATCGCATTATTTTCGATAAGAGTGTCGAACCCAATGACGAGCAGAAGGTGCTGGCTAGTGGTATGGATCAGGAATTCTCTACAAATACTTAGCAAACGGATTTTTAGGGGTTTTTGATATAGCAAGTAAACAAAGTACGAGTAAATAAAAGACAGTAGGAATAAATGCAGAAAGTGGCCCAATACTTTATGCAGCAAAGGACAAGCCGGGTGTATTACTTAAGATGACCAAACGTTCTCGAGGACACATGGGAAGACTGTCAAGTGCTTTCGCTTCATATAGTTGATTAATCTTCTTTAGCTTGCTAAGTGTTGTGTGGGTGAACCTCTGCTAATGTACCTCCCCATCCAAGACTAATACATACTTGTGATTATACCCCTTGCAAACATCCGTAAGTACAAGAAAGTAATTAAGGTAGAAACCTAACCACAGCTTTAAACTCTAAGACCCTTACGTCCCTTGTGCAATGGTTTCCTAACGGGGGTTCAGGTTTCTGTCACTCCCGCAACCCCTACGATTAGTAGCCAAATACACAATGCATTCCCCTAGGCCCATATAGGTGAAGTGTCATGTAGTCAATGTTCACATGACACCACTAGAAGAAGTACACCACAACTTAAATAACAATCTATTGAATCTTTCTCAACGCAACTCCACTACTAACAACAACACTTCTCCCATGTCCTCAAGAACAAACCGAACTACTCACAAGACATCATATGGATCATGATCAGAGATGAAATAATGATGTATAACAATCTGAACATAAACAATAATTCAATGGTTCACTCAATAGCATCAACTACAAAGAGTAATCAACACCGGGAAAGTTTCCCCCATGAACTATGCAAGATTCAACACAATTGTTACAACAATATGGAGATGGTGATGAGGGTGCTGATGGTGATGATGGTGGTGGTGATGATGATGATGATCCCGATGAAGTCCAGCTTGATGGTGGGGTTGATGGCGACGATCTCCCCTCTCCGGGAAGGAATTCCCCCGGCAGAAATCTGTCTACCGGAGAGATCTTTCTCTCTCGGTGTTTTCCGCCCCGCAGAGGTGGCAGAATCTTTCCGTGGTCACTCCTCGAGTCTTAGGGTTTCGGGAGGATGATATACGCTAGAGGAGAGAGGCTGGAGTGGGCCAGGGTGGCCACACCACCTCCTAGCGTGGCCTATGGCTGCCCGTGCCATGGGGTGGTGTGGGCCCTCTGTGGCCCATCTCCACTCCGTCTTGTGGCATCCTCAGTCTTATGGAAAAATATAATTTCCGTATATTTTCCCGGATTTTCTGGTCCTCACGAATTTTGCCTCCAAACAGCACATTTTCCATCAGAATCCTGACTACAGCGGTCCATGCTCCAAAAGTCATCAACCATGCAAAAATAGATGAAATAACATAAGTATCACCTCTCAATATGAAATATATCAATGAATAATAGTGAATTAAGACATAGAATAGTGATGCAAAATGGACGTATCAACTCCCCCAAGCTTAGACTTCGCTTGTCCCCAAGCGATAATGAGCTCAATAAACATGGCCTCAGGTTTATGGAGTGAAGAGTTGATAAAAGAATACGGACAAGAAGCATCACATTCATCAAATACATAGATCATAATAGAAGACAACTCACTATTATATAAATCAACTTGTAATAAGTAAATGAAACACAATAAAGATATATAAAGTGAATCATAATTGGTAATGGCAAACTTAGCTCTTGGTCAAAGAATAGTTGATAATTTGCTAGAGTTCAGAAATAGCTGGTTTTTCAATGATAGCTTTCAAAGTAGTAAACATCAAGATAAGAGCAATGTGCAAAACAAGGAACATAAGAAACATGAATGAATAAATCAACATATGAATGAATGAAACACAACAATTCAAAATACTTGCTGAGATAGAAGGGAGTAGGTTTACTAACTCAACTACAAAGTAAAAGAAAGGCCCTTCAAAGAGGGAAGCAGGGATTGCAAGTCACATAAAGAGCTCCCAAAAATTATGATACTTACTAGTTTTCAGCTCTCATTGCCCCTATCATAGGCATCTTTAGGTGATTAAGGTTAAAGTGACACAACTAAGAGGATATGCTTGACAAGTTATAAGTTGAAATCTCATGGCCCTTACTTATGAGTACCGATCCTCATGCTACTCAACTTCAGTCATGCGCAAGCTCTTGTCATTGTAAATACATGCGTATCATTGAGAACCGCCAACGGGGTACCCCTTGCACATGACACATGAGCTATCCCATAATCAAAATGACAAGGCAAGCAGACAGTGAGCATCTCAGCGATCTTTTTATTTGCTATTTGCATAGGTTTTTATTGAGGATGCTTCATAGAATGCTCACTATAGTTATGCTGGAAGTTTCCACCATGATTAGGCATGGCTTAGGCTAGCGGCCCAGGCGTTTCTCTAACACACATATAAACTCCATGATCTTACAAGTTCCACTTTTATTTCACACCGCTGGGATCCATAGGCAAAAGAACATGATATCAACTAGGTACAAAGTACCAGATGAAGTGTTGAAAGCGGTCCCCATGATACATGGTTCGGCTAACTTCAACTCATAAAGTGCAAGCATATACGCAACAAAGAAGGACCCAATGGTTCAAGTTTATTAAATGCAAGAAAGTAAAGTGTGCCATCAAGTTTGTGAGAGCTTTAATCACTAATTTTCACATAACAAGTTTAATTTGGGAGGTAGATAAAACAAGAACTTACTTGGAATAGCAATAATGCTACTAGGTAGGTATGGTGGACACAAATGGCAAAGGTTTGGGTTTAAAGGAGGTGGATGCATGAGAAGAATACCCTCTCAGTACAGGTTTTTGGCTAGCAAGGCTGGGTAGCAAGTATAAGAGTTGAAGGAAACAAACAAACATACAAGTGATAAAGACAAACATGCAATCTTCCTTGGAAGCACAAAAGATCTTAACTAGAGAATACTAAACTTATTAGCAAATCAAGAAAGAAAGATGATGAAATTATTTTTCTTTAAAGGTACTTTTATCTTTTCTTTCAAATCTCAAAAATAGTGTTGCTACTGACCGAGCCAGGTTTGCCAAAACCAACTAAATTAACTCAATGACCCCAAAGTGATACCAATACTAACAACAAGATCAATCATATAAGCACGAATTGAAAACTAATATAAGCTATGCAAAAGAGTGGATGATAGAACTTCTCATTAATATTGCATAACGGAAACTCACACCAAGGGATACATATCTAACAAGAGAGGGGACACTTCCATAATGCAAACCATCCTACATAATAATTCCTCTATTCATGATATGACTCTACTAATAAGGTAAAAAGATAGAAGATAGTGATATGATACCGCGGCACTCCCCCAAGCTTGGAACAAACCAAGGGGATGCCAAAACTTATGACGAATTACTCCTTCGGTGGTGGTGGTATCCTCTCATCTTCGTCCGTCTTCCAAGGTAAAGGCTTCCCATCAACAAAGGACATCGTGGTTTCCAACATCCTGAAACTTGCAGCATCACTTATGAGTTTAAATCTAGCCTCATACTCACAGTTTTGATTTTGAACGTCATAGAACTGTGCTTGTAGTTCGTTGGTTGTTTGGCGGAGTGAGAGGACTTCGTCTTTGAGTTCAGCAGTTTCCTTTTGGTGCTCGGTGATGAGTTCGGAACAAATCTTATGGATGATATCCGCTTTGCGCTCCACCATCTTCTTGTACCTAAAGACTTCTTGTTCCAATGCTTCCATCTTGTCCTCCAGACTTCCTTAACCTTTAGGGCCTTGAACCTCTTTAATCTGAACCTCCCCACCTTCGAGCAATAACTCCTTGGGATGAATCTTCAATTCTCTCATGTATGGGTTGATGATATCTTCCAAAGAATCTCCCTTAACAGATCCAGTGGAAGACATTGAGGCTACAAATCTGAGATTTTACCTGGCAGAAACAGATCGAAACAAAAACACAACGAAAACACAATATACGGACCTCAGGGGATCCGGGGGGTTATATATTACGAAGTTTCATATCAAAAGGGAGGTACTGGGTGAAAATGGGTCGGAGGCGGAGTCTGGGGTGGACTCACCACCTGGTGGCACGACCAGGGGTGGGCCCGCGCCATAGGGTGGTGTGAGCCACCCTGGCTCCGTTTCCGTCCCTTTTTCGCTTTGTAGCTTTCCTTATCGATTGAAAACTGCAAAAATATAGTTGGATTGTATTTTCGTGGAACTATTCTTACCAGAACAGTTACCTATTTGAAAACAGACTCTGCAGGTCTCTGAATTTGGTCCTTAATGAATTTCTCTGGAGTTATAACTTGAAAGGCATCAACATCTTCATTGTAAGAATCTCCAGCAATATAGTGTTTGAGTCGCTGTCCATTCACTACCTGTGTAGTATTATCTTTAAGAGAAGAATTTTTTATTGCTCCTGAACGGTATACTTCTCCAATGTTGAAAGGTCCTTCCCATTTTGATAGTAGCTTACCTATAAAAAATCTAAGACGAGACCTATACAATAGAACTTTCTCACCAACATGAAATTCTCTCTGAAGTATTCGCTTGTCATGCCATCTTTTAACTTTTTCCTTAAAGAGCCTAGCATTCTCATAGGCTTCACTCCTCCATTCATCTAAAGAACTTAAGTCAAATAATCGTTTCTCACCAGCGAGCTTACAATCTCTATTTAGTTCTTTCACTGCCCAGCAAGCTTTGTGTTCTAATTCTAAGGGTAGGTGGCAAGCTTTCCCATAAACCATTTTATAAGGAGACATTCCCATAGGATTTTTGTAAGTTCTATAAGCTCATAAAGCATCATTCAACTTCTTAGCCCAATTTTTTCTAGACCTATTAACAGTCTTTTGCAAGCTAGATTTAATTTCTCTATTTGATAACTCTACTTGCCCGCTAGTTTGGGGGTGATAAGCTGAAGCAATTCTATGATTAACATCATATTTAGCAAGGGTCTTCCTAAAACAACCATGAATGAAATGAGAACCCCCATCAGTCATGATATACCTAGGCACCCCAAACCTAGAAAATATAATATCCTTAAGCATTTTTAGAGAAGTCTCCCTGTTAACACTCTTTGTAGGAATGGCTTCTACCCACTTAGAAACATAATCAACGACAACAAGAATATGAGTGTAGCCTTTCGAAGGAGGGAAAGGACACATAAAGTGAAATCCCCAACAACCAAAAGGTTCAATAACTAGAGAGTAATTCATAGGAATTTCACTGCGTCTAGAAATATTACCAACACGTTGACATTCATCACAAGATAAAAAAATTTCTTGCATCTTTAAAAAGGGTAGGCCAGTAGAAACCTGATTGTAGTACCTTTTTTGTAGTTCTATCTCATGCATGATGTCCTCCATAGGCACTACCATGACATTTACGCAATATCTCCTTTTGTTCATATTCTGGAACACATCTTCGCATAATACCATCCACTCCTTCTTTGTATAAGTGTGGGTCATCCCAAAAATAATGCCTCAAATCATAGAAGAACTTTCTTCTTTCCTGAGCTGTAAAAGTTGGAGGCAAATACTTGGAGACAATAAAGTTAGCATAACCAACATACCAAGGGCTTCCTTGAGAGCTCACCCCTACTGCAGCTAACTGTTCATTTGGGAAACTATCATTAACAGGCATAGGGTCAAAAGAGATGTTTTCCAAACGAGATAAATTTTTAGCTACAGGGTTTTCAGCACCCTTCCTATCTACTACATGTAGATCAAACTCTTGTAAAAGCAGTACCCATCTAATAATCCTAGGCTTAGCGTCCTTCTTCGTCATAAGATATTTAATAGCAGCATGATCAGTATGAATGGTTACTTTTGAGTCCACAATATAGGGCCTAAACTTATCACAGGCAAAAACAACAGCTAGAAATTCCTTTTCAGTAGTGGCATAATTCCTTTGAGCAGCGTCTAGAGTCTTACTAGCATAATGGATAACGTTTAACTTTTTATCAATACGTTGCCCAAGGACAGCCCCTACAGGATAATCACTAGCATCACACATTATTTCAAAGGGTAAACTCCAATCAGGTGGTTGAAAAATAGGGGTTGTAGTTAAAGCCTTCTTAAGAGTTTCAAAAGCTTCCCTACAATCATCATAAAAAAAGGGTACATCTTTTTGAAGAAGATTAGTGAGAGGTTTTGATATCCTAGAGAAGTCTTTAATAAGCCTCCTATAGAAACCAACATGACCAAGGATACTACGAATACCTTTGATGTCTCTTGGACATGGCATCTTATCAATTGCGTCAACCTTAGCTCTATCAACTTCTATGCCTCTTTCAAAAACTTTATGCCCAAGAACAATCCCTTCATTAACCATGAAGTGGCATTTCTCCCAATTAAGAACAAGATTAGTTTCTTCACATCTCTACAAAACAAGGCAATTATCAAAAGAAGTTCCATAGACAGAAAAGTCATCCATGAACACTTCTACAATTTCCTCACAAAAACCATGAAAGATAGCAGACATGCACCTTTGGAAAGTAGCAGGAGCATTACATAAACCAAAAGGCATACATCTATAAGCATAAGTTCCATAAGGGCAAGTAAAAGTAGTTTTTATTGATCTTGTTGTTTAACAACAATTTGAGAGAAACCAGAATAACCATCAAGAAAACAAAAATGGGTCTTTTTAGACAACCTTTCCAACATTTGATCAATAAAAGGAAGCGGGTAGTGATCTTTCTTAGTAACTTTATTGACTTTCCTAAACTCGATGCACATCCTATAGCCTACCACTATTCTTTGAGGAATAAGTTCATCATTAGCATTAGGGACAACGGTAATACCTCCCTTTTTAGGAACACAATGAACAGGACTAACCCATTCACTATTAGCAATAGGGTAAATAATACCAGCATCAAGGAGTTTCAATACCTCATTCCTTACCACTTCCTTCATCCTAGGATTTAAACGTCGTTAGTGCTCCACTACTGGCTTCGCATCTGGTTCTATGTTGATAGAATGCTGACATATAGTAGGTGAAATCCCTTTTAAATCATCTAGAGTATATCCCATAGCTCCTCGATGTTTCCTCAAAACTTCCAATAACCTTTCTTCTTCCTTCCCTGAAAGTTTAGCGCTAACAATAACAGGATATATCTTTTTATCATCAATATAAGCATATTTAAGATCATCAGGGAGAGGTTTTAGATCGAAAACCGGATCCTTTTTAGGTGGCATCGTGGTACCCAAGTCTTCTACAGGCAAGTCGTGCTTAAGCATCATAGGTCGATCACGGAGAATCCTGTCAATCTCATTCCTTTCTTCCATGAAGATTTCACTTTCATGATCTTCCATAAATTGCTGCAAAGCATTGTTAGGAGCAAGAGAAATATAAGCAAGTTGTTCAACCCTAAAATCCTCATTATGGGCTTCCTCTTCGCAAGGTTCTTTAGCAAATTTCGAAAAATTAAACTCATAAGATTCCCCATCAAACTTAGTAAAAAATTTCTCCCTCTTGCAATCAATAATAGCTCCACAAGTACTCAAGAAAGGTCTACCAAAAATGATAGGGTAGGTTTTACTAGCAGCCGAACCAAGTACTAGAAAATCAGCAGGGTACTTAATCTTACCACAAAGAACTTCCACGTCTCGTACAATACCAATTGGAGAGATGGTCTCTCTATTAGCAAGGTGAATAACCACATCAATCTCTTCCAACTCGCAAGGACTGATTTCATGCATAATTTGTCTGTAAAGCTCATAAGGAATAACACTTGAACTTGCACCAATATCACATAAACCATAATAGCAATGATCACCAATTCTAACAAAAAGCACAGGAACACTAGCCTTTTTAGTTATATTGGGATGTGAGACAATATTAGAAGCATCCTCACAAAAGACTATGTGCCCATCTTCTACGCTTTTAGTGACAAGGTCTTTCACAATTGCTACCACAGGTTCAATGTTTATTTGTTCATCAGGTTTTACAGTTCTTTTTTCACTTTTGGTGATTACATTAGTTATCATAGGATGGTCCTTTACCTTTTTGGGGAAGGGAATCTTCTCGATATAAGGTTCAGGTAAGATGGGGTCAATAATGCAATACTCAGCACTTCCAATAGGAACATAGTCAACAATATCTTTGTAAGGTGCATGGTATTTGTTCCATCCCCTTTTTGGAATTTCGATATAGGAAGCAAAAGCTCTAAAGCAATTCGTAATAACTTGCAAATCAAGACCATAAATATTACTAATATTTTGAAAGTCATCAGTTCCCATAAAAGGTTCAATGCATTCATAATCATAATTTATACCTGACTTTCTACCTTTGTCATTCTCCCAAGCTTCAGCATTGTCTTGAATACGGTCTAGAAGGTCCCATTTAGCTTCTTCTTCCATGCGAGTGAATGATCCAGCACAAGAAGCATCCAGTAAATCTTTATCATGTAGAGGGAGCCTTGCATAAAAGTTATTGATAATAATATTGTTGGGGAGCTCATGAATGGGACATTTGAGCATTAGTAACTTCAATCTCCCCCAGGCTTGAGTTGTACTCTCTCCATCAAGAGGCCAAAAGTTATATATTTGATTCCGATCTTTATGAATCTCACTAGGAGGATAAAACTTTGAATAAAAGAGAGGCACTATTTCCTCCCATTCTAGAGCTTGACCATTCTTTAGCAGCTTATACCATTCCTCAGCTCTTCCTTTCAGTGATAATGAGAATAACTTCTTCTTCAATTGATCTGTAGTAATACCTACACACTTGAACAACCCGCATAATTCGTGTATAAAGAGTAAATGATCACCGGGATGGACAGTTCCATCCCCAACATAGTAGTTATCCATAACACGATCAATAATTCTTGTAGGTATTTTGAAAACATCATTCTCAGCAGGTGGTGGCTTATCTACTACCTTAGCGATGGTAGTAGCATTACCAAATAAGAAACTCAGCGAATTATCCATAACGAAAATAAAGCAACTAGTAGAAGTAAACAATACTCACAGTAGAAGTTTCCTTTACCGTTCCACTCTCCAATAGCGCTTCACTCCCCGGAAATGGTGCCAGAAAATAGTCTTGATGACCTACAAGTATAGGGGGTGTATCGTAGTATTTTCGATAAGTAAGAGTGTCGAACCCAACGAGGAGCAGAAGGTGCTGGCTAGTGGTATGGATCAGGAATTCTCTGCAAATACTTAGCAAACGGATTTTTAGGGGTTTTTGATATAGCAAGTAAACAAAGTACGAGTAAATAAAAGACAGTAGGAATAAATGCAGCAAGTCGCCCAATCCTTTATGCAGCAAAGGACAAGCCGGTTGTATTCCTTAAGATGACCAAACGTTCTCGAGGACATATGGGAAGACTGTCAAGTGCTTTCGCTTCATATAGTTGATTAATCTTCTTTAGCTTGCTAAGTATTGTGTGGGTGAACCTGTGCTAATGTACCGCCCCATCCAAGACTAATACATACTTGTGATTATACCCCTTGCAAACATCCGTAAGTACAAGAAAGTAATTAAGATAGAAACCTAACCACAACTTTAAACTCTAAGACCATTACGTCCCTTGTGCAATGGTTTCCTAACAGGGGTTCAGGTTTCTGTCACTCCGGCAACCCCTACGATTAGTAGCCAAATACACAATGCATTCCCCTAGGCCCATATAGGTGAAGTGTCATGTAGTCGACGTTCACATGACACCACTAGAAGAAGTACACCACAACTTAAATAACAATCTATTGAATCTTTCTCAACGCAACTCCACTACTAACAACAAGACTTCTCCCATGTCCTCAAGAACAAAACGAACTACTCACAAGACATCATATGGATCATGATCAGAGATGGAATAATGATGTATAACAATCTGAACATAAACAATAATTCAATGGTTCAATCAATAGCATCAACTACAAAGAGTAATCAACACCGGGAAAGTTTCCCCTATGAACTATGCAAGATTCAACGCAATTTTTACAACAATAAGGAGATGGTGATGAGGGTGCTGATGGTGATAATGGTGATGATGATGATGATGATGATCCCGATGAAGTCCAGCTTGATGGTGGTGTTGATGGCGACGATCTCCCCTCTCTGGGAAGGAATTCCCTCGGTAGAAATATGTCTGCCGGAGAGATATTTCTCTCTCGGTGTTTTCCGCCCCGCAGAGGCGGCATAATCTTTCTGTGGTCGCTCCCCGAGTCTTAGGGTTTCGGGATATACGCCAGAGGGGAGAGGCTGGAGTGGGCCAGGGTGGCCACAGCACCTCCTGGCGCGGCCTAGGGCTGCCCGCGCCATGGGATGGTGTGGGCCCTCTGTGGCCCATCTCCACTCCGTCTTCTGGAAAAATAGAATTTTCCGTATATTTTCCCGGATTTTCTGATCTTCACGAATTTTGCCTCCAAACAGCAGATTTTCCATCAGAATCCTGACTACAGCGGTCCATGCTCCAAAAGTCACCAACCATGCAAAAATAGATGAAATAACATAAGTATCACCTCTCAATATGAAATATATCAATGAATAATAGTGAATTAAGACATAGAATAGTGATGCAAAATGGACGTATCAATCATCACGGAGATGCAGCCAAATCATGATCATATAATCGTCTCCTATGGTGACAAGTAAAAATATGAGGTATTGGATCTCGGCAAAGTCATGGTGGCTCACGATATCTCTCTCGTGGACGTCATGATTGTTGAGACCCTCGGGTACAATTTACTTTCAGTTCGCGCCCTTGGTAAGATGGGCTTTGCAATTTTTATTGATGCTGATTTGGTTGTACTCTTGTGGAACAAGTCTCTAAAATTCGCTTTCGTGGGATATGTCAAAACTGACCTGTACTTGGTGGACTTTTCGGGGAAAACCACTATAGGCCCGATGTGTCTTTTCGGAAAGGCTGACGTGGGTTGGTTGTGGCATCACCGACTAGCCCACGTCAATATGAGAACTTTGCAAAGTCTTCACAAGGGTGGCCACATCCTTGGACTAAAAGAAAATGTCTCCTTTGCCAAAGATCGTGTTTGCAGGGCTTGTGTTGAAGGGAAAATGCATGACTCTCCTCATCGAAGGAAGACTATTATCTCGTCAAAAAGGATCTTAGAGCTCCTTCATGTGGACCTCTTCGGACCTCCATCTCATGCAAGCCTCGGTGGGAAGAAGTACTGTCTAGTGATTGTTGATGATTACTCAAGATTCACTTGGGTTTATTTCTTCAAGTTGAAGAGTGAAACTCAACAAATGGTCATCGACTTTGCCAACAAGGTTCAATGTCAACACAACGTCCCTATTCTGGCTATAACAAGTGATAACGGCTCTGAGTTCAAGAACTACACCTTAAATGAGTTCCTAAGTGAAGAGGGGATAAGACATCAATATTTCGCTGCATACACCCCTCAACAAAATGGTGTAGCCGAGAGGAAGAATCGGACTCTAATGGATATGGCAAGGTCAATTCTAGCCGAATTCAAGTCTCCATCTTCTGGGCTGAAGCAATCTCAACCGCGTGTCATTCATCCAACCGGTTATACCTCCGTAAAATCTTGGACAAGACTCCTTATGAAATACTTACTGTTGATGCTTGTGATGCAGATGTTGAAATACCCCAAGATGCCATAAAAAGAATGGGCGTGGGATTTTTCCGCCCCATTGAGGAACCCCTTGTGGCGGATCGGGAAGGACAATTCTCTACTCATGAAGAGCCCTCATCTACACATATTCATCATGTTCCAAACACGGGAGTAACTTCTACACCATATACATCGTCTGCTGAAGGTCAAGATGTTCCAGCAAGCCACATGCAGGATTATTCGGTTGACACCGGATTATCCAGCCAACCCCATCCTGACGAACAACCTGCTCCTAGTGTTGAAGAAGTCGTTGCAAGCTCCAGGCCGGATTTTCTGGCAGACCCCGATTTATCCGGCCCCTCGCTAGATCAAGCAAATCCTAGGCAGCCTGATGAAACTGCAACAAACTCTCCCAGGCCGGATTTTCCGGCCTCCCCCTCGGCCGGATTATCCGGCCTTGATTCATCAGTTGTTCAGCGGCCTCCTGTTACGACAGCTGACTCTCCTCAAGGACATGCTTCATCACCTCCTACTACTGTTGTGGGCCCCCGGATTAATCCTCCGAGAATCCCTGTTATGCATACAACCGCGATCCCATGATTAGTTAGTCGTGGCACATAACCGACAAGTATCATTACAACATCCGAGAATATACCGAATTACAATACTTACATAAATGCCGTTATGGCTACATCAATAATCAACAACGGATTTCACCAAGCGCAGAGCCTGAGCCATGCCTTAACCTACAGGCAACTGACTGGGAGAACGTCCTAGCTCGCATAGTCGCCATCACCACCTTCTTCTTGGAATCTGACCAAGTTAATAGCAAGGGACAATGCCGGTGAGTACTTTGAATGTACTCGCAAACCACCTAAATACTGTAATAATAATAGGAGGCTATGCAATATGGCTGTGGTAGTAGGAGGGCTCCAAGAGGGGTTCTTTTCTAAATTAGTTTCTCTTGTAGATATAGCATCTACATATCTTTGTTGAGAACTTTTGTAAACCATTTTGGAAATCGTTTTGAAAAGTTTTGGAAAACATTAGGACTGGGTCACCAATTTATTCCCGTTTTCAGGTCGTCCCACGACCAAACTCCTTCCATACCTCTCTGACCATCCCATGATCAAAGCAGGTATCCTTCCCGACCATCCCATGGTCAAAACATTTCAAAGTCATTTCTTTTTTGAAATCCTTTTTGAAAGCAAAACAAGCACCGCTCTACAGCAACCTTCCCAACCGTCCATGACCAGGGACGCAGCTATTCGAATAGATTTACACTCTACAGAGGTTGTACACTTTACCCACACCATCCGGGTACACTACCCTGATCTTCACCGATCGTGGGTCGAGTAACCGATCAAGACTCTCCGGATGCCCACTCCAATATAAGTTCTTACCCTATGGGTGTTAATCCCCTCAAAACCGGGACGTCGGGTGAGGACCAACCGGAGCGTTTTTTCCACTCCTCGAGAGTGTGCGCTTTCAATGAGGGCCCCATAGTAACGCGTGGAGGCCTGCCGACCCTTTGTTCCTTCTCCAGGCCCCACCTTTATCGGAGAAGGCCCACCCTCCAGGGATCCCCGATCCCCTGTAGTTATTGCGAGGCAGCTCATACCAGAATAGACAAACATCAAATCCAGCCCTGTCCCATTCCAGAGTAATGTGGTTGCACAAGGTTAATTGTTCTAGCAAAACATGCAGAGAACCAGGTGCGTTTTTGTAAACCTTTTTCCTCCAGTTTTCCTTTAGAATTTTGTAAAACAAAACCTTTTTCTTTCTCAACATCTCTTGGGAGGTCCCACCTCACCAAGGTTTTATCATAAAACATTTGGTAAAAACCTTTTTGCGGGGTCTTCCCATCCTCTAGTGCTCGCTTCGGCTAAATCGGGGTCTCCAACGGGGTATGGTGTAATACACCATATATTCTACTAGGGATGAGTAGGTGTCATCAAGGGGGTTGTACTTAGTAGTACAATAGTGTAAAGGTTTGGAGGAGCCAAACCCCTACCATATATATACATCAACATAAAGTAAAATGATGCAATTTTAATAAACAGTAGACAAAACATGCATAAGTAAAATAGTAGGACAAGGCTTATGAGCAAGAAGGTGGCTTGCCAGATGATCAGCAATATGGCATAAATGTCCCTGGACTTCTACTTAGAAAACCATAATAACCAAATAAAACCATCTATTGCTGCTCTCCGATAAAATTGCAACTATCGTCGATAGGGAACACATGCAAGCAAACAAAAGGTCACAATCAATGCAAGGCCTACAATCACCAATACAATACAACAGCAGCTGGATAATATCAACTAATATATAGAGAGTTTTGAGAGGATTTGATTTAGAAGGTGGAGACGGCCTTGGAGAAGGGGATGAAAATCCCTTAGGATTTATAGTCTAGAAACTACCTAAGAGATGGATTTTGGAAAAAAACCATATTCTGTATGGTACCATTGTAAAAACATGATACCAACAGATAGGTAGCGATATTATGAAACCAACGAAAGTGGTTTCACTAAATTATCAATTTCCATTTATAATAATTTTTCTGGTGGGAAAAACTCTTGTTTTAGGAAATAATTCACCAGAAAAGTTCTGGAGCTCCAAAAATTATTTCCTTGGACAGTTTAGTAGGGTTTGATGTACTTGTTTAGTGAGAGTTGGAATCAAGTCAAGATAATTATTAAATGCCCACAGGAAATTCCCAAGTGTAGTTCTGTACACAACTTGTCTTTTTCACCAGATTAAACCTACAGAAGTTTTTGATTTGATTCTAAAGGAACAGTGTAGGCACTTGCAATACCTTTCTGTAGAAATTGGAATCAACCTTTTTGGAGCTGTATAGCTTCTGTAGTGAATTTAGAGGTGAATAAACCATGCATAGAATAGTTTAATTCACAGAGAAATATCTAAGGCTCAATAAATCATGAGCTCCTGCATTTAGGTAGGTAATGATGAACCACATCACTGGGGTGTGGAAGATACCTAAAATATGTTGCAGATCTTACTAGGGAATTTTCTAAAGGAAGAAAGCCTCTGTTTTTGCTATTTTTACTACAGGAGAACAAAAGCTACACTTGGATTGAGGACAAGGCCGGGAGATGGGCACAAGTAATACATACCAGGGGCACTTGGGTTTACCCCATTTGGAGTTGTGAAACTCACAGGGGGATTTTAGGAGGGTTTTGGATACCTTCTAGATATGGATTTAATATAAAGAATCTGTATATATTCTGGGCTATCCAAAGGTACTGGGTGTTAAAGAAAACATAGATGTACCCAGGAAAATTTAGATCTGGGCATGTTGTCTTGATTTCCATTTTAAAAAAGATTTAAACAAAAAAGCCAGAACAGAGCTGGTGGAGAAATATTAAAAAAGGACAGGGAGGTGGGCTGGTTTTCTAGGGGGACTTGGGCCGGCCGAGTGGCATTCGGCCCACCGCAGGGACGCCAGCGCACGGGGTGGATTTCAAATTTTGCTGGGTGGGGTCCATCGGTCAGCGGGCCGGCGGGGCAAAGAGGTATTGAGCGACGGGAGCCGTTCGATTAGATCGCGATCGACGGCTCCCGACCGTCTTCCACCTCGCGGGTGGGGCACAGGGGCAGGAACCCTAGGCGGCGTCTAGCGACGGCGGGAGCTTACTAGGGGGATCGCCGGCGACCGTGGGGTGGCGGAGACGACGCGGTAGACGATGGCGATCCCGGAGATGGGCGGCACGGGGTGGGTCGACGTCGATGCGGGGCTTGCACGAGGACGCCCGAACGGAGCTCGCCGGAGAGGCTTTGGAGTTGCATGCATGTTAACAGAGAGGGTGCAGGGAGGATGCAGAGGTCATGGGAGATTCCAGGAGGGATTCGGCAGGGCTTCATAGGCTCGGGGGGGGGGGGGGGGGGGGGGGGGGGCAGAGAGGAGCTTCTCTTGGTCATGTCGGCGACGGCGACCTTCCGCGTTCCTGCATCAGAGAGAGGGCACATGGAGGTAGCTCAAAGAGGGCACATGCAACAGAGTGTAAGCAGGGAGATGGTGACCTTGAGCTTGAGTTTGGCAATGGCTGAAAGGCCTTTCTTCCCTCCTCTGGGGCAGGATAGTGAAATGGAGAGGTAGAAAAGGAGGGCAGCAGCTGGAGGAAGTGTACAAGCCAAGGAAGTGGCCTTGCCTTTGTCTCCTCTCCATCCAAACACTAGGGACAAAGAGGGTGGTCTGCTACAGTGAAGCTACAGTGCACACGACCAGGACTGAGGGGTGGTGCTGTGGAGGCTTGTTGGAGAAGATTGGATGAGTTTTGATTTGGTTTTTGGGTACTAAAAGGTTAATGTCCAAATCAGCCATAAAGGATGATCAAGTGGTATGCCTTGATTTTTGATCTTGACAAACTGAGATAAGGATGCTGGTCGATGGGTAGGGTTAAGATGCATCTCTGAGATTTATTTGGGATTTTTCTAAAGATTTAAAGTCCACTTAACACCATTTATTCAAAAACTACAGAAGTAGTTTATAGAAGATCAATTGATAAAGTGACATTGGACAAGGTTGGTTGTTATTTTGAGATGGTCCCAAATGTGTATACACACTTAGGGGAATTTCCCAAGATTTATTGTAAGATAAAAGTATTAAAAACAATTATTATTTCAATTCAACCATTTAAGAAAATGGGCAAAAAGAAATAATAAAGATCTTGAAAAATATTTATTTTTGAAGTAGGATGATAGGGTATGCTATATAGGACTCAATTGAGTCAAAAGTTGAGGAAGTGTTTTGGGAAAAACGAACTTTTCTTTGGGGGGGAGTTTCGGAGATTTTGCCTATTAAGGGAATTAAATAGTTTTGGTCCATAATAATTATGGATAATTGTTGATAAATATTTATGATCAAGGTATATTAGTTAGACAAGGTGTAGCAAGCATTTTCAACCTTGGTATTGGAGAATCCAAGTTGATTTTGGTGGAATACCCTAGATTAAGGATCTAGGGTGATGTTAATTTGATACCATCAAAACCATGTTGGATCTTGGAGCTCATAGCTTCCCTTGGGGCATGGGATATATGGATGGATAGACCAAGTGATGAAGATCCACATTGTACATAGGTTTGAGCTTGATCCTGCTTGAGCTCACCAAGACAGGCTTTCAAACTTTGAATAAAATAAGACTTCCAAAGCAGATTACCAACTAGCCTTCAAAACCTTGTGGGTTTAAACAGCACAAAGATCCACTTGGAACAAGTAAAGTATATATTGATAGACCTATATGAGTAGAACACAAGCATGCAAAGAGTTGGTCCATAGAAGGATGTATGATGGTGTGAGCTTCTAGCAAAGTTGGCAGATTGACTAGATTTGCAGGAAAAGTTATTTTCTTGCCTGCAAAACCATCAAGAACAAGTGGGTTCGAGGATGATCCAACAAAGGGAAAGAGTGGGCCTTGGTAGTCCTGAGGATGTTTAACAATATGGTTCATATGCATTTCCAAAAATGCACAAGGGTTGAGAAAATGGGGCATTCAAAAAGGTGATGTTGGAAACAGATTTCCAGTCTTAGCCAAATTTGGGAGAGTTAGACTTTTGACTAGAATGTGGGTGGTGATTATTTTGATCGATGGCAAGGTACCAAAGCATCATCAAGTGGTTGATGTTGAAGTGTAGATTTATTAGAAGGGATTCATGCTTGATATTGGTCTTCCTTGACTTGGAAACTTCTAGAATGGATCTCTGCAGAATTGCTCTAGTTAAGGGTTCTAGATAATCACCTAGTATCTAGGGATCAGATCCTACATTGTATTTTTGCTTAGGGTGTGGTGAATTCGGAAACCTCTTGATCCTAGTGATGAGCTCCTAGAGTAGCTCATACTATCTCCTAAGCAGACAATTCAAACAGCAGATCAAGACAACTCATCTTACAAACAAATCAACTACTACTAGGGTTAGCATCAAGCCTAGCTTGAGGTAAGGTTGAGGCATTTTGAAGAGGTTGGATTTTGAATAAGATGAGAGTCCTTGGTATCTCTACCAAGAGTAGAATTCAAAAGCTTCAAAAAAGGGTTTTGTTGAATCTAGAGGTAAGAATAGTAGAAGGTTTTGTCTTGGAAACATAAGGAGATTATGTTATATAGCTCTCCATAGTTTTGTCAATAGAAGCTACTAAAATAGTTTTGGTTTCATAAGCATCTTGGCTCATGTTTTGAAATGCCAGAACATTTGAGAATATGGAAATTAAGCCAAGACTGGTTTAAGAAGTAGATTTTGTCAACTAGTGTTAAGGTAAGGAGTATATCATCTAATACACATTCATATGCATAAGCATATCCAAACAACAAGCAAACACTTCAGCATTTAAACAAGAAATTTTTTTGTTCCCCCTGATTTTTGCATTCGGGACAACTAATCAGGGTCGCTGAAATTGGGATGTTACAGATCTTTCCCCCTTAAAAGAATCTCATCCCGAGATTCAGGAGAGTAGAGTTAGGGGATTTTGAGTCAGGTTGATACTAGGTGTCTTACACGTACTATGTTACGGACTCCGTCTTTGAAAGTGATTACCCTGCCGTTGAAGTTGACCTTCAGTCTTCCGGGGAGGCACGAAGAGTTGAGCAGAGTCCAGTCTTGAATTTGAGAGAAATGACCTTATATTCCTTCGGGGCTCGATATCTCGAGGGCTTAGACTGGGCAGACTATCTCCACGCTTAACTTCACGGGGTACTCATCGGAGGGTAGAATCTACGGCCTGGTGTACCTTCCTCTAAGGGTCCACGACTCTTCCTTAGGGTCACATCGTATCCTATTAACGACGTTGGGGTACCAGCTTCTGGGTTGGCTCCTGGCGAGGGTTTACTCTATTTGGGTGGGAAAGACGCGGTCTTTCCCCCTTAGGATTTGACTAGGATAGCTCGGAGATAACACATTCCTTCCTTCTTGACTTCATTCGATGGGGGTTTCTGGAGATGGTCGTCCATCCTTCTTCCTGTTGTCGAGGTTTTTGGAAGGCGTCCGCAAAGCTATGGCCTACGGGGCTTCTATACTACCATTATCCTGTTGGGCCACGTAGAGATAAACAAAACTTTTTCCCTCCGCGGTGATCCCAAGATCCAGCTCAGGTAGAAGGCCACGAGGATTACCACTAGACGCGCAGTTGAGGAATTGATGAAGCACGTCGCTTGATGCAGTGCAGTCCTCGCAATCCGTTCCGGTTCCACGATCCACGATCCGTACTTTCTTCACGATCGTCGAAGTGCTGAACGTACATCACCTCCGCTGGTATCCACACGTACACGGAGGAGCGCCGGTGATGGACTGCTAGATCCGGTACGGCGGCGACAGGACGGACTGGGGCTAGGGTTTCCAACACATGGAGTGACCTAACCTTGTGCTCTAAGCACCTGCGCCCCAGCTTATATAGGGAGTGAAAGTGGGCTCCACTCACTTGTGGCCCATTCAAGGCCTATATTAGCCACTACAAGTGTCACTTTCTGACTAAGTCCATGTCTCTATTTGGGTCCAACCCAAATAGGTTTCCTGTTTGGGTCTAACCCAAACTTGCTCCCGCTCTTAAGTGTGTGACCCGACATGCTCATGGTAACCCGGACACGATTCCGAGTCTCACTCGTGATCGATCAGTTGGTAGCGGCTCCTAGCAGAACGTGCCAACTCCCAAGTACCAATAAGTCATGACGACATACCTTCCAATGCAACTTTCCTCTGAGTCCCTTTTGCCTCACGATATACCTTGTCGGACTATAGGTGAATGATCGTCATCCCTTAAATAGTCCGACTCTCTTTCTCGATCCGAGATAAGTGACTCATCTGACTAACTCTTAGTCGGCTGCCTCGGTTAACACTTAATCCGAGACGCGCATGGCCATGCTTTCCGAATCATATCTTCCGAGAGGGCCTAGAGAATATCTCTCCAGATAGAGGGGAAAAATCCCGTCTTGGTTATTCACATCACGCAGCTTGATTCTCAGACGACCAGAACTCCGTCTTTATAATTGCCTAGTGACGGAACAATGTTTGACAGAACCTAAGTCGGAGATCCTCAACTCGGAATGTGCAATTACCTTAGGTCTAAGGATTACATTGATTCAGACATGCAAATGACGACTTGTTCGTTGCATCTCAATATGGGTCCGTCCAACTCGCTAAACTCTTTAGCCGAATCTGTGTAAGTCGGAATAGCATCTCCATGCCCATGACAAGTGGAACCTAGTCATCTGCCGACTTTCACATTGGTCTAAGTTGTGTGTCCGGCACAACCTCAATGACCAAGGACAATTAGTATGAACAATATGAATATGTAGTTCCACAATCAAATCACATATTCGATGATACATATCAGCAGTTCATACATGGACCATAACCTTATGAATACATAGGAATATCATCATTCATGATTGCCTCTAGGGCATATTCCCAACAGTCTCCCACTTGCACTAGAGCCAATCTTCCGACATCACATGTCCAGGCATCTGATGCCCATTGCTCTCAGGTGCGCCTCATGCTTCGGCTGTGGAAGTGGCTTTGTCAACGGACCCGCAATGTTTGCATCCGTGTGTACCTTGCATAAATTGATATCACCTTGATCCACGAACTGGCGAATAAGGTGGTACCGCAAGAGTATATGTTTGTTCTTCTGGTGTTGTCTAGGTTCCTTAGCTTGTGAAATAGCACCATTGTTGTCACAATACACGTCTAACAGATTGGACGAGCCCTGAACCACACCAAGATCCATGAGGAAGTTCCTCATCCAAACGGCTTCGTTTGCTGCCTCCGAGGCAGCAATATACTCAGCCTCTGCCGTAGACGCATACACCGTTTCTTGCTTGGAAATTTTCCAGCTCACAGCCCCTCCGTTTATCACAAACACATATCCAGATTGCGAACGAGAATCATCCGAGTCAATGAGATAACTCGCATCCGTGTAACCCTTTACACTGAGTTCATCCTCACCTCCATAAACCAGGAACATATCCTTAGTCCTTCTCAAGTACTTGAGGATATTTTTAGCCGCTGCCCAGTGGATCTCTCTAGGGTCAACCTGGTATCTGCTCACAACACTTAGAGCATAGGAAACATCCGGCCTAGTACAAATCATAGCGTACATGATGGATCCGATTGCAGAAGCATACGGAATCGCACTCATCCGACTTCGCTCATCAGTTGTCGAAGGACACTGAGTCTTGCTAAGTTTTACGCCATGGGACATCGGTAAGAACCCCTTCTTAGACGATTCCATGTTGAACTTCTTCAACACTTTGTCCAAATATGTACTCTGGCTCAATCCAATGAGCCGCCTTGATATATCTCTATAGATCCGGATTCCTAGTATGTAAGTCGCCTCACCCAAGTCTTTCATCGAAAAACTCTTTTCCAATGATTCCTTGGTCTCTTGCAATATCTGGACATCATTTCCAATCAGTAATATGTCATCCACATATAAGATCAGAAAGTTCACTTTGCTCCCACGAAACTTCTTGTATAAACAAGAATCATGATCACTCTTGATGAAGCCATACGATTTGACTACCTCATCAAAGCGAATGTTCCAACTCCGAGATGCTTGCTTCAACCCATAAATGGATTTCCGAAGCTTGCATACTTTGTCAGCATTAGCCAGATCGACAAAACCCTCAGGCTGTATCATATACACGTCCTCGGTTAAATTTCCATTAAGGAAAGCCGTCTTGACATCCATCTGCCATATCTCATAGTCGAAATAGGCTGCTATAGCTAACATGATCCGAGCTGATTTAAGCATCGCTACAGGAGAGAAAGTCTCATTGTAGTCAACTCCTTGAACTTGTCGGAACCCCTTCGCGAGAAAATCCGTGCTTTATAGATAGAAACATTTCCATACATATCAGTTTTCTTCTTAAAGACCCATTTTCACTCGACGGGTCTTGCACCGTCTGGCAGATCAACCAAGTTCCAAACTTGATTTTCATCCATGGACTTTAATTCGGATCTCATGGCTCCAAGCCATGACTCGGAATCAGAACCCACCATCGCTTTCGAATAAGTTGCCGGCTCATCACTATCTAACAGCAATACATCACGAACACTTCGCAATCTGGCCGATCTTCACAGTGTCGGTGCAGTTTCCGGCTCAGGTACCATGTTCGGCTCAACCTCTAAGGCTTTTGCCGACTCGCTGCTAGCCGGTATTTCTTGAATTTCTTAGAGATGCACCGTACTCCCACTGACTCCCCGACTAAGAAACTCTTTCTCAAGGAAGACACCGTTTCAAGCGACAAACACTTTGCCCTCTTCTCGGTTGTAGAAGTAGTAACCCAAGGTTTCCCTCGGATATCCCACGAAAATACACTTATCCGACTTAGCTGTAAGATTGTCCGACTGAAGTCGCTTGACAAAAGCTTCACAACCCCAAATCTTAAGAAAAGACAAACTCGGCTTCTTGCCAGTCCACATCTCATGCGGTGTCTTCTCTACCGACTTTGATGGTACTCTGTTTAGTGTGAACGCTGCAGTTTCTAGAAAATAACCCCAAAATGATAAAGGCAGATCTGTCCGACTCATCATTGATCGTACCATGTCTAACAAGGTCCGATTCCTCCTTTCCAAGACACCGTTTCTCTGCGGCGTTCCTAGAGGAGTGAGCTGGGGAACTATTCCACAACTCTTTAGATGGTCATCAAACTCATGGCTCATGTACTCGCCTCCTCGGTCCGACCGAAGAAACTTTATTTTCTTGCCAAGTTGATTTTGTACCTCATTCTGGAATTCCTTGAACTTTTTAAAGGCTTCTGACTTATGTTTCATTAAGTAGATATATCCATACCTACTCAAATCATTAGTGAAGGTAATGAAGTACTCATAACCACCTCTGGCTGTCGTGCTCATTGGGCCACATACATCACTATGTACTAGTCCCAATAAGTCGGACGCCCTTTCACAACTCTTTGCAAAAGGTGTCTTGGTCATCTTGCCGAGAAGGTAGGATTCGCATGTCTCGAACGAATCCAAGTCGAACGAAGTTAGGAGTCCATCATCATGGAGCTTCTTCATGCGTTTCCAACTTATATGACCAAGCCGACAATGCCAAAAGTAAGTCATATTCAGATCATTTGGTTTTAACCTTTTCACATTTATGTTATAAATAGATTCATTATCAAGATTCAAAATAAATAACCCGTCCCGGACGGGTGCAAAGCCATGAAACATATCATTCAAATATAAAGAACAACCATTATTCTTAATATTCGACTCATAGCCTTGTCTCATCAAACATGAGGCAGAAATGATGTTTCGACTAAGCACTGGAACATAATAACAATTATTTAGCTCCATTATGAATCCAGAAGGTAAATGAAGTTGCATTGTGCCGACTTCCAACGCAGCGACTCTCGCTTTGTTTCCGACTCTAATGTCAACCTCGCCTCTTGCAACGCTCCTAGTTCTTACCAGTCCCTGCAACGAGTTGCAGATGTGAATGACTGATCCGGTATCATATACGCAAGAACTACCAGGTGCATCAGCAAGATAAATGTCTATAACATTGCAAACAAGCGTACCTGAGCCGGAAGTCACACCTCCGCTCTTGGCTTTATCAGCCAGATACTTGCTGCAATTCCTCTTCTAGTGGCCATATGACTTGCAATAGAAGCAAGTGGATCCGGCTGTAGGAGATGGCTTAGTCCCTGAGGAAGCGCTTTGGACTGGGTCCTCCGCCTTACCTCCTGACTTTTCCTTCTTCTTCTTAGTCCAAGAACTCTTCTTGAACTTAGCCTTGTTTTGTACCATCAACACTTGACTGGCACCTTTCTTGAGATCCGCCTCAGCCTGTTTGAGCATCCCATGTAATTCAGTGAGCTTCTTATCCATTCCATGCATGTGGTACTTCGATATGAACTGACCATACGCACTAGGAAGAGAGTTCAGAATTATGTCCGTAGCGAACTCTTCGCTAATGGGGTAGCCAAGCCTTTCCAGAGACTGCACGTAACCAACCATCTTGATCACATGCGGACTTAGTGGATCGCCATCCTTAAGCTTGCAGCTCAACAAAGCCTAAGAGACTTGATACCTCTCAGTCTTTGCCTGAGCCTGGAACATAATTTTGAGGCTTTCGATCATATCGTAGGCCTCAACATTCTCAAACTGCTGTTGCAAGTCCGGTTCCATGTGAGCAAGCATAAGACAACTAATCTCCATGGATTCATCACAAATCCGACGGTAGGCATTGGTGGCTGCGACAGTTGCATTCTCATCCGGCTCAGCTGGACGTGGGTTGTCTAGGACACGATCCCATTTTTCTTGTTTGAGAACAATTCTCAGATTACGATACGAGTTCCATTCAACTTATCTTTCTCTAAGATGGTTCTCAAAGCAAAACCGGAAATCTGAGGAAGACTGCTAGGTGCCATTGATCTACAACAGAAAATATCCAAGACACTTAAGACATGTATCCATAAAGAGCAAGCATATTAAACACTTTAATATTTATGCTCCCACAAAAACCAACACCCCTCCGATGGTTATTTAGTGATTCAGGACCCTAAATAAGCAAGTCGACTAGTGAGCTTTAGCATCACCGCTAGCCGTCAAGTGATATAGGTAGACAACTCCTTGTCAATCGTATCTCATACGACTCCTGTTGGATGGGTGGCATCACATGCCCCGGCTCCCATCCGACTTTTCCCCAAATCCCACAACCGTTGTGATAGACCTGTCTAGATTACCAAGTGCTTCCGCTGTAAGAGTCCGACTCGAACCCACCTAGTCGGAAAGAATTGATATCACCTCAATTTTATGAGCCCACTACCAAAAATGTCTGACTTGTGATGGTGCAGCACTGGCGGGGAAACCGACTAGACCTTCTTTGAGGGATTATGTTCTACCAACTATCTAATAGAGGTAAAATAGAGACATAACAATAACACAAAATAAAGCAATTATAATGTGAAATGGTATGGCTCTCTTCATGGCGATCTCCGTCTCCATAAAGCCTGTAATCTGACTCGTGTCAACTCTTGTCACGTGCCGTCTTACACCATCTAGCCGACTTGTACACCGACTTGCATGCTATCCGGATTCTCCAAACAGCTACACTAGCTAGTAATCCAAATTACATAAAGAATCCGACACACAAGCCGTTATACAATAAGATGACAGCACCTAGCCTCCAGTCGGTTGACAAAATCCGTGATACGCAGATCACGTATGTATTACACACATCACATGCACATAAGCCATACCATTCACAACATCATCCTGCAAAAACAAGTTATGCATAGATACGATATCTACCGGCGTTGTGAAACTCGCAACGACATCTAAGGCGCTACGATAGGGCGAAGCCAGCGGGCCACGTAGAGATATCTACGCGGTGATCCCAAGATCCAGCTCAGGTAGAAGGCCACGAGGATTACCACTAGACGCGCAGTTGCGGAATTGATGAAGCACGTCGCTTGATGCAGTGCAGTCCTCGCGATCCGTTCCGGTTCCACGATCCACGATCCGTACTTTCTTCACGATCGTCGAAGTTCTCAACGTACAACACCTCCGCCGGTATCCACACGTACGAGGAAGAGTGTCGGCGATGGACTGGTAGATCCGGTACGGCGGCGACAAGATGGACTGGGGCTACGGTTTCCCACACATGGAGTGACCTAACCTTGTGCTCTAAGCACTTGCGCCCCAGCTTATATAGGGAGTGAAAGTGGGCTCCACTCACTTGTGGCACATTCACTAAAAGGCCTATATTAGCCACTACAAGTCTCACTGGCTGACTAAGTCCATATCTCTATTTGGGTCCAACCCAAATAGGTTTCCTGTTTGGGTCTAACCCAAACTTGCTCCGGCTCTTAAGTGTGTGACCCGACAGGCTCATGGTAACCGGGACACGATTCCGAGTCTCACTCATGATCGATCAGTTGGTAGCGGCTCCTAGCAGAACGTGCCAACTCCCAAGTACCAATAAGTCACGACGACATACCTTCCAATGCGACTTTCGTCTGAGTCCCTTTTTCCTCACGATATACCTTGTCGGACTATAGGCGAATGATCGTCATCCCTTAAAATAGTCCGACTCTCTTTCTCGATCCGAGATAAGTGATTCATCCGACTAACTCTTAGTCGGCTGCCTCGGTTAACACTAAATCCGAGATGCGCATGGCCATGCTTTCTGAATCATATCTTCCGAGAGGGCCTAGAGAATATCTCTCCAGATGGAGGGGCAAAATCCCGTCTTGGTTATTCACATCACGCAGCTTGATTCTCAGACGACCCGAACTCCGTCTTTATAACTGCCTAGTGACGAAACAATGTTTGACAGAACCTAAGTCGGAGATCCTCAACTCGGATTGTGCAATTACCTTAGGTCTAAGGATTACATTGATTGAGACATGCAAATGACGACTTGTTCGTTGCATGTCAATATGGGTCCGTCCGACTCGCTAAACTCTTTAGCCGAATCTGTGTAAGTTGGAATAGCATCTCCATGCCCATGACAAGTGGAACCTAGTCATCTGCCGACTTTCACATTGGTCTAAGTTGTGTGTCCGGCACAACCTCAATGACCAAGGACAATTAGTATGAACAACATGAATATGTAGTTCCACAATCAAATCACATATTCGATGATACATATCAGCAGTTCATACATGGACCATAACCTTATGAATACACAGGAATATCATCATTCATGATTGCCTCTAGGGCATATTCCCAACATATCCATGCTTAGCCGGGTGGAGTCATTGGAGTCTCACGTCCTCTAAGCATTAAGGACCTAGGGGTTAGCGGTTCGGCGGTCCTTCGGTGGGTCTTCAGCTGAAGTAGCAGAGGGGCTTTGTAGAATTTTCAGTTAATTTCTCATCGGATAACTCACGGTTGTTGTTTGGCGGGAAAATTTCGGATCCGGGGACATTTTCTGACTTATCTTCTGGTAGACAGTCTTCTGAGGATTGAGTGGAAAGACGCAGTCTTTCCACCATAGAGCTTCACTAAGGTTCATCGGGAATGGTTTGGAGCTTCGGCCTTGGAAGGCTGTCTTGCTATTGGCGGGAGGCGGTATCTTCCTGGAGTCTTGAGCTGGGGTCTTCGAGTGACGCCTTATTTTATCACCTTGGCGGGGCTGGTTTCCTAACGAAGCCTTTAGGGTGGTTAGCTCGAGGTAAATTAGCGGTTTACGACTCTTCTTGATAGTGCATCGTCCGGATAGAGTCATCTAGTTTAGAGAGGTTGTCGTCTCTTGAACACTTAGCGTTGTTCCTGCTCGAAGACGGAGTAACTTGTTGTCTTCACGCTTCCTTATTATCTGGCTTCAGAGGTGGTTCTGACCTTCTAGGGACGAACTGCCCGTCGGTTTGGGTAGGGTCGACTGGATTAGTTAGTCTCCTGAGGCGGTCAGAAGCCCTAATATACCAAGGGTTAGCGTAGTTAGGTCTTCACTTCTTGCCTTGGTTGACTTATCTAGTGGTTTCTTGTGGGTATTGAGGATCCTTCGGTGATTGACTTCTGGCTTCAACGGGATTCTTGCTTTAGTAGACTGATGAACAAGGGAGTGTGGTGCTATTGACGAGTCTTGCGAGGTGAGTTTGACGAGGTATGCCATCCTGCCGAGGTGAAATCTTCGAGTTGATTTTGGCTTGACGATGTCGAACTCCTGGTTCTTGCGATGCTTTTCCTCTCATATACTCTCGAGATTAGTCTGGGTCTCATTACCGACATCTAACACAGGGCTTCCTGAGTTATTAGGTGGGTTATTGCTCCTCGAGTCACATTTTAAATAGGTCAAGGCAAACCAGAGCATACAAACAAGGCGAATAGAGCGAGGGGATCGCAATGTCCTCGGCAAACAACACACTTCAAGCAACACAAGAGGCACTTTAGACAAGCGAATATGGTCAATGCTAGGGACCAAGGAGTCAACTACTCGAGAGGTACGACTATTGACCCTAGATACCGTCTTTCTTTAGGTCGGTGTCACTATCTTGCAGATGAAGTCTTCGTCTTATCTTGGACGCTTCTTGATAGTGCAACACCTGATGTCTTCTGATTATGAGGATTCCGCTGGTAGGGCGATATTGTAGTCTCTTTGTGTTTGCTGGTAGTTGCTTGTCTTCACCTTGTTCTCATTGCCTTCACCGGGTTCTAGATTCTAGTTATTTAAAATCTGGAGGTTTGAAGTTTGGACGAGAGTTAGACAAAATCATTTTCGAAAGCATTTACTTAGAGTAAGAGAAGAAGTAGAACTTTTTGAAACTCATTGAGAAACTAGTTTTTGAAATGCGGGGTTTTAAAAAATAAGGTTCCTTCCTAGCGACCATGCTAACTAAGGTTCTCCTATAGTCAGGATGACTCTAATACCAAGTCTGTGGGGCCCCCGGATTAATCCTCCGAGAATCCCTGTTATGCATACAACCATGATCCCATGATCAGTTAGTCGTGGCAGATAACCGACAAGTATCATTACAACTTCCGAGAATATACCGAATTACAATACTTACATAAATGCCGTTATGGCTACATCAATAATCAACAGCGGACTTCATCAAGCGCAGAGCCCGAGCCATGCCTTAACCTACAGGCAACTGACTGGGAGAACGTCCTAGCTCACATAGTCGCCATCACCACCTTCTTCTTGGAATCTGACCAAGTTAATAGCCAGGGACAATGCCGGTGAGTACTTTGAATGTACTCGCAAACCACCTCAATACTGTAATAATAACAGGAGGCTATGCAATATGGCTGTGGTAGTAGGAGGGCTCCAAGAGGGGTTCTTTTCGAAATTAGTTTCTCTTGTAGATATAGCATCTACATATCTTTGTTGAGAACTTTTGTAAACCATTTTGGAAATCGTTTTGAAAAGTTTTGGAAAACATTAGGAATGGGTCACCCATTTGTTCCCGTTTTCAGGTCGTCCCACGACCAAACTCCTTCCATACCTCTCTGACTATCCCATGGTCAAAGAAGGTATCCTTCCCGACCATCCCATGGTCAAAACATTTCAAAGTCATTTCTTTTTCGAAATCCTTTTTGAAAGCAAAACCAGAACCGCTCTACAGCAACCTTCCCAACCGTCGATGACTGCGGACGTGGCTATTCGAATAGATTTACACTCTGCAGAGGTTGTACACTTTACCCACACCATCCGGGTACACTACCCTGATCTTCACTGATTGTGGGTCGAGATCAAGACTCTCCGGATGCCCACTCCAATATAAGTGCCTACCCTATGGGTGTTAATCCCCTCAAAACCGGGACGTCGGGCGAGGACCAACCGGGGCGCTTTTTCCACTCCTCGAGAGTGTGCGCTTTCAATGAGGGGCCCATAGTAACGCGTGGAGGCCTGCTGACCCTTTGTTCCTTCTCCAGGTCCCACCTTTATCGGAGAAGCCCCACACTCCAGGGATCCCCAGTCCCCTGTAGTTGTTGCGAGGCAGCTCATACCAGAATAGACAAAATTCAAATCCAGCCCTGTCCCATTCTAGAGTAATGTGGTTGCACAGGGTTAATTGTTCTAGAAAAACATGCAGAGAACCAGGCGCGTTTTCGTAAACCTTTTTCCTCCGGTTTTCCTTCAGCATTTTGTAAAACAAAACCTTTTTCTTTCTCAACATCTCTTGGGAGGTCCCACCTAACTAAGGTTTTATCATAAAACATTTGGTAAAAACCTTTTTGTGGGGTCTTCCCATCCTCTAGTTTTTGCTTCGGCTAAATCGGGGTCTCCAACGGGGTATGGTGTAATACACCATATATTCTACTAGGGACGAGTAGGTGTCATCAAGGGGTTTGTACTTAGTAGTACAATAGTGTAAAGGTTTGGAGGAGCCAAACCCCTACCATATATATATACATTAACATAAAGTAAAACGATGCAATTTTAATAAACAGTAGACAAAACATGCATAAGTAAAATAGTAGGACAAGGCTTATGAGCAAGAAGGTGGCTTGCCTGATGATCAGCAATATGGCATAAATGTCCCTGGACTTCTTCTTAGAAAACCATAATAACCAAATAAAACCATCTCCTGCTGCTCTCCGATATAATTGCAACTATCGTCGATAGGGAACACATGCAAGCAAACAAAAGGTCACAATCAATGCAAGGCCTAGAATCACCAATACAATACAACAACAACTGGATAATATCAACTAATATATAGAGAGTTTTGAGAGGATTTGATTTAGAAGGTGGAGACGGCCTTGGAGAAGGGGATGAAAATCCGTTAGGATTTATAGTCTAGAAACTACCTAAGAGATGGATTTTGGAACAAAACCATATTCTGTATGGTACCATTGCAAAAACACGATACCAACAGATAGGTAGTGATATTATGAAACCAACAAAAGTGGTTTCACTAAATTATCAATTTCCATTGATTTATAATAATTTTTCTGGTGGGAAAAACTCTTGTTTTAGGAAATAATTCACCAGAAAAGTTCTGGAGCTCCAAAAATTATTTCCTTGGAATGTTCAGTAGGGTTTGATGTACTTGTTCACTAAGATTTGGAATCAAGTCAAGATAATTACTAAAATGCCCTCAGGAAATTCCCAAGGTTAGTTTTGTACACAATTGTCTTTTTCACCAGATTAAACCTACATAAGTTTTTGATTTGATTCCAAAAGCAGAGTGTAGGAACTTGGAATACCTTTCCGTAGAAATTAGAATCAACCTTTTTGGAGCTGTATAGCTTCTGTAGTGAATTTAGAGGTGAATAAACCATGCACATAATAGTTTAATCTACAGAGAAATATCTAAGGCTCAATAAATCATGAGCTCCTGGATTTAGGTAGGTAATAATGAACATCATCACTAGGATGTAGAAGCTACCGAAAATAAGTTGCATATCTTACTAGGTAATTTTCTAAAGGCAGAAAGCCTCTGTTTTTGCTATTTTTACTACAGGAGAACAAAAGCTACACTTGGATTGAGGCCAAGGCCAGGAGATGGGCACAGGTAATACCTATCAGGGGCACTTGGGTTTACCCCGTTTGGAGTTGTGAAACTCACATGGGGATTTTAGGAGGGTTTTGGATACCTACTAGGTATGGATTTAATATAAAGAATCTGTATATATTCTAGGCTATCCGAATGTACTGGGTGTTAAAGAAAACATAGATGTACCTAGGAAAATTTAGATCTGGGCATGTTGTGTTGATTTCCATTTTTAAAAAGATTTAAACCAAAAAGCCAGAACAGAGCTGGTGGAGAAATATTAAAAAAGGCCAGGGAGGTGGGCTGGTTTTCCAGGGGGACTTGGGCCGGCCGAGTGGAATTCGGCCCACCGCGGGGAAGCCAGCGCGCGGGGTAGATTTCAAATTTCACTGGGTGGGGACCATCGGCCAGCGGGCCGGTGGGGCGAAGAGGTATTGCGCGACGGGAGCCGTTCGATTAGATCGCGATCGACGACTCCCGACTGTCTTCCACCACGCAGGTGGGGCACGGGGGCAGGAACCCTAGGCGGCGTCTGGGCGGCGGCGGGAGCTTACCAAGGGCTCGCCGGCGACCGTGGGGTGGAGGAGATGACGTGGTAGACGACGGTGATCCCGGAGATGGGCGGCATGGGGTGGGTCGACGTCAATGCGAGGCTCGCGCGAGGACGCTCGAACGGAGCTCGCCGGAGAGGCTTCGGGGTTGCATGCATGTCAGCAGAGAGGGTGCAGGGAGGATGTAGAGGTCCTGGGAGATGCCAGGAGGGATTCGGCAGGGCTGCATAGGCTCGGGGGGGGGGCTCGCCGGAGAGGAGCTTCTCTCGGTCATGTCGGCGACGGCGACCTTCCACGTTCCTGCAGCAGAGAGAGGGCACAGGGAGGTAGCTCAGAGGGGTAGAAGCTCAAAGAGGGCACATGCAACAGAGGGTAAGCAGGGAGAAGGTGACCTCGAGCTTGAGTTTGGAAATGGCCGAAAGGCCTTTCTTCCTTCCTCTCGGGCAGGACAGTGAAAGGGAGAGTTAGGGAAGGAGCTGGGAGGTGAGTGGGGAGCTGGGGGAGTGAATGAGGGGCAGAGGCGCGTCGGGAGGGCCTCTGGCCTATTTAACCAAGGAGGGAGTGGTCTAGGGTGCACTCGGTTTATGGGAGCAAGAGGGAGGGGTAAACCCAGGGGAGGGTTTCCTGGGGGCGGTGCTGGGGTCGTGCTAGAGCTCTGTGGGGCTGCAGGAGGGCAGAGAGAAGGAGGGCAGCAGCTGGAGGAATTGTACAAGCCAAGGAAGTGGCCTTGTCTTTGTCTCCTCTCCATCCAAACACTAGGGACAAAGAGGGTGGTCTGCTACAGTGAAGCTACAGTGCACACGACCAGGACTGAGGGGTGGTGCTGTGGAGGCTTGTTGGAGAAGATTGGATGAGTTTTGATTTGGTTTTTGGGTACTAAAAGGTTAATGTCCAAATCAGCCATAAATGATGATCAAGTGGTGTGCCTTGATTTTTGATCTTGACAAACTGAGATAAGGATGTTGGTCGATGGGTAGGGTTAAGATGCATCTCTGAGATTTATTTGGGATTTGTCTAAAGATTTAAAGTCCACTTAACACCATTTATTCAAAAACTACAGAAGTAGTTTATAGCAGATCAATTGATAAAGTGACATTGGATAAGGTTGGTTTTTAGTTTGAGATGGGCCCAAATGTGCATACACACTTAGGGGAGTTTTCCCAAGATTTATTGGAAGATAAAAGTATTAAAAACAATTATTATTCCAATTCAGCCATTTAAGAAAATGGGCAAAAAGAAATAATACAGCTCTTCAAAAATATTTATTTTTGAAGTAGGATGATAGGGTATGCTATATAGGACTCAACTGAGTCAAAAGTTGAGGAAGTGTTTTGGGAAAAACCAACTTTTCTTTAGGAGGGGAGTTTTGGAGATTTTGCCTATTAAGAGAATTAAATAGTTTTGGTCCATAATAATTATGGATAATTGTTGATAAATATTGATGATCAAGGTATATTAGGTAGAGAAGGTGTAGCAAGCATTTGAAACCTTGGTATTGGAGAATCCAAGTTGATTTTGGTGGAATACCCTAGATTAAGGATCTAGGGTGATGTTAATTTCATACCATCAAAACCATGTTGGATCTTGGAGCTCAGAGCTTCCCTTGGGAATGGGATATATGGATGGATAGACCAAGTGATGAAGATCCACATGGTAAAGAGTTTTGAGCTTGATCCTTCTTGAGCTCACCAAGATAGGCTTTCAAATTTTGAATAAAATCAGCCTGCGAAAGAGGATTATCAACTAGCCTTCAAAACCTTGTGGGTTTGAACAGCTGAAAGATCCAGTTAGAACAAGTGAAGTAGATATTGATAGAACTATATGAGTAGAACAAAACCATGCAAAGAGTTTGTCCATATAAGGTTGGATGATGGTGTGAGCTTCTAGCAAAGTTGGCAGGTTGACTAGATTTGCAGGAAAAGTTATTTTCTTGCCTGCAAAACGATCAAGAACAAGTGGGTTGGAGGATGATCGAACCAAGGGAAAGAGTGGGCCTTGGTAGTTCTTAGGATATTTAACAAGATGGTTCATATGCATTTCCAAAAATGCACAAGGGTTCAGAAAAGGGGGAATTCAAAAAGGTGATGTTGGAAACAGATTTCCAGTCTTAGCCAAATTTGGTAGAGTTAGGGTTTTTGACTAGAATATGGGTGGTGATGATTTTGATGGATGGCCAGGTACCAAAGCATCATCAAGTGGTTGATGTTGAAGTGTAGATTTATTAGAAGGGAGTCATGCTTGATATTGGTCTTCCTTGACTTGGAAACTTCTAGAATGGATCTCTGCAGAATTGCTCTTGTTAAGGGTTCTAGATGATCACCTAGTATCTAGGGATCAGATCCTGCTTTGTATTTTTTCTTAGAGTGTGGTGAATTTGGAAACATCTTGATCATAGTGATGAGCTCCTAGAGTAGCTCATACTATCTCCTAAGCAGACAATTCAAACAGCAGATCAAGACAACTCATCTTACAAACAAATCAACTACTACTAGGGTTATCATCAAGCCTAGCTTGAGGTAAGGTTGAGGCATTTTGAAGAGGTTGGATTTTGAATAAGATGAGAGTCCTTGGTATCTCTACCAAGAGTAGAATTCAAAAGCTTCAAAAAGGGTTTTGTTGAATCTAGAGGTAAGAATAGTAGAAGGTTATGTCTTGGAAACATAAGGAGATTATGTTATATAGCTCTCCATAGTTTTGTCAATAGAAGCTACTAAAATAGTTTTGGTTGCATAAGCATCTTGGCTCATGTTTTGAAATGCCAGAACATTTGAGAATATGGAAATTAAGCCAAGACTGGTTTAGTAAGTAGCTTTTGTCAACTGGTGTTAAGGTAAGGAGTATATCATCTAATACACATTCATATGCATAAGCATATCCAAACAACAAGCAAACACTTCAGCATTTAAACAAGAATTTTTTTTGTTCCCCCTAATTTTTGCATTCGGGACAACTAATCAGGGTCGCTGAAATTGGGATGTTACAACTGTTAACCCAGATTCTAATCAAGGACAAGCAAATGATTCCAATGAAGATTCAAGTGATGAAACTATTCCACCAAGAAACAACAAAATTATTGAACTTCATCGCAAGGCTCGTGCTGATCGGAACCTTGAGTTAAGGGGTCACACCCTCGACAAGGTTGTAGGTGACCTTCGACGAAGGGTTTCTACAAGAAGGGAATTGGCAAGTTTTGGTGAGCATCAAGCTCACATCTCAATGGTGGAACCTAAGAAAGTTTTTGAAGCTCTTGAAGATCCGGACTGGGTTGTTGCTATGCATGAAGAATTGAATAACTTTGAGCGCAACAAGGTCTAGAAACTAGTGGAGAAGCCCAAGGAGTGCCGCAATGTTATCGTCACTAAATGGATATTTAAAAACAAGCAAGATGAACATGGCATTGTTGTGAGGAACAAGGCAAGATTAGTGTCACAAGGCTATTCCCAAGTTGAGGGCATTGACTTCGGCGAAACCTATGCTCCAGTGGTTCGTCTTGAGTCCATCCGTATCCTTCTTGCTTATGCTAGTCATAACAATTTTAAATTGTAGCAAATGGACGTCAAGAGTGCTTTCCTTAATGGTCCTCTACATGAGTTGGTATATGTAAAGCAACCCCAGGGATTTGAGGATCCTAACTTCCTGAACCATGTCTACAAACTCGATAAGGCACTCTATGGTCTTAAACAAGCCCCAGGTGCGTGGTATGAGCACCTTAAAGAGCTTTTCCTAGACCGTGGCTTCAAAGTTGGGTAAATAGATCACACTCTTTTAACTAAGAAGGTTAAGGGGGGGCTCTTCGTATGCCAACTATATGTAGACGATATCATCTTTGGTTCTACTAATAAAGCTTTTAATGATGAATTTTCAAAGCTTATGACTGCCAGGTTTGAGATGTCTATGATGGGGGAATTACAGTTCTTTCTTGGATTCGAGATCAAGAAACTTAGAGAAGGAACCTTCATCAATCAAGCAAAGTACATCCAAGATATTCAAGATGACAGATCTTAATGGTGACGCCACTCCGATGCAAACAAAATTTCACCTTGAACTTAACCCCATGGTAAAGATGTGGACCAAAATGTATACCGGTCCATGATCGGCTCTCTTATTTACCTCTACGCATCTAGACCCGATATTGTGTTCAGTGTGGGGGTGTGTGCAAGGTATCAAGCAGCTGCTAAAGAAAGCCACTTAGTGGCAGTCAAGAGGATCTTTCGATATTTGGTTCATTCCCCTAACTTTGGTCTATGGTATCCCAAGGGCTCCAATTTCTCTCTATGTGGTTATACTAATTCAGATTGGGATGGTGATAAGGATGATCGGAACTCCACTTCTAGAGCCTGTCAATTCTTGGGAAGATCTCTAGCATGTTGGTCATCTAAAAAGCAGAATTGTATATCTCTCTCCACCGCCGAAGCTGAATATGTTGTTATTGCTAGTGCTTGCACTAAGTTATTGTGGATGAGGCAAACTTTAAAGGAATGCGGTGTCAATTGTGACAAAGTTCCTCTTTTATGTGATAAGGAAAGTGCAATCAAAAATGCGTACAATCCGGTACAACACACAAGGACAAAGCATATTGAGATTCAGAATCATTTTATTCGAGACCATGTTGCTTGAGGCGATATTGATCTATCTTTTGTCAGCACGAAGAACCAAGTTGCTGATATTTTCACGAAGCACTTGATGAAGCAAGAATCTGCTACTTGAGGAATGAGCTAAATATCATTGATTCCAGGAGTTTGTCTTGATTACCCAGGCACTCACTCATACATCTCTGTCTTATTTGGTCTAGATATGGGCATGGATATAGGGGGAGTGTGGTCCTAATTAATTGGGCCAACCCTCCCCGTAATGCCAAAAGCAAGATAAATCATTTCTCTTAATATCATTTTGTGATATGTGAGCTTATTGATGAGTATTGGTCGTGAACCCAAGATATATCTTCGCGGTGTGACACCATACACTCCAACAAGGTGGCTAAGGCCACCGCCCTCTCCCTTGAGGAGAATTGGATTTTTGTGGATCTTTTTGGTTGTTTTTTCTCATCTCATGTTCTTATGGGAATCACACTCATTTTTGGCTCTTATTTGATTTGGTTCTTGCAATTTTGATTGTATAGTACCATCTTAGTTTGGCTCTCTTAATCCTAAGCCATTCCCTACCCCTAAGACATCTATTCTTGCACACAAGTCCCTTGTACACCTTGTGGGGGTGTTGTTTGGGGACGTGCGGGCTTGAATCTGTGTACAACAGAAATTCATATTTGAGGCCGGATAAATCCGGCCCAAGTGTAGGCCGGATAATCCGGCCCTGGAGGATCTCATCTTAAAGGGCAGGGATCGGGGGAAGGGATCATAACAAGCAGCTCTTCTCCCCCAACCCTCTCCTCCTCCTCAGCCGTCGCCTGCCGTCCCCCACCCTCTCCGGAGCCTCTCCGGCCACCAGACTTTCTGGGCCTCCCTGGATCTTCTTCTCCATGCCTCCGGGTACCTTCTCCTTTGCGTTCTTCCTCCAATGAGTAAGGGTAACTCCCTCTCTCCCCATCTTTGGCTAGATGTGTCATTTGTTGGGTGGAACGTTGTCTAGAAGGATGTGGTTTCACGTAGAACTCGTAGACTTGAAGTTTCTAGGCCCAATCTACTTTTTGCATTCAATCTAGGTGAAATCGAAAATTTCTGCCAGGGCCGGATTATCCGTCCCTGGCCAGGCCGGATAATCTGGCCTGATAGATTCAACTCTGGTTTAGTTTCACCATAATGTGTGCATTGAGTAGATTTGACTTATGAACTTTTTTTCTATTTTGTCCATGCTCTCTCCTGGACTTGCGTGTATGCTTATCCCCATGCTATTGCTCTTATTCTATTCACAGGTGGTTCAAGTGCTCCCAAGACTAACAAGCGACGTCCTCGCACTATCTATTTCGGGGTAGGCAGTGAGGGTCATACAGTGGACAAAGTTGAGCTGAGGAGAAGAGAAAAAGAGGCTGAACGCATGGTGGAACAAGAGAAGCAGGAGAGATCTAGGAGGGGTGTGTCTAAGAGGAAGGGCAAAGAGCCCAAGATCAACTACAAGGCTATGGATCCTGTCACTTATTCCTCTCTCTGTCACCGTGATTTGTTTGCAGAGCTTCCCCGTGATTCTGAGCTAGGGGATTCTCGCTTTTGGTGTGCTGAACAGAAAGGGATTTATGAAGATGTGTATGCTAGGGTGAACATTAGGCATATGCACCCGCTGGTTCTTGTTGAGGCTCTAGAGAAGCCCCACCTTGTAGATGCAATGTATGTGGCTGAGCGGATGGATCTGCACCATCTCATGGCTCTCTAGTGCTCATATGACTCTGAGGTGGTAAAGAAGTTCTTTTCCACTTTGGTTATTTGTGGAGATGAGCATCGCACTATGAAGTGGATGACTCGTGACAGGCCTATGACTGCTGATTTCCGTGTGTTTGCTGAGGTTCTTGGATACTCTTTCCGCAGCAGGGATAGGGCCAGTGGCCACCGCATCATCACACAACTGAAGCCCAACAAAGATGCAGCTCTCTCTCCTTGCACAATGGACAATGGCATTGTGGGCACTCTTGCTGGTCTTGCTCCTATCTATGCTACCTTAGTGGGCCTCTTCCGTGACTCCATTACTCCGAGTGGAGGCAACAATGATAGCATCCGTGGTCACCTTGTCCAGCTCCTTGAATTCTCTCATGAGGTTGCCTCGTGCGAGGATGAGTCAGTGCAGTACAAGCTGGATGTGATGGACTTCATCTACCATGAATTGACTGATGCTATGTTCAACCGTCTGTCGATTCCCTATGCACCCTATATTATGATGCTCATCAGGCACCTGCTTCCCTCTGAAGATTTCAACATTGATGTGGTGCATAAGGCAAAGAAGATCTACAACAAGGCTCAGAAGACCTCTCACCCCTCTTCTTCTCCTGAGGCTCTCATGAGGGATGCTCGCAGACCTGCAGTGCCTCCCGTTGCTCGTGAGATCAAGCATCTGAACTGGTTCCAGTGCCACATTCTTTGCATGGGCGTGGACACACGCAAGGGACAATATGAGGCCTACAAGCAGCGCCATGAGTTGGATCACTCTCAGCAGCTCATCCTTCACCATGTGACTGGTGCCTCTTGTGATCCCCCGGCTCCTACTCCTCCCATACCATATGCCCGGTGGAACTCCTCTTCTGGGCTGAACTATGGAGAGCTGGAGCGTCACTTGTTTCCTTCTGCGCCCACCGCTGATGCTGAGGACAATGACACTGAGGATCTTGAGGATGAAGATGATGATGGGAACGAGGACGAGGACTACGAGTGATTCCTTGGGGCGCTAGCATCTCTCTTCTTCCTTTTTGGCATCTCGATGCCAAAGGGGGAGAAGTAGTTCTATTAGGTCTTCGAGGATTTGCATGGGTCAGGCACAAGCATTTGCATCTTTCCATTCGTCGTTTTCTTGCTTGTGTCCATTTAGCGTTAAACTTTATTTGTGGTTTGTGGTTTGTTTGAGACCTTGTGTCAGTGGACGTCTGGATTTATCTCATGAATTATGCCTATGGATTCAATTATTCATATCCTATTATGCTAGTAATCTATCTCAAGGAAGGCGCGTATATTGGTTATCACGTTGATAATTTTGGATATTTCAAGGACGCCTCTCTCATTATCTCGGTGGTATGATTATGTTGTTTTTATTTCAATGGAATAGACTTTCACCTACATGTGTGCATTTGTATTCAAATGCAAATCTCTAATATGCACACATTGAGGGGGAGTCTCTTCCATGTTTTGTTGGAGGTCTTTTAATCCTTCTTGCAAGTCCTAGTATTGTCATCTAACACCAAAAAGGGGGAGATTGAAAGAACAATTCATGATTTCCCAGGTTTTCTGTGTTAGATAACAATACCATGGATGATTCTAATGTGCCCTAAGTGTTGAAGGAAGTTTTGAGAGTTTTGGGGGCCGGATTATCCACCCCCATCATGGGCCGGATTATACGGCTAGACCACCTTGGGCAAAGATGGCTCTGCGCAAGTCTCTGTCTGGGGGTGGATTTTCCCCTTAGAAATTCTGGCTCCTAGGGCGGCGCCTAGCTCTAGTTCCTCTTCTCCTCCGCAGCGGCGGGCTCTGGTGAAATTCCGGCGATGGGGTGCTCACCTTGCTCCGGGCAGAGGTGTGGGAGGTTTCTGAGAGAGAGGGGAGTGAGATGGTGTGGCGAATGAGGGTTGGGCTGTCCTCTATTTATACACGGGCAAGAGGGGCAGAGCGGTATGGCTCGGGCTCGTCGGCGACGTTGTTGCAGTGAGCTATTGGCATGGCTGAGGGTAGGGGTCGACAGGGTGCTTCAGGGCGGTCGTCATGTGAGTGATGGTGCGGCAAGGGGCGGTCAAGAATGGTCGGGAGAGGTCCATGCTCTGTTCGGGAACGGCGGTGTTCGAGACGGCACATAGTGTCCACATTTCGCGCGGCGGCGAACAGGCGTGTCTGTTGGTAGCTGGGGTCACGGTGAGTGCGTGCACGCGCGGAGAGGGCAAGGCGCGGCGTGTGTGCGCGTGTTGGCTGCGGCGCTCTCGCGCGGTGATTACGGCTTGTCCACGGCTTGTCTCTAGTCGAGGGGTGGACAGAGGGTGGCGGTGAAGTGTCGTGTAATACCCCAAAAATACTAATCAAGATTATCAAGTTCTAATCACCCAAGTTTAGGGTTAACAAAAACTTTTATTCCAAAAATCTATATGAATGCATGTGTGTTTTGCATTAGTGTAGAATTGATTAAATTTGCCATGTTTGATTGCTACAAATGATCAGAAATGGTTTAAAGGTGAATGATACATCATCTAGGCCAATTACAAACAAAATCAAAAGAAAAAGAAATCAAATATGAATTAAATAACAAAATGGTCATTTTGACCAAAGTTAACCACTAGGAAACTTTGAGTGTTTGTTAGGGATATACTTTCCGGGTATCCTCACAGTTCCTCACTGACCAGGGTGGCCCACTTCGGGTTAGAGCTTTGCCCCACGGTGGGCGCCAACTGTCGTCGGATTGGATGAATCCATGACATCGGCAGATTTCCGAAAGTTCTCCGCGGAATATGAAGAGGAGTACAACTCCAAAGCTGCAGAGGATGGAGAAGCCATGGATGAGGATCTGGGGAACACTCTCCCAAAACGTAGGATGACATGGACGCCGGAGACAATCCCGAAGTCCAAATGTCCAAAAGTACCGATCCGAGCTTGACTCCGGGAAACGGACCCAAAGCCGTCTTTGCTACCCGCGCTGCCAAGAAGGCAAAGAAGAAGAACAAGAAAAACAAGACCCCGGCAAAAGACCCTCTGGCAGAGGAGGTGATTGCCGAGGAATACGAGGAAGACTCGTATGGAGCACTAATCCCAGACGAGCCGAAAAAAGAAGCATCGGTGGATGGACACGTGATCACTGAAGGTGCGCGTAAACTCATTGATGCCGCATTAACCACACCTATCCCTACAACTGCAGAACTTACTGCAGATGAGCTGGACGAAAGGGCCCAGGCCCTAGAAGCGCGCCGTCAACAACTCCTTGATGAAGCCAAAAACATCGAGGTGGAGAAGAAGCGCATGTTAAACAAGGAGTACATGTCCCGTCTACATCAGAAGACACGGAAGCGTCACATAGATGACAACCAATTCCCACGTGTCCGTGGCGTCCTTTTTGGATATGAGATGGGAAAGCCACGGAAGGATAGCAACGGAGATTGGGTTTACCAAACACCAGTGCAAAATACCGTGGCAGCTCGCGAAATTCTATCGGCTAATCCAGGACCAGAGGAGATACGTTTGGGTATCAAGCTACTCAATAAGGGACTGGAGCAGCAAAAGGTCGCCCTGTCTGGAAGCCAAAAACTGGTCTCGGATTCCGACCAATGTCCCACAGATCCGGCATGGGCTGACGTAAGATCCCACTACGATCGGGCATAGTATCGTCACCCTGAACGCAGGGAAGACAATTATTCAAGAACCGGATCGTCGGGGCAGCACCGCAGAACTACACATAACTAGAGCAACGTAGCTCCAGCAGCCGAGAAAGACACGATCGCTGCATTGATTCCAAGGAACCCTCCCCGAAAAGGAGAAGATAAAGAGAAACGTCAGGAGGAGGATCGTCAGAAAATGCCACCTCCTAGACATGAAAACCATCCGGCTGAGCGTCACCATGGTGGGAATGACGGACGAAGGAACGACGGAAACCACGCTGGCGCAAACCGGCAGGGGGCTTGTCATAGTCAAGAACCTCCCTGGAACCGGAATAATGATGCTTCGGAGGGAGGCCGGCGATCGGCCGGAAACAACCCAGCTGCACCACCCTCTCCACAGCACAGTTATCACAACGGCCCCCAAGGAGGTCAAGGAGGACGATATGGCGGAGGAGGTGGTGGCAGAAGCCGAAGTCCGGCTCCAAGGCACCGCAGCCACAGCCGATATTCGGGACGATCCCTATCCCCGAACGACGCAAGGCACAGGATCAACTCTAACATAGAGGCTCGGCGCTATGAAAATGATGACGTGTACATGGGCCCAAAGTGCTTCGGACCACGCATCAGAGCTACAAAATTCCCGGAAGGATTTGCCATCTTAAGACATATCCAAGCCTACGACGGCATTGCTTGGCCAGACACCTGGTTACAGGATTTCTTCCAAGCTTGCTGCATCGCTAAAGGCGGAAACAACCTAGTCGCAACCCGATATCTCCCACTTATGTTATGGAAGACGGCGTGATCATGGCTCAATTATCTTCCGGCGAACACCATCCACAACTGGTATGACTTACAAAGGGTGTTCTTTTGGAATTTCGAAGGCACATATCGGAGGCGCTGTACGGTTTGAGACCTACAGCGTTGCACCCAGAAAGCCGAAGAAACTTGCCGAGATTATCTCGGACGATGGATTGACACCAAGAACTCCTGCGAAGGAGTAAATGATCAAACTGTGATTGAAGCTTTCATTGCAGGTCTCCCAATTGGTTTACTGCGCCATCGTTTGAAGTGTGACAAGGTTACTAATCTGGGAGAGATGATAGAAACAGCGAGCAAGTATGCAGATGCCGATGACAACGCAGAGGGATTACTCAATGTCCTAGCTGTGCCTCAGTCGGCAAAACAACCAAAGCAACAAGCTCAGAAACGCAAAAATACCTCAGAAGAAAAACCCAATGCGGAGACAGCAGTAGTCACTACTGTTTCCGGGTCTGGAGGACGAGGAGGACGTGGGGGAGGCCGCGGGCGTGGCCGTGGGACATCAAGGGTCCAAGGTAGAGGAGAACAACAACCAGGCAAAACCTATACTTGGGCCGACATCGCCAATAACCCATGTGTGCATCACTTGGACGCCAATGGGGGCTCGTCCCACACCAACGCTGAATGTCGTTTTAACGATGACATCAAGAGAGATGATACCGCGGGCTACAAAGCTAAGCGGAAGAAGGGAAAGAAAAATCCCGAAAAGGACAAAGAGACCAAGGAAGATTCCAACATGAAGGAAGGCGATGCTTCAAATCCCAAGTCGGAAGGGAAGAAAACTTTTCCCACCAAGAAGGACACTTACGTCACCTTCCTCGGATCTCAACCAGCAAAGGTCAAAAAAGCAGTTCTCCACGAGCTCAACCCAACAGTTCCGGCTGTCCCTTAGTATCTGGACTGGTCGGAAGTGGCAATAATGTTTGACCACGCTGACCACCCGCCTAAGCTACATAGGCGAGGAAAATACGCCTTAATCGTCAATCCACTTATTAACGGTTATGGTTTCTCCAAGACCCTAATGGACGGTGGTAGCAGCATCAACATTCTCTATGTCGAAATGCTACGCCGGATGAAGATCTCGGAAACACAGCTGAACCATAGCTCTATGATCTTTCACGGAGTTGTCCCAGGAAGACAAGCTAATTCCCTAGGAGAGATCACTTTGGATGTTACTTTTGGAACACCAAAGAATTATCGGACGGAGGCACTTTCCTTCGAAGTGGTCCCGTTCAAGAGTGCATACCATGCTATATTCGGACGTCCGGCTTACTAGGCTTTTATGGCTCGTCTGTGTTACATTTACAATATGATAAAAATTCCAGGTCCCAACGGCGTGATCACCATCAGGGGAGACCCGAAGAAGGCGCGAGAGTGCAAGCATGGAAATGCCGCCTTTGCCGAAGCCGTGCTGCACGCCCAGGAGTACCAGGAGATCAAGAAGAGCATAGATCCATCCGAGATGCCCGCGAGGAAGAAAGAGGTGACAAAGCCAAATCCGGAGTTCAAGGCATCAGAAGAGATGAAGACAACACCATTGAAGGATGATGACCCCTCCAAGGTGACCCAGATAGGCGTAGCCTAAGTAGCGCATAGGAAAGTGCGCTCGTCAAGTTCCTCCAAGCAAATCAAGATATCTTCGCATGGCAGCCATCTGACATGACCGGAGTACCTAGGGAACTTGCCGAGCACTCTCTAAATGTAAACCCGAATGCTAAACCCGTCAAACAGTCCTTATGATGGTTTGGTGATGAAAAGCGTAAGGCAATAGCTAAGGAACTAGCACGGCTCGAGTTAGCCGGATTCATAGAAGAGGTCATCCATACTGATTGGTCGGCCAACCCTGTAATGGTCCCTAAAAAGGACACCACTGATTTAAGGATGCGTGTTGATTATACTGCCTTGAACAAGGCTTGTCCAAAAGATTCGTTCGCTCTGCCTAGAATTGATCAAGTTATCGATTCTACGGCAGGCTCGGAACTCCTCTGTTTTCTCGACGCATATTTCGGTTATCACCAAATCCGGATGAAGGAATCTGACAAAATCAAAACTTCATTCATAACCCCCTTCGGAACTTTCTGTTATGTTACGATGCCCTTTGGGCTGAAGAATGCAGGAGCTACGTACCAGCGCACGATGCAGCGTTGCCTCCATGATCAACTCGGACGCAATGTACATGCATACATAGATGATATCGCGGTCATGTCCAAAAAGAAGGAAACATTGATTTCCGACTTGGAGGAGACGTTCGCCAATTTACGAAAATACGACATCATGCTTAACCTGACGAAATGTTTCTTTGGAATACCAGCCGGAAAATTGTTAGGTTTTATCGTATCTCAAAGAGGTATAGAGGTGAACTGCGGCAAGGTCAAGGCTATTCTCAATATTTCCAGGCCAACTCGCCTGAAGGATGTACAAAGATTAACTGGTTGCATTGCTGCAGTCAGTCGATTTGTAAGCCGGCTTGGTGAAAGAACCGCACCATTATACAAACTCCTGAAGAAGACGAAGGATTTTGTCTGGACTGACGAAGCTGAAGCTGCACTACATGACCTGGAGAAAGTACTCTCATCTGCTCCTATCCTTGCAGCGCTGGAACCTCAGGAACCGATGTTGCTTTACATTGTTGCGACAAATAAGGTTGTCAGTATAGTTATGGTGGTGGAGAGACCAGAAGAAAATCAGGAGCACCTGGTGCAACGCCCAACATACTTTGTCAGCGAGGTCCTGACAGAATCAAAACAGCGTTATCCGCACTATCAAAAGTTGGCTTACGGTGTTTTTCTAGCATCTCGTAAGTTATGACACTATTTTCAGGAGCATCCAATTACTGTGGTGAGCAAAGCTCCCATGAGAGATATAATCGACAATAGCGATGCCACAGGACGCGTCGCCAAATGGGGTATAGAGCTTGCAGCTTTCGATATTGAGTACAAACCCCGGATAGCAATCAAATCCTAGATCCTTGCTGACTTTGTCGCTGATTGGACAGAGACCAAGGAGAACATGGTCCTCCCTGAGTCAGAATATTGGACCCTCTTTTTCGATGGGTCTAAAGCTCGAGGGGGCTCGGGGGCTGGCGTGGTGCTCAAATCACCCCAAGGAGATAAACTTTTATACGTGTTGCAGATCCACTTCACAGCGACAAACAACATTGCTGAGTATGAAGCACTGCTGCATGGAATCCGGATTGCTAAGGATATTGGCATCCGATGTTTGATGTGTTACGGAGATTCGGATCTTGTTGCTCAGCAAGTCTCGGATATTTGTAATGCAAATAAGCACATGGCAGCATATAAAGTTGTCGTGGATGATCCATCTAAATCATTCGAAGGGTTTGAAGTTCAACACATCCCTCGAGCAGAAAACGAGGAAGCAAATGCACTATCTCGAATAGGCTCTACGCGGAAAGAGGTTCTGGATGGCGCATTTTTAGAACACCTCAAAGTTCCCTCGATAAAGGGAGTAGATGAGGAATATCCGACCAAATCCGACTCACCTTTGATAGCAGTTCTGGCTGTAATTCCCAGCTGGATTCAACCCTACCTCGATTACTTGGTAGATGGCAAATTACCCGAAGACGAGGTGCTGAGCCGACAGATTATCCGACGAGCAAAAGCCTATACTATTGTTAGAGGTGAGCTCCATAAACGGAGTGTTTCTGGGGTTTTTCAGCGTTGTGTATCTCTGGAGGAAGGAGTGGAAATCTTAAGAGAAATCCATGAAGGCGAGTGTGGTCACCACGCTGCAGCCAAATCTTTAGTGGCAAAAGCTTTTCGACATGGATTTTTCTGGCTTACAGCTCAGGCAGATGCCGAACGATTAGTCAAGACATGCAAAGGCTGCCAAAAATACGCCAAGCAAGCTCATGTTCCGGCTGATCAGCTGCGAACAATACCTATAACATGGCCCTTTGCGGTCTGGGGGCTTGATATGGTAGGACCTTTTAAACGAGCCCCAAGTGGATTCACTCACCTCTTAGTGATGCTGGACAAATTCACAAAGTGGATCGAGGCTAAACCTGTCACTAGTTGTGATGGAGCAACAGCCAAAAGATTTGTCGAGGATGTTATAATCCGGTATGGTTATCCACATAGCATTATCACGGACAACGGGAGTAATTTTTCCATGGGAGAGTTGGCTGAATTCTGCGACGAGCAAAATATCCGGCTTGACATTGCATCAGTCGCACATCCACAGGATAACGGACAAGTTGAAAGAGCAAATGGTTTAATTCTACAAGGCTTGAAACCAAGACTCGAAGCACCACTAAGACGTGCTGCGGGGGCTTGGGCAGAGGAATTACCCTCTATAATTTGGAGTTTACGAACAACTCCGAACAGGTCAACAGGATATACACCTTTCTTCTTGGTCTATGGCGCAGAAGCAATTCTTCCTAGTGATTTAATTCATACTTCTCCTAGAGTGGCCGCGTATATCGAGGAGGATGCCAAGATTTATCGACAAAATGATCTCGACTTAGTCGAAGAAGTTCGCGTCGTTGTTGAAATGAGATCTACAGTCTATTAGCAGAAGTTATGCAAGTATCGTAGCAAGAGAGTCCGAACTAGATCTTTCAATAAAGGTGATTTGGTTCTCCGGCTTGTGCAACAAAGAAAGCACAAACTTTCCCCAGTATGGGAAGGGCCCTTTTTAGTTAGTCGAGTATTGCACAATGGGTCGTACTACTTAACTGACATGAGGCCAGTCAAAGAAAGACCTGCTACTAAGAATAGAAAGAGAGCTGGAGGCAGTAAAAATCCAGATGAGTTAGACAGACCGTGGAATATTGCTCAACTACGTCCGTTTTATTCTTAGTTTATCCTTCTTTGTAATCATACATATGTACATGTTCTGTGAGAAATAAAAGTTTTGGTTACCTCAAAGTTTTCCTGAGAAGTTTTTTACCATCTTATTTCCTAATGATCATGTCATAGTCGAAAATCCTAGAATGCTTGAAAGTACTTTATGCTCATGTTCGTTCTGGTTTAGATTTCCGATTCTAAAACTGATAACTTCGGGTATAACTCTAAAAATTCTAGTCTTTACTTTGGTTATTTGTCTGATTGCTGGATGCGGGTATTTTCCGAGTAGTGAATTATTGGTACTGGAAGCCGGCTTTATTTCCAAGTTTAAACTGGTTTGGTAATTGAGCTCTGTTGCTCGACAAAGTTTCCGGCTGAAGGTTTAGCCGGCTCACGAAAGGGACGAGGCGGAAAGCCAGATAAACGATAAGTAGAGGCAGAAAATTCTAAGTGCTTATGAAAACATTCCAGGCACGCAAATAATCTAAGACAAAAGTGCTGAATAGATAAAAAACTTAGCACTAGCAAAATTCATAGTACTTAATATTTACAAGCGCATCATGTCCTTTCACAGAATAATACATAAGTTTGTGGTCTATGATGCAGGAGGAGATGAAGGAGCTGCCGGCTAGTTGGTTACTCTGCCTTGATATCGTTCCGAGATGTCCGGATCCGAGGTGGTCCGTTCATCGTCGGAAGCTTCTTGAGTTTCTTCTAGAGAAGGTGGCGGGGTATCTACGCCGGTGAAGAAGGGGATCTCGTAGCTGGTCAGATTAGCTATGTGACACCCATATCCGGCGGAGGAGTGCATGATGGCTTGAAGGTCTTGCTCCTGGCCGTCTTCGTCTACCTTGCAGTACCCTCTGGTCACTTGCCATATCTCCATGTTTCCATGGTGGCTCATGACCATGGTGAGAGTGTTCTGCGAAAAAATCCGCGCGTAAGACATGTTCCAATCCCGAACGAGCTGCGGCATCTCCTTGGCCTTCTCCCGCACCTGGAAGTCTGACATGCTTGGCATGTCCGGAATCCTGAGAGACTCGCCAATGTCCTCAAGGGACTGGCGGTAGTCATGAAGAAGATCACCGACTTGGGTAAGCCGGTGAGTGCGGGGCTCGGACGAGGAGGAGTCCGTCAAGTTCAGAGGACCTATACACAAAACAAGTCAATGAAAATCCGACATTGATGAAAGTCGAAGAAATGATAAATCCGACAGATGGAACGTACCAAGAATGACGTCATCAATCTTGGTCTTCTCTTCCCAGAGACTCTGGAGTTCAGCCCGGAGCGCTTCGGAGAGATCTTTCTCTCTGCCAAGCTCATTGTTGAGGTCCGAGATAACTTTATCTTGAGCGGCAATCTTGAGATCGCGCTCTTCAGTGGCCATGGAGGAGGATTCAAGGACTTGAGCTATGCTCCTTTCATGATCCGCCTTGAGCTTATCCAGCGCTTGGCAAAGTCCCTGGTTCTCGGCCTCTTCAATCATAACGATGGATTGTTTCACCAACGCTAAAAGTCAAAAAGAACAACAGTTCAGAAAAATTCAACATTGAAAAAGCAAAAGACAAGGTTTGAATCTCGAAATGTTTACCTTTGGCTTCATCCTTGGCTACCTTGAGCTCAACATTTTTAAGCCGGAGAGCTTTCATCTCTCTCCGCTTATCACAGATATTGGTTAATAATTCCTGGTTATAGGAACATACTTTCTGTAAGTCAGAATACCCAAAGTCAGAAAGCTACTTAAGGCTCGGGCTAATATGTTTTGCTAAATATCAGCACGAGCCTTGGGGGCTACACTAGTTTGTTCTTTGGCATCCAAATGAAAGCATAAACCCGGATTTCTATATCCTACTTCATGATTGGGGGCTAGAGGATATGATATAACATAAGGTAAAAAACAAGAGTTGGAATTCCGACTTACATATTGCTCGCGGGTGCGTTTGTCTAACCCCGCATTCACTTCAGCTGCCACCTTCTCGGCGAGGGTAAGAGGAATTACTGGGGCTGTTGGAAGCTCGCCAGTCCTGATCCTCTCGTTGCGAAGGCGGACTTGAGCGAGAAGGTCAGAGAACTTGATGTCCTCTGCTTCTTGCGCTTCCTCTTCGGGGGATAGATGGCTTTTGTCCAGGACTTGCCTGGCCAGCCGCTGGATCTCCTCTGCAGATTTCCGGGATAAGCCAAACTTGGCAAGTCTGGGGTTAATGAGGAGGTTGCCGGCAAAGACTTCAGCCGAGGGATCATTACCCGAAGAGGGTTCACCCTTATCTTGAGCTGACGCACCCACGGTGACGTCAGTGTGCGATCCAAGGATCACAAGCGCCATTGGAGGAGCCGGATCTTCTGCAACAACCGGAGAAGGAGTAATCGCCGGTGTTGCAGAAGGTTGAGGGGCTGGAGTCGGAGGAGCCGTGGCAGGGGAAGCTATGGTAAGCTTCATCTGTCGCAGGGGCTTCGCAGGAATCCCTTTCCCCTTACCCTTGATGAGAGGCTTTTCTCTGAGAATGTAGTAAAGTCGCAAACATTACATCTCAGAAAGAAATTCGAGAAAGGTACAAAGGCGGAAATTGTGAATGAAAGTTACCTCTTCACAACGGGCACTTCATTTGTGCCAACAGCCACTGTCGGAGCTTTGCGCTTCTTGAGCGCAAGGTCCGGCAATGGGACCACTTCAGTCTCCTGATAAAACTCAGGAGGATATCCTTCGAGTGGAGCAAGCTCCGACTCGGGGAGATCAGCAAGCTGAAAACAAGAAAACATATCAGAATTGCAGTATATAACTTAAAGATTGAAACATGTAAAAGGTGTACTGATGGAAGCTTACCGCTACCACGGGGTTTTCCGACGTGTGCATATCCAGAGAAATCTCCGGAATTTTCCTCTCGATCCACTCCTTGATCAGCCACTTGATCTGGCTTATGTAACCTTGGGCGGTGTAGGCTTTGGGGCTGATGCGGAGAGAGTCTTTTTTGGAAGACGTGATGGAGTGCATCAGTCTATCCCCGTGGTACTGAAGTGGCTGGATCCGATGTGAGACCCAGCATTGGACCAAGTCGGATCCCTTCAGACCCTTGTGCTTGATCAAATACTCGATCCGCCTCTTAGCGAGGATCAGATCATCGGTGAGAGCCGGAACAGCCTCGTCCCAGGAAGGCTAGGCTGTGGCGGCTCCGTCGACAAAAGCCGGTAAAGCAGTAGCTTTGCCGGCAGCCGGAATATCCCTATGGTAGAAAAAAGTGCCTGGCCATTGTTTGACCGAGTCACTGGCAGAAATTTTGGGATATGCCCGGTCTCGTCTAACAGAAAAACTAATGGTACCGGTGATATAAGGAACACCGGTAGTAATGGAATTTCTCGGGACATGGAAATAGTACCGGAATAGAAGCAAACTCGGCCTAATCCCTAGAAAGCCCTCGCAAAGCGCAACATATGCGCTCATTTCTAGAAGAGAATTGGGAGGAAGATTGTGGAGTTGAACTCCATAGTGGTCGATCACCTCGGAGAAGAACTCCGAGGGAGGAAAGGACAAACCTCGGTCCAGATGGGTGCCAAATTGGATGCGCTCGCCCTCGCCTGGATTGGGGACGGTTTCGCCGAAGCCGGTCCGCCAGTCGCCGGTAGCGAGAAGCCCCTCCTTCTCCACGTTTTTGAGGCCGTCTTCGTTGAGGGCGCAGGGTATCCAGATTCCTCGGAAGCTCTCCTTCTCCGCAGCTGCTTCCGCCGATGCTGCCGCCGCCACCAAAGAGGAAGAAGAGGATGAAGCCATTTTTTCTCCGATGGAAAAGGTGACCTTAAAGTGGCAGCGCTAGGAGCTATGTGGAAGGAGGACGAGGAAGCTCTGGGCGTGTGGGAAGATTGGGAAGGAAGGAACGGCAAAGGACTAGTGGGGATGAGAAGAAGAAATCTAACCCCCTTATATCCACCTACCTGCGCCAAGATTCGTGCAAACGCTAAAGTGTAACCGCCACGCGTCGTGGAAAGAACTGGGAAGGGCCCGCGCGATGATTGCGTCGCCTCGATCTCCACGCACGCATTGAAACGGCGCCTCGGTTCCGCGAACCGCGGACCCACCAATGGTCGTGCTGACGGAACATCTGTCAGATGACGTTACTTCACCATGCTTGTGTCAGGTGGCGTTAGAGACCAAGTTCCGGCTTAGTTTAAAGCGAGCTGGAAAATCCGAGTAACCAATTGCAAGGTCCGACTTATTTTTAAGACCCGGATCGTATTTTTTGTTGTGATGTTTCAGGAACCCTTCAAGATTCTGCAAGCCGAAGATCAGGCTAGACGATGATAAAATCCAACTTTGGATATTGGAGGCCTCCGGGGGCTACTGTTGGGGATATACTTTCTGAGTATCCTCACAGTTCCTCACTGACCAGGGTGGACCACTTCGGGTTAGAGCTTTGCTTCACGGGCGGCCCAGTTAGAGAGAGAAGACGGAGTCCAATCCGACGATAGTGTTCCTAGAAGAGAATTTCTTACAGAAAAAATTCCATTTCTTTTCACCCCTTGCTAGACCAAGTAAAAGTGAATCAAGGCCCACTTTACAAACTCACCAAAGCTATTTCCAAATCAATTTAAAGGATAGTTCAAATTTGAATCTAGTTCACATGGAAAGATCACACTTTTGCAAAAACCATCCAAATCAATTCACCTTGCCTTTTCCAAGCAATCATAGACACTCAAGCTTAAGACCAAATCACTAACCAAATTTCATTTGAAAATTTCAAACTAATTTTCTTGCGGCCATTAAAACAAACACTTAGCAGACTCTAATTAACTCTGGCCTAACTTCACTATTTTGGAGCAGTGATCATCCACCCCATTGTCCCCTCTTCACTCCCCTGTCTCCCAAGCACCTATCCAAGCACCAAACACGCCCCCACTTAGCCGTTGTGCACCAGTGCAGCGCTACTAAAGCCACACTTGCCGACAGATAGTGGACAGAGCGCTAGCGACCACGCCGCCCTCGCCCATGACGCGCACCAGACACACCACCGTCCACCGCCACCCCCTGTCCAAGACTCGACCATAGCCTGGCCCTGGACCACCCTAGAGACGTCGTGCCCTATGTCTCTATGCCATGCTGAGAACGCGCTAGAGCGCCACACCCGACCACGCCTCACTCTCTCCGTGCACGCACCCACTCTCCATGATCACCACCACCTCCCAAACACCCCCGTTCGTAGCCGCGCGACCCGTAGCACCCGTGCACCATCGCAAACACCGTCGCTCACGCGTAGAACACCGCACGCGCTTGTAACATCCCAAAACTTTCATAAAAGTTATCAAGATCCAAATCACCCAATTTAGGGTTAACAAAAACTTTTTATCATTAAAATAATTAGGAATGCATATGTGTGTTGCATTAATATATAATTGTTTGGAAATGCCATGTTTGTTTGTTCTAATGGTTATAAAATGATTCAAAGGTGATTGTCACATCATCTAGATAATTCCAAAACCAAATCCAAATAAAAATATATCAAATGGAATTAATAAAGAAAAATGGTCACTTTTGCCATTTTAATCCACTAGGTCACTTTAGGTGTTCCTAGAAGTCAATTCTTAACAGAAACAACTGTAACTCTTTGCACCCCTTGCTAGTACAAGTAAAAATCTACCAAGGCCCACTTTGAAATCTTACAAAAACATTTAAACACTAATTTTAAATGGCATTTCAAATGGAATCTATTTCATATGCATAGATCCCACTTTTGCAAAAACCACTCAAATGAGATCACCTTGACAATCCCAAGCAAATACAGACTACCAAGCATGAGATCAAGTCACACACCAAAAATCATTTCAAAATTCAAATAAATTTTTCTTGTGGCCATTGTGTCGAACACCTTGTAATCACAGATAAACCTACCTAACTAACACTGTCTTAATCAATGTTTTGTCGAGCCATTTGGCTATAACTTGGTCCCCTGGTCTCCCCTAGTCCCAACCATGCCATAAACATGCTACCCTTTAGCCTTTAGCAACAGTACTGTGCCACCCCGAAGCCATGCCCACCGGTCGAGCACGGGTAGCTCGCAGGAGACAGCCCAGCCCCTCTCCACCGAGCCTGGGAGGTAGGCGTGATAGCACCGCACGGTCCCTTCCCCGAGCAATGCCAGCCACTGGACCACCGGGGAGCAGCCACGCTCTCCGCCTCTACACCGTGCACATACCACGTCAAAGCGTCGTCCCCGACAGCCCCGCACAAGCCACGTTGTGCCCTCAGCTTGCATGCGCAGCTCCGCCTTAACCCCAGCATGCCACCAGACATGCCCTCTTCCCGCTGCTTGACCTGTAGCCACCACACGCCGCATCAAACGCCATCGGACCCGCGCAGAGCGTCGACCATTCACGACCGCATACCATCACCCCTAGCCGTGCCATTACCGTAGCTGACCTCCAGGAGGCAAGCCATCGTCCGCCTACCCCGCCCATGCCTTTAGCACCCTGTACCACCGTCACCGACGAGCTCACTTTCGCACCCCATGATGTCTATGCACATCTATTCTTGTAGACAGTTGTTGGGCCTCCAAGTGTAGAGGTTTGTAGAACAGCAGCAAGTTTTCCCTTAAGTGGATCACCCAAGGTTTATCGAACTCAGGGAGGAAGTGCTCAAAGGTATCCCCTCTCAAGCAACCCTGCAATCAAGATACAAGAAGTCTCTTGTGTCCCCAACACACCCAATACACTTGTCAGGTGTATAGGTGCACTAGTTCGACAAAGAGATAGTGAAATACAAGTGGTATGGATAAAATACAACGGTGCTAGAAAATAGCTTGATGGCGTGGGAGAAACTAAAGGAAAACTTAAATAAAGATGGAAGCAAGCAAACATGTAAAAGATCTAGTTGCAAACGGTGTTTCAATGTTTAGAAACAAGGCCTAGGGATCATACTTTCACTAGTGAACACTCTCATATAAATATATTATCTTCATGATACTATGCTAAACTACTCTCCGGTTGGACACTCTAATCGATGGTAGGGCTATAATAGCACACCTCAAAGTTCATCTTTCCCATCTAGAAAACCCCACACGGTCACCTTGAGTACTAGATGAGTCCAACAAACACCACAATTTCATAAAGACATCCAACTCCAAATATAACTCATAACAAGTATTTGTAATCTCTAGCCTAAGTGCCACCATGGTGTGCACACTGTCAACTTCACACACATGGGGAGAGCAGAGATCTATTAAGCACTTGAGTAGCAAGGTAGATCTATAGATTACAAGCTCATGATCACAATACGATCATGCATAGAGAGAGATGACCACATAGCTACCATTAGAACCCTTAGCCTCGAGAGAGAACTACTCCATCCTCATCATGGGAATCAGCAACGGTGATGGAGATGGTGGTGGAGATCGATGGAGATGGCTCCGGGGGCACTTCTCTGTCTCGGCAGGGTGCCGGAACAGAGACTTTCTGTCCCCCGAATCTCCCCTTCGGTGGCGGCGGCGCTGCGGAACTTTTCGTGGCTGGAGGCTTGACGATTTAGGGTTTATGCATCGGGAGGCTTCTTATAGGCGAAGAGGTAAGGTCGGTGGGCGGCCAGGGGGCCCACACCACCTGGTGGCGCGGCTAGGGCTCGCCCGCGCCACCATATGGTGTGGCCAGGCCCTGGCCCTCCTCCGTCTCGTATTCTGGCTCCGTGAGTCTTCTGGTAAAATAGGAACTTTGTCTTTTGTCCCGTCCAATTCTGAGAATATTCATTTTCTGACTTTCTTGGAACCAAAAATAGCAGAAAACGGGCAACTAGCACTATGGCATCTTGTTAATAGGTTAGTCCAAGAAATCATATTAGAAGTACTCCAAAGTGTGGACAAAACACAAGAAAGTAGATAAAACCAAGCATGGAACATCAAAAATTATAGATACATTTGCAATGTATCAACATCCCCAAGCTTAACTCCTGCTCGTCCTCGAGTAGGTAAGTGATAAAAAGAAAGAGTAATTTTTGAGGTGACATGCACCATCATAAACATTGATAGCTGGGATCATAATACTTCAACATAGCATGAAATATAAAGTTCTAACAATAAGACAAAGCAACTATGTTGCAACATGAAAAGGCACAAACAAAAGATTCATGAATAACAATGCTTTGCAAGAAGTTTGTTTGTTTCACATAAAGAAAACATAGCATAATAGTATTCAGCTTGTCCCTCATAGAGTAGGACACCTTCAAAGTTCATAAGAGTGACTACATACCAATAGTTTAAAACAAGAAATATCAAGTTATGCATCAATCAACTAGTCTTGGGACAATGCACATAGAACCAATAATGGCCACTATGCTCTCAAAGTAGGTGCATAAAGGTAGAAGGTGGAGACTCAATATAGTGGTGGAAGAAAGGCCTTCATAGAAGGAAGTAGAGACTCAAGTTTCATAAAGAGCTTCCAAAAATTATGGTACTTATTAGTTTTCAGCTCTCATTTCCCCTATCATAAGCATCTTGAAGTGATTAAGGTTAAAGTGAACAAAGTATGCTGTATATGCTTGACGAAGTATAAGTTGGAAATCTCATGTCCCTTGAATACGAGGGCCGCTCCTCATGCTACTCAAGTTTAGTCACCGGTAAGTTCTTGTCATCGTATGCACACGTGTATCATAGAGAACCGCCAATGGGGTACCCCTTGCCCGATGATACGGAAGAATCCCCATATCAAAATGACAAGGCAAGCAGACAACGAGCATCTCAGCAATCTTCTTATTTACCATGGGAATATGGTGCTTTTTTATCTCTTTCCTCTTTTCATAATCTTTTTTTTCTTTTTCTCTTTTTTCCTCAATATCTGACTCTTTTTTTATAAGAAGAATGCTTCATAGAGAGCTCATTATGGTTACGCTGCAGGTTTCCACTATGTTAGCATTGATTAGACCAGCGGCCCAGGCGTTTCTCTAACACATATACTTAACTCCATGGACTTACAAACTCCCCTTTCATTTCACACCGACGACATCCATAGACAAAAGAGCATGATATCAACTAGGTACAAGTACCCGTGCAATGTTGAAAGCGTTCCCCATGAAAGCATGGTTCTGCTAATCCCCAACAAATAAGTGCAAGCATATACAACATAGACGACACAATGGTTCAAGTTTATTAAGGGCGGGAAAAGTAAAGTGTGCAATCAAGGTCGTGAGAGCTTTAATCACTAGTTTTCTCATAACAAGTTTAATTTGGAAGGTAAACAAAAGCATGAATATACTTGGAATAGCATAAGCTAGTAGGTAGTTATGGTGGACTCTTTGGAATAACTTGGTTTAGGGAGTTGGATGCATGAGTGGAACTCATACTTGGTTACGGAGGCTAGCAGAAGACTGGGAGCGACAAACTAAGAGAGCAATAATGGCCATAATAATGCAGAGCGACAAAACATCATTGATAAAAGCATAAAGTGATACTACAAGTTGAAAAATAAAGGATCATAAAGGCTATGGTGACTTGAGATAGTCATAACATGGTGTGACCATGCGCCAAGTCAACCCAAATAAAGCATCAAAGGAGAATACCACAATACTATGCTTTAATATGCTAAAACAACACATGATTCATCCAATGCACATTAAGCAATCTCAATTGTTTATAACAAGTCATGCCACAACAAAGAATACTAAGCATAAATCCAAAATAATATCAAGCATGGCATGACAAAGCATAGGCCACAGTCAAAAATAAGCTCTCTTTACCACTTAAGCATGAACTTTCCTACTCTTTTCCAATGCAAACCAAACTATTTAAAAACCAATGTATGAAAGAGGGGGTCCAACAAATTTATTCAGAAAACTAAGCAAACAAACAAAACGAAAAACCAAAAAGAAAATGAAAAAGAAGAAGCTCCAAGAGCAACACAACTGTGCATAAAACAATAAAAATGAAGCGTTTGGAAGAAACCTGGGATTTTTATTGATGAAGAAGGGGATGCCTTGGGCATCCCCAAGATTTGACGCTTATACTTCTTGGATATTTCTTGGGGTGACACGTGTGGCATCCCCAAGCTTGAGCTTTAGTCCATCTTTCATCTCATTACTCATTCCTTCCATAGACCTGAAATTTTTCCTTCATACAAAACTTCACACAATCTTATTAGCAATATTAGTGCACTCAAGATAATAGGTCTTTAGGTTCAGTTCTAACACCAATAAAACTTCCATTAAAACAGTAGCTACTTTAGAACTTCTCTCAAAAAGCTCAATTCCACAAAATAACTCAAAAAGGAACCAACAAGTAGCAAATGCAGAAAATGGCAGAAATCTGTCAAAACAGACCAGCAGGTAAAGACGAATTTTTTCAAAGACCTTCTGTTGCTCAAATCAAAAAGTGTTGAACTAACAAAAGTTAGATAACAACCTGGGGCAGAAGCACAAAAATTGACGCCTCAAAAGGACGTACAGAGCTTTTCACTAATTTTACGGTGAAGCACAGAAATCTGTTTCGGGACAGCAACTTTCCCAAGCATTACTTCTCTCTCATTAGAGGTTACTCTTGGCACAAAAAGGAAATAAAAAGCATAAGGAGCGGTTATTACTGAGGTAATAACTTCCAAGACTCATCTAAAACTTTTGGGTTATCTCCCAATAAGTACTTTTCTTTAACGCCTTTAAGGTAGGCATAAGAAGCAAGAAAAAGAATCAAGTGTTCTCAAATGAAGAAGCATTAAGAGCAAATTTTGTTTTCATAGGAGAGGCAAAAGAAATCTTCTCTCTTTTTAGAGAAGTGTTCTATACCTTTCTTGAGTGGAAGTTGATATTTAATGGTGCCTTCTTTCATATCAATAATGGCACCAACAGTTCTAAGAAAATGTCTTCCCAAAGTAATAGGACAAGAAGCATTGCATTCAACATCGAAAACATAGGAATCAATGGGGATATAGGCATTGTTAACCATAATAAGAACATCATTAATACTCCCCATGAGTTTCTTTTTAGCATTATCATCAAGTGGGACATTTAAATAACAATCTTCAAGTGGTGGCAAATCAAGCATATCATAAATCCTTCTAGGCATAATAGAAACACTACTATCAAGATCACATAAAGCTTTGAAATCAAAATCATTCACTTTCATATTAATGATGGGTTCCCAACCATCTTCTTGTTTTATCGGAATAGAAGATTTATGTTTCATCTTTTCTTCTTTAAACTTTATGAGAGCATCCTTAATGTGTTTTGTAAAGGCCATATTCATAACACTAGCATTAGGACTTTTAGCAAGCTTTTGTAGGAACTTAATAACTACAGAGATATTGCAACCATCAAGATCAAAATCATAATTATAATCTAAAGTAGTAGAGCTATTACTAGCCTGAACACTAGTGGTAGTGATTGTAGAAACACTAATGTTTCTAGCAATTTCATCTTCTCTTTCCCACTTAGCATGCAATTCAGCTAATAGTCTAACATTTTCATCAATTCTTACTTGTGTGGCATTAGTGGCTGCAAAGGGATTATCAATAGTTTCAGGTTTAGCAGCCATTTTATTAAAATAAGATTGGGCTTCAGCCAGTGATGCTATATTTCTTTCAGGATTAGAGAGTTTTTCCTCAATAGTTTTATTGAAAACAGTTTGTTTACTAATAAAGTCTTTAAGCATAGCTTCGAGTTCAGAGGGAGCACTCCTATTGTTGTTGTAGGAATTTCCATAAGCATTACCATTATTGGGAGGATATGGCTTATAATTGTTGCTACCAAAATTATTCTTGTAGGCGTTGTTGCTAAAATTGTTATTCATTATAAAGTTCACATAAACTTGCTCTTATTGAGCAACCGAAGAGGCTAAGTGACATGGGTATACCCTACAGGTACTCGAGCTTGGTATATACGGTCTAAATACGTACAGGCCCATGGTGTCGCCAAGGCCCAGACGAAAGGACTCGAGTAACCTACGGACTCTCGATTGCTTGAGAGACAAGAAGAAGCTAAAGATAGAAAGTTTGAAGGGGAAAACCCTAACTTGTAACCGACTCGACCTACTACCCGAGACCTATCCTATATATATAAAGGCTAGGAGGGGGCAGCGAGGAGGACACACGCAACCCTAGTTTCCACAACTCTCGCCAGATTTCATCTGCGCACCATTGTAACTTTCGACTCCTTTGATAATTCCACGAGCAGACAAGCAGGAGTAGGGACCTCTACGAGGCCTGAACCTGGGTAAATCCTTTGTCCCCTGTGTGCTTGTTTTCTAGCCGATAGATGTCTCCAGCACTCCCTCCTTCTCCAAAACCCAAGTCCATAACAATGGGCATTGATGAGTTAACCCTCGTCAATTGGCGCCGTTTGTTGGAAAAGGGAGTGCTGATGTTGCGGCTTCTTCGGCCCCATCAACTGCGATCTACAACTCCGCAACAGCGGAGATTCGCTAGCTCTTCGGCGCCTTCGACTTCACCGTCCACATGCCGGCCACCCGCCCGGCCTTCGAATCCGTGGGCGACGGAATTAGCCTGGCGATTGGGAGCTTCCGCTTCCAAGTTGGTTAGATGGGCACGCTTCGCATGCCTGATCAACCGACAGCATCGATGATTGCCCCGGCATCATGGTTCCCTCCATCGATCGGCAGCCTCAACGAGCTCAATGCTCCGGTGGCAGTTGAGAACACGATCAGCGACAGAAGTCGCGACTCCGATCTGAGCGATCTGGCCACAGAAGATGGAACCTACGATTCTGAATCTGAAAGTTGTGGAAGCAGCAGCTTCCCCAATCACTTCATGTGCGCCATCATTAACGCAGGTGACACCTCCGCCAATCGCGGCAACGGCGGTAACACTGGCAATGGTGGCAACGGCTGTAACAGCGCCAACGGGGGAACAATCAAACCTCCCAGTATAATCACTGAACAAACCGGCGAACGCGTCGTAATCAGGCTCAACGAGCAAGAGTGGGAGCGCTGTCGCGAAGCCCTACGAGGTGCACCTCTACCCCTTGGGTCCCCGCAGGAACTACTGATGGGATACCATTGCCTCCTAAAAGAAGAGTCCACGCGCCAAAAACAAGCAATCGCGCAACTTGAGGCGCGTAAAAAGGCGGCGGACAAGTCGAGCCTTCGTCGCGCTAGGCTCTCCTCCTATGGAGGATCCTCCTCACGAGGCAACGAGTACATCGCCAAGAAGAGGCAGTCGCGAATGGCTCACCTCACCGAACAAGAGCGCATAGACGCCGCGAAAATCCTCGACTTCGGCTCTAGGACAGTCGACACGAGAGGCAACATGGTCCCCAGGACGCCGCAGGCCGCGGTGACAGCAGCCACTATGTACCTCCTCAACAACCAGCCACCGGCTAGAGATCCCCGAACCGCCATGCACCAATCTACGATCGCGGGTTTGGGGCTAATCGAGGCCGCCCTCGACAAGGAGCCGGTACCAGACCCAAAAAAGGGCAAAGCGCTAGCAAAACGCTACTCCTCGCCCTCATCCAGCGATGACAGTCACGACCTGTCTCGACGCCGTCACTCATGGCGACACGATCGCGACTACGATGCGCACAACAACCTCACACAATGCAAGATCGACAAGTCAAGGGAACGACGTGCTCGGTCGACTGATTCGGAAGAGGAAGACGGGGAGCCCTGTGGCGCCAGATGCTTCAGCAGATCCATTAGGCAGAAGCGAATGCCTAAGGGGTTTAAATTTCCATTGGAAAATCCGAAGTTCGACGGTCTACAAGACCCAAAAATTTGGCTAGAGGATCACATCTCCTCCGTCAGGCTCCACGGAGGAGTCGAAGTACTGCCATGCAATGTTTGCAGCTACAGCTGCAGGGCGCCGCCCGAGCATGGCTCAATAACCTCCCACGCGGATCCATTCGTAGTTGGGATGAGCTGGTTTATGTTTCGTGCGCAACTTTAAGGGCACGTACAAACGGCCTGCATCAATCGAAGAACTGAGATGCTGCCAGCAAAGATCTGGCGAATCACTGCACTCATACATCCAAAGGTGGTCCATCATCAAGAACTCCGCGGAAAACATCTCGGAGGACCACGCGATTGATGCATTCAACGGTGGCGTCCGCCGTCTAGAGCTCAGGGAGGAGCTGGGCCGCTCAAAGCCCCAGACCATCGACCACCTGATGGAGATCGCGAATCGGTGGGCTGATGGAGAAGATTCGGTGAAGAACCACACTCACTCCGACAAGGAGGCAGAACTCGAACGCAGACACGACCGCCGAGGCAAACGCCGCATGTGCATCTATGACGACCGTGACGACGTCAACATGGTCGCAGCCGGCTACGCCGATAGACACGACGACAACCGCAACAGCGGATACCGTAGCGGCGGATACCGCGACTCTGGGAAAACCATGCAAGTGTGGCAACGCCGCACTCACGACGAGGCACCCGTGCCCTCCATCGAGGAAAAACTGTCCGGGCCATGCACGGTACACTTCTACATCGACAAGCATGATAGCAAAAGAAAGTCTAGCCACCTCCTCAAGGACTGCCGCGAGTTCCTCAAGCTACACGAGGGATTGGTTCGGATGAACCGCAACGCAGTCGAAAGAGGCTACGGAGCCGCTCTAGGCGCCGTGGCACATGGCGCACCGCCACCACCACCGGGGCCACCCCCGAACGGAGCGGCACCGGACCAGCACCACGGAGGAGAACCGTACCCACGGGCCATGGGTACCATGATGATCAAAAAGGGGCGCCCCTCCAACAGGGTGCAGAAAGCCATCACTCGCCAAGTCAACTTGGCCACGCACTCACCACCATCCACCACTGAGTACCTCAGTGGCAGTGAGTCATGTATCACCTTCGATAAACGCGACCACCCACCTCAAGTACCTCGCCCAGGTCATTGCCCCCTCGTACTCGAGGCGCAAATTGGAGGCTTCGACATGAGTCGCGTCTTCATGGATGGCGGAAGCGGCATCAACCTCATATTCGCGAGTACCTTGTGAGCAATGAGGATCCCTCTAACCTGCTTGGAGGCATTGGACACAACGTTCCACGGCATCGTCCTAGGGAAAGGCATATACCCCCTGGGCAAAATCAACCTCGACGTCATATTCGGCACGCCAAAGAACTTCCGGCGCGAGCGCATTGACTTTGAGGTCGTCGACTGGCCCTCACGCCAAAGAATTTTTTCCTTGTGTCCTGCAGACATGCCAGGAGTTCCCAGGGAATTCACCGAGCACACACTCAACGTCAACCCCGACGCAAGGCCAGTCAAGCAAACAATCAGGCGACTGTCTGAGCCACGAGCGCAGGCAGTTGGAATGGAGATCAACAGACTCCTCGAGGCCAAATTCATACGCGAGATCAAGGAAAGCACTTGGCTCGCCAATACGGTGCTGGTGCCAAAAAAGGACACGGATATCCTACGGATGTGCGTGGACTTCACTTCTTTAAACAAGCACTGCCCAAAAGATCACTTCCCGCTACCATAGATCGATCAAATCATCGACTCCACCGCTGGATGCGAGCGCCTCTGCTTCCTCGATGCCTACTCAGGCTATAACCAAATTCGAATGAAGGAGGAAGACCAGGAGAAGACCGCGTTTACAACGCCCTTCGGTGTGTTCTGCTACAACACAATGCCCTTCGGGCTAAAAAACGCGGGAGCCACCTACCAGCAGTGCATGTAGGCTTGCCTGAAGGAGCAACTGGGCCGCAACATCCAAGTCTATGTCGACGACATAGTAATCAAAACCAAGGAGGAAGCCTCTCTAATCGACGACTTGCGCGAAACATTCGCCAATCTCGATCGTTACCGGATTAAGCTCAATCCGGACAAATGCGCCTTCGGCGTACCATCTGGGCAGCTGCTCGGGTATCTCATCTCCGTGAGAGGGATTGAGGCAAACCCGAAAAAGATAAAGGCCATACTGGCAATGGAGAAGCCAAAGAACATAAGAGGCGTCCAGCAACTAGCCGGACGAATCGCGGCCCTCAGTCAATTTATCAGTCGAATGGGAGAAAAGGCACTGCCCTTCTATCAGCTCCTCCGCAAAGCTGACAAATTCGAATGTACCAAGGAAGCGCAAGAAGCATTCGAAGATCTCAAGCGCCTGTTATCCACCTCGCCAGTACTGGTGACTCCACGAGAAAGGGAGCCACTACTGCTGTACATCTCCGCTACCAACCAAGTGGTTAGTACATTGCTCGTCGTCGAACGGGCCGAGGAAAACAAGGTCCATGGCGTACAACGCCCGGTATACTACCTCAGCGAGGTCCTCACGCCAACAAAACAGCGGTACCCGCACTACCGCCCGGCGTCTTCATGACCGCCCGACGACTGCGCCATTACTTCCAGGAACACCCAATCGTGGTAGTCAGCGACGCCCCATTGGGAAATATCCTCAATAACCCTGATGCCACGGGACGAGTCGCGCTTTGGGGAATCGAACTGTCTCCATGAGACATCACATACGAAAAGCGCGACGCAATCAAGTCGCAAGTTCTCCCTGACTTCCTCGTGCATTGGATGGAAAACCAACTCCCGGACAAGCCAGATATGTCCTACCTCTGGACAATGCACTTCTATGGATCCAAGCGGAAAGACGGAGCAGGAGCAGGTGTCATACTGACATCACCTCAAGGGGACAAGCTGAAATACATCCTGCGAATGCAGTTCACAGCCTCAAACAACGAGGCTGAATACGAGGCCGTGTTGCACGGGATGAGGATGGCAAAAGCCTGCAGCACAAAGAGGCTCATCATATATGGCGACTCCAAGCTGGTCGTCAACCAAACAATGCATGAGTGCGACGCACTAAATGACGACATGATCGCATACTGCGACCTCTACGATACACTCGAGGGAGACTTCGACGGTTGCGAGTTGCGACATGTAGGTCGCGAAAGTAACGAGGAGGCGGACACACTCGCCAACATAGGCTCTACCCGCGCCCCCATACCACCTGGGGTATTTCTCGAGCGCATCTGCGAACGCTCCATCAAGCCAAAGGCCACAGAGAAGAAAACAAGCGCAGCAATAGACTCGGGGGCTACGCCACCCAATGAGCCAATGGCACTCGATAACTTGGAGCCAGACACAGGACTCGAAGGGCCAATGAGCTTCATGATAATCGAACAATCTTGGACGCAGCCTTACATTACATATCTCCTTAGCAAGCGCCTACCGTACGACCCGACGGACGCACGGCACATCGCGCGACGCTCCAAGGCATTCACCATTATCAACGGCGAACTGTATAAACGCAGCATCACAGGCGTGTTACAATGATGCGTCTCCCTGGCCGATGGAAGAGCAGTCCTCCTCGACATACATGAAGGGACCTGCGGACACCACGCCGGCAGTCACGCCCTCGTTGCCAAAGCTCTACGAGCTGGATTTTACTGGCCCACGGCCATGCGCGACGCCAAGGACATAGTACAAAAGTGCAACGCTTGTCAGCGATTCGCGGACAAACCACACGCACCAGGCGCAGAACTACGGCCTATTCCATTGGCCTGGCCCTTTGCACAATGGGGGATCGACATGGTAGGCAAGCTCCCAAGGTCCTCGCAAGGAGGCTACGTCTACCTTTTGGTTGTAGTCGACAAATTCACCAAGTGGATTGAAGCCATGCCAGTGACCAAGCAATCAGGTCACAACGCGGTCAAGTTCTTCGAGTCCATCGTCTACCGCTTCGGCGTGCCGCACAGCATCATCACTAACAACGGGACGAACTTCACATCCAAAGAGTTCCAAGAATTCTGCGGAAACCTGGGGATCAACATCAGTTATGCCTCAGTCGCGCATCCACAGACCAACGGTCAGGTGGAAAAAGCAAACGGGCTCGTCTGCAGCGGCATCAAGAAGCGACTCCTTCGACCACTCGAACAAGCCGCGGGTTGCTGGCCAGATGAGCTCCAATCCGTACTCTGGAGCCTACGTACAACTCCAAACAGTGCCACAGGCTACACGCCATTCTTTATGGTGCACGGAGCAGAAGCGGTACTACCCGCCGAAGTAAGGTACAAGGCGCCGCGCATAGTCGCTTACAGCGAACAAGAGTCATCTCTTTCACTCGAAGACTCCGTAGACCTCCTCGACGAGGCAAGAGAAATCACCGCAGAAAGATCCACGATCTACCAGCAGAACCTGCGCAACTACCACAGTAGAAGGCTTCGCCCCAGATCCTTCGTCGAAGGTGACCTAGTCCTGCGACTGAAGCAGCGGGGGCATCTCAAGCTCGAGTCCCCCTAGGAAGGACCATACTTGATTACAGAAGTAATCCCAGGTGGCGCCTATCGCCTTCAAGACTTAGAGACAGGAGTCACATACTCCAACCCTTGGAACGTCGCGCAACTGCGACGCTTCTACCCCTAGCTGTTTTTACTTTTACATCGCAAATAAGGCTACCCAGCCAAGGCTACTTAGCCACACATTGTACCTTGTACTGTTCTACAAATAAATAATAGCTAAGTGCCCCAAAACTCTGTGTTTTCTTTTCACTTCTGTCAATTTTATACTCGGGCGCTGCGCCACCCTACATACATCTATTCTTCGAACCAATAAACGCGATATCCTGAGTAGCTGGCACATCAATCAAACCCCTTAATGAAAACCCAACCCAACTGCAACGTACCTGGCAGGTTGACAAAGGGATGGCCAGGCTAACGAAAAGGACTCGCATAGTGCAACGCACCTCATGCTAACAAAGTTGTTTATACACGTTTGACAATAAATTATCTATAACATATATATGAACCTTACAGCACAAATACACTTATATGTAGGACACAAATCTGGTAACTGTTGCAACAGAAGAAAATTGGTTTGTTCCTCGAAGAAGTCGACAATCTCCTCTGCTGGGCGGTCCACCGCTTGATAGTGCGGCACCATATTCCAAGCAGATCCGGGTGGCGGCGCTGGCAGACCGGAAGCTACGGCGGCGACATCCACGTCAGGCCTGTGCAATCGCACCATCAAGAGGGCAGCCTTGGCACCAGCCACCAATTGCTGCCTCACTCACTCGCAAACCGCGGACATATCTTGAAATTTGGCCAGGAGAGCCAACAGGCTTGATGGAGTGTCATCCAACGGGAACATCGCCCGATAGATATTCTTCAAACATGACTGCGACTTCTTCAGGAAGAGCAGCACTCGCGAAGCGTGATCCTGCAGGGTCGCCAATGCAGTCGCACGATCATGATCCACCCAGAAGTATCCACTCTCTTGAAGTTGCTCCTGGGTGAGACCATGAAGGCGGATGGCAATCCTATCCCTCTCCTCGTGCAGATGGCGCGCGCTAACAACTACACGAAGCAGCACCAACAGCATGGGTACAACGTACCACTGCGACTAACAAAGGAAAAGATGAGGACGAGCAAACTAACACTTAAACTGGTCGCCGAGCTGCGTCACCTAGCCAAGCAGATATTGCTCGCGGGCGGCGGCTTTTTCCGCCTTTGACTTCCACACATCTGCGTTACCGCGGATCAGGGGCAACTCACGCTCCAGCTGCTTCACGCGGTCACGAAGTGGCGACAGCAAGGACAACTCCTCTACCCTGGAGCGCGGTGGTGCCACTGTCTCATCAAGAGATGGTGAGTCCTGGGTTCCCCCTACGGGACCACTTGATGTGCCCTACCACAAGTCAAGATAGAAGCAAATAAGGCGACCAAATTAACACAAAGGCAAGGGGAACAGGTGCATTTAGGATAAGCATAAATATTCACAAGCACACTCGCCAGCAGGCATGTTCTTAGAACAAAAGGATAATTCATCATCTATTACAAAAGCTAACTACAGAGCAGTTGGCTTCTTCGACTTCGACACCTTCGGGGGCTTCATCAAGTACGTGGCAGTATCGGACGCCACTGACTTTCCGCCTGCCCCTGAGGCCGAAGCTTTCGTCGCCTTCTTAGCATGCTGGAGCTCCTCCGAATACTTGGCAACAATATTAATCAAGGAATGGCCATATTTGGCACAGGTAGTCGCAAAGGGAGCGAAGACTACCTGCTGACCATCCGCGCCAATAGGCATCGTCTTCGACACCGCAGAGGGATCTATCTCGACTCCGTGGGCTTGCACCATGGCGAGTGACATCGTCGCACCAGCCGCCTGGAGGGAGTTCTTGTAAGTAGCAGGCAAGCCCCCGGCGAGTGACTCCACCACCTCGTCCATATTATCGACCTGCTCCGCCTTTGGCATCAACTCCTCCCGGAGGCGACTAAGGGCAACCTTGGCCTTGGACAATGTATCCTGGACGGCGGCGCTTCGGTCCTCGACCGCGGATACCGTGCCGGCCAGAGCGTCATCATGACGAAGGGCCTGCGGGTCAAAACTCAAGTCGCCAGCATCTACACCAAAAATACATGGATAAAATTTCTAGTGCCACCGGCAAAACTCTAGAAGCAGAGAGGAGCATCAATAAAATATCCACCAGTAAAGGTACCTGAGAGGGCCTTGGCGACTGAGAACAGTTGCTCCTCGAACAACTTTTCCCTGGCCGCAAAGGAGGCGCGCAGATCCTCTTCGCGCTTCTGGGTATCATCACGAGCCGCGATTGCCTCATCGCGCCCCTTCACAGCTGCGGCCAATGTCTTCTCCAATGTTGCGACATTGCGCTGTAAAGTGTTATGCTCAGCTACATGGCAGTCAATAATTGGCTATCAGTTGAATATACCAAAACAGAGAGAAGATGAAAATAATAAGCGTGGAATCACTCACTTTCGACGACGCAGTGACGCGTCTCTAGCATCGCATGCTGGCGACCCATCGCCATAACCTGCTCCGCCACTTGCGCGGCTTCCTTTACAAGGGGCTGTTGCACAAAACAAGGAATTAGCGAGGGCAGCAGAAGGCGTCGACTGCCACACTAAAAAAGAAGGACAAATGTACTTACATGGTCCTCTAGCGACTCCTTGGAAGTTTGCTGAACCGTCATCCGAGCAACTATTCGATGCTCCCCTATGTGAGGAGAGCTCGAAGAATTGTGCCCGGAGTGGGCCGCCGCCGAAGGAGAAGGAGCGCGCTCGACCTCTACCTTGTCCCTTGAGGTCGCGACTCCCGATTCCTTCAAAAACTCGACGTCGCCAGAAGATGACGACGCCTCTTGACTGCAAGACAAAATTCGCATTGGGAAAAGGAACACTCGAGGGCAAAGCCAGCAAGAAGAAAACAGAAAAGAATGAATGAACTCGCAAACTTACCAGTCAAACTTGTCAAGATCAAACGTGGCCTCTGCCGACTCCGACGAAGACTCCTTGGGCAGTCGCATCTTTTTGCGGGACGACGGTGCCACAGCCCTCACAGGAACAGCTGGAATTGGCGACTCCGAGCCAACAGCCGTGCCTTCTAGAGTCGAAGGAGTCGACGCGTCGGAATCCTCACTACGCGAACGCTTGCGAGTATCCAGACTCCTGGACTCGGGGGCTTCCTCTTCCACATCAGAAGGGACAGTCGACTCAGACTCGTCCTCTTCCAAAGCTTCGCGAGGAATAATACCCTCAGGGAGAGGAGGCATGCAAGGCGACACCGCCCAATCCTGCATACAAACAGCAAAGATGAGAAAAAAGGAGCAAGTAAACAACAGAAAAGCAATCGCGAAAATAAGCTACTGCATAGCACAACTATACCTCAGGAGGAGGATTCGAAGCATCGAAAGGAGGAACGACTGGCTCATTCGGAAGCACATCCTTGAAGGTGTACTTTGTGACCAGTCGCACCCTCTTATCTACCTCACTCGCGGACATGCCATCGGCAGACACGCGAGTGGCACCATCAGCACCACCCCATTGAAACATGGGATGGACTCGAGCCTGGAGAGGCTGGACTCGACGACGCAGCCAAGTCCTGACAAGGGCACAGCCTCCCTCTTCTGCGCCTATGCGACTCTCGAGGTCGCAGACGCGTTGATATAGCACATCTGTCTCCGTGAGTTCGGAAGGCATGATCACGTTCTTCCAAGAACGCATCTTCTTGCAGGGAGTCGCGGGATCGAAAGGCGTGAGTCCAAAATGCTCGTCCTTGGCCTTTTGGTCGCGAACATAAAACCATCTGTCTCTCCATCCCTGGACGGACTTGGCGAGCTTGATGTCGAAGTAGGTGGCGGACGGGTCGACATGGATTCCACAACCACCTACGTCGTAAACTAGAGAGCCATATGCGGATTGATGCTTCATTTTAAATAAGCGCTTAAAAAGGCCAAAGTGTGGCTCGATTCCGAGCCAACACTCGCAAAGAGTGATGAAGCAGGTGATGTGGAGAATTGAATTTGGGGACAGATGATGGAGCTGGAGCCCGTAGAAACAAAGGAGACCCCTAAGAAAGGGGTGGAGAGGCAAAGAAAGACCGCAAATGACGAATGCAAGAAACATCACTCGAAAAGTAGCGGGAGGCACAGGAATGGTCTCACCGCTGGGGACGCGCGCATCGGCGACTGCTGCGGAAATAACTCCGTCTTGGCGAAGAAGACGGAGATCCGAAGCCTTGATGATAGAAGGACGCCATGCGCCATTGTTCACACGGGTGCCCGCGACCTTCTTTTTTTCGCCGGCGGCGGCGCTGGTGCCCGCAGCAGCGGGGCCACCCTTCTTCTTCATCGCGGCAATGGTGGCCGCGGATTCAGCGGCAGCGCCTCCTTTCTTCTTTCCCATTGTGCGGCGGCGATGAGAGCGCAGGAAATAACTTGGAAATGAGCGGAGGTGGTCCAGAGCTGAGGAGGAGATGAGCGCAGGAAAAGCAGATGAGCAGCAGCAATGGCGATGGCAGCGAGGAAGAAAAGGGCACAGATGGAAAATTACCGCCATAGCATCGCTACTTAACCCTTACGAGATGCAATCCAACGGCTCACAAAAACCCTACTGGACGAGTGGCACGCATCGCGCTCGACACGTGGAGAAGAGGAAGCGTGAACCGTCCCTCCACTGCTCCCATTACGCGCGGAAATCGAGGAGGCACAGTTAATAATAAGATTACGCACGCCCAGTCAAATCAATGTCAGAAAGTGGGACCCACCGCTCGTCAAATCCCGTCAAAACCGCTCACGCGGGCAAGTGAGGTCATGCAAGCGTCAGCACTGACGTCATCAACAGCTACGCAGCGGAAAACTTCGACTACTTTAGTCCTTGCTGGAGTCTTCGACTCCACCAAGCACTCGGGGGCTACTCCCATAGGGAGCGCTGGTCGCGCACCCTATGATTTTCTTTTCTTATTGCAGGGATACAGGCAATCACAATCAAATCTAACCACTCGAAACACGATTCGACTATGGACGTGGGTTACTCCCATAGGGAGCGCCGGAAACAATTTTGACTGAAACAAGCAAGCAAAAGACGAAGAAGGGATTCAGAGGCCTATTTGAAACAAACAAACAAAGACCTAACAAATCCCATCAATGGCGTTGCAACCCAAGTTTTCAACTGAAACAAACAAACAAAGACGACAGCAGTCGCAACATTTCTTTAGTCCCTGCCTGAGTCTTCGACTCAACCAGGCACTCGGGGGCTACTCCCATAGGGAGCACTGGTCGCGCACCCTATGATTATTTGCATGAAAGCTGTGCGTTGATTACATCCGCACTCGCATATCATGGCGACACCGCCTCATAATTTTCCCTACAAAGAGACTACGTCTCTTGGGTCGCCCGAATCATCTCTGCGATGATAAAATTCGGATGCCGTGCTTACAGCGTGAAGGTAAGACCTGAATAAAGGTCTGGCAACGCATTTAATTGCGCACTACTAGAAATATATCCGTGCCTGCAGGCACGATGCACATGCCTTGATGGACGCGTCAAGTGCTCACACCCATATAACTGGAATTCGACTCCTGTGAGACCTCCGCGGCCTGAGTCGAATTACGCCAGCACTTTTCCAGATTCGAGTCCGGGGACTCGAGTTCGAGTAGATTGTGTTGTTTCACCCTAAGGTGGTTAACTGATACCGATACTTCGGCTATATCAGGCACGTATATCAACAATCCCTATGACATAAATGAAAGCAGTCGAAAAATGTACTCATTTAGGCACTCGAAGACTTCAAAAAGTACCCAGTCGAATCTGCGATTCCACTGGATACTCGGGGGCTACTGACATGGGTATACCCTACAGGTACTCGAGCTTGGTATATACGGTCTAAATACGTACAGGCCCACGGTGTCGCCAAGGCCCAGACGAAAGGACTCGAGTAACCTATGGACTCTCGATTGCTTGAGAGACAAGAAGAAGCTAAAGATAGAAAGTTTGAAGGGGAAAACCCTAACTTGTAACCGACTCGACCTACTACCCGAGACCTAGCCTATCTATATAAAGGCTAGGAGGGGGCAGCGAGGAGGACACACGCAACCCTAGTTTCCACAACTCTCGCCAGATTGCATCTGCGCACCATTGTAACTTTCGACTCCTTTGATAATTCCACGAGCAGACAAGCAGGAGTAGAGACCTCTACGAGGCCTGAACCTGGGTAAATCCTTTGTCCCCTGTGTGCTTGTTTGCTAGCCGATAGATGTCTCCAACACTCCCTCCTTCTCCAAAACCCAAGTCCATAACAATGGGCATTGATGAGTTAAACCCTCGTCACTAAGGGAACATTATTTGGATCAATATGGGCTTTCCCATTAACAATCATAGACATAATAACATCAATCTTATCACTCAAGGAAGAGGTTTCCTCTACCGAATTTACCTTCTTACCTTGTGGAGCTCTTTTAGTATGCCATTCAGAGTAGTTAACCATCATATTATCCAGAAGCTTTGTTGCAGCACCCAAAGTGATGGTCATAAAGGTACCTCCAGCAGCAGAATCCAATAGGTTTCTTGAAGAATAGTTCAATCCTGCATAAAAAGTTTGGATGATCATCCAAGCAGTCAGTCCATGAGTGGGACAATTCTTTACCAAAGATTTCATTCTTTCCCAAGCTTGAGCAACATGTTCATTATTAGATTGTTTAAACTTCATTATTTCACTTCTCATAGATATAATCTTAGCAGGAGGATAGTATTTTACAATAAAAGCATCTTTGCACTTAGTCCAAGAATCAATACTATTCCTAGTTAAGGAATTCAACCACTCTTTAGCTTTTCCTCTCAGAGAGAAAGGAAACAATTTAAGCTTAATAATATCACCATCTATATCCCTATGATTTTGCATCTCACAAAGTTCAACAAAGTTATTTAGATGGGCAGTAGCATCTTCATTACCAATACCAGAAAATTGTTCTCTCATAACAAGAATGAGTAAATCAGGTTTAATCTCAAAGAAAGTAGCTTTAGGAACATGTAGAGCAATAGGTGTGCTCATGAAATCATTGTTGTTGGTGCTAGTGAAGTCACACAACTTAGTGTTTTCAAGAGTAGTCATTTTTTTGTGTTTTTAATAAAGAAAGCAAACTAGTAAGACTAATTGTTTGTGTGTTTTTGATAAAGAAATAAGAAAACAAAGCAAAAGTAAACTAAGCGAAACAAAAATAACAAAGTAAGGAGATTGGTTATGAGGGACTCCCCTTGTGAAGATGTCCTTGAATCCCCGGCAACGGCGCCAGAAAATATGCTTGATGGCCCAAAATATATCGAGCTCGTTGGGGAACCCCAAGAGGAAGGTATGATGAGCACAGCAGCAGGTTTTCCCTCACTACGAAACCAAGGTTATCAATCCAGTAGGAGCAAGGAAACACCCCAAAGGTGTTGCTAGATGAGCCTTGGTCGGGCGCACTACCCGTGCTAGTAGCAACGTGGAGACCTGCAAAACACAACCACAGAACTTTGTCCCCAACTTGCGATGAGGTTGTCAATCTCACCGGTTTTGCTGAAAACAAAGGATTAAACGTATCGAATGGAAGAAAGTAATAGTTTTCCGAAAGTAAACACAAAGCAGTAAACAGTTGATTGTAGATTGAAAGTAAAAGAAAGGACCGGGGTCCATAGTTCACTAGAGGTGGCTCTCCTTAAGATAGATAACATGCTGGGTGAACAAATTATAGTGGGGAAATTTACAAACATTGATAAAGCATACAAGCATATAGTAATCATCTTGACTCCTTTGAGATTTTATTGGGCATTACAACATTATACATAGACCGCCATCCAACTGCATCTATGCCTAATAATCCACCTTCGGGTTATCATTCGAACCCCCTCCAGTATTAAGTTGCAAGCAATAGATAATTGTATTACGAATTGCATGTAAAGTAAACAATACGATTGTTCTATGAATAAAGTATTGTTGTTTTCTCCCTAGTAGCAACAGCACATCTAGTACCTTAGAGATTTCTGTCACTTCCCCAGATTACCAGAGGCATGAACCCACTATCGAGCATAAATACTAACTCTTGGAGTTGCTAGCATCTACTTGGCCAAGATAACTACTAACAATGGAAAGCATGCAAGATCACAAATAACAAAGACATGATAGAATCAACAATCAATCTGAAATAGCATCTCAATATCAATTGGATCCCCACAAACACAAAATGCAGAATTACAAATAGATGATCTTGATCATGAACGGAGCTCACAAGATCTAAACATGAAAGCACAAAGGAGGAGAACCAGCCATCTAGCTACTACATGGACCCGTAGTCTAGCGATGAACTACTAACACATCACACCAGAGGCTTGCATGAGGATGAAGAAGGCCTCCAGGGTGAATTCCCCTCTCCGGCCGGGTGCCAGGAAGAGCTTCAGATCCCTCCCGATCTAGGGATGGAGATGACGGTGGCTACAGACTCTTTCGTGGAATTTTGATCGGGTACTTAGGGTTTTCGTATCAGAGGCAATATATAGGCGGAAGGAGAGGCCGAGGGGGTGCCTGGGCGGCCAGACTACCCCCTGGCGCGGGTCAGGCCTGGCCGCGCGGCCAAGTTGTGTGGCCAGGCCCCAGCCCCTCTCCGTCTCGTATTCTGGCTCCAAGTGTCCCCTAGTAAAATAATGACTTTGGCTTTTGTCCCGTCCAATTCCGAGAATATTCATTTTTTGACTTTCCTGGAACCAAAAACAACAGAAAATAGGCATCTGGCACTGTGGCTCTTGTTAATAGGTTAGTCCAAGAAATTATATGAAAAGTACTCGAAAGTGTGGACAAAACATAAGAAAGTAGATAAAACCAAGCATGGAACATGAAAAATTATAGATACATTTGCAATGTATAAACAATGCGAAGGGGTGCGGGGGGATAACTTTGGAAATTCAGACCTACCCTACTTTGGGAAGCACCATATACGTGGCCCACCTTCTAGTCACCATAGATCAAAATTGATCTAAAACTTATCAAAATACAAGTATATGTTTTACCATGGAAACTAATGCACATAGCATTGCACTTTGTGAACGAATGGCTTTATGTTAAAAAGTTACTGAATTTCAGCATCTTCAGCTAGGAAGCTTGGAAACTCATGAAAGTAGGGCATTATCCATCAAACTTGGAATCTCCTTTGTAAACAATTGCTTGAAATGCCAAGATGCACCGATCTACCAAATATGGCCAAGTTTGTAAGCTTGGTTGGCGAAGATACTTCAATGCACAGAGTAGTACAAAAGATGAAAAATGTATAGAAACAATGGCTGTGACCTTGCTACTCTTGTTTGAAAGCCTTGAATTAATGTTCATTAATTTCGGCAGATGACTATAAACTCATTAAATGCTGAAAAGCATACAGGCCTGTGGGTCTATCTGACATGGACAACATTCCAAGTGGGAGTAGCTTACCTTAGAAGCTTCAACTTCAAAATTTCGGCAGAGCGCCAAAATATCCCGCCCACCCATTCAAACATCCCGCCCATCCATTCGAACATCCAGCCCCAAAAAAAACATCCAACCCCAAAAATTATATTATTGCACAAATTTAGCCTGGAAGCTTGAAAGGGCGTTATACATTGTGTGAAAAAAGGGGGCGTTGGCATTTTGAGCCATCATCTTTGTAGTTGCTTCACAACAAAACACATTGTTGTTACTTGGAAATTCGAAAATAAACTTCAAATTTGGAAGCAGACATATTGGTTGATTTGCAAATATGCACCGATCTACCAAATACGGACACGTCATCATAAACTATTTCCATGACCTTGGTCACCTTTTTTTGGACGCTGGTCATCTTCTTGAAAGCCTTAAATTGTTCAAAAATTTCAGCAAATGCCTATAAACTTGTTTAAATGCTGGGAAGCGACTCCACCTGGCGTGTGGGCCTAGAGAGTGACATCGCGTCTGACAGGCCCCACGCCGGAGTAGCGTATGCTAGAAGCTTCGACCTCAAAAATTGGTACGGTGCCCAAACATCGCACCCATCCATTAAAATATCCTACGCATCCATTCAAACATGCTTCACCTCTTTCTAGAATGCAAAATTCCTCTTCTATCCCTGCTCCATAAACAAGAATCCGAGGGAGCACTGCAATAACAGAGGGATATAGGTGGTAAATTTGTGTTCTCCCAAGTGCATCACCCCATCCACGTTTCCCAGCCCTTCTTCAATATTAACCTACCCACCCACTATGACCTACACCGACTTTTTGGACCCACTATGCAAGTGACCCACATGTCAGTGAGCCAGAATTACGGGAAGTAGAGATTCCCATCGCTTGTTGTTCAAAATTCGAACATTTTTCGCTAAACCGAGATAAAATCGTTAAAATCATCCAACCTGGCTTATACTATCATTCCACTATGTCAGAGTAAAAGCTAAAAAAACAAAGTCAAAAACACGTTCGTAGCTTTATAAGACAAAAATCAAAAGCTAGAATTCGAGCCCAACCAAACAGCGCCTAAATCTCAAGGAACTCTTCATGTTTCTCCCTTGTTTTAGTACCGGGGTACCTTCAATTTTATATAACAAAAAATATGACCAAGCAGGATATCATCAACTTGTAGATCAATTTTGAGATACTTTCATTAAATTGCGGTAACGCCATTCTATTCCACGAATATAAGCATAAAGCTTGAACATTAATTAAAATCCCCGAAACCCTAAAATCTAAACACTAAACCCTAAATACTTACCAAACATGTAGCATGCACTTATCGATCAAAAGTTGATATATTTTCATTAAAGTGGTAACTCCATTCTATTCGATGAATATAAGCATAAATCTTGAGCATTATCGAAAATACCCTAAACCCTAAACAACCCCTAATAAATCCTAAACCTAAAACCCCAAACCCTCAACCCATAAACCCTAACAGATCAGGTATCATGCACTTATAGATCAAATTTGGAGAATCTTTCAATGAGTTAGGTAACGCCATATATATTCTATTCGACAAATATAAGCATAAAGCTTGAGTATTATTGAAAATTCGATAAACCCCCTAAACCCTATTCAGTCCATAAAACCTAAACCATAAAACCCTAAAACCCTAAACTCTCGACCCATATAAACCCTAACCAAGCAGCTATCATGGACTTATAGATCAAAATCTGAGATTCAATCTTTCATTAAATTGAGGTAACGCCATTCTATTCCACGAATATAACATTAAAGTTTGAACATTATTGGAAATGCCCTAAACCCTCAACACCGCACGTAGCATGCACTTATTGATCAAAAATTGATATATTTTCATTAAACCGGTAACTCCATTCTATTCGACGAATATAAGCATAAATCTTGAGCATTATCGAAAATACCCTAAACAACCCCTAATAAAACCTAAACCTAAAACCCCAAACCCTCAACCCATAAACTCTAACCAATCAGGTATCATGCACTTATAGATCAAATTTTGAGATACTTTCATTGAGTTAGGTAATGCCATATTCTATTCAACAAATATAAGCATAAAGCTTGAGTATTATTGAAAATTTGATAAACCCCCTAAACCCTATTAAGTCCATAAAACCTAAACCGTAAAAACATAAAACTCTAAACCCTCGATCCATATAAACCCTAACCAAGCATGTATCATGGACTTATAGATCAAAATTTGAGATTTGATCTTTCATTAAATTGTGGTAACGCCATTCTATTACACGAATATAACAATAAAGTTTGAACATTATCGAAAATGCCCTAAACCCTAAAACCCTAAACACTCAACCCCGCCTAAACGACATTGGAAAATGAGGAATTACATGCACTTGTAGATCAAAATTTCAGATAAACTTTCCTCAAATTGTGCTAACGATATTCAATTCCATGAATATAAGCATATATAAAGCAGCTTGAATATTACCTAAAATTCCCAAAAAACCTAAACCCTAAATACCTAAACCCCAAAAACCATAAAAACCCTAAACCCTCAACCCCTTACCAAGCATGTATGATGCACTTATACATCAAAATCCGAGATACTTTCATTAAATTGGGATAACACGAGACTATTCCATGAATATATATAAGCATATATATATATAAGCTTGAACATTATTATTGAAAATTCATAAACCCTAAAACCTAGAAAACCCTAAACCCTAAAACCCTAAACCCTAAATACCAGCCTTAAACTGCTAAGCCCTAAACCCTAAAATCCTAAATCATATACCATAAACCCTAAACCCCTAAACCCTCAACCTAAAAAACACAAATCCTAAACTCCAGGCTATATATCTTGTGTGGAAACTAGGGAAATGGGATTTTAAGCCATACTTATTTGTAGTTTCTTCATGACAAAACCATTGTCATCGCTTGAAAAATTGAAAATAACTTCAAATTCGGAAGCTTCCTTTGTAAATAATATTTTAAATGCCAATAATACGGACCAATCTACCAAATACAAACATGTTGTTATAAACTATAGCAAAGGTGTGGCCATGACCTTGGTCACCTGGTTTGAAAGCCATGCAAATTCATACAGGGTACACCATATATCATATGACAAAATTAAAGCCATTATTATCGATTGGAGCTTTTAAAATAACTCCAAATACGGAATCTCTTTTTATAAACAATGTTGAAATACCAATATGCACCAATCTACCAAACATGGTTACATTATCATAAAGTATGGTAACACATATGGCCTTGACATTGGTCATCTAGTTTTTGAAAGCCATGAATATTCAAACATGGTATGCCATATTATGAAACGAGTTTTTGAGGAGTTATCAACTTTTATATATTTTCATGGAAACTAGCCAATGCACATAGTGAGACACTAACGGAAAAACGAATGGTTGTATTTCGTTTTGTATTTTGTTTCTTTATTTTTTTTAAAAAACTGGCCCAAATTTGCTGTCATTACTAGTCATATCAAAAAATTGGAATCTTGTAAAACTCTCAGTGGTTCTCCAATATTTGACTAATTCGGTACCTTTAAAATATTTTTAAAAAGTCAAGAGCAAGCTATATCACACAATTTGTAGTTTGTAAATATACTTACTTTCAATAGTCAAAAAGTTATTTAATTTTAGCATCTTTAGCTAGGAAGTTTGGAAACTCATGAAAGTAGGGCATTATCCATCAAATCTGGAATGTCCTTTGTAAACAATTGCTTGAAATGCCAAGATGCACCGATCTACCAAAGATGGCTAGGTGTGTAAGCTTGGTTGGCGAAGATGCTTCAATGTACGGAGTAATACAAAAGATGAAAAAGGTACAAAAACTATGGCTGTGACCATGCTCCTCTTCTTTGAAAGCCTTGAATTAATGTTCATTAATTTCGGCAGATGTCTATAAACTCATTGAATGCTGGAAAGCATATAGGCCTATGGGTCTATCTGATGGGGACAGCATCCCAAGTGGGAGTAGCGTACCTTAGAAGCTTCAAATTCAAAATTTCGGCAGAGCGCCAAAATATCCCACCCACCCGTTCAAATATCGTGCCCACCCATTCAAACATCCCGCCCATCCATTCAAACATCTAGCCCAAAAAAAATTGAGCCCCAATTCTTTTATTGCATAAATTTAGCTTGGAAGCTTGAAAGGGCGTTATACATTGTGTGAAAAAAGGGGCGGTGGCATTTTGAGCCATCATCTTTGTAGTTGCTTCACAACAAAACACATTGTTGTTACTTGGAAATTCGAAAACAATCTTCAAATTTGGAAGCAGACATATTGGTTGATTTGCAAAGATGCACCGATCTACCAAATACGGACACGTCATCATAAACTATTTCCATGACCTTGGTCACTTTTTTTTGGACGATGGTCATCTTCTCGAAAGCCTTAAATTGTTTGAAAATTTCAGCAAATGCCTAGAAACTCATTTAAATGTTGGGAGAAACTCTCGCTCGCGTGTGGGCCTAGACGGTGACAGTGCTTCTTAGAGGCCCCATGCCGGAGTAGCGTATGCTAGACGCTTCGACCTTAAAATTTGGTACGGTGCCCAAACATCACACCAATCCATTAAAATATCCCGCACATCCATTAAAACATGCTTCACCTCTTTCTAGAATGCAAAATTCCTCTTCTATCCCTTCTCCAGAAACAAGAATCCGAGGGAGCACTGCAATAACAGAGGGATATAGGTGGTAAATTTGTGTTCTCCCAAGTGCATCACCCCATCCACGTTTCCCAACCCTTCTTCAATATTTACCTGCCCACCCACTCCGACCTACATTGACTTTACCGCTGGAGGGATCGTGGTAGTGAGAAACATTAAATTAAACCAAGTTATCTCAATCTATGGTCAAACTTATTATGCAGATCTTTATGTGTTTCCATTAAGGGGAATAGTAGTAGTATTGGGAATGGATTGGATGAATGAGTATGGAGCCTAGATTAATTGTTAGGATAAAACCATTTCAACTAAGTCTCCAAGTGGAGGAAGGCTAGTCTATCAGGCAGATAAACATAGTCATATCATGGTAGATCTTCAGTTGAACTCAATGAAGGAGGTCAAATCGGAAGATATTCCTATAGTGAAGGAGTTTCAAGATGTATTTTCCGCAGAATTACTAGGCATGCCACCTGATCGGGAAATAGAATTCACGATTGATCTAATAACTGGTACACCACCAATAGCCCAAGCACCATATAAGATGGGGAACTCCGGTCATTTTCATGGATAAAAGAGATGGAGGACGAAGAATGTGTGGGAATTACAGAAATCTGAACAATGTCACCATCAAGAATCAGTGCTAGAATGGAGTGCACCAACCAATGTGAAGCAAATCCAAGGTTTCTTAGGCATGGACGGTTATTATAAGAGATTCATTGAAGGTTTTTCCAAGATAGCTGGACCAATGACCAAATTGCTAAGAAAGAATACACCATTCATATGGGATGAGAAGTGCGAAGCGAGTTTTCAGGAATTGAAAAAACCAGATTAACCACCGCACCAATCTTAGCAGTACCGGTAACTGGAAAAGGTTGAGAAACAGGGAAATCAAATACTGCAAGGTATAATGGGAACATCAACGGAGCGAGAAGCCACATGGGAGAAAGAGGATGACTTAAGAGCATATCCGGAACTATTCAGGTACATCTCACCAAACTTCGGGATGAAGTTTAATTTAAGGGGGGAAGTCCGTAACACCCCAACATATAGGAACCAACGAAGGGTAGAAATAGGAATCTGAGCATATGCATGCATTCATCTATAAAATCCAGGTAAATATTTTGCCAAACAAAAACCTAAAGAGATCAGAGTTTCTTTCACTATCTAGAGGTAGGAATAGCTCTCTATAGTGATTGTTATAAATTTTGACATGACCTTTAGGCATTAATGTGTTTTGGGGGGGAATATTTTGAATTCAAATTTGAAATTTAAATCATTTGAAAAATATTTGAAAATTAGAAGTTAGAAATATAAAGTTGTTTTCCAAAATGATTTATTAACACTGTTTGATTATATTAAAGATATATTAAACAACAATAAGAATTTAAGACAAGAAAATATAAATAAGAAATGAATTCTTATTTGTTTCTATATTCCTTAATAATACAAAGTAAGAATGATACAATAAATAAAGGAACACATTACAGTAAGTGAATTACAAAAAAAATGAATTTTTATTAAATTATAAGAATAATATTATTACAAGATTCTTTACAAAAGGATAAAAATAAGATTACAAAAATCTATAAAACCTATCCAATCCTATACTACATCTTGAGCATCCAGATCTTGTTCCTGCAAATAAGAAAAACAACTAAGAATGAAATAAAAGGTTAGTTAGCTATTTTATTCTCAGTAGTAAACAATGAAGTGCACTATTCATATTACATCATTGAGTAATTAAAAGAGGCAAGTTTCACCAATAAGCAATATCTGTTCTTTTTATATTTAATAAGCCTCAGCACATCATCATTAGCAAAGTAAAAGGGGAAAATTTCACCAGAATAGTAAATTGTAAAAGGATAAGAAGTGAAACTAATTCACTTGATCTGATCCACAAACAGCGCAAGCAGCAAGGCAGCTTAGTCATCTAATTGCATGTAGTTTGTTGTCCAAACAGCAGCAACAACACAAGCAGTCAAAAAGGAGTTCACAACAATAGCACAGCTACCAGGGAGCTCATTTCCTCTTCTCAAGCACACTGCAAGAACACAGTGAGTTTTTCCACTACCCAAACAAATCTCCAGCCAAGATACTGAAGGAAATATGCCCTGAGAGGCAATAATAAAGTTGTTATTATTTATTCCTTATATATGATAGATGTTTATTTTGCATGCTAGAATTGTATTGATCGGAAACATCAATACATGTGTGTTTAATAAACAAAAAGGGTTCCTAGTTATGCCTCTCTTATAGACTAGCTTGTTGATTAACAAGATGATCAAGGTTTCCTGATCATGGACATTGGATGTTGTTAATAACAAGATCACACCATTGGTGGAATGATGTGATGAACATTCATCCGAAGTATAGCATTACGATCAAGTCATTATGTTTATATTGCTATAACATCATACGAAGTAATCTTTATCCTTAGTCCATGAGATCATGTTAATTGCTAACACCTAAAGAGTATCTTGATAACATCAAACGTCACACCGTAACAGGGTGACTATAAAGATGGGTTTAGTACTACGAAGGTGTTATGTTGAGGCTCATGGATCAAGAGTGGAATTTGTCAATCCCGATGACGGATATATATACTCTGGGACCTCTCGGTGATATCACATTTAGATAGCTTGCAAGCAAGTGATGTGATCACTAGAATGTTATATCACGGGAATGAGAAAAGAGTGCATGTCGGTAACGAGATCAAACTAGGTATGGAGATACCGATGATCGAATCTCGGACATGTAATATATCGCGAGACAAAGGGATTTAGTTACAAGCGTTAAAGGTTCTCACGATCACAGAAGTCATCGTTGAATGTGTAGGAGTCACTACGGATCTCCAGGTCTCGCTGCTGATTATTGATCGGAGAAGGGTCTCGATCATGTCTGCATTATTCGCGAACTGTAGGGTGACACACTTAAGAGTTACCGGACACCATTTTGGAGCACATATATTCAGACGAAAGAATTGCAAAGCGCAGGAATTGTTTCAATAGAAAATGGAAATTGTTTCGGGTGAAATTGCAGAAAGTGGTTCTGCATGTGATATTGAAATATTGCACGGGGCTATATGTGAATGTTTGTTAATTAAAGTAATTAACAAAATTCTGAATAAATTTAATAAAAGAGTTTTATTAAATGAGAGATCATTAAACTTGGAGAATTTTAATGCATTTAAAGTGGAGACTTTAAAAGGGAATGTGAAGAGGCATTTTAATGTGAAGGGGTTACCACCACATGAATGGGGGAGGTGAGGGGTCACCCCCTATGCGCCGGCCATGGAGAGGAGGGGCACCCCTCCTCCTATAAAAGGCCACCCATTCCCTCCATCATCCACACACCTCCTTGTGAAGGATCTCTCTCTCCCTCTAGAATTATCCCCCCATGGTCTCGGATTAGCGAGATACATGTTCCCGGTGGCATTTCGTCTGGAAGGAGTTGTTGCTTCCGCTGGATCGCTGGAGCGAGGAGGTGGGGGTTGTCTGGTGGCTTGAACGTGTGTGCGAGTGCGGATTAGCTGCTGAGTTGCGGCGCTCGGACTTCCTCACGATCTTGAGATCGACAAGTGTACGACTACATCAACCACGAGTTCCTACTCGTTAACAAAACTCGTTGTCTTCGAGGGTAAGTTCTCGTTGGATGTATGTCCACCCGTTGCTTTGTACCTAGTAGATAGATCTTGGCGTGTAGTTCACACCGTAGGAAATTTTTTGTTTTCTATGCTGCGAACCCAACAGATACATCACAGATCATCCAACCATCCACAGGATGGTGACATAAGGAGGGGGTGGTGCAGGTGGATAGCAAGGTCAAGTACAAGAGCACATGAACTAGGAGGAGCAGGAGCAGCACTAGGAGGTGTAGAGCCATATCAAGTCAGCACGAACAAGTTAACAAAATCAAGCTAGGAAGATCAACTAGCACCACAACATCATCACCAACCACCAAGTTGTGGGGTAAGTACACATAAAACCATCACATGATCAAATCATCCTAGATCATTCAAGCATGTGTTGTTTTATATGAATCTTCGCAGAAAAGGACACAAGTGGGGTGTATCCATCATAGAAGTAATTTAAATGAAAGCCAATGCTCAATCTTTGCAAACAATACCAAGATCTCAGTCTATGCATCATTGATCTTGGGAATAAATTTATATTTCTACATCCAAATATACTAGCAGCGTTAGATCAAGATTTCTGGGCACATCTTTTAAAGAGAAGCACCCCAGAGATCAATAGATCTTAAGGATCTATATTAAACAGTGAGAATGCCAAATCATTTTTTGAAGAATTCAAGAATCATTAGTTGATACTAGATATCAAGACACATTTATGAGGGACATGTAACACTCTCGAATTGTCCCTAGGCAAGTTTCAGCGATTCCCGCCAAACCCGCATAGAAATGATTGAAAGGTGCCCACCAGGCACTTACGTGCGGGTGGAAACGAAGTAATACCATTACACAATAGTCCATGATGGAACCCATAGAACATATATTTACAACAACAACTCAACGAGTCAAGAATACAGATATACATTACAAAGATCCAAATCACTTTGAAACGATACAACGTCCGAGTACGGACAAGATGCAAATAGGGCTAATAGCCCCGAAGAATAACCAATGGCGTCCATAACCCTGCCCAGGCCAAGCCAGAAGGGTAACCCTGCTAATGACGTCGATCTCAAACCTGCTAAAACAAAAGGGGTGCTGACAAAGGGCAAAGAAAAAAGGGAGCGGTCAGTACTGAGGCTAGTACATGGCGAGGCTAGAATTCAGCGGCTCTCGCCTACATAGGTATGGTGGATTGAAGCAGTAGCAAAGCATGCACTATACAACCTATAGGGACTTGATATAACTGTTGGCTATTAGAGAGGGATAAGAAAGACCTATTCGAATCCAACTTGATACTATCACCAATCATACCCACCATGGTGTTTCCCCCTCGAGACCAGACGAGGAAGTCAAACCTAGGAACTCACACGGTTGGCAGTTTTGTTCATTCCATTGTAGTCGTAGCACTTACTAGTCAGATATAGATAGTATGAGTCATCCTAATATCATAAGCAGTGGGCAGTTTTAATTAACCAATCCATTATACTTGCAATACTTACTAGTCAGATACAATTAGCCAGAGATATCCCAAATCTAGCAGTTGTTGGCACTTATATTTACTCATTCCGTTGTAGTGAAACTGATTACTAGACATGTCAAAGTCAAATTTATAGCACTACTTTAGTTATGGTTATCTATGATCGAGATACTGTGCTCCAAGCCGTCCATAACGGTGGACACGGCTTTTAGAAAGATTTACCCTGCAAGGGTGCACAAATAGCAACACACGCACAATCAACCTCGGAAAAACAAATAAAAACCCAATGAGGCTTTCACGACAAAGCAATCACAGGATCCATAAAATATTTCAGGGGGCCATCGCACCAAGCTACCCGCAACAAAGTTGGCCGGCTCCGAGATGGACCCAGGGTTTGTGACAATGGCTGTAAACGACTAGGAACCCGAAAGTGTGACTGGGCTTGTCGATACCGCGAAAACATTCCACGTTCCAAAATAGTACAGGTGCTCCACGCTCAATCGTAAATAAAGCAGTAAAGCATGGCATAAGTACAGGATAGTAATAATGCCCCAAACTAGTTAGTGGCCCCAAGAAATAAGAAATGAATAAAGCTCTGGCTAAGGGGATTCATGGTCCCACTTGCGGATACTACAATAGTCAAGGAACATGTATCAAGTACTCGGGGCCTACGGGACACAAGTGAGCGGTTAAAAACCAAATATTAGCTATTGCCCACTGGTGCCTCTGCATTAGTTATATCTATTACTAGCATTTTAATATCAAGTTGTATTTAAAGTCATGATCATCTCCAACGTAAATAATATGGTAACCTTCCAACAACTATGGTACTTTGTAACATCCCAAAACAATAATCCAAGGTTTTTAAGATCCAAATCATCAAAATTAGGGTTAACAAAGACTTTTCCAATTAAAATTATTAAAGCATTCATATGTGTGTGCATTTAAAATAGGAGTTGATTTGAATTGCCTTGCTTAAGTGATCCATTGATTGTAAAATGATTCTTAGGTGAAATAAACATCATCTAGACCATTCCCAAACAAATCCCAAAGAAAAACAAATCAAAATGAATAAAGGAAGAAAATGGTCATTTGTGCCATTTTAATCAACATGCCTACTTTAGCTATTCCTAGGACTCAAAACGTAAAGAAACAATTGTGGATCTTTGCACCCCTTGCTAGTACAAATAATGATGTACCAAGGCCCACTTTGTGATCTGCCAAAAACTTTCAAACACTATATTTAAATGGCAATTGACAATTGAATCTAGTGTATGTCTCAAGATCACCCTATTTCAAAAACCACTCAAACAAGCTCAATTTTCAAAACCCAAGCACCCACAGAGTCTCAAGCTTAATAGTAGCACACCCACCAAAAATCTTTTCAAAATTCAAAAGTTTATTTCTTGCGGCCATTTCCACAAACACTTGGCAGGCAAGAATCTAACTCTAATCTCAGCTCACTGTTTTGAACAGGGTTTTTCCCCCAAATGATCTCCATTTAATCCCTTTGTCCCCTCTTAATCCAACCAGGCCCATTGCACCCCATCCCCTACCCCCTAGTGGCAATGCCATGCCATGTCGATCACATGCTCGCCGGCCAACTTGGTCACCGCTGCAGCAGACCGTCCCTCTCTCTCTCACCATGTCTACGAGCTAGTTCATACCTCACCGCCACCCTCTGTCCCCTCCCCGAGCCAAGCCAGAGCATGGACCACCGCCAATGCGCCGCGCCCAGTGCGTCTGCCCCATGCCGAGCACGCGCCAGAGCGCCGCGCCCGACACGCGTGTACACGCCGCCCCTCGACCGCAACCCACGTCCACCGCTCCAGCACGACCCCAGGAGCACACCAGACATGCTCGTTCGCCGCCCAACGCACCACAGCCACCGCTCGCCGTTGAGACCGCCGCCTCTGCCGCTCAGAGCGCGCGCACCGCCCGACCGCATACCACTGCCCTTAGTCCTGTATTTACCCCGTAGAGCATCACCAGGAGACCAGCGACCGTCCCCTACCTCGAGCCACGCCGCTAGCACACTGTGCAGCCCTCGCTGGAGCCGCCCGCACATGCCTCTCGGTCGCATCGTCGTCCTATAAATAGAGGCCATCCCCAGCCGTTTGCAGCACACCACTCACCTCCCCTCACCTCACTGAGCCTTCCCCACTTCTCCCTAGAGCAAGGTGAGCAGCCGTTGGCCGGAATTGCACCGGAGCTGGCCGCCTCTGGAGGAGAAGGGCCCCGTTGATTCCGACCACCCCCGGAGCTGCCTCAACCGTCTCTGAGTTCGCCATCGACCACCATTTCGTTTGCCCCCATCGCCGTCGTCGCTGGAGCCCTGGTACACCCCCTAAGCACCCCCACCGAGCTGCTAGGGTTACAGTTCGCCGGCGACAGGTCCGTCGTCAACGACGAGCCCCGGCTGTTGATCTCCGTTCTAATCTAACGGCCCACATCGCCCCGTACCGCTTTGCGTGTTATGAGCCTCTGACCGGTGGACCCCCTGTCAGCTGAGCCCCGCGCCGCGTAGTGTCACAGGGCCGGCCCGTTAGCTTTCCCGCGTGACCCATTTAGTTTGAATTAGGATGTTTCTAATTTTAGTTAAACCTAGTTCTGTCCCCTAGTTAGAAATTCAATTCAGAGAGATTTACAAATCCAAATGGAGTGATTCCAATTTTATTAGAAAGCTATTGAAAAGATCTACCCAAGCCTGTTGGATTTAATTCAATTAGAGTTAGATATCTCTTCTAGTAAAAATAATAAAACAGAAGCATTTACACATTGCAACATTTTTATAAAATCAGCCATGTTAGCTTTTGAGTTGATTCCAACTCTCAGAAATCACATTTTACCATACCTATCTGAATATGTATTAATATTAAGGTTTACATGAAGTGACTTTGGACTAGTACCAAAATAATGCTATATCGGCATTTCTAGTCACTTTAAATCATTAAATAATGAACTTAAACCAAAATAATTGTGATCCAACCCTTAAATCACATTCCCACATGTTAGAATATGTGGTGATGACATGTGTCCACATGATCCCATATTTTAAGTGGTGAATATTAAGTATTAGTTAATTTTTCAATGAGTAGAAATTACTTTTCTAAAATAATAAGGATGAAACTATTGAATAAAACTTGTGATGCTAGTGATGATAATAGATCATCAAATGTGTGCCTTATAGTGCTAATGAGACTAGTTAAGTATTGTTTGGTGATTGTGTAGTCCGTATGTATTTAGAGACGATAGTACCGACCAAGCTTTCGAGGAGGAGGAGTTCTACCAAGAAAAAAAAGAAGAAGAAAACTTCAACCACTGCACCAACCAAGGCAAGCTAGCACTATCCAAGTTAACCCTTGCAAGTTGTACTTGCTAGCCACATTTAACAATGAAAGCTAACCCTTGCAAGCTAGATAATCTGAGCACATGCATTAGGCATGCTTTGGTTATACCACTTTGACTATTATTTACCCAAGTATTATTTTCCAAGCTTTACTTCCCTTTACTTTACCAAAGTCCTTTACTTGTTTTCAAGGTAGCATAAAGAGTATAAAACTTGAACTAGTTAGATAACTTTAGATGTCATTCTATGGCATGGGATTGATCCCATCATTTCCACCTTAGTGAGCACTCTTAACTTAGTAGTTTAGAGTAGCTAAAAACTTGAGTCACTATAGATGGGAGCACTTGGTGAAAATGAATTATGAAAACCTTGGAATGATGAGTCATTCTATTGAAATGTTTTGACATGTGTTGAGAAACACAAATGATTTACGATGATGAAAATGTTGAGGCATGAGCCTTAACCCTTTTATAAAACTGATGGTTGGATTCAGATGCGATACCATTCCAAATTTACCGTACAACCAAAATACCTGAATTGGGTAAGGCTTAGCTGGAAGTTTATATGCATTAGTATTAGTTCCCTCACGGGAGAGGTTTGAGCTGAGGCTACCTCTCAATGTTGTCCACCTATGCAGTGCCCAAGATGACAGATGGTCATGGTTGGGAGGCCATGCTCATAGGAGAGGTGCTTATACTAGGGTGTGTAAAGGAAAGGTTATGTTTGATTATCTGCATACTAAGTATGATGATTCAGCGTTATCCCTAACAGATGTATCGAATCTTGTGGTGAAAGTGTACCACCTCTGTAGAGTGTCAAACTATTCGAATATCCGCGTCCGCGGTTATGGACAGTTGGAATGGCCATACTGTTTCGTTGTCAGATGTTTTCAAAACAACGTATGAAATGAATGATGAATCTTGACTTGACCACAACAGGGTTGTGTTTATGACACTAGCTTCCCAACTTAAGTGATTCTGGAACTTTATTTTGTCTTTCTTTGCTTCTGAACTCAGCTTAGGTTTACTTAACTTTATAGTTAAACTTAGAATTAGCACTTTAACCTAGAACTATACTACTGGTTAGTGGTAGTTTGCGAGTACTTAAAGAGTAAGCATGGCTTTTGTCCCTGGCTATTCTCATGGCCAGACTATGAAGGAGACTACCAAGATGATGGCCAGCAGGACGGCTATGATAACTAGGACTATCTGCCTTCGTCGGCATTGCATGTGCCCCTGAAGATGGACCCCACCGCTACGCTTATCGTTTATTCCGCTGCTTGTTCTATGAAGACTGGATCATGAGATCCTTATTTGTGTAAGACCTTATGTATGGTTTGTAATGGATGATGTACTGTGATATCCAATCTGCTATGTCTCGCAAAAATGGTAATCCTGGGATTGCGATGGATGACATAATAGGCATCTGGGATAAAAAATCTGGGTGTTGACAAGTTGGTATCAGAGCCATCCTGACCATAGGAGACCCTAGTTAGAATGGATGTCCAAAACAAAAACTTAGTTTCAAAACCAAAGTGAGTATTTATGAAAAACTATTTCCTCTCTTATCCTTGGGAATTCATTCTTTCTCAAAAATTCATGTTCCTCAAAATTCTTATATTACTACTTAAAATTTGACACACTTGATCACTTCACTAATTTTTTGATCCTTAATTCTTGTAGATGGAGACTCAGTTCAGCAAGTTCTACCAGTTGGGAAACGGAGGTCAGCTGATCTTTGAGAGGGGTCTGGATTCACTGTCGGAGCTACTGGGACGCCCACATCCGGAGTTTCTTGGAGCTCAACTTCCAGGACCCCCATGACGAGATTTAAAGTGGCTAGTCACCGCTGATCTTAGAGGAAGCATCAAAGCACCAACATCCGGGAGAATTCAGTTCTCCGTGAGAGAGAACAACTGGCTAGATGGATTAGCCAGGGCAATGCATGAAGCTCTCGCATGTCTATGTGCCCTCAGCTTCAACCAAATCCAAGGAACCCGGTTTGCTCACTATGCAAGACGTGACTTCATCGGAATGCCGATGGAGATGCCAAGTCATCCTGCCCTGAAGCGCCAAGTGGAGAACCTCGACTTCCAGTTGTATGATCGTCAGAAGGAGTTGGACAATGCTAGGGAGTTAGCCAACCAGAATCATGCCATTGCCGACCAGAAGGCCCAGCCTTTCTCACTGCTAGTTAACGATCGTTAGTCTCTTCGCCTCCAGCGCGAGAAGAAGGATCGCACCATCGCCCGTCTTTGCAAGAAGGTGGCCGACCTCGAGAAGACCGTCAAGGAGCAGGAAGCTTAGCTTGCAGCAAAGGAGGAATAAGAGGAGGGTGAAGAAATCCAGGGAGACATGGATTCTTACCTCAGCAATCATGACGACTTTCTAGAGGAGGATGCTATGGACCTCTACACTGACGATGAGGACTCCGGCTTCATCGACGATGAGTAGATGCACTAGAGCACTCTCGTAGCATGATATTGTATCGGTCCCAATGTATCATAGCTTGCAGAATGGTTCTTCAAATCATCTGTTTTCCTTTGATTGTTGTGGTGTGTGTTTGTATCGTGTGCTTGTTTGAGTGAATGAAATGGAGTTAGTTGCGAAACCGGAGTCTAACTCAAGGTTTTAGCTTTGAAACCAAAACCATGAATCTTAGAACTTTCCCTCTTACCCCTTTATCTACCTCAATCTTAAGATGACTCGTGGAAACCAAGGAGGGAGGAACTCATCGCAAGACCCAATGCTGCAGATTATGCAGATGTTAGTTGCAGACCGTGAAGCAAGGAGGGCAGAACTCGAAGCCAACTTAGCAACATTGCAGCAAATAGCACAGATGGCCCAAAACAACCAAGGGCATGGAAATCAGGATCACCATGGATCCAAACTCAAAAACTTCCAGAATACCAATCCCCCAATCTTTAGTACTTCAGAGAACCCACTAGATGCTGATGACTGGTTGCAGACAATGGAAAATAACTTAGAAGTTGCAGAAGTTGATGACAACGAGAAGGTTCTCTTTGCCACCCACTATCTGGCAGGAGATGCAAGAGCATGGTGGAACAGTATCCGCACCATGAACCATGGTAAAGTGATGACATGGGAAGCATTCAAAATCAATTTTAGTCACACCCACGTGCCGCAAGGTTTAGTCACTCGAATGAGGGATGAATTTCGAGAACTGAAGCAAGGAAGAATGACTGTGATGGAGTACTGTGACAGATTCCTGTCACTTTCCAGATATGCACCTGATGAGATCAACACGGAAGCCAAGAATAAGCAGAGATTCATGAATAGACTACATGATGAGATGAAAATTGTTCTCTTCAACATCCGCTTCCAGGATCTCGAAGAACTAGTCGACTCTGCCATTCAGATGGAAGGGAAGATTAATCAGGCAAATGACAACCGCAAGCGTCATATGATGCAGCAATCTGGATCCAGCGTCACCGGAAGTATCGTCCCAACCCTTCACAAGGATATGCACCAAGGAACAATCGACCCCCAGTGTCTCGCCCAAGCTACCCCAACCGTAGTGGAGGCAATGTGAAGTCCAGAGCAAACAACCACAACTTCAGCAATGCCAACAATTTCAACCGTGCACCTCCCAAGAGCAACAACAACAACAACACTGCACCCAGAACTGGCAGCAATGCTTTGCCTGTCGCAGCAAAAGACAAGTCCCAGATCACTTGTTTCGAGTGTGGAGTGAAGGGTCACTATTCCAATGAGTGTCCCAAGAAGACTGCAGCCACTGCCAATGTGAATGCCCCAGCTCAACAGCAGCGTCGTATTGAACCAGGGAGAAGATTTGACCTAGGGAACCCTCACAACCGCAATGGTCGTCTCTTCCACATCAACGCCGAAGAAGCCCAAGAAGCGCTAGATGTCGTGCTGGGTATGTTTTCTCTCAACTCAGTTTTAGCCAGAGTATTGTTTGATTCGGGAGCATCGCATTCATTTGTCACCGAAGAATTTGCATGCACTAGTAAGATTCACCCAACAACCCTGAAGCATGTCATGATAGTGCAAATCCCCGGGTTAACTACAAAAGCTAGAAAAATTTGCAAAGTTGTGCCTATCAGAATACATGGGATAGATTTTTATGCCAACCTAATTGTACTTAGAACCAAAGGATTGGAATTAGTACTAGGTATGGACTAGATGTCAAGGCATAAATGACTGATAGACTGTGCTAAGAAAGCCATCACCATGACCAGTAGCTCTAGAGTCACCGTAGAGCATATCTCTGAAACCTTACCCCGTCAATTCAAATGCAACAAGAGTGTAGCCCTGCCCACCATAGACCAAGTAAGAGTCGTCTATGAATACCCCGACGTATTCCCAGATGAATTGCTAGGTATGCCTCTGGATAGGGATATTGAGTTCATTATCGAACTAATCCCCGGAACCGGACCCATAGCCTAGAGACCCTATAGCATGAACCCCTTAGAGTTAGTGGAACTGAAGAAGCAGTTGGATGCCATGTTAGAAAAAGGCTTGATTCAACCAAGCGCATCGCCATGGAGATCACCAGTGTTATTCGTCGACAAGAAAGATTGAGGCAACCGTTTGTGCACAGATTACAGAAAGTTGAATGACGTCACTATCAAGAACAAGTACCCCTTGCCAAAGATAGAGGATCTATTTGATCAGTTGACTGGAGCTCAGGTATTCTCAAAGATTGATCTTAGGACTGGTCATCACCAACTTAAGATTCGTGCAACCGATGTTCCTAAGACCACCTTTACTACTCGCTATGGTTTATACGAGTATACGGTTATGTCTTTTGGATTAACCAATGCCCCTGCTTATTTCATGAATCTCATGAATAAGATCTTTATGAATTTCCTAGATAAGTTTGTAGTTGTGTTTATTGACGACATCCTTATCTACTCCAAGTCAGAAGAAGAGCATGAGAAACATCTGAGAATCATCCTAGAAACCCTGAGAGAGCATCAGTTATATGCCAAGTTCAGCTAATGTGAGTTTTGGCTGAAAGAGTAGGATTCCTAGGACATATTGTGTCTGCCGGAGGAGTCTCTGTTGATCCCGTCAAGATCAAAGATGTCGAAGAATGGGAAGCCCCAACCACTCAAACCAAAGTCCGTGCATTTCTCGGATTTGCGGGATACTACCGCAAGTTCGTAGAAGGATTCTCAAGCATCGCTAGACCCATGACCCAATTGCTGAAAAAGGACAAGAAGTTTGAATGCACAGAAAAATGTGAAGCCAGTTTCTAGGAGCTGAAGAAGAGATTGATATCAGCCCCAATATTGATCATGCGAGACATCAAGAAGTCATTTGATGTATATTGTGATGGATCCAAGATTGGTCTCGGATGTGTGTTGATGCAAGAAGGCAAAGTCATCGCATATCTGTCTCGACAACTGAAGCAGAATGAGTAGAACTATTCGACCCATGATCTTGAATTAGTAGCTGTAGTTTTCGCATTGAATACATGGCGTCATTATCTGATGGGTAATCACTGTGAGATTTACTCAGATCACAAGAGCTTGAAGTATATTTTCACTCAGAAGGAGCTGAATATGAGGCAAAGGATATGGATAGAGTTAATCAAGGATTATGACCTTGATATTCACTATCACCCCGGCAAAACCAATGTGGTAGCGGATGCTCTTAGCAGATTGCCGTGTAGGCTAAACACCATGATCAAGGAGAAGCAACCAAGTTTGTATGAAGAGTTGGAGCAGTTCAGAACTGAATTAGTTTGCAAAGGATTCTTAGCTAGCTTTGAACTTCAACCCACTTTGATTAGCTAAATCAAGGAAGCCCAAAAAGGGAATGAAAGTATCAACGGAATCAAATGTCGTATTGGTACAGGAAAGGTACCTGGATTCACTAAAGACGAAGAAGGAGTGATGTGGTACAAAGGATGTATCTGTGTGCCAGCAGATTCGGAGCTGAAACAAGTTATCATGCAGGAAGCTCATGATACTCTTTATTCTATCCACCCCGGAGGAACGAAGATGTATCAGGATTTGAAAGAACAATTTTGGTGGAATAAGATGAAGAGAGAAATCGGAAGCTACATCGCCAAGTGTGACATCTGTCAAAGAGTGAAAGCAGAGCATCAGAGACCCGGAGGACTGTTCCAACCACTGCAGATTCCAGAATGAAAATGGGATTCCATTGGAATGGACTTTATCACCGGTTTGCCTACTTCCAGTAGGGGAAATGACTCAATCTGGATCATAGTTGATAGACTGTGCAAGGTAGCTCACTTTATCCCTGTCAAGACTACCTACCAGAGTTCGAAGATAGCAGAACTGTATATTGCTAGGATTGTTAGTCTGCATGGAACCCCCAAGACCATAGTATTAGATCGAGGAACCTAGTTTACCTCGATATTTTGGCAGAAAGTTCAGGAAGGATTGGGAACCAAGTTTAACTTCAGCACCGCTTATCACCCACAAACTGATGGACAGGCGGAGAGAGTCAACCAGATCCTAGAGGATATGTTAAGAGCTTGTGTGTTAGAGTATGGATCAAAATGGGAAGACTGCTTGCCTTTCACAGAATTCTCATATAACAACAGTTATCAAGCTAGTTTGCAGATGGCACCATTTGAGTTCCTATACGGAAGAAAGTGTCATACCCCCTTGAATTGGTCGCAAGTAGGAGAGAGTCAGATCTTTGGACCCGACATTCTCCGAGAAGCCGAAGAGAAGGTCCACAAAGTCCGTGAGCACCTCAAGACCGCCCAATCCAGATATAAGAGTTATGCTGACAGGATAAGGAGAGACCGGACTTTCAATGTCGGAGATTTTGTGTATCTCAAGGTTTCGCCATTGAAGGGAACGCAACGCTTTAGTCTGAAAGGAAAGTTAGCCCCCAGATATATCGGGCCTTCAAGATTCTGAACCGTCAAGCAGAAGTATCTTATCAACTGGAACTACCTAAAGAGTTGTCAGCCATCCACAATGTGTTCCATATCTTGTTACTTCGCAAGTGCCTGGAAGTGCCAGAGAAGACTGAAGTTTTCAAGAATATCGATCACAGAGCTGTGGAGATCAACAATGACCTGACATATCGAAAAGTGCCCATCCATATCTTCGAGGAAGCTTACAGAACCACCAGGACCAAGAGTATCAAGTTTCTCAAGATTTAGTGGAGCAACCATACCGAGGAGGAAGCCACTTGGGAGCGAGAAGATTACATTAGGACAAAGTTCCCAGATCTCTTTAGTTCCTAGTTTTCTTGGTAAATCTCGGGACGTGATTTTGTTTAAGGGGGGAAGGTTTTTAACATCCTAAAATTTTAATCCAAGGTTTTTAAGATCCAAATCATCAAAATTAGGGTTAACAAAAACTTTTCCAATTAAAATTATTAAAGCATTCGTATGTGTGTGCATTTAAAATAGGAGTTGATTTGAATTTCCTTGTTTAAGTGATCCATTGCTTGTAAAATGATTTTTAGGTGAAATAAGCATCATCTAGATCATTCCCAAACAAATCGCAAAGAAAAACGAATCAAAAGGAATAACTGAAGCAAATGGTCATTTGTGCCATTTTAATCAACATGCCTACTTTAGCTATTCCTAGGACTCAAACCCTAACAGAAACAACTGTGGATATTTGCACCCCTTGCTAGTACACATAATGATGTACCAAGGCCCACTTTGTGATATGCCAAAAACTTTCAAACACTATATTTAAATGGGAATTGAAAATTGAATCTAGTGTATGTCTCAAGATAACCCTATTTCAAAAACCACTCAAACAAGCTCAATTTTCAGAACCCAAGCACCCATAGAGTAAGCTTAATACTAGCGCACCCACCAAAAATCTTTTCAAAATTCAAAAGTTTATTTCTTGCGGCCATTTCCACAAACACTTGGCAGGCAAGAATCTAACTCTAATCCTAGCTCACTGTTTTGAATAGGGTTTTGCCCCCAAATGATCTCCATTTAATCCCTGTGTCCCCTCTTGATCCAACCAGGCCCATTGCACACCATCCCCTACCCCCTAGTGGCAATGCCATGCCATGCCGAGCACATGCTCGCTGGCCAACTTGGTCACCGCCGCAGCAGACCATCCCTCTCTCTCACCATGTCTACGAGCTAGCTCACACCTCACCACCACCCTCTGTCCCCTCCCTGAGCCAAGCCAGAGCATGGACCACCGCCAATGCGCCACGCCCAGTGCGTCTGCGCCATGTCGAGCACGCGCCAGAGCGCCGCGCCCCACACGAGTGTACACGCCGCCCCTCGACCACAACCTGTGTCCACCACTCCACCATGACCCCAGGAGCACGCCATACATGCCTGTTCGCCGCCCAACGCACCACAGCCACCGCTCGCCATTGAGACCGCCGCCTCTGCCGCTCAGAGCGCGCGCACCGCCCGATCGCATACCTCCGCCCCTAGTCCCGCATTTACCTCGTAGAGCATCGCCAGGAGACCAGCGATCGTCCCCTACCTCGATCCACGCCGCTAGCACGCTGTGCAGCGCTTGCTAGAGCCGCTCGCCCATGCCTCTCGGTTGCATCATCGTCCTATAAATAGAAGCCATCCCCAGCCGTTTGCAGCATACCAGTCACCTCCCCTCACCTCACTGGGCCTTCCCCACTTCCCCGGAGCAAGGCGAGCAGCCGTTGGCCGGAATTGCACCGGAGCTAGCCGCCTCTGGAGGAGAAGGGCCCTGTTGATTCCGACCACCCCTAGAGCTGCCTCGACCGTCCCAGAGTTCACCGTCGACCACCAGTTTGTTTGCCCCCATCGCCATCGTCGCTAGAGCTCTGGTACGCCCCCTAAGCACCCCCACCAAGCCGCTAGGGTTAGAGTTCACCGGCGACAGGTCCGTCGTCGACGACGAGCCCCAGCCGTTGATCCCCGTTCTAATCTAACGACCCACATCGCCCCGTACCGCTTCGCGTGTTATGAGCCTCTGACCGGTGGACCCCCCTGTCAGCTGAGCCCCACGCCACGTAGTGTCACTGGGCCATCCCGTTAGCTTTCCCACGCGACCCATTTAGTTTGAATTAGGATTTTTCTAATTATAGTTAAACCTAGTTCTGTCCCCTAGTTTGAAATTCAATTCACAGAGATTTACAATTGCAAATGGAGTGATTCCAATTTTGTTAGAAAGGTACTGAAAAGATCTACCCAAGCCCGTTGGATTTAATTCAATTAGAGTTAGAGATCTCTCCTAGTAAATATAACAAAACAGAAGCATTTGCACCTTGCAATATTTTTATAAAATCAACCATGTTAGCTTTTGAGTTGATTCCAACTCTCAAAAATCACATTTTACCATACCTATCAGAATATGTAATAATATTAAGGTTTACATGCAGTGAATTTGGACTAGTACCAAAATAATGCTATATAGGCATTTCTAGTCACTTTAAATCATTAAATAATGAACTTAAACCAAAGTAATTGTGATCCAACCCTTAAATCACATTCCCACATGTTAGAATATGTGGTGATGACATGTGTCCACATGATGCCATATCTTAAGTGGTGAATATTAAGTCTTAGTTAATTTTTCAATGAGTAGAAATTACTTTTCTAAAATAAAAAGTATGAAAATATTGAATAAAACTTGTGATGCTAGTGATGATAATAGATCATCAAATGTGTGCCTTATAGTGCTAATTAGACTAGTTAAGTATTGTTTGGTGATTGTGTACTCCGTATGTAGTTATAGACGATAGTACCGACCAAGCTTTCGAGGAGGAGGAGTTCTACCAAGAAGAAGAAGAAAACTTCAACCATCGCACCAACCAAGGCAAGCTAGCACTATCCAAGTTAACCCTTGCAAGTTGTACTTGCAAGCTACCATTAACAATGCAAGCTAACCCTTGCAAGCTATATAATCTAAGCACATGCATTAGGCATGCTTTGGTTATACCGCTTTGACTATTATTTACCCAAGTATTATTTTCCAAGCTTTACTTCCTTTACTTTACCAAAGTCCTTTACTTGTTTTGAAGGTAGCTTAAAGAGTATAAAACTTGACCTAGTTAGATAACTTTAGATGTCATTCTATGGCATGAGATTGATCCCATCATTTCCACCTTAGTGAGCACTCTTAACTTAGTAGTTTAGAGTAGCTAAAAACTTGAGTCACTATAGATGGGAGCACTTGGTGAAAATGAATTATGAAAACCTTGGAATGATGAGTCATTCTATTGAAATGTTTTGACATGTGTTGAGAAACACAGATGATTTACGATGATGAAAATGTTGAGGCATGAGGCTTAACCCTTTTATAAAACTGATGGTTGGATTCGGATGCGATACCATTCCAAATTTACCGTACAACCACAATACCTGAATTGGGTAAGGCTTAACCAGAAGTTTATATGCATTAGTATTAGTTCCCTCGCGGGAGAGGTTTGAGGTGAGGCTACCTCTCAATGTTGTCCACCTATGAAGTGCCCAAGATGACAGATGGTCATGGTTGGGAGGCCATGCTCATAGGAGAGGTGCTTATACTAGGGTGTGTAAAGGAAAGGTTATGTTTGATTATCTGCATACTAAGTATGATGATTCAGGGTTATCCCTGACAGATGTATTGAATCTTGTGGTGAAAGTGTACCACCTCTGCAGAGTGTCAAACTATTTGAATAGCCGCGTCCGCGGTTATGGACAGTTGGAATGGCCATACCGTTTCATTGTCAGATGTTTTCAAAACAACTTATGAAATGAATGATGAATCTTGACTTGACCACAACAGGGTTGTGTTTATGACACTAGCTTCCCAACTTAAGTGATTCTGGAACTTTATTTTATCTTTCTTTGCTTCTAAACTCAGCTTAGGTTTACTTAACTTTATAGTTGAACTTAGAATTAGCACTTTAACCTAGAACTATACTACTGGTTAGTGGTAGTTTGCGAGTACTTAAAGAGTACTCATGGCTTTGGTCCCTGGCTATTCTCATGGCCAGACTATGAAGGAGACTACCAGGATGATGGCTAGTAGGACGGCTATATAACTAGGAATATCTGCCTTTGTCAGCATTGCCTGTGCCCTTGAAGATGGACCCCACCGCTACGCTTATCTTTTTATTCCGCTGCTTGTTGTATTAAGACTGGATCATGAGATCCTTATTTGTAAGACCTTATGTATGGTTTGTAATGGATGATGTACTGTGATATCCAATCTGTTATGTCTCATAAAAATGGTAATCCTCGGATTGCGATGGATGACATAATAGGCATCTGGGATTAAAAATCCGGGTGTTGACAAGTTGGTATCAAAGCCATCCTGACCATAGGAGACCCTACTTAGAATGGACGTCCAAAACAAAAACTTAGATTCAAAACCAAAGTGAGTATTTATAAAAAACTATTTCCTCTCTTATCCTTAGGAATTCTTTCTTTCTCAAAACTTCATGTTCCTCAAAATTCTTACGTTACTACTTAAAATTTGACACACTTGATCACTTCACTAATTTTCTCATCCTTAATTCTTGTAGATGGAGACTCAGTTCAGCAAGTTCTACTAGTTGGGAAACGGAGGTCAGCTGATCTTCGAGAGGGATCTAGATTCACTGTCAGAGCTACTGGGACACCCACATCCGGAGTTTCTTGGAGCTCAACCTCCAGGACCCCAGGAGGAGATTTAAAGTGGCTAGTCACCGCTGATCTTAGAGGAAGCATCGAAGCACCAACATCCGGGAGAATTCAATTCTCCGTGAGAGAGAACAACTGGCTAGATGGATTAGCCAGGGAAATGCATGAAGCTCTCGCACGTCTATGTGCCCTCAGCGTCAACCAAATCCAAGGAACCCGTTTGTCACATCCCAAAATTTTCCAAATTTTGAAATGTGAAAATTTGAACAAAATGAAGAACCAAGTTCTTTGAGATTTCAGAAGGAACAAAAACTTTTGGAACATTTAATATAATGCCTCCAAAACCCAAGCCAAACAAAATGATTTTTGTTTGTGAAGTGGAGTGCATGTTTTAAAAATCCCAAATCATGAAGCATGCATGAGCATCTTGACTTGGTTGCATTTTAAAAACCTAAGAGAAGTGAAAAATATCTCATACCCTAAAACTCTAATTATTTGTTAAGACTAAGAACAACACAATATTATGGATATACTCCGTATTTATATTAAACAAAAGAACTCCTATGAGAGATAAAAATATAAAGGGCAAAACAATAAAACAATATAAATTGGTTTCATCCAATTTGGAGCCATGGATAAAAAGATATGAATATTTTGAGAATAGAATTAAGAAAGGCCATATTAGCTATTAAAGCCAAAGTGAATAAGTTGATTATAAAAATTTAAGTTGGAAAGTAAATGTCTTCTATAATGCCCTAAAAACCTAATTTGAGTTTTGCAAATTTTTAGAAATTTGTTTGATTCAAATTGGATCATTAAATCAAAAATTCTTTAAGAAAACAGAAAAAGAAAAAGAAAAACTGTAAGAGGAAAAAAAACAGCAGCAGCAGCTCGACCCAAACCGCCAGCCCACTAAGCCCACACGGCACCCCTTCTCCCCGCTGCTTTATTTTATCACCGACCCCCTGCTTACCCCCTCTCGCTGACACCCCGGCCCCACTGCCCCGTCACTCGCCAGCTCACCGTCTTCCACCGCGGGGACGAACAACCCTCTCCCTCCCTGGCCGTTTCTGTGTCGATTCGTTCGATTAAATTCGAGTGTTTCTGCGAATTAAACTCCACTCCGAGCCCTGCCTCTTAATCCCCACTCCCTCCTCTCCATTTCCCCTCACACCCCACCACCTGAGAGCCCCTAGGCTGCTCGGAATCGAGCTCGGATCGCCGCAGACACCGACGAGCTCCGACAAGGATTCCGGTGAGAACCGATAACCCCACGCCCCTCTCTGTCCTATAAGCTCCACCATGCTCTAGCGCACCTACTGACACTTTCCCGTGCTTTTTCTATGCCTAGGTCGTCGCCACGGTCACCACCGGTGTCACCCTCTGCCGCCGCCGTTCACCGGCGATTTCTGGCGAGACGCAGGTTCCTGCCGCCCTACTTTGGCCACCGCAAGATTCTACACGACCAGACACACCTTACTGACCCCCTGATTTGCTTGCTCGAGCCCCAGGTCGACGGCACCGTCTTGAGACGCTAGCTCCACCATTGGCGGGAACTCTGGCGAGGAATCCCCGACGAAGCCGAGCGCCCCTTTTCTAAGCACGACTACCACTGAGACCTCCTCGACCTCCTCGACCACCACAACCCCTCGGTAAGATCGCTGCTTCCCCTAACCCTCTAGAATAACCGGAGCACCACCCGTCCGACGCGTCGCCGCCGCGCGCAGAGGACCAACGCCGCCAGTTCTTGGCCACACGCTAAGCACTGTCTGATCTTGATCCAGCGGCTTAGATAGATCTCTTAGCCGAAGCGGTATCAGCTGATCTGGTCCGTTAGTTCCTCTTAAAATCCAACAGCCCATGTTGCTGATCTGCCCGAACCGGTACGAGCCAATAAGAACACGCCACGTAGGCCTGAGCGTCTGTTTAAATTAGAAAATAGGCAGAATTTGTATTAAGCTTAGAAATTCAATAACTTTTGTTCCACAAATCAGAAAAATGCAAATTTGGCGTCTATGGATTCAAAAAAATAAGACCTTTATTATAGAGGCCTTATTTCACCCTTTAGCTTCTGTAAAATAGAAGTTTTAGGCATAACCTTTTAGGAGTAGTTTACCCATAAAAATTGTTTTGTAAATTATTTTTGGGTGAATCTTTTTGCTGTGGATTGCAAATTGAACCCTCTATCTAGTAAGACCAAAATATAAATTTGGTTGACTATACCTAATAACATGGAAATTATTTAGTGAGTATAGCCTTTCTAAATACTAGAAATTATTGCTAATTATTACAATTGCACAAATGGTTGCATTTGTAATCTTGCAATTGTAATTTGTTCAGAAAACACTTAGTATTGTTCAAAACCTTTGTTATAACAATTTGTACAATAAAAATTTCCATCTTGCATGCTTGCATATTTTTCATGATTTTTGTATTGCCATTACTATTGATCTTGTGCATGTTTTGTCTTGGTTGTTTTGTTTGATAAATTGTGTGGATTGTCAAGTGTGTTACTGCAAAGAGTGTACCAACACCACCAACTACTAAGGCAAGTGACACTATCATCCATGTCCTACTATTTTCATTATACTTAGTGGATTTTTGTAGTATGCATGACAGGACTACTATGATACTATGCTATGCTATGTCCTATTTAGGATATCCTTTATATCTTCTTTAGTGAAAACACTGTAGTTGTAGTATGCTTAGCCCTGCTATAGATTCAGGGTGGAATATACCATATTGTGATTATATGAGGAGTTGGAAAAATATATGTTTTATATAATAAAACAAGTACTCAATGAATCACCTGGGTGGAAAGTGGATACTCAGTTGAGAATAAGGTGGCAACGAAGAGAACCATGTCTATGGCTATCTCTTTCGTGTGTGCACTAGGAGAACACCACCCAGGAACTTAGAGATTGAACATGTTTCTCGTACAGTGGCTTTCGTGTACAGCCACATGCCAAATGGGCTCTAGCCTAGTCAATTACATAGTGGGAGACCCATGCATTGGTACCTCTTCAGGTTAACTAGAATTATGCATTGGAGGTTTATCCTTGCATTGGTGCCTGGTAGATGTGCTAGCATTATGTATTGGGAGGACTTCTATGGAAAGACATTGTCACATTCTCGATCTGCTGGTACTCCATCTTGGTGAGTACTAATCCAGCGGCCACTGGTGGCGTTAAGACGAGATTGTGTCTTCTGGGTAAAGTGTACAGCTTCTACAGAAGATTAAATTCTAAGTACTTAGCCGTGTCCCGGTTATGGACAACTCTGAGCAACTAAGGCCTGAAGCTATGGAAGATCTCGACATTCCAATTTCTCAAAGTAAAACTTGATGGTGTCAACAAGGAATTAGAAGAACTTGGAGTTTGCCAAGGAGTTCAGAAAGTTATTGAAAGATGAAAAATATTTTGCAAAGATAGGATAAAACCATGTTGCTTTCTGCAAATAAGCCTAAGCTCTACTTAGCCAAATATGCATGTACTGATAGTCCAACTTATATTCACCAACTTGTGACACTTGCCAATAGATTCAAAGTATTGACCCTTTGTGGCTGCAACCTATCATGTTGCAGGTTATTCTATTGATGAGTGTGGATTGATGATAGAGGTTATGAGTCTACACCCAACATGTTTGCATGTGGCACATGAAGATGAAGGACTTCGTGCTTTACTTGTATTCTGCTGCTTTGTAATAAGATAGCCTATGGCTATGAGTATGTAATAAAGTGTTCATGTTCTGGATCATGCGATGTAATATGACCTTTGTATCTTGATATTACATCTTAAACTGTGGGTGCTAGCTATTCGATCCAGGGACTAGCACTGTAATCACAGAGATGCAAACCAAGCCAGGTTTGGGTTTTTACAGATGGTATCAGAGCACTGTGTTGCCTGTAGGTTCGTAACCCTAGGAATTGGACAAACCCCTTGTTAGGAATGAACTTATATTTTTAGACTTATTAGATTTTCTCGTATACCTTGATCATTCTTTACTGAATCTCTTCTCCTTCAAACTTGTAGAGGACCAGCCTTTGCTTTCTCTAAGGACCTTGAGGATGGATCATGCCAACAAGGAGATCAAGATACAAGTTGCGACAAGTCCTCGAGCTTGCAAAATATGTGGAGAAGTAGGCCACACCTCTAAGGAACATCAAGATTAATGTCCCTTTTGTGATCACAACCATCCAGTTGGACAATGCCCCACATCTCAAGTTACTTGTTACCTATGTGAAGGAACCAACCACATTCCTGCCAAGTGCCCTCTCGACTTCATAGTGCAACAAGTGAAAGAACAAGTCAAGGATGGAATGTATCAAGCTCTTAGGAAGAAAGAAGAAAACCTTAGCCATATCACCTGCTCCAAATGCATGAAAGAAGGACACAATATCAATGAATGCCCAGAGAAGGAAGTTCAAGAAAACCGCAACAACACTTCAAGAAAAAGTACTCGAGACATGACAAAAGTGTTTTGCCATCGCTGCCGGAAGATAGGGCACTTCACCGATGATTGCCCAACTCGAAAGAGAGCTCCCACTGATGGTATCATAGTGCGACCCATGAGACATTAGATTGCCAACAAATTATCATGTTTGAGTTATCGATATCGTGTTAGCGTATGGATCATGCCGACCTATGTGGTATGACTATACTAGGTTGCTTGTTTCAAGAAAACTTGTTGATTTCTTCTATAATGAGTTAAAGTCAGAAGTTGCTAAGTGATTGGTTGCTTGGTGAATGTTTGATTGAACTAGTTTGTTTTGGGCTGAGTGTGTTAGAACTCCCTTAGATCTATCTATCTATCTATCATTACTTATCCCTATTAAATCAACAGATGCCTCCAAGACGCGCCAACGACCATGATAACAATGGAGACAACAATAACAATGAAAATGAGATGCAATAGATGATGACTGCACAGACTTAGCTAATGCAGATGATGACACAATTCATGGCAACTATCAACAATCAGAATCAGAACAACAACAATAACAACAATCCACCACCTCTGGATATGCTCACTAGATTTCTGAGGTTGAGACCTACAAAGTTCTCTGGTACTTCTGATCCAATGGTAGCTGATGACTGGTTACGTTCAGTAAACAGGGACCTAGTGACCGTTGGATGCTCTGATGCTGAGAAAGTGAGATTTGCGGCACACTTGCTTGAAGGCCCTGCAGCTACATGGTGGGACAACTTTCAAGTCACTCACCCCATTGAAGAAGTGACTTGGGAAATATTTGAAGATGGTTTTCGCACTAATCATATCTCTTCAGGCATGATGAGCCTAAAGAAGAAGGAGTTTCACAACCTTAAACAACGTCATCGCAGCATTGCTGAATATATTGAGGAATTCAACAATCTATCACGTTATGCTCCAGACGATACTGATACTAATGCTAAGAGGAAGGAAAAGTTCCTAGATGGACTGAATGATGAACTTTCCATGCAATTATCAGTTGCTTATGTTCCAACTTATCAATCACTATGTGACAAAGCTAGAATTTTAGAGAGTAAGAAGGATAAAGTTGAAAACAGGAAGAGGAAGCATAGCTTTGACAAATATCACTCAGGATCATCACAGAAGATGTGTTCTTTCAGAAAGGACAATGGAAATTCTGAATCACATCAGCATGAAGGAAATGGACATAATCACCATCATCACAAGAATCACCAGATCAACAATGGAAGTGGTAGTAACCATGTGAATGGTACTAACAATGGAGATAACCTTGGTTAGAACCAACATAATGATCCCAAGAAAGACATTAGCCAGTTGCAGTGTTACAATTGTAAGCAACTTGGACACCTTGCAGCAGACTGTCCTGAGAAGAAGAATAATAAGAATATTGGAGACTCTAATGGGAGCAATTCCAATGTGACCCAGAAAGGACATGTGAACCACATCAACATGTATGGAACCCTTCAAGAACTAGATGGTGTGGATGGTAAGCTTTAGCTAACTCAATTTAGTGGTACAAGAATATCAAGATGGAGAAACGTTAACAACCTTTGGATGTCAATCATTAAACCCTTAGCCAAGAGAATCATCAATGCAACCCAACAAAGATTCCTTTTAAGGGTGGTAGCACCCAAGTATCCTAAAACCCAACCTATTCTTTCTAGCCTTCTCGAATCTCGTGACGAGATTCCTTTTAAGGGTGGTAGTCTGTCACATCCCAAAATTTTCCAAATTTTGAAATGTGAAAATTTGAACAAAATGAAGAACCAAGTTCTTTGAAATTTCAGAAGGAACAAAAACTTTTGGAATATTTAATATAATGCCTCCAAAACCCAAGCCAAACAAAATGGTTTTTGTTTTTGAAGTAGAGTGCATGTTTTAAAAATCCCAAATCATGAAGCATGCATGAGCATCTTGACTTGGTTGCATTTTAAAAACCTAAGAGAAGTGAAAAATATCTCAAACCCTAAAACTCTAATTATTTGTTAAGACTAAGAACAACACAATATTATGGATATACTCCATATTTATATTAAACAAAAGAACTCCTATGAGAGAAAAAAGATAAAGGGAAAAACAATAAAACAATATAAATTGGTTTCATCCAATTTGGAACCATGGATAAAAAGATATGAATTATTTTGAGAATAGAATTAAGAAAGGAAATATTAGCTATTAAAGCCAAAGTGAATAATTTGATTAGAAAAATTTAAGTTGGAAAGTAAATGTGTTCTATAATGCCCTAAAAAACTAATTTGAGTTTTACAAATTTTTAGAAATTTTTTTGATTCAAATTGGATCATTATATTAAAAAATATTTAAGAAAACAGAAAAAGAAAAACTGTAAGAGGAAAAAAAACAGCAGCAACAGCTCGGCCCAAACCCCTAGCCCACTAAGCCCACACGACACCCCTTCTCCCCGCTACTTTATTTTCTCACCGACCCCCTGCTTACCCCCTCTTGCTGACACCCCGGCCCCACTGCCCCGTCACTCGCCAGCTCACCGTCTTCCACCGCGGGGACGAACAACCCTCTCCCTCCCTGGCCGTTTCTGTGTCGATTCGTTCGATTAAATTCGAGCGTTTCTGCGAATTAAACTCCACTCCGAGCCCTGCCTCTTAATCCCCACTCCCTCCTCTCATTTCCCCTCACACCCACCACCTGAGAGCCCCTAGGATGCTCAGAATCGAGCTCGGACCGCCGCAGACACCGACGAGCTCCGACGAGGATTCTGGCGAGAACCGACAACCCCACGCCCCCTCTCTGTCCTACAAGCTCCACCATGCTCTGGCGCACCTACTGACACTTTCCCGTGCTTTTTCTATGCCTAGGTCGTCGCCACGGTCACCACCGGCGTCACCCTCTGCCGCCGCCGTTCACCGGCAATTTCCGGCGAGACGCAGGTTCCTGCCGCCCTACTTTGGCCACCGCAAGATTCTACACGACCAGACACACCTTACTGACCCCCTACTTTGCCTGCTCGAGCCACAGGTCGACGACACCGTCTCGAGACGCTAGCTCCACAGTCGGCAGCAACTCCGGCGAGGAATCCCTGATGAAGCCGAGCGCCCCTTTCCTAACCACGACTACCACTGAGACCTCCTCGACCACCACAACCCGTCGGTAAGATCGCTGCTTGCCCTAACACTCTAGAATCGCCGGAGCACCACCCGTCCGACACGTCGCCGCCGCGTGCAGAGGACCAACGCCGCCAGTTCTTGGCCACGCGCTGAGCACCGTCTGATCTTGATCCAGCGGCTTAGATAGATCTCTTAGCCGAAATGGTATCAGCTGATCTGGTCCATTAGTTCCTCTTAAAATCCAACAGCCCACGTTGCTGATCCGCCCGAACTGGTACGAGCCAATAAGAACACGCCACGTAGGCCTGAGCGTCTGTTTAAATTAGAAAATTGGCAGAATTTGTATTAAACTTAGAAATTCAATAACTTTTGTTCCACAAATCAGAAAAATGCAAAATTGGTGTCTATGGATTCAGAAAAATAAGACCTTTATTATAGAGGCCTTATTTCACCCTTTAGCTTCTGTAAAATAGAAGTTTTAGGCAGAACCTTTTAGGAGTATTTTACCCATAAAAATTGTTTTGTAAATTATTTTTGGGTGAATCTATTTGCTATGGATTGAAAATTGAACCCTCTGTCTAGTAAGACCAAAATATAAATTTGGTTGACTATACCTAAAGCATGGAAATTATTTAGTGAGTATAGCCTTTCTAAATACTAGAAATTATTGCTAATTATTACAATTGCACAAATGGTTGCATTTGTAATCTTGCAATTGTAATTTTTTCATAAAACACTTAGTATTGTTCAAAACCTTTGTTATAACAATTTGTACAATAAAAATTGCCATCTTGCATGCTTGCATATTTTGCATGATTTTTGTATTGCCATTACTGTTGATCTTGTGCATGTTTTGTCTTGGTTGTTTTGTTTGATAGATTGTGTGGATTGTCAAGTGTGTTACTGCAAAGAGTGTACCAACACCACCAACTACTAAGGCAAGTGACACTATCATCCATGTCCTACTATTTTCATTACACTTAGTGGATTTTTGTAGTATGCATGATAGGACTACTATGATACTATGCTATGCTATGTCCTATTTAGGATATCCTTTATATCTTATTTAGTGAAAACACAGTAGTTGTAGTATGCTTAGCCCTGCTATAGATTCAGGGTGGAATATACCATATTGTGATTATATGAGGAGTTGGAAAAAAATATATTTTATATAATAAAACAAGTACTCAATGAATCACCTGGGTGGAAAGTGGATACTCAGTTGAGAATAAGGTGGCAACAAAGAGAACCATGTCTATGGCTATCTCTTTCTTGTGTGCACTAGGAGAACACCACCCAGGAACTTAGAGATTGAACATGTTTCTCGTACAGTGGCTTTCGTGTACAGCCACATGCCAAATGGGCTCTGGCCTAGTCAATTACATAGTGGGAGACGCATGCATTGGTACCTCTTCAGGTTAACTAGAATTATGCATTGGAGGTTTATCCTTGCATTGGTGCCTGGTAGATGTGCTAGAATTATGTATTGGGAGGACTTCTATGGAAAGACATTGTCACATTCTCGATCTGCTGGTACTCCATCTTGGTGAGTACTAATCCAGCGGCCACTGGTGGCGTTAAGACGAGATTGTGTCTTGTGGGTAAAGTGTACAGCTTCTACAGAAGATTAAATTCTAAGTACTTAGCCGTGTCCCGGTTATGGACAACTCTGAGCAACTAAGGCCTGAAGCTATGGAAGATCTCGACATTCCAATTTCTCAAAGTGAAACTTGATGGTGTCAACAAGGAATTAGAAGAACTTGGAGTTTGCCAAGGAGTTCAGAAAGTTATTGAAAGATGAAAAATATTTTGCAAAGATAGGATAAAACCATGTTGCTTTCTGCAAATAAGCCTAAGCTCTACTTAGCCAAATATGCATGTAGTGATAGTCCAACTTATATTCACCAACTTGTGACACTTGCCAATACATTCAAAGTATTGACCCTTTGTGGCTGCAACCTATCATGTTGCAGGTTATTCTATTGATGAGTGTGGATTGATGACAGAGGTTATGAGTCTACACCCAACATGTTTGCCTGTGGCACATGAAGATGAAGGACTCCATGCTTTACTTGTATTCTGCTGCTTTGTAAGTAGCCTATGGCTATGAGTATGTAATAAAGTATTCATGTTCTGGATCATGCGATGTAATATGGCCTTTGTATCTTGATATTACATCTTAAACTGTGGGTGCTAGCTATTCGATCTAGGGACTAGCACTATAATCACAGGGATTCAACCCAAGCCAGGTTTGGGTTTTTACACCGTTTTGCTCACTATGCAAGACGTGACTTCATGGGAATGCCGATGGAGATGTCAAGTCATCCAGCCCTGAAGCGCCAAGTGGAGAACCTCGACTTCCTATTGTACGATCTTCAGAAGGAGTTGGACAATGCTAGGGAGTTAGCCAACCAGAACCATGCCATTGCTGACCAGAAGGCCCAGACTTTCTCACTGTTAGTCAAGGATCATCAGTCTCTTCGCCTCCAGCGCGAGAAGAAGGATCGCACCATCGCCCGTCTTCGCAAGAAGGTGGCCGACCTGGAGAAGACCGTCAAGGAGTAGGAAGCTTAGCTTGCAGCAAAGGAGGAAGAAGAGGAGGGTGAAGACATCCAGGGACATGGATTCTTACCTCAGCAATGATGATGACTTTCTGGAGGAGGATGTTGTGGACTTCTACACTGACGATGAGGACTCGGACTTCATCGACGATGAGTAGATGCACTAGAGCACTCTCATAGCATGATATTGTATCGGTCTCACTGTATCGTAGCTTGCATAATGGTTCCTCAAACCATCTGTTTTCCTTTGATTGTTGTGGTGTGTGTTTGTATCGTGTGCTTGTTTGAGTGAATGAAATGGAGTTAGTTGTAAAACTTGAGTCTAACTCAAGGTTTTAGCTTTGAAACCAAAACCATGAACCTTAGAACTTTCCCTCTTAGCCCTTTATCTACGTCAATCTTTAGATGACTCGTGGAAACCAAGGAGGGAGCAGCTCATCGCAAGACCCAATGCCACAGATTATGCAGATGTTAGTTGCAGACCGTGAAGCAAGGAGGGCAGAACGCCAAGCCAACTTAGCAACATTGCAGCAGATAGCGTAGATGGGCCAAAACAACCAAGGGCATGGAAATCAGGATCACCATGGATCCAAACTCAAAAACTTCCAGAATACCAATCCCCCAATCTTTAGTACTTCAGAGAACCCACTAGATGTTGATGAATGGTTGCAGACAATGGAAAATAACTTAGAAGTTGCAGGAGTTGATGACAACGAGAAGGTTCTTTTTTCCACCCACTATCTGGCAGGAGATGCAAGAGCATGGTGGAAAAATATCCGCACCATGAACCATGGTCAAGTGATGACATGTGAAGCATTCAAAATCAAGCTCGGTCGCACCCACGTGCCGCAAGGTTTAGTCACCCGAATGAGGGATGAATTTCGAGAACTGAAGCAAGGAAGAATGACTGTGGTGAGGTACCGTGATAGATTCCTGTCACTTGCCAGATATGCACCTGATAAAATTAACACGGAGGCCAAGTGTAACACCCTCGAATAGGCCCTATGCAACTTTTAGCCCTTTCCGCCAAACCCGCATAGAAACGATTCAAGGACGCCCACCAGGCACTTTCGTGCGAGTGGAAAACGAAGTAATACCATTACACAACAGTCCTCGATGGGACCCATAGAACATATATATATATACAACTGCGACTCAACGAGTCAAGAATACAGATTTACAATACAAAGATCCAAAACACCTTGAAAATGATACGGCGTCTGAGTACGGACAAGATGCCAATTGGGCTAAGAGCTCTGAAGAATAACCAATGGCGTCCATAACCCTGCCCAGGCCAAGCCAGAAGGGTAACCCTGCTAACGACATCGATCGCAAACCTACTAAAACAAAAGGGGGTGCCGACAAAGGGCAAAAGAAAAATAGGAGCGTCAGTACTAAGGCCAGTACCCGGCGAAGCTAGAATTCGGCGGCTCTCGCCTACATAGGTATGGTGGGCTGAAGCGGCAGCGAAGCATGCACTAAACAACCTATAGAGACTCAATACAACTATCGGCTATTAGAGAGGGATAAGAAAGACCTATCTCGATCCAACCTGATAGTAATACCAAACATACCCATCCTGGTATTCCCCCTCAAGACCGAACGAGGAAGTCAAACCGAGGAACTCACACAGTTGGCAGTTTTATTCATTCCGTTATAGTTGCAGCACTTACTAAACAGAGATAGATAGCATGAGTCATTCTGAAGCATAAGTAGTGGGCCGTTTTAATTACCATTCCGTTGTAGTTGGAACATTTACTAGTCAGATATAATTGTCCTGAAGAATCCCAAAACCCAACAGTTGTCGGCACTTTTAGTACATTCCATTGGAGTTGCACTACTTACTAGGCAGGTACAGCATGTCACAAAACAACCCCAGATCCACCAGTTGTTGGCATTTTAATATCCATTCCGTGATAGTTGAATCTGATTACTAGTCATATATTAAGTCAAGTTTATAGCACTACTTTAGTTATGCTTGTCTATGATCGAGATACTGTGCTCCAAGTCGTCCATAACCGTGGACACGGCTTTTAGAAAGATTTACCCTGCAGGGGTGCACAAATAGCAACACACACACGATCAACCTCGGAAAAACCAACCCAAAACCCAACGAGGCTTTCACGACAAAGCAATCATAGGATTCATAAAATATTTCAGGGGGCCACCCCATTAAGCTACCTGCAACGAAGTTGGCCGGCTCCGAGACGGACCCAAGGTTTGCGCCAATGGCTATAAACGACTGGGAACCCGAAAGTGTGCCTGCGCTTGTCGATACCGCGAAACCACTCCGCAATCCTAAACAGTATAGGTGCGGCACGCACAATCTTAAATAAAGCAGTAAAGCATGGCATAAGTACAGGATAGTAATAAAACCCCAAACTAGTTTGTGGCCCCAAGAAATAAGAAATGAATCAAGCTCTGGCTAAGGGGGATTCATAGAGTCTCCCGTATGTGGATAGTGCGAATAGTCAAGGAACAGGTATCAAGTACTCGGGGCCTACGGCACACAAGTGGACATAAAAACCAAATAGCATATATTGCCCACCGGTGCCTCTTTTATTAGTTATCCCGACAATTTAATAGTTGTATTTAAAGTCATGATCATCTCCACCATAAACATCTGCCAGCATTCCAACAACTGTGGTACTTGACAACACGAGATCGCACCTGAGCAAGCAACTACGACTCGCAAGGCCAGCTATCTACCAAACACAGGTAATAGGAGGTGTCCAAGGCAATATAGAGGCTGCACGGGATATAACTGGTGTTTGGAAACTAAAGCATCGCGACACGGATAGCAATAGATCATCAGGAGGAAATAAAGACTATAAATGCAAAATAGGTAGAAAGGGGGAGAATGCCCGCCTGGGAAACACTGCCGAGGGATCATATCCCGAGAACTTGTCGATACTCGCATCCACTCATCGGCCTAGTCCGCGAAGAAGCAAACACTAGAAGAAACACCGGATGCAATATTTAATACTACGGCAGAAGATTCGGCATGCTTATGATATGATGCGTGGCATGACACAGATGTGGTGCAATTAGGCAATATTAAGCGGAACCGGGGTCCTGACAATTAATTAGAGGGTTCAAGTTATTTAGATACCCCACAATTTAAATGTTGTAATAACAAGGCAAAACATGGCATCAGTTTGCTACACAAATTTAAATCGAGTCATTATAAGACTAGAAAAGCCCGCATATAGACTCCATATTAAATTTAGGTGAATCGACTATTTAACCCAACCCACCAGATGACATGTATGCAAGCATGATGATTTAATTATGCAACAAGTTGTATGTTATATTATAAAATAGGGGTCTCGGAAAGGGAATCACATAAGGGGTCGAAGATCTTGGGGTTTGATGTGGTTCGGGTCCGGTCTCAGGGTTGACGGGAATGACAAGGTTCGAATACGCGATGGAGAACTTGGGTTCCAAGCGGTCGATCTTGCCGTCGATGGCGAACTTGAATGGATCGGGTACTGGTGGCCTTCGGGTCCGTGTAGACGGTCATGGCGTCCGGGATGAAGAACTTGGCATATCCGTGTCGGCGACCTTAGCGTTCGGCACCCTACGAAGTAGACCTTGGAGTTCCGCGATGATCTTGTCGATTCCCTGTCAAAGGCCTTGGCGCTCCGGATCGGTCTCGGTTCCAGGAACGGTTCTTGGCGACTTCCGTCTCCGGGAGGAAGAGCTCGGTGTTCCGTGGTCTTCGGTTTCCGAGGTCGGGGTTCGAGGCCTTGGCAAACTTGGCGTCCGAAAGACGATCTTGGCGTTGCATGTCGACGATCTTCGGGTACGGGGCCTCAGGGTTCCCATGTAGGAGATCTTGGTGTCGCGGAGCGAGGTGCTCGAGTGTCGGTGGCGAACTCGGGTTTCAGTGTCGTGACGGTCTTTGAGTGGCACCTCCAAAAACATCGGCATTGAGCCGGTCTTGTTGGCTAGGAGAGATTGACGCTCGGTGGGTGTTCTCCGCGTTCGGTAGAACTTGGCACCCGCATCATCCTTGAAGTCCAACATCGCAGACACGGGAAGTACTTGTGACGAAGGCAAATGTCTAAGCTTCCATAAAACACAGATGAATCAAAGGAGACCGGTGGTGGCAACATCCAACGGGTCAGCTTCATCTTGGCGACACGCGCATGCACCGAAACCAGACAAGGTGGTGCTGGGCACCTGCCGTGGAGGCAGCAAAAACAGGGGGCACGGGCGAGCACGGGCCTCGGGCATCGGAGACAGAGGAGACAGGGCACCGCGGCATGCAGATGCGGGAGGCAGGTGACCTTGCGATGGCGGCGGTGTCTGTGCAGAGGTGAGGTCGACGGCAGCGAGAGGCTGCGCTGCGGCGGTGGAGCTTTGTCGATGATGGAAAGGATGACCGAGGGCGGCAGCGCCAGGAAGAAGTCGAGCGAGGCAGAGGGATCGCGAGGTGCGGGGTCGAGGTTGAAGGGTGACCGCGACGGTTGGGGGCGACCGGCTCGAGGAGGAGGGAGGTGCTCAGGCGACGGAGTTGGGGTTGTCCGCGGGCGCGGGGCTCAGTCTTCAGCGAGGAAGGCGGGGCCTGCGTGACGGACGAGGGCGTGTGCAGCGCGGCGGCCGGGCTCGGGCGGCCGGGTCGCAAAGGAGAAGAGGGGCCGACGACTGCTAGGGTCGGGGCGGCTTGGAGACCACCGGAGGGGGCGCGGTGGAAGATGGCGCCGATGGCGCGGGACGCGACCGTGGGGAGGCGGAAGGAGCTCCGGGCGGCGGCGGTCCACGAACGGGAGGCGACGCGCGGGGACCGGCTCTGGCCGGGGACGCGAGGCAGAGGAGACGGAGGCACGGCCGAGGCCCGCTCGCGGCGGCGGCCGGATGCGGTTTTCCGCGATGGAGAAGAGGCGTGGGGAGGGACGGGAGCGTGCGTGGCTTGCGTGTTGACCGGGTCGGGGAAGAGAGAGGGGTAGGTGGGGCCGGGGTTGTCAGTAATGGGGATCGAGGCCGCGTGGCGGAGCGCGTCCAGGTGGGGGGACGGTTGGTCGGTGGGGCCAGGGTGGAAGGGAGAGAAGGGGTGAGGTGGGGTGTGGCTGGCGCGTCCAGGTAGGGGGACGGTCGGTCGGTGGGGCCCGGTGGGGTGAGGTGGCGAGCAGGGAGTGGTCTAGGTGAGGTGGCGGCTGGGAGGGAGTGTGGCTGTGTGGGGTGCTGCGTGAGTGTGTGTGTTGTGTATGTGGCGGCGGAGGGCTGGGGTAGATAGGGTTTGGATTTGTCTGGGTATTTTAGACTAGGGTTTGGAGGTGGCCGGCCAGGCTTCCGGGCCTGGCGGGTTGCCTCCTAAAAACAACTTGAAATTTTATTTATTTAAAACGGGGCTTTTGAAATCCGTTTTTAGACGAAACAAATTAATCCGGCCACGCTCGGGTTTTGTGTTTGAATAAAGACGGGGCTTATTTAGAAAAACAAAATAGGTTTTCGAAAATAGTTTTTAAACAAACCATGCAAGATAATGAAAATGCTCAAATGCAATGTGGCATGATGACATGGGCATGCGGTCATGATGATGCAATGCACAAAACACAGCGATTTTCTAGTAGTGGTTTTAGCGGGGTGCTACACCAAGAAGAAGCAGAGATTCATGAACGGACTGCATGATGAGATGCAGACTGTTCTCGTCAACATCCACTTCCAGGATCTCGAAGAACTAGTCGACTCTGCCATTCAGATGGAAGGGAAGATTAATCAGGCAAACGACAACCCCAAGCGTCATATGATGCAGCAATCTGGATCCAGCGGTCACCAGAAGTAACGTCCCAACCCCTCACCAAGATATGCACCAAGGAACAATCGACCCCCAGTGTCTCGCCCAAGGTACCCCAATCATAGAGGAAGCAATATGAAGTCCGGAGGAAACAACCACAACTCCGGCAAGGCCAACAATTTCAACCGTGCACCTCTGAAGAGCAACAATAACAACAACACTGCACCCAGAACTGGCAGCAATGATGTGCCTGTCGCAGCAAAAGATAAGTCCTAGATCACTTGTTTCGACTGTGGAGTGAAGGGTCACTATTTCAATGAGTGTCCCAAGAAGACTGCAACCACTGCCAATGTGAATGCCCCAGCTCAACAGCAGCGTCGTGTTCAACCAGGGAGAAGATTTGCCCCAGGGAACCCTCACAACCGCAACGGTCGTCTCTTCCACATGAACGCCGAAGAAGCCCAAGAAGCGCTAGATGTAGTGCTAGGTATGTTTTCTGTCAACTTAGTTTTAGCCAGAGTATTGTTTGATTCGGGAGCATCGCATTCATTTGTCACCGAAGAATTTGCATGCACTAGTAAGATTCACCCAACCAAGCTGAAGCATGTCATGATAGTGCAAATCCCCGGGTCAACTACAAAAGTTGTGCCTATCAGAATACATGGGATAGATTTTTATGCCAACCTAATTGTACTTGGAACCAAAGGATTGGAAGTACTACTAGGTATCGACTAGATGTCAAGGCATAAAGGATTGATAGACTGTGCTAAGAAAGCCATCACCATGACCAGTAGCTCTGGAGTCACCGTAGAGCATATCTCTGAAACCTTACTCCGTCAATTCAAATGCAACAAGAGTGTAGCCCTGCCCACCATAGACCAAGTAAGAGTAGTCTATGAATACCCCGACATATTCCCAGATGAATTGCCAGGTATGCCCCTGGATAGGGATATTGAGTTCATTATCGAACTAATCCCCGGAACCGGACCCATAGCCCAGAGACCCTATAGCATGAACCCCTCAGAGTTAGTGGAACAGAAGAAGCAGTTGGATGCCATGTTAGAAAAAGGCTTGATTCAACCAAGCGCATCGCCATGGAGATCACCAATGTTATTCGTCGACAAGAAAGATGGAGGAAACCGTTTGTGCATAGACTACAGAAAGTTGAATGACGTCACCATCAAGAACAATTACCCCTTGCTAAAGATAGAGGATCTATTTGATCAGTTGACTGGAGCTCAGGTATTCTCAAAGATTGATCTTAGGACTGGTTATCACTAACTTAAGATTCGTGCAACGGATGTTCCTAAGACCGCCTTTACTACTCGCTATGGTTTATACGAGTATACGGTTATGTCCTTTGGATTAACCAATGCCCCTGCTTATTTCATGAATCCCATGAATAAGATCTTTATGGATTTCCTAGATAAGTTTGTAGTTGTGTTTATCGACGACATCCTTATCTACTCCAAGTTAGAAGAAGAGCATGAGCAACATCTGAGAATCATCCTAGAAACCCCGCGAGAGCATCGGTTATATGCAAAGTTTAGCCAATGTGAGTTTTGGCTGAAAGAAGTAGGATTCCTATGACATATTGTGTCTGCCGGAGGAGTCTCTGTTGATCCCGCCAAGATCAAAGATGTCGAAGAATGGGAAGCCCCAACCACTCAAACCCAAGTCCATGCATTTCTCGAATTAGTGGGATACTACCGAAAGTTCGTAGAAGGATTCTCAAGCATCGCCAGACCCATGACCCAATTGCTGAAAAAGGACAAGAAGTTTGAATGGATAGACAAATGTGAAGCCAGTTTCTAGGAGCTAAAAAAGAGATTGATATCAGCCCCAATATTGATCATGCCAGACATCAAGAAGCCGTTTGATGTATATTGTGATGCATCCAAGATTGGTCTCGGATGTGTGTTGAAGCAAGAAGGCAAAGTCATCGCGTATCTATCTCGAGAACTGAAGCAACATGAGCAGAACTATCCGACCCATGATCTTGAATTAGCAGCCGTAGTTTTGGCATTGAAGACATGGCGTCATTATCTGATGGGTAATCGCTGTGCGATTTACTCAGATCACAAGAGCTTGAAGTATATTTTCACTCAGAAGGAGCTGAATATGAGGCAAAGGAGATGGATAGAGTTAATCAAGGATTATGACCTTGACATTCACTATCACCCTGGCAAAGCCAATGTGGTAGCGGATGCTCTTAGCAGATTGCCGTGTAGGCTAAACACCATGATCAAGGAGAAGCAGCCAAGTTTGTATGAAGATATGGAGCAGTTCAGAACTGAATTAGTTTGCAAAGGATTCTTAGCTAGCATTGAATTCAACCCACTTTGATTAGCCAAATCAAGGAAGCCCAAAAAGGGAATGAAAGTATCGATGGAATCAAACGTCTTATTGGTACAGGAAAGGTACCTGGATTCACTAAAGACGAAGAAGGAGTGTTGTGGTACAAAGGGCATATCTGTGTGCCAACAGATTCGGTGCTGAAGCAAGTTATCATGCAGGAAGCTCATGATACTCTTTATTCTATCCACCCCGGAGGAACGAAGATGTATCAAGATTTGAAAGAACAATTTTGGTGGCATAAGATGAAGAGAGAAATCAGAAGCTACATCGGCAAGTGTGACATCTGTCAAAGAGTCAAAGCAGAGCATCAGAGACCCGTAGGACTGTTGCAACCACTTCAGATTCCTGAATGGAAATGAGATTCCGTTGGAATGGACTTTATCACCGGTGTGCCTACTTCCAGTAGGGGAAATGACTCAATCTGGGTCATAGTTGATAGACTGTCCAAGGTAGCTCACTTTATCCCTGTCAAGACTACCTACCAGAGTTCGAAGCTAGCAGAACTGTGTGTTGCTAGGATTGTTAGTCTGCATGGAACCCCCAAGACCATAGTATCAAATCGAGGAACCCAGTTTACCTCGATATTTTGGCAGAAAGTTCAGGAAGGATTGGGAACCAAGTTGAACTTCAGCACCGCTTATCACCCGCAAACTGATGGACAAACGGAGAGAGTCAACCAGATCCTAGAGGATATGTTAAGAGCTTGTGTGTTAGAGTATGGATCAAAATGGGAAGACTGCTTGCCTTTCGCAGAATTCTCATATAACAACAGTTATCAAGCTAGTTTGCAGATGGCACCATTTGAGTTCCTATACGGAAGAAAGTGTCGCACCCCATTGAATTGGTCGCAAGTAGGAGAGAGTCAGATCTTTGGACCCGACATTCTCCGAGAAGCCGAAGAGAAGGTCCACAAAGTCCGTGAGCACCTCAAGACTGCCCAATCCAGACAGAAGAGTTATGCTGACAAGAGAAGGAGAGAACTGACTTTCAATGTCGGAGATTTTGTGTATCTCAAGGTTTCGCCATTGAAGGGAACGCAACGCTTTAGTCTAAAAGGAAAGTTAGCCCCCAGATATATCGAGCCTTTCAAGATTCTGAACCGCCGAGGAGAAGTATCGTATCAACTGGAACTACCTGAAGAGATGTCAGCCATCCACAATGTGTTCCATATCTCGTTACTTCGCAAGTGCCTGGAAGTGCCAGAGAGGACTGAAGTGTTCAAGAACATCGATCACAAAGCTGTGGAGATCAACAATGACCTGACATATCGAGAAGTGCCCATCCGTATCTTAGAGGAAGCTTACAGAACCACCAAGACCAGGAGTATCAAGTTTCTCAAGATTCAGTGGAGCAACCATACCGAGGAGGAAGCCACTTGGGAGCGAGAAGATTACATTAGGACAGAATTCCCAGATCTCTTTAGTTCCTAATTTTCTTGGTAAATCTCGGGACGAGATTTTGTTTAAGGGGGGAAGGTTTGCAACATCCCAAAACTTTAATCCAAGGTTTTTAAGATCCAAATCATCAAAATTAGGGTTAACGAAAACTTTTCCAATTAAAATTATTAAAGCATTCGTATGTGTGTGCATTTAAAATAGGAGTTGATTTGAATTGCCTTGTTTAAGTGATACATTGCTTGTAAAATGATTCTTAGGTGAAATAATCATCATCTAGATCATTCCCAAACAAATCCCAAAGAAAAACAAATCAAAAGGAATAAAGGAAGCAAATGGTCATTTGTGCCATTTTAATCAACATGCCTACTTTAGCTATTCCTAGGACTCAAAACCTAACAGAAACAATTGTGGATCTTTGCACCCCTTGCTAGTACACATAATGATATACCAAGGCCCACTTTGTGATCTGCCAAAAACTTTCAAACACTATATTCAAATGGCAATTGAAAACTGAATCTAGTGTATGTCTCAAGATCACCCTATTTCAAAAACCACTCAAACAAGCTCAATTTTCAGAACCCAAGCGCCCACAGAGTCTTAAGCTTAATACTAGCACACCCACCAAAAATCTTTTCAAAATTCAAAAGTTTATTTCTTGCGGCCATTTCCATAAACACTTGGCAGGCAAGAATCTAACTCTAATCCTAGCTCACTGTTTTGAACAGGGTTTTGCCCCCAAATGATCTCCATTTAATCCCTTTGTCCCCTCTTGATCCAGCCAGGCCCATTGCACCCCATCCCCTACCCCCTAGTGGCAATGCCATGCCATTACGAGCACATGCTCGTCAGCCAACTGGGTCACCGCCACAGCAGACTGTTCCTCTCTCTCTCACCATGTCTACGAGCTAGCTCACACCTCACCGCCACCCTTTGTCCCCTCCCTGAGCCAAGCCAGAGCATGGACCACCACCAATGCGACACGCCCAGTGCGTCTACGCCATGCCGAGCACGCGCCAGAGCGTCGCGCCCGACACGCGTGTACACGCTGCCCCTCGACCGCAGCCCGCGTCCACCGCTCCACCACGACCCCAGGAGCACACCATACATGCCCATTCACCGCCCAAAGCACCACAGCCACCGCTCGCCGTTGAGACCGCCGCCTCTGCTGCTCAGAGCGCGCGCACCGCCTGACCGCATACCACCGCCCTAGTCCCGCATTTACCCCGTAGATCATCGCCAGGTGACAAGCGACCGTCTCCTACCTCGAGCCACGCCGCTAGCACGCTGTGCATCCCTCGCCGGAGCCGCCCGCCCATGCCTCTCGGTCGCATCGTCGTCCTATAAATCGAGGCCATCCCCAACTGTTTGCAGCACACCACTCCCCTCCCCTCACCTCACTGAGCCTTCCCCACTTCTCCCCGGAGCAAGGCGAGCAGCCATTGGCTGGAATTGCACCGGAGCTAGCCGCCTCTGGAGGAGAAGGGCCCCGTTGATTCCGACCACCCCCGGAGCTGCCTCGACCATCCCTGAGTTCGCCGTTGACCACCAGTTCGTTTGCCCCCATCGCCGTCATTGCTGGAGCCCGGGTATGCTCCCTAAGCACCCACACCGAGCCTGCTAGGGTTAGAGTTCGCCGGCGACAGGTCCGTCGTCGACGACGAGCCCTAGCCGTTGATCCCCGTTCTAATCTAACGACCCACATCGCCCCGTACCGCTTCGCATGTTATGAGCCTCTGACCAGTGGACCCCCCTGTAAGCTGAGCCCCGCGCTGCGTAGTGTCACTGGGCCGGCCTGTTAGCTTTCCCGCGCGACCCATTTAGTTTGAATTAGGATTTTTCTAATTTTAGTTAAACCTAGTTTTGTCCCCTAGTTTGAAATTAAATTCAGAGAGATTTAAAATTCCAAATGGAGTGATTCTAATTTTGTTAAAAAGCTACTAAAAAGATATACCCAAGCCAGTTGGATTTAATTCAATTAGATTTAGAGATCTCTCCTAGTAAATATAACAAAACAGAAGCATTTGCACCTTGCAACATTTTTATAAAATCAACCATGTTAGCTTATGAGTTGATTCCAACTCTCAAAAATCATATTTTACCATACCTATCTAAATATGTAATAATATTAAGGTTTACATGCAGTGACTTTGGACTAGTACCAAAATAATGCTATATAGGCATTTCTAGTCACTTTAAATCATTAAATAATGAACTTTAACCAAAGTAATTGTGATCCAAACCTTAAATCGTATCCCCACATGTTAGAATATGTGGTGATGACATGTGTCCACATGATACCATATTTTAAGTGGTGAATATTCAGTCTTAGTTAATTTTTCAATGAGTAGAAATTACTTTTCTAAAATAGAAAGAATGAAACTACTGAATAAAACTTGTGATGCTAGTGATGATAATAGATCATCAAATGTGTTCCTTATAGTGCTAATTAGACTAGTTAAGTATTGTTTTGTGATTGTGTACTCCGTATGTTTTATAGACCATGGTACCGACCAAGCTTTCGAGGAGGAGGAGTTCTACCAAGAAGAAGAAGAAAATTTCAACCACTGCACCAACCAAGGCAAGCTAGCACTATCCAAGTTAACCCTTGCAAATTGTACTTGCAAGCCACCATTAACAATGCAAGATAACCCTTGCAAGCTAGATAATCTATGCACATGCATTGGGCATGCTTTGGTAATACCGCTTTGACTATATTTACCCAAGTATTATTTTCCAAGCTTTACTTCCTTTACTTTACCAAAGTCCTTTACTTGTTCTGAAGGTAGCATAAAGAGTATAAAACTTGACCTAGTTAGATAACTTTAGATGTCATTCTATGGCATGAGATTGATCCCATCATTTCCACCTTAGTGAGCACTCTTAACTTAGTAGTTTAGAGTAGCTAAGAACTTGAGTCACTATAGATGGGAGCACTTGGTGAAAATAAATTATGAAAACCTTGCAATGATGAGTCATTCTATTGAAATGTTTTGACATGTGTTGAGAAACACAAATGATTTACGATGATGAAAATGTTGAGGCATGAGCCTTAACCCTTTTATAAAACCGATGGTTGAATTCGGATGCGATACCATTCCAAATTTACCGTACAACCACAATACCTGAAATGGGTAAGGCTTAGCTGGAAGTTTATATGCATTACGCGGGAGAGGTTTGAGCTGAGGCTATCTCTCAATGTTGTCCACCTATGCAGTGCCCAAGATGACAGATGGTCATGGTTGGGAGGCCATGCTCATAGGAGACGTGCTTATACTAGGGTGTGTAAAGGAAAGGTTATGTTTGATTATCTGCATACTAAGTATGATGATTCAGGGTTATCCCTGACAGATGTATTGAATCTTGTGGTGAAAGTGTACCACCTCTGTAGAGTGTCAAACTATTCGAATAGCCGCGTCCGCGGTTATGGACAGTTGGAATGGCCATACTGTTTTGTTTTTAGATGTTTTCAAAACAACTTATGAAATGAATGATGAATCTTGACTTGACCACAACAGGGTTGTGTTTATGACAATAGCTTCCAAACTTAAGTGATTCTGGAACTTTATTTTATCTTTCTTTGCTTCTGAACTCAACTTATGTTTCAAACTTAACTTTATAGTTAAACTTAGAATTAGCACTTTAACCTAGAACTATACTACTGGTTAGTGGTAGTTTGCGAGTACTTAAAGAGTACTCATGGCTTTTGTCCCTGGCTATTCTCATGGCCAGACTATGAAGGAGACTACCAAGATGATGGCTAGCAGGACGGCTATGATAACTAGGACTATCTTGAAGGGGTAACGGGTAGGCTACACTAGCGTAAAATCAAAATTTTCTACCGCGTTAACCAGGAATACTATTGTCATAGATCACGGGATTACCGCTAGATGCGCAGGTGTGGAACTCGATGAAGCACGTCGCGGCAGTGTAGATGTTCTACGTCTCCTCCTTGCTCTCGTCCCACGAGCAGCTCCCCTTTGCACGGATCGTCCAAGTGCTACAGATGCAGCATCTCCGAGGTATCCACACGTCCGGAGTGGAAGCCGTCACACGCCAGACTGCTAGGTATGCATGTGCAACACAGGCGGAAGAGGAGTGGCGGCTGGGTGGAATGCTCAACCCTATTCAGCTTGTCTCACTCTCTCTTATATAGGCATCCCTGGTGGGCTTCTACATTAGTAGCCCATTAGCAGCCTAAGCCTGGTCTAATTTAGATCCAATCCTCATTAGGCTTCCAGTCCCTAAAGTGTGTGTCCCTATAGGTTCATACACGTATAGACATGACACGATTACACTTACTCTGTCAATAGTTGGTAGCGGCCTCTAGCAAGACGTGCCAACTCCTAAACGCATATAAAGATCATTCAGACGAACCATCACAAGGTTGAGTACATGTCTTTCCCTTTGCCTCACGATATTTGGTCTAGCTCCAAGTTGACCTCTCTTTCTCGATACTATGATTCGGAATCCCATTACTAGGTTAACTCTTAACCATAGGTAGCACGACCATGCATTTCTGGATCCGATCACTCGAGGGGCCCAGAGATATCTCTCTCAAGTAGAGAGGGGCAAATCCCATCTTGATTGATCGATGCCTTGCAGCATGTATCAGGACAAACCCGAAAGCTATCTTTATAACTACCCAGTTACGGAGTAGTGTTTGATAGCCCCAAAGTAGGTCGATCCACATCTCAAGTACATGCGACAATCGCAGGTCTAAGGACAAAACGTACAAGATGTGTAGAGAGAGCTGCAAGTATTATTGCCAGTCTCATGTTGGGTCAGTCCAACCCCATGTTCATAACATATGTCCACATAATTGGTTTGACATCTCCATGTCTATGACTTGCGAAACATAGTCATCAACCAATCGTGTGCTAGTCTAATATTCACATGTGTCCTCACATGAACTCCGACTAGGGCAACTATTTGATAACCATATAAGTAAAGAGTTTCACAAGCAATTCACATAATTGCCAATCAATACAAGTTGCCTGATATATGGATATTCAAGGAACATTATAAAAACTCATAGATACATATGAAATACAATCATCTCTATGATTGCCTCTAGGGCATATTTCCTTCATATCTGCCTTTGTCAGCATTGCCTGTGCCCCTAAAGATGGACCCCACCGCTACGCTTATCTTTTATTCCGCTGCTTGTTGTATTAAGACTGGATCATGAGATCCTTATTTGTGTAAGACCTTATGTATGGTTTGTAATGGATGATGTACTGTGATATCCAATCTGTTATGTCTCGCAAAAATGGTAATCCTAGGATTGCGATGGATGACATAACAGGCATTTGGGATTAAAAATCCGGGTGTTGACATACTTGACGACACGAAGCAGCACCTGAGCAAGCGACTACGACACGCAAGGCCGACTATCTACCAAACAACAGGTAATAGGAGGTGTCCAAGGCAATATAAAGGTTGCAAGGGATATTACGGGTACGAAAAGACTAAAGCATCACAACACAGGTAGCAATAGATCAACAGGAGGAAATAAAGAATATAAACGCAAAATAGGTAGAAAGGGGGAGATTGCTCACCTAGGAAACACTGTCGAAGATTCATAATCTGAAGGACTTGTCGATACTCGCATCCACTCAACAACCTAACCGCGAAGAACCAAATCACTAAAAGAAACACTGGATGCACTATTTAATACTACGGAAGAAGATCTGACATGTTTATGGTATGATGCATGACATGGCAAAGATGCAATGCAACTAGGAAATATTAAGCGGAACCGGGGTCCCAACAATTAATTTATAGGTTCATGTTGTTTAGATACCCCGCAGTTTAAATGTTGATTTATCAAGGCAAAACATTGCATCGATTCGCTACAAAAGTTTAAATGGAGCCAATATAAGACTAGAAAAGCCCTCATATGGTCGCCATATTTAATTATTAGGTGAATCGGCTAAAAAACCCCAAACCACATGATAATATGTATGAAAGCATGAACAAATTAATATGCAACAAGTTGTATATGGAAATTTATAAAATAGGATCTCGGAAAAAGAGGGCCACACATAGGGGACTCGGCGATCTTGGTGTTCACCAGGGGTTCGATGGGGTTCGGTCTTCGGACTCCGAGATCAGGGATTCGGGGCTTGGTCTTTGGATCTTCGAATCCGAGGTCTTGACGTTCCATGAAGGAGGTCTTGATGTACCATTATGACGATCTTCGGGTCCATGATGGTTTCCCTTCTCGTAGGTCAAGGTGGCGTTCATCGGCTCAGTCTCGCATGGGCGAGGATCTGGTGAAGCTTCGGAGTGCATCGGGCCACCGTGACCAACAAAGACAAAACGCATCACAACAGGGGAAAACACAAACACAACAGTAGGGAACCTGCAGGTAATTGCAGATGGCCATGGTTAGATAGCTCCTTGGTCAACACTGGTGGAGACCGTGAGAAGCACCTCGTGCTGGAGGCGGGGTTGGCGATGCGGTGCTGCTCGTAGGAGGACGGGTAGAGACGAGGTCGTCGGAGACAACGGCGCTATGCAGTGCTCGGATCGAGGACGGGGCAGATGGAGGCCAGGATGGCGAGGGCCCATAGAGAATGGCACGAGGAGGGATCAGGAGAAGCCAGCACCATCGGCATGCTCGGGAGGAGGGCGACGCTCGGGACTTGGCGAGGTGGAGCTTCGAGCGGCGGCCTCACGGGCGGAGGATGGCGGCGCAACAGGAGAGGTTAAGGGTGATACGTTGCAAACGTATCTATAATTTTTGATTTTCCATGCTTGTTTAGTATCTACTTTGCTTTTCTTTGTCAACACTTTGAGGTATTTTTATATGTTTTCTAGGGCTAACCTATTAACAAGATGCCATAGTGCCAGTTGCCGGTTTTCTGTTGTTTTTGGTTCTAGGAAAGTCAGAAAATGAATATTCTCGAAATTGGACGGGACAAAAGCCAAAGTCAGTTTTTCACCGAGGGGGACACAGAGCCAGAATACGAGACGGAGAGGGGCCAGGGGGCCGCCACACCACCTGACCGCGTGGCCAGGCTTGGCCCACACTAGGGGGTGGTCTGGTCGCCTCGAGCACCCCCTCAGCCTCCCCTTTCACCTATAAGAAGTCCCCGATGCAAAAGCCCTAAATCGTGAAGCCTCCAGCCAAGAAAAGTTCCGCAGCGCCGCCGTCACCGAAGGGGATATTCCGGGGACAGAAAGTCTCTGTTCTAGCACCCTACCGGGATGAGGAAGTGCCCCCGGAGCCATCTCCATCGACTCCACCACCATCTCCATCACCGTTGCTGATTCCCATGATGAGGAGGGAGTAGTTCTTCCTTGAGGCTAAGGGCTCTACCAGTAGCTATGTGTTCATCTCTATCTCTATGCATGATCATATTGTGATCATGAGCTTTGTAATCAAGTAGATCTACCTTGCTACTCAAGTGCTTTAATAGATCTCTACTCTCCTCATGTGTGTGAAAGTGACAGCATGCACACCATGGTGGCACTTAGGCTAGAGATCACAAATACTTGTTATGAGTTATATTTGGAGTTGGATTTTTTTATGAAATTGTGGTGTTTGTTGGAACCATCTAGAGCTCAAGGAGACAGTGTGGGGTTATCTAGATGCGGAAAACGAACTTTGAGGTGTGTTATTATAGCCCTACCATGGATTAGAGTGTCCAACCGGAGAGTAGTTCAGAGTAGTATCATAAAGAGAAGATATTTATATGAGAGTGTTCACTAGTGAAAGTATGATCCCTAGGCATTTTTTCTAAGCATTGAAACACCGTTTGCAACTAGATCTGTTACATGTTTGCTTGCTGCCATCTTTATTTCAGTTTGCCTTTAGTCTCTTCCATGCCATCAAGCTATTTTCTGGCAGCATTGTCTTATATCCATACCACTTGTATTTCACTATCTCTTCGCCGAACTAGTGCACCTATACACCTGACAAGTGTATTGGGTGTGTTGGGGACACAAGAGACTTCTTGTATCTTGATTGTAGGGTTTCTTGAGAGGGATACCTTTGACCACTTCCTCCCTGAGTTCGATAAACCTTGGGTAATCCACTTAAGGGAAAACTTGCTGCTGTTCTACATAACTCTGCACTTGGAGGCCCAACAACTATCTACAAGAATAGAAGTGCGTAGACATCAAGCTATTTTCTGGCGCCGTTGCTAGGGAGGTAAGGTAAAAGGTACTCACATCCTCCGGTGTGAGTGCTCGAAGTTATTTCCTTTAGATTCTGCAATTTCGTCTTTTTCTTTCTTGTTTTTTTTCACTAGTTAGGCTTAATGGAAAACAACAACAAAATAGAGAGCTTTATAGTATTTATCTTGAGTTAGGACATGAAGTGTTTGAAGAGAAAATTAAAAAACCTATGGAACTTTATTTGCATGCTAATAGCAATGTTGTTAGTATGAATTCATTGGACACCATTATTGCCAATGCTATGGAAAAGGCTAAGCTTGGGGAAGCTAATTTTTATGAAAATGATATTTTTAGTCCCCCAAGCATGGAGGAGAAATTTTACTTTGATGATACTATGCCTCCAATATATGATGATTAAAATGATGAATATGATATTTTCAGTCCACCTACTATTGAGGAGAAAATTAATTATGATTACAATATGCCTCCTATATTTGATGATTATGGTGATGAGAATAATAATGATAGCTATTTTGTTGAATTTGCTCCCACTATGATAATAAGAATGACTATGTTTATGTGGAGAGTATTACTTCTTTTAAGCATGTGGCTCATGATAAGAATGTTTTATGTGATAGTTATATTGTTAATTTTATTCATGATTCTACTGAAAGTTATTATGAGAGAGGGAAACATGGTTTTATGCATCTCAATAATATTAGGTTTCCGCTCTTTATGTTGAAAGTCTTGAAGTTGCACTTGTTTTGCTTTACTATGCTTGTTGGGTTGTGCTTTCATGACTTGTTTCTTTACAAGATTCCTAAGCATAGGAAGTGGGTTAGACTTAAATGTGCTTTGAATTTGCTTCTTGATTCTCTCTTTTACTTCAATTCATATTTCTTATGTAAGCATCTTCTCAAACTATCATGCCTAACTTAAAGGCGTTAAAGAAAAGTAATTATTGGGAGATAACCCAAAAGTTTTAGATGAGTCTTGGAAGTTATTACCTCTGTAATAACCGCTCCTTATCCTTTTTATTTGCTTTTTGTGCCAAGAGTAACCTCTAATGAGAGAGAAGTAATGATTGGGAAAGTTGATGTCCCGAAACAGATTTCTGTGCTTCACCATAAAAATTCGTGTAAAATCTCTGTATGTTGTTTTGAGGCGTGAATTTTTGTGCTTCTGCCCCAGGTTGTTATATAACTTTAATTAGTTCAACACTTTTCGATTTTAGCAACAGAAGGTCTTCGAAAAAATTGGTTTTTACCTGCTGGTCTGTTTTGACAGATTTCTGCCATTATTTGCATTTGCTTCTTGTTGGTTCCTTTTTTAGTTCTTTTGGGGAATTGAGATTTTTGAGGGAAGTGCTACAGTAGCTTCTGTTTTGATGGAAGTTTTATTGGTGTTGGAACTGAACCTAAAGACTTATTATCTTGAGTGCACTAATGTTGCTAATAAAGATTGTGTGAAGTTTTGTATGAAGGAAAAATTTCAGGTGTATGGAGAGAACGATGCAATGAGATGAAGAGTGGACTAAAGCTCAAGCTTGGGGATGCCACATGTGTCACCCCAAGAAATATCCAAGAAGTACAAGCGTCAAAGCTTGGGGATGCCCAAGGCATCCCCTTCTTCATCAATAGAAAATCCAGGTTTCTTCCAAACACTTCATTTTTATTGTTTCACGCAGAGTTGTGTTGTTCTTGGAGCGTCTTTGATTTTGTTTTCGTTTTCGTTTGCTTGGTTTTCTTAGTTTTCTGAATAAATTGGTTGGACCCCCTCTTTCATACATTAGTTTTCAAATAAGTTTGGTTTGGATTGGAAAAGAGTAGGAAAGTTCATGCTTATGTGGTAAAAGGAGTTTGTTTTTTACTGTGGCCTATGCTTTGTCATGCCATGCTTGATATTGTTTTGGCTTTATGCTTAGTGATCTTTGTTGTAGCATGACTTGTTATAAACAATTGAGATTTCTTAATGTTCCTTTGAAAGAATCATGCGTTGTTTTATCATATTAAAGCATAGAATTGTGGTATTCTCCTTTGATGCTTTATTTGGGTTGACTTGGCGCATGCTCACACCATGTTATGACTATCCCAAGTCACCATAAGCCTTTATGATCCTTTTATTTTTCGACTTGTAGTATCACTTTATACTTTGATTAATGATGTTTTGTCACTCTGCATGATTATGGCCATTATTGCTCTCTTAGTTGGTCGCTCCCAGTCTTTTGATAGCCTCCGTAACCAAGTATGAGTTCCACTCATGCATCCATCTCCTAAAACCAAGTTATTCCAAAGAGTCCAACATACCTACCTACCTATTAGCATATGCTATTCCAAGTGTATTCATGTTTTTATCTACCTTCCGAATTAAACTTGTTATGAGAAAATTAGTGATTAAAGCTCTCACAAACTTGATGGCACACTTTACTTTTCTTGCACTTAATAAACTTGAATCATTGCGTCCATCTTTGTCGCGTATATGCTTGCACTTTATAAGTTGAAGTTAGCAGAACCATGTATCATGGGGAATGCTTTCAACATTGCACTTATACTTTGTACCCCGTTGATATCATGTTGTTTTGCTTATGGATCCCGACGGTGTGAAATAAAAGGGGAACTTGTAAGATCATGGAGTGTTTAGTTGTGTTAGAGAAACATCTGGGCCGCTAGCCTAAGCCATGCCTAATCATGGTGGAAACTTGCAGCATAACCATAATGAGAACTCTATGAAGCATCCTCAATAAAAACCTATGCAAATAGCAAATAAAAAGATCGCTAAGATGCTCATTGTCTGCTTGCCTTGTCATTTTGATTATGGGATAACTCCTGTATCATGTGCAAGGGGTACCCTGTTGGCGGTTCCTATGATACATATGTACTTACAATGACAAGAGCTTACTTGTGACTAAAGTTGAGTAGCATGAGGTTCGGTCTTCGTATGTAAGGGGCATGAGACATCAGCTTATAACTTGTAAAGCATATCCTCTTAGTTGTGTCACTTCAACCTTAATCACCTAAAGATGCTTATGATAGGGGCAATGAGAGCTGGAAGCTACTAAGAACCATAATTTTTGGAAGCTCTTTATGAAACTTGAATCCCTACTTCCTTCTATGGCATGTCTTTTACTTTTAGGTTGAGTCTCCACCTTCTATCTTTATGCACCTACTTTGAGAGCATAGTAGACATTCTTAGATCTATGTGCATTGTCCCAAGACTTGTTGATTGATGCATAGCTTTGATATTGCTTGTTTTAAACTATTTGTATCTAGTCACTCTTATGAACTTAGAAGGTGTCCTATGCATTTATGTTTGCTACTCTATGAGGGACAAGCTGAATGCCACTATGCTATGTTTTCTTTATGTGAAACAAACAAACGTCTTGCAAAGCATTGTTATTCATGAATCTTTTGTTTGTGCCCTTTCATGTTGCAACATAGTTGCTTTGTCTTATTGTTAGAACTTTATATTTCATGTTATGATTGAAGTACTATGATCCTAGCTATCTGTAACATCCCAAAACTTTAATCCAATATTATTAAGATCCAAGTCATCAAAATTAGGGTTAACAAAAACTTTTCCAATTAAAATTATGAAAGCATGCATATGTGTGTGCATTTAAATAGGAGTTGTTTTGAATTGCCTTGATTAAGTGATCCATTTCTTGTAAAATGATTCTTAGGTGAAATAAACATCATCTAGATCATTCCCAAACCAATTCCAAAGAAAAACAAATCAAATTGAATTGAATAAAAGAAAGAAATGGTCATTTGTGCCATTTTAATCAACATGCCTACTTTGGCTATTCCTAGAACTCATTTATTAACAGAAACAAATGTGGATATTTGCACCCCTTGCTAGTACATGTAGTGGTGTACCAAGGCCCACTTTGTGATCTGCCAAAAACTTTCAAACACTAATTTTAAATGATATTTGAAAATTGAATCTAGTGTAGGTATCAAGATCACCCTATTTCAAAAATCACCCAAATGATCTCCATTTTCAAATCCCAAGAAACCACAGAGGCCTAAGCATGTGTCTAGCAACTCCACCAAAAATCATCCAAAAATTCAAAACTTGAATTCTTGCGGCCATTTTTACAAACACCTTGTGGGCAGAATTCAAACAAAACCAAAAACACTATTTGGAGCAGTGTTTGGACCAAATTGGTCTCCCATTTTGCAACCACAGCCACCCAGTGCACTCCCCTACCCCTCTCTAGCCCGGGAACCCACTGTGCCTCGACCAAATGGTCAGGGCCATTAAGGCCGAGCACCATTTGGGCACCCCCACCGGCGACAGCACGCCACAGCCGCCGCCAGTGTCGTCCACCATGTCCAGGAGGTCGCCTGTGGTCCACCTCCACCGGCCAACCAGCCCTAGCCCGAGGACAGCGACCGGAGTAGCCAGGAACCGCCACGCTTAGAGACTGTCGACCATGCCGACGCCGCCTGCAGAGCGCGCACGGTCCCCGCTTAGCCAGACCCCGCCTCGCTCCAGCCGCCCGCCTACACGATCACCATAGTCCTAGGAAGCTAACGGACATGCCTGTTCCCCCGACCGTGCCCCGTAGTTGCCGGCCGCCGTGAAACTCGCTATCGGCAGAGATATCGTGCGCGCCGCGACACTCACCTCCCCCGACCACAAACCACTACACACACACCGCCATGACACTCGCTAGGGCACCGCCCACCGTCCTAGCGCACCGCCCACACCTCTAGCCCGTTGTGCCGTCGTCACCGGCGAGCATCGCCCATGCTTCTCTGCAACTTCGCCGAGCCTATAAATAGAGGCCTCCCCAGCACCGTTTCCTCACACAACTCTCATCCCCACCCTCTCACAGCACTCCCAGAGCCCCACTGGAGCAATCCGCCGTCTGCAGCACCGGAATTTCGCCGGAGTCCGCCGCGGAAGGAGGAGAAGGGCGTCGTTGATCAAGGCCACCTCTCGGGACGCCGCCAGTACCAGGAGGATCGCCGTCGTCTACCAGTTCGTTTGGCCGCCTCGCTGTAGTAGCTAGATCCCTGGTATGCCCTCACCGTACCCCCACCGAGCTGCTAGGGTAGCCCTCGCCGGCGACCTGTCCGTCGTCGACGACGAGCCCCAACCGTCGATCTAGATTCTAATCTCACGGTCCACATCGCCCCGTACCGCTTCGCGTGCAAAGAGCCAATGACATGTGGACCCCCTGTCAGCTGTTCTCTGTGCCGCATAACGCCACTGGGCTGGCCCATTTTCCTTTCCGCGCAAGCCCAGTAATTCAAACTTGGGTTTTTCTAATTTATTTTGAACCTAGTTTTGTCCCTTAGTTTGAAAATCATTTGAGAGAGATTTACAAATAAAATGGAGTGATTCCAATTGTGTTGGAAAGCTTCTGAAAAGATCTATCCAAGCCCATTGGATTTAATTTATTTAGAGTTAGAGATATCTCCTAGTAAAAATAACAAAACAGAAGCATTTGCACCTTACAACATTTTTATAAAATCAACCATGTTAGCTTTTGAGTTGATTCCAACTCTCAAAAATCACATCTCACCATACCTATCTGAATATGTAATAATATTAAGGTTTGCATGCAGTGAGTTTGGACTACTACCAAAATAATGCTATATAGGCATTTCTAGTCACTTTAAATCATTAAATAATAAAATTAAACTTAAGTAAATATGATCCAACCCTTAAATCACGTTCCCACATGTTAGAATATGTGGTGAGGACATGTGTCCACATGATCCCATATTTTAAGTGGTGCATATTAAATCTTAGTTATTTTTCAATGAGTGGAAATTATGTTTCTCAAATAAAAAGAATAAAACTAGTTAATTAAACCTTGTGATGCTTGTGATTATAATAGATCATAAAATGTGTGCCTTAGTATTCTAAGTAGACTAGTTAAGCTTTGTTTGGTGATTGTGTACTCCGTATATATTTATAGAAGATAGTATCGACCAAGCTTTCGAGGAGGAGGAGTTCTACCAAGAGGAGGAGGAAGAAAACTTCAACCAGTGCACTTCAAGTAAACTAAGGAAGATAACACTTGCAAGTATTATACTAGCAAGCCATCATTAACAATGCAAGATAGACCTTGCAAGCTAGATAACTTAAGCAAGATGCATCAGGCATGCTTTGGTTTTACAACTTTGACTAGTACCTACTCCAAGTTTAATTCCAAGCTTTTACTTCTTTACTTTACCAAAGTCCTTTACTTGTTTTGAAGGTAGCATAAAAAGTATAAAACTTGACCTATCTAGATAACCTTAGATGTCATTCTATGGCATGAGATTGATTCTATCATCCCACCTTAGTGAACACTCTTAACTTAGTAGATTAGAGCTAGATCAAAACTTGAGTCACTTTAGATGGGAACACTTGGTGAAAATAATTGTGAAAACCTTAGAATAATGAGTCATTCTATTGAGATGTTTTGACATGTGTTGAGAAACACAATTTGCTTATGATGATGAAAATGTTGAGGCATGAGCCTTAACCCTTTTACAAAAACGATGGTTGGATTCGGATGCGATACCATTCCAATTTTAGCGTACAACCACAATACCTGAATTGGGTAAGGCTTAGCTGGAAATTTATATGCATTAGTATTAGTTCTCTCGCGTGAGAGGTTTGAGCTGAGGCTACCTCTCAATGTTGTCCACCTATGCAGTGCCCAAGATGATAGATGGTCATGTTTGGGAGGCCATACCCATAGGAGAGGTGCTTATACTAGGGTGTGTAAAGTAAAGGTTATGTTTGATTATCTGCATACTAAGTATGATGATTCAGGGTTATGCCTGACAGATGTATCGAATCTTGTGGTGAAAGTGTACCACCTCCGCAGAGTGTCAAACTATTCGAATAGCCGCGTCCGCGGTTATAGAAAGTTGGAGTGGCCATACTGTTTTGTTGTTAGATGTTTTCAAAATGACTTATGAAATGAATGGTGACCTTGACTTGACCACAACAGGGTTGTGACAATGACACTAGCTTCCCAACTTAAGTGATTCTGGAACTTTATTTTATCTTTCTTTGTTTCTAAACTCAGCTTAGGTTTCAAACTTAACTTTATAGTTAAACTTAGAGTTAGCATTTACTTTTGTACTATCCTACTTGTTAGTGGTAGTTTGCGAGTACTTAAGAGTACTCATGGCTTTGTCCCTGGCTATTCCTATGGACAGACTATGAAGGAGACTACCAAGATGATGGTTAGCAGGACGACTATGATAACTAGGACTATGTGCCTTCGTCAGCATTGCCTGTGCCCCTGAAGATGGACCCCACCGCTACGCTTATTATTTATTCCGTTGCTTATTGTATTAATACTGGATCATAAGATCCTTATTTGTATAAGACCTTATGTATGGTTTGTAATGGATGATGTACTGTGATATCCAATCTGTTTTGTCTCGCAAAAATGGTAATTCTGGGATTGCGAGGTATGGCATAATAGGCATCTGGGATTAAATATCCGGGTGTTGACAAGTTGGTATCAGAGCCATCCTGACCATAGGAGACCCTAGTTAGAATGGACGTCTACACCAAAAACTTAGTTTCAAAAACCAAAGTGACTATTTATGAAAAACTATTTCCTCTCTTACCCTTGGGAATTCATTCTTTCTCAAAAGTTCATGTTCCTCCAATTCTTACATTACTACATAAAATTTGACACACTTGATCCCTTCACTAACTTCCTCATCCTTAATTCTTGTAGATGGAGTCTCAGTTCAGCAAGTTCTACCAGGTGGGAAACGGAGGTCAGTTGATCTTCGAGAGGGATCTAGATTCACTATCGGAGTTATTGGGACGCCCGCATCCGGAGTTTCTTGGAGCTCAACTTCCAGGAGCCCTAGGAGGAGATTTTGCAATGGCTTGTCACCGCTGATCTTCGAGGAAGCATCGAAGCACCAATGTCCGGGAGAATCCAGTTCTTCGTGAGAGAAAACAACTGGCTAGATGGATTAGCCAGGGCAATGCATGAAGCTCTCGCACGTCTATGTGCCCTCAGTGTCAACCAGATCCAAGGAACCCGTTTTGCTCACTATGCAAGACCTGACTTCATGGGAATGCCAATGGAGATGCCAAGTAATCCAGAACTGAAGCGCCAAGTGGAGAACCTCGACTTCCTGTTGTACGATCGTCAGAAGGAGTTGGACAATGCTAGGGAGTTCGCCAACCACAACCATGCCATTGCCGACCAGAAGGCCTAGACTTTCTCTCTACTTGTCATGGACCGCCAGTCTCTTCGCCACCAGCGCGAGAAGAAGGATCGCATTATCGCCCATCTTCGCAAGAAGGTGGCCGACCTCGAGAAGACCGTCAAGGAGCAAGAAGCTCAGCTTGCCGCGAAGGAAGAATAAGATGAAGGTGGAGATATCCATGGAGACATGGATTCTTACCTCAGCAATCATGATGACTTTCTGGAGGAGGATGCCGTGGACTTCTACACTGACGATGAGGACTCCGACTTCATCGACGATGAGTAGATGCACTAGAGAATTGTCGTAGCCAGAGATGTATCGGTCCCACTGTATCATAGCTTGCAGAATGGTTCTTAAAACCATCTGCTTTTCTTTGTTGTGGTGTGTGTTTGTTTGCATGAATGAAATGAAGTTAGTTGCAAAAACCTGAGTCAAACTCAAAGTTTTAGCTTTGAAACCAAAACCATGAACCATAGAACTTTCCCTCTTACCCTTGATCTACCTCAATCTTTAGATGACTCGTGGAAACCAAGGAGGGAGCAACTCGTCGCAAGACCCAATGCTGCAGATCTTGCAGAATCTCATCGCAGATAGAGAAGCAAGCAGGGCACGGCGCCAAGCTAATCTACCAACACTACAACAGATCGCCCAGATGGCTCTCAACAATCAAGGGCATGGAAATCAGGATCATCAAGGATCCAAGCTGAAGAACTTCCAGAATACTAATCCCCCAATCTTTAGCACTTCAGAGAACCCATTAGATGCTGATGACTGGTTGCAGATGATGGAGAACAATTTGGAGGTAGCCAGAGTTGATGACAATGAGAAAGTTCTCTTTTCCACCCACTACTTGGCAGGAGACTCAAGAGCCTGGTGGAACAGTATCCGCCCGATGAACCATGGTCAAGTTATGACATGGTAAGCCTTCAAAATCAAGTTCAGCCGCACCCACGTGCCGCAGGGTCTAGTCACCCGAATGAGGGATGAATTTAGAGAGATGACGCAGGGCAGAATGACGGTGGTGGAATACCGTGACCGATTCCTGTCACTTGAAAGGTACGCCCCTGATGAGATCAACACGGAGGCCAAGAAGAAGGAGAGATTCCTGAACGGACTGCATGATGAGATGCAGACTGTCCTCGTCAACATCCGTTTCGTGGATCTCGAAGAGCTAGTCGACTCTGCCATTCAGATGGAAGGGAAGATTAACCAGGAAAATGACATCCGCAAACGTCGTATGATGCAGCAATCTGGATCCAGCAGTCACCAGAAGTACCGTCCCAACCCCTCACCAGGATATGCAGCCAGAAACAATCGACCCCCAATGTCTCACCTAAGCTCCCCCAACCATAGCGGAGGCAATGTGAAGTCCGGAGGAAACAACCACAACTCCGGCAACACCAACAATTTCAACCATGCCCCTCCCAAGAACAACAACAACAACAATATTGCACCCAGAACTGGCAGCAATGCTGTGCCCGTCGCAGCAAAAGACAAGTCCTAGATCACATGTTTTGAGTGTGGAGTGAAGGGCCACTACTCCAATGAGTGCCCCAAGAAGACTGCCGCCACTGCCAATGTGAATTCCCCAGCTCAACAGCAGCGTCGTGTTCAACCAGGGAGAAGATTTGCCCCAGGGAACCCTCACAACCGCAAAGGTCGTCTCTTCCACATGAACGCAGAGGAAGCCCAACAAGCGCCAGATGTAGTGCTGGGTATGTTTTCTGTCAACTCAGTTTTAGCAAGAGTGTTGTTTGATTCGGGAGCATCGCATTCATTTGTCACCGAAGAATTTGCATGCACTAGTAACATTCACCCAACCAACTTGAAGCATGTCATGATAGTTCAAATCCCCGGTTCAACTACAAAAGCTAGAAAAATTGCAAAGTGTCGTACTCAGAACCAAAGGATTGGAAATAGTACTAGGTATGGACTGGATGTCAAGGCATAAAGGACTAATAGACTGCACTAAGAAAGCCATCACCATGACCAGTAGCTCTAGAGTCACAGTAGAGCATATATCTGAAACCTTACCTCGTCAATTCAAGTGCAACAAGAGTTTAGCCCTGCCCACCATTGACCAAGTCAGAGTAGTCTGTGAATACCCCGACGTATTCCCAGATGAATTGCCAGGTATGCCCCCGGATAGGGATATTGAGTTCATTATCGAACTAATCCCCGAAACCTGACCCATAGTCCAGAGACCCTATAGCATGAACAGCTCAGAATTAGTAGAGTTGAAGAAGTAGTTGGATGCTTGATTCAACCAAGCGCTTCACCATGGAGATCACCAGTGTTATTCGTCGACAAGAAAGATGGAGGCACCCGCCTGTGCACAGATTACAGGAAGCTGAATTACATCACAATCAAAAACAAGTACCCTTTGCTGAAGATAGAGGATCTATTTGATCAGTTGACTGGAGCCCAGGTATTCTCAAAGATTGATCTTAGGACTGGTTATCACCAACTTAAGATTCGTGCAATGGTTATTCCGAAGACCGCCTTTACTACTTGCTATGGTTTATACGAGTATACGGTCATGGATTTTGGATTAACTAATGCCCCTGCTTATTTCATGAATCTCATGAATAAGATCTTTATGAATTTCCTAGATAAGTTTGTCGTTGTGTTTATCAATGATATCCTTATCTACTCCAAGTCATAAGAAGAGCATGAGCAACATCTAAGAATCATCCTTGAAACCCTTAGAGAGCATCAGTTATATGCCAAGTTCAGTAAGTGTGAGTTTTGGCTAAAAGAAGTAGGATTCCTAGGACATATTGTGTCTGCTAGAGGAGTCTCTGTTGATCCCGCCAAGATCGAAGATGTCGAAGAATGGGAAGCCCCAACCACTAAAACCCAAGTACGTGCATTTCTTGGATTAGCGGGATATTACCACAAGTTCGTAGAAGGATTCTCGAGCATCGCCAGACCCATGACCCAATTGATGAAGAAGGACAAGAAGTTTGAATGGACCGACAAATGTGAAGCCAGTTTTCAAGAGCTGAAGAAGAGATTGATATCAGCCCCAATATTGATCATGCTAGATATCGAGAAGCTGTTTGATGTGTATTGTGATGCATCCAAGATTGGTCTCGGATGTGTATTGATGCAAGAAGGCAAGGTTATCACCTATTTGTCTCGACAACTGAAGCAGCATGAGTAGAACTATTCGACCCATGATCTTGAGTTAGCAGAAGTAGTTTTGGCATTGAAGACATGGCGTCACTATCTAATGGGTAATCGCTGTGAGATTTACTCAGATCACAAGAGCTTGAAGTATATTTTCACTTAGAAGGAGCTGAATATGAGGCAAAGGAGATGGATAGAGTTAATCAAGGATTATGACCTTGACATTCACTATCACCCCGGCAAAGCCAATGTGGTAGCGGATGCTCTTAGCAGATTGCCGTGTAGGCTAAACACCATGATTAAGGAGAAGCAACCAAGTTTGTATGAGGAGTTGGAGCAGTTTAGAACTGAGCTGGTTAGCAAAGGATTCTTAGCTAGCATTGAACTTCAACCCACATTAATCAGCCAAATCGAGGAAGCCCAGAAGGGAAATGAAAGTATCGACAGAATCAAACATTGTATTGGTATAGGAAACGTACCTGGATTCACTGAAGATGAAGGAGTTTTGTGGTACAAAGGACGTATCTGTGTGCCAGAAAATTCAAGCTGAAGCAAGTTATCATGCAGGAAGCTCATGATACTCTTTATTCTATCCACCCCAGAGGAACGAAGATGTATCAAGATTTGAAAGAGCAATTTTGGTGGCACAAGATGAAGAGAGAAACCGGAAGCTACATCGCCAAGTGTGACATCTGTCAAAGAGTCAAAGCAGAGCATTAGAGACCCGCAGGACTGTTGTAACCTTTGAAGATTCTGGAATGGAAATGGGATACCATCGGAATGGACTTTTTCACTAGTTTACCTACTTCTAGTAGGGGAAATGACTCGATCTGGGTAATCGTAGATAGACTGTCCAAGGTAGCTCACTTCATACCTATCAAGACAACCGTCCAGAGTTTGAAGCTAGCAGAGTTGTATATTGCTAGAATTGTTAGTCTGGATGGAACCCCCAAGACCATAGTATCGGATCGAGGAACCTAATTTACCTCGAGATTTTGGCAGAAAGTCCAAGAAGGATTGGGAACCAAGTTGAACTTCAGCACCGCTTATCACCCGCAAACTGATGGAAAGACTGAGAGAGTCAACCAAATCCTAGAGGATATGTTAAGAGCTTGTGTGTTGGAATACGGATCAAAATGGGAAGACTACCTGACTTTCAATGTCGGAGATTTTGTATATCTCAAGGTTTCACCATTGAAGGGAACCCAACGCTTTAGTCTAAATGGAAAGTCAACCCCTAGATATATCAGACCCTTCAAGATTCTGAACCGTCGAGGAGAGGTATCGTATCAAATGGAACTACCAGAAGAGATGTTAGCCATCCAAAATGTGTTCCATATCTCGTTACTTCGCAAATGCCTAGAAGTGCCATAGAAGACCAAAGTTTTCAAGAACATCGATCACTGAGCTGTTGATATCGACAAGGACCTGACATATCGTGAAGTGCCCATACATATCTGGGAAGAATCTTACAGAACCACCAGGAACAGGAGTATCAAATTTCTCAAGATTTAATGGAGCAACCACATCGAAGAGGAAGCCATTTGGGAGCGAGAAGATTACATTAGGATAGAGTTCCCAGATCTCCTTAGTTCCTAGTTTTCTTTCGTAAATCTCGGGACGAGATTTTGTTTAAGGGGGGAAGGTTTGTAACATAACAAAACTTCAATCCAAGGTTATTAAGATCCAAGTCATCAAAATTAGGGTTAACAAAAACTTTTCCAATTAAAATTATTAAAGCATTCATATGTGTGTGCATTTAAATAGGAGTTGTTTTGAATTGCCTTGATTAAGTGATCCATTGCTTGTAAAATGATTCTTAGGTGAAATAAACATCATCTAGATCATTCCCAAACTAATCCCAAAGAAAAACAAATCAAATTGAATAAAAGAAAGAAATGGTCATTTGTGCCATTTTAATCAACATGCCTACTTTGGCTATTCCTAGAACTCATTTCTTAACATAAAAAAATGTGGATATTTGCACCCCTTGCTAGTACATGTAGTGGTGTACCAAGGCCCACTTTGTGATCTGCCAAAAACTTTCAAACACTAATTTTAAATGACATTTGAAAATTGAATCTAGTGTAGGTATCAAGATCACCTTATTTCAAAAACCACCCAAATGATCTCCATTTTCAAATCCCAAGCAACCATATAGGCCTAAGCATGTGTCTAGCAACTCCACCAAAAATCATCCAAAAATTCAAAACTTGAACTCTTGCGGCCATTTTTACAAACACCTCATGGGCAGAATTAAAACAAAACCAAAAAAACTATTTGGAGAAGTGTTTGGACCAAATTGGTCTCCCATTTTGCAACCACAGCCACCCAGTGCACTCGCCTACACCTCTCTAGCCTGGCCACCCACTGTGCCTCGACCAAAAAGTCATGGCCATTAAGACCGAGCACCAATTGGGCACCCCCACCGGCGACAACACGCCACCGCCGCCGCCAGTGTCATCCACCATGTCCAGGAGGTCGCCTGTGGTCCACCTCCACCGCCCAACCAGCCCCAGCCTGAGGACAGCGACCGGAGCAGCCAGGAACCGCCGCACTCAGAGACTATCGGCCATGCCGACGCTGCCCGCAGAGCATGCACGGTCCCCACTTAGCCATACCTCGCCTCGCTCCAGCCGCCTGCCTACACGATCACCACCGTCCTAGGAAGCTAACGGACATGCCCATTCCCCCGACCGTGCCCCGTAGTCGCCGGCCGCCGTGAAACTCGCTATCGGCAGAGACATCGTGTGCGCCACGCCACTCACCTCTCCCGACCACAAACCACTGCACATGCACCGCCATGACACTCGACAGGGCACCGCCCACCGTCCTAGTGCACCGCCCACACCTCTAGCCCGCTGTGCCGTCGTCACCGGCGAGCACCGCCCATGCTTCTTTGCCGCTTTGCCGAGACTATAAATAGAGTCCTCCCCAGCACCGTTTCCTCACACCACTCTCATCCCCACCCTCTCACAGCACTCCCAGAGCCCCACCGGAGCAAGCCGCCGTCCGCAGCGCCGGAATTTCGCTGGACTCCGCCGCGGAAGGAGGAGAAGGGCGTCGTTGATCAAGGCCACCTCTCGGGACACCGCCAGTACCAGGAGGATCGCCGTCGTCTACCAGTTCATTTGCCAGCCTTGCCACAGTAGTTGGAGCCCTGGTATGCCCTCACCATACCCCCACCGAACTGCTAGGGTTAGCCCTCGCCGGCGACCTGTCTGTCGTGGACGGCGAGCCCCAGCCTTCGATCTAGGTTCTAATCGCACGGTCCACATTGCCCCGTACCGCTTCCCATGTAAAGAGACAATGACATGTGGACCTCCCTATTAGCTGTTCTCTGCACCGCGGAACGCCCCTGGGCCGGCCCATTTTCCTTCCCACGCTAGCCCAGTAATTCAAACTTAGGTTTTTCTAATTTAGTTTGAACCTAGTTCGGTCCCTTAGTTTGAAAATCATTTGAGAGATATTTACAAATCCAAATGGAGTGATTCCAATTGTGTTGGAAAGCTTATGAAAAGATCTATCCTAGCCCATTAGATTTAATTCATTTAGAGTTAGAGATATCTCCTAGTAAAAATAACAAAACTGAAGCATTTGCACCTTACAACATTTTTATAAAACCAACCATGTTAGCTTTTGAGTTGATTCCAACTCTCAAAAATCACATCTCACCATACCTATCTGAATATGTAATAATATTAAGGTTTGCAAGTAGTGACTTTGGACTAGTACCAAAATAATGCTATATAGGCATTTCTAGTCACTTTAAATCATTAAATAATAAACTTAAACTTAAGTAAATATGATCCAACCCTTAAATCACGTTCCCACGTGTTAGAATATGTGGTGAGGACATGTGTCCACATGATCCCATATTTTAAGTGGTGAATATTAAATCTTAGTTATGTTTCAATGAGTAGAAATTACTTGTCTCAAATAAAAATAATAAAACTAGTTAATTAAACCTTGTGATGCTTTTCATGATAATAGATCATCAAATGTGTGCCTTAGTATGCTAAGTAGACTAGTTAAGCTTTGTTTGGTGATTGTGTACTCTGTATGTATTTATAGAAGATAGTACCGACCAAGCTTTCAAGGAGGAGTTCTACCAAGAGGAGGAGGAAGAAAACTTCAACCACTGCACTACCCAAGGCAAGCCTAGCAGTTCAAGTAAACTGAGCAAGCTAACACTTGCAAGTATTATACTAGCAAGCCATCATTAACAATTCAAGCTAGACCTTGCAAGCTAGATAATTTAAGCAAGATGCATTAGGCATGCTTTGGTTATACAACTTTGACTAGTACCTACTCCAAGTTTAATTCCAAGCTTTTACTTCTTTACTTTACCAAAGTCCTTTACTTGTTTTGAAGGTAGCATAAAAATTATAAAACTTGACCTATCTAGATAACCTTAGATGTCATTCTATGGCATGACATTGATTCTATCATCCCACCTTAGTGAACACTCTTAACTTAGTAGATTAGAGCTAGATCAAAACTTGAGTCACTTTAGATGGGAACACTTGGTTAAAATGAATTGTGAAAACCTTAGAATGATGAGTCATTCTATTGAGATGTTTTGACATGTGTTGAGAAACACAATTGGTTTATGATGACGAAAATGTTGAGGCATGAGCCTTAAACCTTTTACAAAATTGATGGTTGGATTCGGATGCGATACCATTCCAATTTTACCGTACAACCACAATACCTGAATTGGGTAAGGCTTAGCTGGAAATTTATATGCATTAGTATTAGTTCCCTCGCGGGAGAGGTTTGAGCTGAGGCTACCTCTCAATGTTGGCCACCTATGCAGTGCCCAAGATGACACATGGTCATGGTTTGGAGGCCATACTCATAGGAGAGGTGCTTATACTAGGATGTGTAAAGGAAAGGTTATGATTGATTATCTACATACTAAGTATGATGATTCAGGGTTATCCCTGACAGATGTATCGAATCTTGTGGTGAAAGTGTACCACCTCTGCAGAGTGTCAAACTATTCGAATAGACGCGTCCACGGTGACAGTTGGAGTGGCCATACTATTTCGTTGTCGGATGTTTTCAAAATGACTTACGAAATGAATGATGAACTTGACTTGACCACAACAGGGTTGTGACAATGGCACTAGCTTCCCAACTTAAGTGATTCTAGAACTTTATTTTATCTTTCTTTGTTTCTGAACTCAGCTTAGGTTTCAAAATTAACTTTATAGTTAAACTTAGAGTTAGCATTTACTTTAGTAGTATCCTACTTGTTAGTGGTAGTTTGCGAGTACTTAAGAGTACTCATGGCTTTGTCCCTGGCTATTCCTATGGCCAGACTATGAAGGAGACTACCAAGATGACAGTCAGCAGGACGGCTATGATAACTAGAACAACGACGATGAAGATGGACCCCACCGCTATGCTTATTATTTATTCTACTGCTTGTTGTATTAAGACTGGATCATGAGATCCTTATTTGTGTAAGACCTTATGTATGGTTTGTAATGGATGATGTACTATGATATCCAATCTGTTATGTCTCACAAAAATGGTAATCCTGGGATTGCGAGTTATTGCATAACAGGCATCTGGGATTAAAAAGCTAGGTGTTGACACTATCATTTTTTTACAAATACTTTGATCAAGTTTATGATGGTGCATGTCACCTCAAAAATTATTCTTTCTCTTTTATCACTTACTTACTCGAGGACGAGCAGAGTTACGCTTCGAGCTTCGAGCGGTGGCCTCACGGTCGGAGGATGGCGGCGCAACATGAGAGGTTAAGGGTGATACGTTGCAAACGTATCTATAATTTTTGCTGTTCCATGCTTGTTTAGTATCTACTTTGCTTTGCTTTGTCAACACTTTGAGGTATTTTTATATGTTTTCTAGGACTAACCTATTAACAAGATGCCACAGTGCCAGTTGCCTGTTTTCTGCTATTTTTGGTTCCAGGAAAGTCAGAAAATGAATATTCTCGGAATTGGACGGGACAAAAGCCAAAGTCAGTTTTTCACCGAGGTGGACACGAAGCCAGAATATGAGACGGAGAGGGGCCAGGGGGCCGCCACACCACCTGGCCGCGCGGCCAGGCTTGGCCCGTGCCAGGGGGTGGTCTGGCCGCCTCGGGCACCCCCTTGGCCTCCCCTTTCGCCTATAAGAAGTCCCCGATGCAAAAACCCTAAATCGTCAAGCCTCCAGCCACGAAAATTTCTACAGTGCTGCCGCCACCGAACGGGAGATTCGGGGGACAGAAAGTCTCTGTTTCGTCACCCTGCCGGCACGGGGAAGTCCCCCCAGAGCCATCTCCATCGACTCCACCACCATCTCCATCGTCCTTGTTCATTCCCATGATGAGGAGGGAGTAGTTCTTCCTCGAGGCTAAGGGCTCTACCAGTAGCTATGTGTTCATCTCTATCTCTATGCATGATCATATTGTGATCATGAGCTTTGTAATCAAGTAGATCTACTTTGCTACTCAAGTGATTTAATAGATATCTGCTCTCCCCATGTGTGTGAAAGTGACAGCGTGCACACCTTGGTGGCAATTAGGCTAGAGATTACAAATACTGTTATGAGTTATATTTGGAGTTGGATGTTTCTATGAAATTGTGGTGTTTGTTGGAACCATCTAGTGCTCAAGGTGATAGTGAGGGGTTATCTAGATGGGGAAAACGGACTTTGAGGAGTGCTGTTATAGCCCTACCATGGATTAGAGTGTCCAACCGGAGAGTAGTTAAGAGTAGTATCATAAATAGAAGATATTTATATGAGAGTGTTCACTAGTGAAAATATGATCCCTTGGTCTTGTTTGTAAGCATTGAAACACCATTTGCAACTAGATATGTTACATGTTTGCTTGCTTCCATCTTTATTTCAGTTTGCCTTTAGTCTCTTCTACGCCATCAAGCTATTTTCTGGCACCATTGTCTTATATCCATACCACTTGTATTTCACTATCTCTTCACCGAACTAGTGCACCTATACACTTGAAAAGTGTATTGGGTGTGTTGGGGACACAAGAGACTTCTTGTATCTTGATCGCAGGGTTGCTTGAGAGTGATACCTTTGACCACTTCCTCCCTGAGTTCGATAAACCTTGGGTAATCCACTTAAGGGAAAACTTGCTGCTGTTCTACAAACCTCTGCACTTGGAGGCCCAACAACTGTCTACAAGAATAGAAGTGCGTAGACATCAAAGGGCGACGCAGAGGACCAGACGGTCGCTCGTGCTGTAGGGGCGGCCGACGACCTGGAGCTCAACAGCGGAGCAGACGAGAGGAGGGCCAACACGGAGGAGCACGACCCGGAGGCGAGGGTTGCGCGTGATAGTGCAGGAAGAGGGCCGCGGAACGGCAGTGACACACGGGCCCAATGGTGGCGCAGGAGACGGGCTTGAGGAGGCTCGCCGCAGTGTGCAGGGAGCTTGGTGGTGGCACCGATGGTTGGTGGCTTGGCCAAGAGAAGGAAGGAGGCCGGTGGCGGCCCGAGCTTGCTCATGCGATGCTGGCAGCGGTCGAGGCTGGCAGGGTCCAGTGCAGCGCTGCGCTAGATCATGGGGGCGAGGGGAGGTTGGTGGGTGCTGGCGACGAATTGAGGGAGATTGGGGTCCCAGGGATCACGAGGTGGGGCCGGCTCGCAGGTGTTTCGAGTACAGGAGCGAGTAGCTGGGTGGAGCGGATCAATTGGGCCAGCTAGGGTTGGTGGCCCTATGTTGTGCGGTGCGTGTGTGTTTGGTCGCAACGAAGCAACCAGGTGTGGTTCGCGTGCACCGTGGCGTGATGCGCGCGGTCATGTGTGGCGGCGGCGGGGAGTGGTGACTAGTTTAGGGTTTGATCTGGTTAGAACTAGGGTTTGGGGAGTAGGTGGCCTCCACTTGGGACACTTGGGCCTGGCCGGCTGGCTGCCTCCCTGGGTAAAATATGTTTTATATTTATTTATATTTATTTCTTTTAAAACAAAACATCTGTAGATAAGTTTTATGGACAAATAAAAGATCCAGAAGTGGCCGGGGTTCTAATTTGAAATACAGAGGGGGTATTTAGAAAACAAGATAGGCTTTTGGGAAATAGTTTTAGGCAAACCATGCATGATGACATGATGATGCTCAAATGCAATGTGGCATGATGACATGAGCATGCGGTCATGATGATGCACAAAGGAAAAACACATCGATTTTTTAGTAGTGGTTTTACTGGGGGTGCTATAGGACAGCAGGTAAAACTTAGTTTCTACCTAGTTATGCCTCAGACCAGCATCACATGCCCAACCAAAATCATTAGCATCCTAGGATAATGAATCCAGTATAATAATTCAATCCATTTTATCCAAGCCACACGAGGACACAAGTAGAATTTAGTTGAGTATTAAAATGAATACTTGTGTACCATTCCAAAGAAAGTGTCACAAGCATACATTCTACACCAAGCAAATCATATACATAGATTTCACAAGTAAACCTACAGTGTTGTGCTAAATTATTTTCCTAGAATGAATAACCAGGAATCATAATCACATTTTCACAATCAGAGAATCAAAGGAGTAATAAATCAAGTCCAATCTGAACATATCAACAAAGACTCGTGTCTAAGGATTTAGTGCACAATTACTGACAGTATCACTGTTAGTACTAAGAACATTAGACAGTAGTGAAATCCACACCACTAGAATCAACAATCAACAACTTAGCACAACAGCCTTAACCTTTGGACATAATCCACCATCCAATCGAAATTGGACTAACAGAGCCACTAACAATCCTAAATTATTTAGTAAACCATCATCCAGAATAGTATAACCATCACTATTAATCCTAAAGAATTCATCATTCCTATAAAAAAGACCAAGAGGGATAGAACCCTAATAGCCCAGATGAACCCTAAATAGGGCATTCCTCACTACAATCACATAAAGGACAACAAGATGGGGGAACAGAAGAACTTACCTGTGGTCCTCGCTAGAGTTTATAAGAGGAAGCAGAGAGGCCGACGAGCACATACAGTGGCATGGGGAGCACCCTAAGGCGTTGCAACCCGCGCCAAGCCATGGCGGCGGCTAGTGCCACACTAGAGGTCTAGCAGCACCGCATGACCATCCAAGCCACGGCACAACACCACTGAGGCGGCGGAACACCACATCATCGACAACCACCAAACCCTAGGGTGCGTGGTGGAGTCAACCTGGACAGGAGAGGGGTCAAAAGCCGAATCAAATAGGACCAGATGGTAGAGCGGCATCGACTTGAAGGAAATATGCCCTGAGAGGCAATAATAATGTTGTTATTATGTATTCCTTATATATGATAGATTTTTATTTTGCATGCTATAATTGCATTGATCAGAAACGTCAATACATGTTTGTTTAATAAACAAAAAGGGTTCCTAGTTATGCCTCTCTTATAGACTAGCTTGTTGATTAACAAGATGATCAAAGTTTCCTGATCATTGACATTGGATGTTGTTAATAACAAGGTCACATCATTTGTGAAATGATGTGATGAACATTCATCTGAAGTATAGCATTACAATCAAGTCATGATGTTTATATTGCTATAACATCATACGAAGTAATCTTTATCCTTAGACCACGAGATCATGTTAATTGCTAACACTAGAAGAGTATCTTGATAACATCAAACGTCACACCATAACAGGGTGACTATAAAGGTGGGTTCAGTGCTTCGAAGGTGTTATGTTGAGGCTCATGGATCAAGAGTGGAATTTGTCAATCCCAATGACGGATAGATATACTCTGGGCCCTCTCGGTGATATCACATTAAGATAGCTTGCAAGCAAGTGATGTGATCACTAGAATGTTATATCACAACAACGAGAAAAGAGTGCATGTCGATAACGAGATCAAACTAGGTATTTGGATACCGATGATCGAATCTCGGACATGTATTATATCATGAGACAAAGGGATTAAGTTACTAGTGTTAAAGGTTCTCATGATCATAGAAGTCATCGTTGAATGTCCAGGAGTCAGTATGGATCTCCAGGTCCCGCTTCTGATTATTTATATGAGAGGTGTCTGAATCATGTTTGCATTATTCGCGAACCGTAGGGTGACACACTTAAGGGTTACCGGACACCATTTTGGAGCACATATGTTTCAGACGAAAGGATTGCAAAGTGCAGGAATTGTTTCGATAGAAACCGAAATAGATTCGGGTGAAATTGCAGAAAGTGGTTCTGCATGTGATATTGAAATGTTGCAAGAGGTTTTATGTGGATGTTTATTAATTAAAGTAATTAACAAAATTCTGAATAAATTTAATAAAATAGTTTTATTAAATGAGAGAGCATTAAACTTAGAGAATTTTAATGCATTTAAAGTGGAGACTTTAAAAGACAATGTGAAGGGGCATTTTAATGTGGAGGAGTTACCACCACATGAATGGGGGAGGTGAGGGGTCACCCCCCATGGGGCTCCGGCCATGGGGAGGGGTACCCTCTCCTCCTATAAAAGGCCACCCCTCTCACCCTTCTTCCTCACACCTACTCATGAAGGATCTCTCTCCCCCTCTAGAATTATTCCCCCATGGTATCGGATTAGCGAGATACATGTTCCCGATGGCCTTGCGTCTGGAAGGAGTTGCTGCTTCCGCTGATTCGCTGGAGCAAGGAGGTGGAGGTTGTCCGGTGGCTTGAACGTGTGTGCGAGGAAGGATGCGCTACTGATTTGCGGCGCTCGGACTTCCACACGATCTTGAGATTGGCAAGTGTGCGACTACATCAAGCATGAGTTCCTACTCGTTAACAAAACTCGTTGTCTTCGAGGGTAAGTTCTCCATGGATGTATGTCCACCCGTTGCTCTGTATCTAGTAGATAGATCTTGGCGTATAGTTCTCATTGTAGGAATTTTTTGTTTTCTATGCTGCGGACCCCAATAGTGGTATCATAGCCTGATCTATGAGTAGGTGCTTTGCACGGGTAGTATACATATGTTTATATGTGGGCGATGATGATCATGTTATTGCATCTTCTATGTATTTTGGATATTGGTGGCATAGTGGGATGAAGCGGCCCGAACCAACCTTACATGTCATCGTCCATGAGACCCGTTCTACGACTGACATGCAACTAGTTTTGCATAAGTAGCTGGCGGGTGTCTGTGTCTCCTACTATAGTCAATATCTGATTTACAACGAGTTGCTAATAACTTGGTTATCCTCGTTGTGGTTCATGTTCGTAGGTAAGACCGGTTCTATCTCCGAAAGCCCTAAGCCACGTAAAACTTGCAATTGATAAATTAGAGGCGTCTAGTTTAGATTCTTGCTGGGCTAGTGTCTTGATATGGTATTGTTGTAAATAGATGTATGAAAGATACTCTTACAACACACTCAACGTGTAAGTTCCATAGACCTTGGCCTTACACACAAAGGAATGATAGAGATCATACCACAATGAAAATGATAGAGATCAAATGCATGGACCATATCATCTCACTTTACACATTACATGTTAGCATCTTATACTGCTAGTTTGGCTCTTTTGGTAGCATTGTAAGATTATCCCTCATTTAGATATCAAGATAAAATGTGTTCTTCCTTAAGTATGCATCGTTCTATGGATCGTGTTTCAAGACATCACGTGATGATCGGGTGTACTCGACTCTACGCTTTCATACAACAGGTGTAAGACAGTTTTACACACGCGAGTACTAAGGTTCTTACTTGGCGAGCCTAGCATGTACAGACATGGCCTTGGAACACGGACCGAAAGGATAAGCATGAGTCATATAGTTGATATGATGCCCATATAGATGCTCGCCTTTGAAGCTACACCGACTCACGTGATGATCGGACTTGGTGTAGTGGATTTGGTTCATGTAATCACCAAAAAGACACGAGGGATGTTGTTTTTGAGTGGGAGTTCATTAGTAATTTGGATTAGTTCAACTCAATCTATCATAAACTTAGTCTAAATGAACTTTACAAATTCTATTGTAGATGGCACCACCTGCTTTTAATTTCAATGTGTTCATGGAGAAAGAGAAACTTGGTGCGAATGGTAGCAACTTCACCAACTGGGTTATGAATTTGAGGATTCTCCTCACTGCTGCACAAAAGCAATATGTGCTAGAGGCGCCGCTAGGCCCCCCACCAGCTCCTGATGCCCCTGACGAGGAAAAGAATATCTATGTAACTCGTCAGGAGGACCACAACTTAGTTCATTACGGCATATTGTATGGGCTAGAACCAGAACTTCAAAAGCATTTCAAAAATGGTAATGCCTTTAATACCATGGGAGAATTGAAAATGATTTTCGATACCCATGCTGCCATAGAAATTTATAATGCTACTGAAACGTTCTTTAGCTGCATGATGGAGGAGAAACAGCTCTGTTCGTGAGCACGTACTCAAAATGTCTGGGTACGCCGATAAACTTGTGTCCTTGGGAATAACGATTCCCATTGACTTAGACATACATCGTGTTCTCCAATCTCTGCCAGCTAGCTACAAGAGCTTTGTGATGAACTATAACATGCAGGGCATGAAGAAGTCTCTTCCCGAGCTTCTATCAATGCTTAAGACTGCAGAAGTGGAGATTAGGAAAGAACATCAAGTGTTGATGATCAATAATACCACCGGTTTCAAGAAGGACAGGAAAGGCAAGAAGAAGGGAAAGAAGGGCGGCAAATCTGTTGCCGCACCTGAAAAGAAATCTCGAGTTGGCCCTAAGTCTGATACCGAGTACTACTATTGCAAGGGGACTGGCCATTGGAAGCGCAACTGCCCCAAGTATTTGGCGGACAAGAAAGCTGGCAAGGCAAACAAAGGTATATGCGATATACATGTTATTGATGTGTACTTGACTAGTACTCGCAGTAGCACTTGGGTATTTGATACGGGATCAGTTGCTAATATATGTAACTCGATTCAGGGGCTGCAGAACAAGCGACGACTAGGAAGGGATGAGGTCACGATGCGGGTCGGCTATGGATCAAGAGTTGATGTGGTTGCCATCGTAATGCTGCCTCTCCATATGCCGTTGGTATTAGTGATCAATCTAAATAATTGTTATTTGGTGCCTCCACTGAGCATGAACATTGTATCCGGATCATGTTTGATGCGAAGTGGTTTTTCCTTTAAATCTGAAAACAATGGTTGGTCGATTTATATGGATAATATCTTTTGTGGTCATGCACCTGTGTTGAACGGTTTATTTCTATTGGATCTTGATAGTAGTATTACGCATATTCATAATGTTTATGCTAAAAGGAGTAAACTTGATAATGATATATCTGCATATATGTGGCACTTCCGTCTAGGTCATATTGGCGTTAAACGCATGAAGAAACTCCATTCTGATGGACTTTTGGAATCACTTGATTTTGAATCATTTGATACATGTGAGCCATGCCTTATGGGCAAGATGACTAGAACGCCGTTTTCCGGTTTAATGGAACGGGCGACAGATTTATTGGAAATCATACATATTGATGTGTGTGGACCAATGAGTGTGTCGGAGCGAGGTGGATATCGTTATTTTGTTACTTTCACGGATGATTTAAGTCGATACGGGTATATCTATTTGATGAAACACAAGTCTGAAACATTTGAAAAGTTCAAGGAATTTCAGAATGATGTGGAAAATCATCGTAATAGAAAGATCAAATTTCTACGGTCCGACCGTGGAGGTGAGTATCTAAGTTATGAGTTCAGCACAGACATGGAAGAGTGTGGAATAGTTTCACAACTCACGCCTGCTGGAACACTACAATGTAATGGTGTGTCGGAACATCGTAATCATACTTTATTGGATATGGTTCGATCTATGATGTCTCTAACTGACTTGCCACTATCATTTTGGGGTTATGCACTGGAAACCACTACATTCACTTTAAATCGGGCACCATCTAAATCCATTGAAACGACACCATATGAATTATGGTTTGGAAACAAACCTAAGCTGTCATTTCTTAAAGTTTGGGGATGCGATGTTTATGTGAAGAAACTTCAGCCGGATAAACTCAAAACCAAAGCGGAAAAATGCATCTTCATAGGATACCCTAAGGAAACGATTGGGTATACCTTCTTTCACACATCCGAGGGCAAGGTTTTTGTTGCCAAGAATGGATCCTTTCTTGAGAAGGAGTTTCTCGTGAAAGGTGTAAATAGTCGGAAGGTAGAACTCGAAGAGGTTAATGAACCTTCTCTTCATGAAATGGCGAGTAGCGCAGCACCGGCAGTTGTTTCGGAGTTGACTTGACCTAATGAAGAGGGAGCTAATGATATTGATCATGAAAATCCCAAAGAGGACACTACCGAACCTCGCAGGTCAAGCACGACACGTGCAGCTCCTGAACTGTATGGAAATCCTGTTATGAATTTCATGATTGATGAAATAGATGACCCCGTGACGTATGAAGAAGCGATGATGAGCCCGAATTCCAACAAATGGCTAGAAGCCATGAAATCCGAGATGGAATCCATGGACGAAAACCAGGTTTGGACCTTGGTGGACTTACCTCACAAACGAAAGGCCGTTGAGAATAAATGGATTTTCAAGAGGAAAACTGATGCTGATGGTAATGTGACCATCTATAAAGCTCGACTTGTCGCAAAGGTGTTTCTAAAAATTCAAGGAGTTGAGTACGATGAGACATTCTCTCTCGTAGCGATGCTTAAGTCGGTTAGGATTATGTTAGCAATTGCTGCATATTTCGATTATGAAATGTGGCAGATGGATGTCAAAACTGCATTCCTCAATGGTAATATTGAAGAAGAGTTGTATATGATACAACTTAAGGGTTTTGTCGATCCTAAGGATGCAGATAAGGTATGCAAACTTCAGCGATCCATCTATGGACCAAAGCAAGCATCCCGGAGTTGGAATCTCCGCTTTGATGAGGTGATCAAAGAGTTTGGATTTTTCAAAACTTATGGAGAGGCTTGTATTTACAAGAAAGTGAGTGGGAACAATGTGGCATTTCTGATATTATATGTGGATGACATATTATTGATTGTAAATGATATAGATCTTTTAAACAGTGTTAAAAGTTATCTAAACAGCAAATTTTCGATGAAAGACCTTGGTGAAGCTTCATATATATTATGCATTAAAATCTATAGAGATAGATCAAGACGCCTAATTAGACTATCACAGAGTACATACCTTGATAATATATTAAAGAAGTTTAATATGGACGGAAGTAAGAAGGGGTTCTTATCTATGTTGCAAGGCAAGACATTGACTAAGACTCAAAGTCCGGCTATGGCGGAAGAAAGAGAGATAATGGATAAGATCCCCTATGCCTCGTCCATAGGCTCTATAATGTATGCCATGCTATGTACAAGACCAGATGTGGCACATGCTATTAGTTTGACTAGTAGGTACCAATCTGATCCAGGTTCGGAATACTGGATAGCGGTCAAGAATATCCTTAAGTACTTGAGAAGAACTAGGCATATGTTTCTTGTATATGGAGGTGAAGAAGAGCTAGTCGCTAAGTGTTATGTCGATGCTAGCTTTGACACCGATCCGGATGACTCTAAGTCTCAATCCGGATACGTATTTCTCTTGAATGGAGCAGCATTTAGTTGTAGGAGTTCCAAACAACCTGTGGTGGCTGGATCAATGACGGAGGCGGAATATGTTGCTGCTTCAGAATCGGCGTAGAAAGAGGTTTGGATGAAGGAGTTCATAACGGAACTAGGTGTGGTTCCTAGTGCATTGGACCCAATGGTGATCTATTGTGACCACAATGGAGCCATAGCCAACGCCAAGGAACCGAGGTCTCACAAGAATTCCAAGAATATTAAGCGCCGGTTTCACTCCATCCGCGAGCATGTCAAGGATGGAGATATAAAGATTGTAAAGTACACACGGACCTAAGTGTAGCAGATCCGTTGACTAAATTTCTCCCAAGGGCAAAACATGATCAACACCACAACTCCATGGGTGTTCGATTTATCACTATGTAAACTAGATTATTGTCTCTAGTGCAAGTGGGAGATTGAAGGAAATATGCCCTGAGAGGCAATAATAATGTTGTTATTATGTATTCCTTATATATGATAGATGTTTATTTTGCATGATATAATTTTATTGATCGGAAACATCAATACATGTGTGTTTAATAAACAAAAAGGGTTCCTAGTTATGCCTCTCTTATAGACTAGCTTCTTGATTAACAAGATGATCAAAGTTTGCTGATCATGGACATTGGATGTTGTTAATAACAAGGTCACAACATTTGTGAAATGATGTGATGAACATTCATCTGAAGTATAGCATTACGATCAAGTCATTATGTTTATATTGTTATAACATCATACAAAGCAATCTTTATCCTTAGACCATGAGATCATGTTAATTGCTAACACCGGAAGAGTATCTTGATAACATCAAACGTCACACCGTAACAGGGTGACTATAAAGGTAGGTTCAGTGCTACGAAGGTGTTATGTTGAGGCTCATGGATCAAGAGTGGAATTTGTCAATCCCGATGAAGGATAGATATACTTTGGGCCCTCTCGGTGATATCACATTAAGATAGCTTGCAAGCAAGTCATGTGATCACTAGAATGTTATATCACAGGAACGAGAAAAGGGTGCATGTCGGTAACGAGATCAGACTAGGTATTTGGATACCGATGATCGAATCTTGGACATGTATTATATCATGAGACAAAGGGATTAAGTTACTAGCGTTAAAGGTTCTCACGATCACAGAAGTCATAGTTGAATGTGCAGGAGTCAGTATGGATCTCCAGGTCCCACTTCTTATTATTTATTTGAGAGGAGTCTCAATCATGTCTGCATTATTCGTGAACCGTAGGGTGACACACTTAAGGGTTACCGGACACCATTTTGGATCACATATGTTTCAGACGAAAGGATTGCAAAGTGCAGGAATTGTTTCGATTGAAACCGGAATTGTTTCGGGTGAAATTGCAGAAAGTGGTTCTGCATGTGATATTGAAATGTTGCAAGGGGTTTTATGTGAATGTTTGTTAATTAAAGTAATTAACGAAATTCTTAATAAATTTAATATAAGAGTTTTATTAAATGAGAGAGCATTAAACATAGAGAATTTTCATGCATTTAAAGTGGAGACTTTAAAAGAGAATGTGAAGGGGCATTTTAATGTGGAGGAGTTACCACCACATGAATGGGCGAGGTGAGGGGTCACCCCCATGGGGCGCCGGCCACGGGGAGGGGTACCCCCCTCCTCCTATAATGGGCCACCCCTCTCACCCTTCTTCATCACACCTCCTCGTGAAGGATCTCTCTCCCCCTCTAGAATTATTCCCCCATGGTCTCGGATTAGCGAGATACATGTTCCCGGTGGCCTCGCGTCTGGAAGGAGTTGCTGCTTCCGCTGATTCGCTAGAGCGAGGAGGTGGAGGTTGTCCGGTGGCTTGAACGTGTGTGCGAGGACGGATGTGCTGCTGATTTGCGGCGCTCGGACTTCCACACGATCTTGAGATCGGCAAGTGTACTACTACATCAACCATGAGTTCCTACTCGTTAACAAAACTCATTGTCTTCAAGAGTAAGTTCTCCATGGATGTATGTCCATCCGTTGCTCTGTATCTAGTAGATAGATCTTGGCATATAGTTCTCATCATAGGAATTTTTTTTTCTATGCTCTGGACCCAACACGACTACCTCGTCATGCACCACGGTGGCAGCCAGAGAGGCCTAAGGATGCAAAAATCAAGCAGCGACGGCGACGGTGGAACCACGCCGTAGTGGGGCGAGAGAGAGAGGAAAAACACGAGTGAGCGAGAGAGGTGGGGGTGTGTACTGGGATGGTATGGTCCAGTACACCTCAGTGGAGCAGGTGACCAGCCTATTTGGGCCGGATTGGGCTGGGTCAACCCAATGGGCTTGGCCCAAAAGTTAAAAGGAAAACCTAAATAATTTAGTAAAAGACCAAAATACCCCTAGGACTTAATAACTCCTAAAAAAATCCTAAAAATACAAATAATATATCTATGAGATCATAAAAATACAAGCTACTTAATAAAATTAAGAATTCTATTTTTTAATAGAATAAATTTAGGTTAAAGATTTTTATAATATATATTCCTTATGAGATTTTATAAACATAAATAAAATACCTAAAAAATAAATAAAAATTAATTTTATCATTCTTAATTAGAGTAGTGTTTCATAAAAATACCAAATTGCTATTTAAGTTAGCAAAATAAAATCTCCTAAATTAAAATGCTTATTCTTAAACAAAATATTAAGAAAATAATAATAAGGGTTAAAAATAAATAAACATCAGTTTTTAACTCTGTTACTGATATATTATATTACAAAAATAAAATATATAATATTTACAAAATGTTAAGAAATATTATTAAAACAACTTTCTTGATTGCATAAAGAAATTCAAGAAATTTATATAATGGGTAACACACACAAAGAAGATAAATAATAAATGATGCATTGCATTACTATGCATATTATTTCTTGCTTCTTTAAATATTGTCCTTACCGGGCAATAATGTTGTTTTGTAGAAATAGAAGTTCAAGGTCGAGTGCAAGCATCCGACTTCACTACCTTGCAATCACAAGGCAAGTTCATCACTTGCTCATGTCCTTTGAAGAGTCTTTATGAAAGTATTTGAAAGTTGTGTGTTATCACCTATGTACTAAAGAGACTGAAAATTAAGTATTTTCCCAAACAAATGAAATGTTATTACCATCCTAAGTGATGATAAATACTATGAATGACGACAGAATCTAGGATTCCGATTGTCGAACAGTTAGGCCTTAACAATCCCTGACATCAGTGATTCTAGCACCGTAAAATATGCGTTAACCATAAGATTTGGAATGGGACGGAGAAGTCAGCTGGATCTTTTTCCTTTCGCATGGATGGATGACCTTATCATGAAGCTGCAGATTTCTCGTGGAGAATCTAGCACATGGGTGGGAACCCTTATGTCCCCGCGATATTGGTGTCTAGATTATCTATGCATAGCTATCATGATGGAGGTTCACCATAGTTGATGGTGGCTGAGTTGCTTATAGAGTTTTCGAGAGGCTACCCGGAGAATAACCATGGTAAACCTTCTTGCGGGATCGTGTCTTCATGCGGGGTCACGGAGAAGGACAGTGATTGGCTTGGATTAACTTCTGGGACCCACATCACGGAATTGTGGATGGGAAAGTACGCCCGGTTATGCAACAAGGATTTGGTCTCTTATGGGTAAAGCAACACACCTCTACAGAGTGTAAGAACTATAACTTATTAATCCCTGTTCTGGGAAGGATCTACGAACGCAGCAGGAAAGGAACTCCATGAAGTTCTGGTCAACCTGTGAAGGCTCATGGGCATAGTTTTTGATAATAAAATCAATCTTTGAAGAAATGTTTACAAAAACTGCATAGTACCAAGGACTTATAGTCCGAGGTGGTAGTTAGAGCATCAAACTTCCCACCATCCATACAATGAACTTGTTGGGTAACGCTGTTACTCACCCTTTCCTTTGAACCCCTTGCTAGATTCTGAGGAGTAGAAGGATAACCAAGTGTATGCTACTAAAGCACATAATTACGTCTACTACGAAGAGTCGGACCTGTCTGGTGGAGTCAAAGGGGTGGACCATGGAATACACCATCTGAAGATAACAAGTTAGAGTAGTTGTCAGACCATAAATTAGTTATATATGTTGAGCCGAGCAGCACAGACCCTATAGAATAAGCTGTTGAGCTCACATATTTCTTATCGTTGTGTCTTTTGTTCTTCCGCTAAAGTTATCAAATAAGTTGTTTGGTTTTTAAGTTTGAATATTTCAAAGATCTCGATCTTTTGATATTGTAATAATATGTGTATGTTTGTAATCTGGACCCGCAATGTTTCTATTGTACCACTCCGAGGGATCTAATATTTGCGGAATGGTGTTCCGTTAGTGTTATGTCAACGACTATAGTATACTACAACATGCAGTGGTATGCTGGGTCACCACAGGTGTTCCCGATGGTGTCAATTGTGAAATTATTCCACATTTCTTTAAATGCATGCCAAACTCGTAACTTATATACTCACCTCCACGGTCAGAACACAAAAACTTAATCTTCTTGTTACGTTGATTTTCTACTTCACTTTGAAATTCCTTGAACTTCTCGAAAGTTTCGGACATTATTCATAAATTAGATATACCCATATCTACTCAAGTCATCTATGAAAGTAAGAACATACCGATATCCACCGCGCGATGCCACACTCATTGGACCGCACACATAGGTACGTATTATTTCCAATAAGTCTGTAGCTCGCCCCATTATGCCAGAGAATGGAGTCTTAGTCATTTTTCCCATTAGACATGCTTCACATCTTTCAAGTGATTCAAAATCAAGTGATTCAAGAAGTCCATCAGTATGGACTTTCGTCATGCGTTTCACTCTAATGTGACCAAGATGACAGTGCCACATGTATGTGGTATTATCATTCAATTTTATTTGTTTAGCATCTATGTTGTGAACATGTGTATCACTACTATTGAGATTCAATAAGAATAAACCATTCATATCAGGTGCATGACCATAAAGGATATTACTCATATAAATCGAACAACCATTATTCTCAAACTTAAACGAATAACCGTCTCGCAATAAACAAGATCCAGATATAATTTTCTTGCTTAACGCATGCACCAAATAACAATTATTCAAATTTAAAACTAATCCCGAAGGTAGATGAAGAGGGAGCATGCCGATGGTGATCACATCAACCTTGGAGCCAGTTCCAACATGCATCGTCACCTCGTCTCTCGCTAGTCTTTGTTATTCCGTAGCTCCAGTTTCAAGTTACCAATATGAGCAACCGAACCAGTATCAAATACCCAGGCACTACTATGATTACTAGTAAGATACACATCAATAACATGTATATCAAATATACCTTTTTTCCATATGTTGCCATTCTTCAGATCTGCCAAGTACTTGGGGCAGTTACGCTTCTAGTGACCTTCACCCTTGCAGTAAAAGCACTCAGTATCAGGCTTAGGACCAGCCTTGGGCTTCTTAGTAGTTGCGGCAGCTTTCTTCCTATCCTTCTTGAAGTTGCCCTTGTTCTTAGGCTTGCCCTATTTCTGTTGGTCTTATTGACCATCAACACTTGGTGCTATTTCTTTATCTCCACTTCAACAGTTTTCAGCATCGAGAAGAGTTCTAGCAACGTCTTGTTCATGCAGTGCATATTGTAGTTCATCACAAAGTTCTTGTAACTAGGTGGTAGTGATTGGAGGACACGATGAATCCCCAATGTATTAGGAATCGTTATTCCCAAATGTTGGAGCTTGTTCACATGCCCAGACATTTGGAGCACATGCTCGCTAACGGAGCTGCCCTCTTCCATCTTACAGTTAAAGAACTACCCGGAGGCCTCATAGCATTCCACGACCGCATGAGTTTCAAATATCATTTTGAGCTCATTGATTATATCAAAAGGGTCACGATGCTTAAAGCGCTTCTGAAGCATCGATTCTAAACCATACAGGATGGCACACTAAATTGTGGAGTAGTGGTTCTTCTGAGTGATGTAAACATATTTCACATCATCGGTAGCATCCTCTGTGGGTGGGTCACCTAGCGGTGCATCGAGAACATAGGTCAACTGACCAACACTGAGGACAATCCTCAAGCCATGGAAACAATCCATGAAGTTGCTTCCATTGTTTTTCAGCTTTTCTTTCTCTAGGAATGCATTAAAGTTGATGGAGGGGGTCGCCATGATATACAACATATTTGCAAAGAGTTTAGACTAAGTTTATGACAAACTGAGTTCAAATTTAATCCTTAAATTAACTATGTGAACTCCCACTCAAAACAACATCCCTCATGTTGCCTTAGTGATTACACGAACCAAATCAACTACACCAAGTCCGATCTCCACGAGAGAAGATGTAGCTTCAAAGGCGAACAATCAATATGTTCATCATATCATCATATGACTCATGCTTTACCTTTCAATATTCCATGTTTCGAGACCATGTATGTACATGCCAGGCTCGTCAAGGTTACCCTTAATATCCGCATGTGCAAATATGGCTTGCACCCATTGTATGCACACGTAGAATCTATAACATCCGATCATCACGAGATGCTTCGAAATGACGAGTCTTAGCAATGGTGCCTACTAAGGACGAACACTATATTACTTGATATTTAGTGAGAGGGATCATCTTATAATGCTACCATCACGATCTAAGCAATACAAGATGCATAAATGGTTAACAACACATGCAATTCATAATATGTGACATGATATGGCCATTCTTCTTGTGCCTTTTATCTCCATCTCCAAAGCACGGACATGATCTCCATCAGGCTCCTGTCGGTTGCCATAATACAATAAGGATCATTGCATACATCAAATATACTCACAATCACATCATGGCCATATCACATCACATGCCCCTAAAAAACAAGTTAGAAGTCTCTAATTTTATTTTCATGTTTTACGTGGCTTGGAGCTTTCGAATAAGAACCGATCTTATCTACAAATAAGAACCACAACGCTAATACAAGTGTTGTCAGATGCAAATTGTAAACTGAATCTTAACTATGGTGGGAGAGACAGACACCCACAAAGCCACTTGTGCAAAGCAAGTTGCACGTCAAGCATGGAGAAAGTCTCATGTGCGACGACATGTAAGGTTAGCCCGACCCGCTTAATCCTACCATCCCGCAAGATGCAAAGTACACGCGAAGCCATCGTCAGCAAAAGCATCAACACCCACAAAACCATTGTGTTCTACTCGTGCAACAGATCTACGCATAGACATGGCTCTGATACCTTTGTAGGGTTGATGACCCACAAGTATAGGGGGTGTATCGAACTATTTTTGAGGGAAGTGAAACCCAATTTATTGATTCGACACAAGGGGAGCCAAAGAATATTTATAAGCCTTAACAACTAAGTTGTCAATTCAGCTGCACCTGGAAACAATCTTGCTCACAATAGTTTATCAGTAGCAATAGTTTTGTAGTAGCAATAGCAAAGTAATAGCAATAGCAGTAGTAAAAGTAAAGGCAGTAGTAACAATTGCGGTAAACAGTAGGATTAGAGCGCGGTAGGCATAGGGATGGATGGATGGGCGTTGCATGGACAAGACAATTCATATGGCAATCAAGACATAGGGCATTTGTAGATAAATAAGATAAAGCATCCAAGTACTAGATAATCATAGGCATGTGGTCCATATATAGTCATACGTGCTCGCAATGAGAACTTGCAAAACATCTTTTGTCCTGCCAACCCGTTTGCAGCGGGGCCTCAAGGGAACTACTAGCAATTAAGGTGCTCCTTTTAATAGAGCACCGGAGCAAAGCATTAACACTCCATGAACACATGTGATCCTCACATCGAAGCAATTCCATCCGGTTATCCCGATTCCTATCACTTCGGGGCCTTTGGTTCCGGACAACAATATGTCTAAACAACTTGCAGGTAAGACCATAAACAATACAATCATAATGAATCCATAACATGTTCAGATATGAAATCATGGCACTCGGGCCCTAGTGACAAGCATTAAGCATAACAAGTTGCAACAAAGTCAAAAAGCACTAATAAAAGATACTAGGCACCATGCACTACCAATCTAATGCCATTACATGAACGATCTCACCCAATCCCTACCATCCCCATAGCCTACAGCAGGGGATTACTCACTCATGGATGGGGGAAACATGGATGGTCGATGGAGAAGCAATGGTGATGATGGTGGCGATGATCTCCTCCAATTCCTCGTCCCGGCAGGGTGCCAGAACGGAGTTTCTGGTTCCGAATCGCGGAATCTGCTGGTGGCAGCGTAGCGGAACTCTTTCTTGAAAAACGTCGAACCCCCTTGGTTTTTTAGGTCAAGAGACAACTTATAGGCGAAGAGGGAGGCCGAGGGGGCAGCCGAGGCGGCCACACCACCCCCAGGCGCGGCCTAGCCTAGCCCGTGCAGCCAGGTGGTGTGGGGCCCTCGTAGCCCTACTCCGTCTCATCTTCTGGTTCTAGGAGTCTTCTAGTGAAATAGGATTTTTGGCATATTTTCCGGGATTTTTCCTAATAGTTGATTTTCTGCACAAAAACTAGACACCAAGGTAATTCTGCTGAAAACAGTGCCAGTCTGTGTTACTTGCATCCAATTCACACAAGTTTAGAGGAAAAACAATAGCAAAAGTGTTTGGGAAAGTAGATATGTTTTGGACATATCAAGGGTTCGTAGCAGCAAAAACAAAAAAATTCTACCACAAGAACAAACAAAACCAAGATCCAATCTATGGAAAAGCCAAGATCTAATCTACGAGATAAGTGCAATGAGATAGATTTGTACTAACCCTTGTAGATCCAAAGCCTTGAGCGAGATCGGATCTCGTGGTTGATGTAGTCGATCACTTGCCAGTCTCAAGATCGCGTAGACGATCCTTCCGTCACCGCATTCCAGCGCTTTTGCACTCAGTCACACATATGGAGTCGATGTAGACCTTCCTCTTCCCGTTCTAGTGGGCAACGGAGGTAGTAGATCTCCTCGGAATTCCATCAGCACGACGGCATGTTGGTGGTGGTGGAGGAGAAAACCTGCAAGGCTTCGCCTAAGCCATAGCAGGAGGAAGGAGGAGGAGAGTGGCAGCTAGGGTTTTGGCTGGAAGGGGCAAGGGGAGGGGTGGTGACGAGGGGTTAACCCATCAATGCCCATCTCAGATGGACTTAGGTTCGAGGAAGTGGGGAGCGCTGGAGGCATCGATCGACTAGCAAACAAGCACACAAGGGACACGAGGTTTACCCAGGTTCAGGCCTCATAGAGGACCCTACTCCTGCTTGTCTGCTCTTGGAATTATCGAGGAGTCAAAAGTTACAGGGGTGTGCAGATGCAATCTAGTGATGTCGTAGAAACTAGGGTTGCAGGGTATCATCCTTGCCGCCCCTCCTAGCCTTTATATAGATAGGGTAGGTCTCTGGATAGCAAGCCGAGTCAGTTACATATCAGGCTTTTCCCTTTAAAGTTCTATCTTGAGTTTGTCATGTGCTGCAAGGAGTCGAAGTCTCTTAGGTCACCCGAACCTTGACTGGGCCCTAGCAACATCATCGGATTCTTCTAGGCTAGACCGTGATACGTCATAAACGATCTACAATTTTTGATGCTCCATTCTTGTTTTATATCAACTTTCTTATGTTTTGTTCACAGTTTGAGGTATGTTTTATAAATTTTCTCGAACTAACCTATTAAGAAGATGCCACAGTGCCAGTTGCCTGTTTTCTGCTGTTTTTGGTTTCTGAAAAGCTAGTAAGGAAATATTCTCAGAATTTGACGGGACAAAAGCCAAAGTCAATATTTTACCATAAGGAACATAGAGTCCGACGGGAAGCGAAATAGGGGCCACGAGGTGGCCACACCCTAGGGTAGCGCGGCCCCCCAAGCGCACCACCAGGTGGTGTGGGCCCCTCAAGCCGCCACCAACCTCGCCTCTTCGCCTATAAAAGTAGCCCGATGCAGAAACCCTAATTACCGGATCAAAAATCCAAAAAAGAGTCTGTAGCCGCCGCCATCTCCATCCCTAGATCGGGGGGGGGGGGGGGTCCGAAGCTTTTCCCGGCACCATGCCGGAGGGGAGAGATCATCCTGGAAGTCTTCTTCATCACCATGTCTGCCTCCGGAGTGATGTGTGAGTAGTTCAGCCTTGGACTATGGGTCCATACAATAGCTAGATGGTTAGTTCTACTCATTTCTGCTATCATGTTTAGATCTTGTGAGCTCCGTTCATGATCAAGATCATCTATTTGTAATTCTATATGTTGTGTTTGTGGGGATCCGATGGATATTGAGATACTATGTCTGATTGATTATTGATTCTATCATGTCTATGTTATTTGTGATCTTGCATGCTCTCCATTGTTAGTAACTATCTTGGCCAAGTAGATGCTTGCAACTCCAAGAGGGAGTATTTATGCTCGATAGTAGGTTCATGCCTCTAGTAATCTGGGGAAGTGACAGAAATCTCTAAGGTGGTAGACGTGATGTTGCTACTAGGGAGATGTGATGTTGCTACTAGGGAGTTATGAAACAACAATGATTTGCCCATGGGGCAATTGTATTGTTTACTTTACACACTTTGCTTAATGCAATTATCAGTTTCTTCAAACTTAATACTGGAAGGGGTTCGGATGATAACCTGAAGGTGGATTATTAGTCATAGATGTAATTGGATTACGGTCTATGTATTATGTTGTAATGCCCAATCAAATATCATTGGAGTCAAGATGTCTAGTGTATACATTGTTATTCTTTCTCAATCTGTCAATTTCCCCGCTATAATTTGTTCACCCAACATACTATTTATCTTAAGGAGAAACACCTCTAGTGAACTGTGGACCCCAGTCCATTCCTTTACCATTGATATACCATCTACTGTTTGCCGTTTACTGTTACTTTCTACAAGCAATTACTATCTTCCACACTATACATTTAATCCTTTGTTTTCAGCAAAACCAGTGAGATTGACAACCTCACTATAAGTTGGGGCAAAGTTCTGTGGTTGTGTTGTGCAGGATTCCAAGTTGCTAGCAACACCTTGGAGTTTTTTCCTTGCTCCTACTAGTTAGATAACTTTGGTTTCATAAATCTGGTAAAACTTGCTACTGTGCTCATGATACCATCCTCTTGGGGTTCCCAACAAGCTCTACATATTTTGAGCCATCAGACCGTATATGCTGGTCTCGGGTACCTGTAAGGTATGCCCATGTCAGTGCCCGAGTGTCCGGTCGAATCATAGATTCGAGTGGAGACTTATGAAGCCTTCGAGTGTTGTATAGTCGAGCATGTTTTTGAGTGCTCTAATTAGTATCATAGGGATTGTAGATATACGTGCCTAATTCATTCGATGTATCGGGATTAGTTAATTCAGGAAAAACTATGCAATCTACTCAAACTCGAGTCCTCAGACTCGAATTCGGAAAAGAGCTGGCGTAATTCGACTCATGTCATGGACGTATTATAGAATCGAATCCCAGTGTGTAAGTGTGAGCACTCGACGCGTCCGTCAAGGCTTGTTTCATCGTACTTGCAGGCACGGATTATTTCTGGTAGAGCATAGCAGGTGCGTTGCCAGGCCTTCTTCATGTCTTATCTTCATGCTGCAAGAGTGGCATCCAAATTTTGTCATCACGGAGATGATTCAGGTGGCATAGGAGATGCAATATCTTTGTAGGGAAAATATGAGGTGGAGTCGCCAATGCTTTCGAGTGTGGACGCAGTCAACACACATTTATTTAAAAGAAAAATCATAGGGTGCGCGACCAGCGCTCTCTATGGGAGTAGCCCCCGAGTGCATATTCGAGTCGTAGACATGAGTGGGCACTATGAGTGTCTTCGACTGATGTCGGTTTTTGCTTGTTTTAGTCGAATATGCTTCTAGAGCTCCCTATGGGAGTAACCTGATGTCTACGCACTTCTATTCTTGTAGATAGTTGTTGGGCCTCCAAGTGCAGAGGTTTGTAGAACAACAGCAAGTTTTCCCTTAAGTGGATCACCCAAGGTTTATCGAACTCAGGGAGGAAGTGGTCAAAGGTATCCCTCTCAAGCAACCCTCCAATCAAGATACAAGAAGTCTCTTGTGTCCCCAACACACCCAATACACTTGTCAGGTGTATAGGTGCACTAGTTCAGCGAAGAGACATTGCAATACAAGTGGTATGGATAAAACACAATGGTGCCAGAAAATAGCTTGATGGTGTGAAAGGGACTAAAGGCAAACTGAAATAATAATGGAAGAAAGCAAACATGTAACAGATCTAGTTGCAAACGGTGTTTCAATGCTTAGAAACAAGGCCTAGGGATCATACTTTCACTACTTAACACTCTCATATAAATATCTTCTCTTTATGATACTACTCTGAACTACTCTCCGGTTGGACACTCTAATCCATGGTAGGGCTATAACAGCACACCTCAAAGTTTGCTTTCCGCATCTACATAACCCCACACTGTCACCTTGAGATCTAGATGGTTCCGAAAAACACCACAATTTCATAGAAACATCCAACTCCAAATATAACTCATAACAATATTTGTAATCTCTAGCCTAAGTGCCACCATGGTGTGCAAGCTATCACTTTCACACACATGGGGAGAGCAGAGATCTATTAAAGCACTTGAGTAGCAAGGTAGATCTACTTGATTACAAAGCTCATGATCACAATATGATCACGCATAAAGAGAGAGATGAACACATAGCTACCGGTAGAACCCTTAGCCTCGAGGAAAAACTACTCCCTCATCATCATGGGAATCAGCAACGGCGATGGAGATGGTGGTGGGGATCGATGGAGATGGCTCCGGGGGCAATTCCCCGTCCTGGTAGGGTGTTGGAACAGAGACTTTCTATCCCCCGAATCTCTCCTTCGGTGGCGGCGGCACTACGGAATTTTTCGTGGCTGGAGGATAGACGATTTAGGGTTTTTGCATCGGGAGGCATCTTACAGGCGAAGAGGCAAGGTCGGTGGGCATCCAGGGGGCCCACACCACCTGGTAGCATGGCCAGGGCTAACCCGCGCCATCATATGGTGTGCCCACCCTGGTGCCCACCCTGGTGCCCTACTCCGTCTTTGCTTTGTGTTTCTGTGTTGCTGCGAGAAAAATACGCATATTGGCTTTTGTCCCGTCCAATTCCAAGAATATTGATTTTCTGCCTTTTCTGGAACCAAAAACAGAAGAAAACAGGCAACTGGCACTGTGGCATCTTGTTAATAGGTTAGTCCCAGAAAACATATAAAAATACCTCAAAGTGTTGACAAAGCAAAGCAAAGTAGATACTAAACAAGCATGGAACATCAAAAATTATAGATACGTTTGCAACGTATCAACATCCCCAAGATTAACTCCTGCTCGTCATCGAGTAGGTAAGTGATAAAAAGAAAGAATAATTTTTGAGGTGACATGCACCATCATAAACTTGATCAAAGTGTTTGTAAAACATTGATAGCCGGGATCATAGTACTTCAACATAGCATGAAAGATAAAGTTCTAACAATAAGACATAGCAACTATGTTGTAACATGAAAGGCACAAACAAAATATTCATGAATAACAATGCTTTGCAAGACATTTTTTTGTTTCACATAAGTAAAACATAGCATAGAGGCATTCAGCTTGTCCCGCATAATGTAGCAAATCATAATTGCATAGGACACCTTCAAAGTTTATAAGGGTGACTAGATACAAATAGTTTAAGAACAAGCAATATCAAAGTTATGCATTAATCAACAAGTCTTGGGACAATGCACATTAAACTAAGAATGTCCACTATGCTCTAAATAGGTGCATAAAGATAGAAGGTGGAGACTCAATATAAAAGTGGAAAAAAGGCCTTCATAGAAGGAAGCAGGGATTCAAGTTTCATAAAGAGCTTCCAAAAATTATGGTACTTATTAGATTTCAGATCTCATTGCCCCTATCATAAGCATCTTGAAGTGATTAAGGTTAAAATGAACAAACTATGGAGTATATGCTTGACAAAGTATAAGTTGGAAATCTCATGTCCCTTGAATACGAGGGCCGCTCCTCATGCTACTCAAGTTTAGTTACCGGTAAGTTCTTGTCATAGTAAGTACATGTGTATCATAGAGAACTGCCAACGGGGTACCCCATGCCCGATGATACGGAAGAATCCCCATATCAAAATGACAAGGCAAGCAGACAACGAGCATCACAGCAATCTTCTTATTTACCATGGGAAAATGGTGCTTTTTTCTACCTTTCCTCTTTTCTGATATCCCTTTTTTTTGTTTTTCTCTTTTTCTCAATCTCTATCTCTTTTTTTATAAGAAGAATGCTTCATAGATTGCTCATTATGGTTACGCTGCAGGTTTCCACAATGATTAGGCATGGATTAGACCGGCGGCCCAGACGTTTCTCTAACACACATACATAACTCCATGGACTTACAAGCTCCCCTTTCATTTCACACCGACGACATCCATAGACAAAAGAGCATGATATCAACCAGGTACAAAGTACAAGTGCAATGTTGAAAGCGTTCCCCATGACAACATGGTTCTGCTAATCCCCAACATATAAGTGTAAGCATATACAACATAAACGACACAATGATTCAAGTTTATTAGGGGCAATAAAAGTAAAGTGTGCCATCAAGTTCGTGAGAGCTTTAATCACTAGTTTTCTCATAACAAGTTTAATTTAGAAGGTAGATAAAAACATCTATATACTTGGAATAGCAAATGCTAATAGGTAGGTATGGTGGCCTTTTTGGAACAACTTGGTTTTATTTGGAGTTGGATGCATGAGTGGAACTCATACTTGGTTATGGAGGCTAGCAAAAGACTGGGAGCGACCAACTAAGAGAGCAATAATGGATATAATCATGGAAAGCGACAAACCATCATTAACTAAAGCATAAAGTGATATTACAAGTTGAAAACTAAATGATCATAGAGGCTATGGTGACTTGGTATAGTCTTAACATGGTGTGAGCATGCGCCAAGTCAACCCAAATAAAGCATTAAAGGAGAATACCACAATACTATGCTTTAATATGCTAAAACAACGCATGATTCTTTCAAGGCACATTAAGCAATCTCAATTTTTTTATAACATGTCATGCTAGAGCAAAAATCACTAAGCATAAAGCCAAAAAAATATCAAGCATGACATGACAAAGCATAGGCCACAGTCAAAAAGAAGCTCATTTTTATCACTTAAGCATGAACTTTTCCTACTCTTTTTCCAATCCAAACCAACTTATTTGAAAACTAATGTATGAATGAGGGGGTCCAACCAATTTATTCAAGAAAACTAAGCAAAAGAAAACTAAAAAACAAAGATGCTCCAAGAAAAACACAATTGTGCATGAAAGAATAAAAATGAAGTGTTTGGAAGAAATCCGAGGTTTTATTGATGAAGAAGGGGATGCCTTGGGCATCCCCAAGCTTTGATGCTTGTACTTCTTGGATATTTCTTGAGGTGACACGGGTGGCATCCCCAATCTTGAGATTTTGTCCATTCTTCATTTCATTACATCATTCTTTCCCTTACACCTGAAAATTTTCCTTCATACAAAAATTCACACAATCTTCATTAGCAACATTAGTGTACTAAAGATAATAAGTCTTTGGGTTCAGTTTCAACATCAATAAAAATTCCATTAAAACACAAGCTACTGTAGCACTTCCCTCAAAAATCTCAATTCCCCGAAAAGAACCCAAAATGAATCAACAAGAAGCAAATGCAAATAATGGCAGAAATCTATCAAAACAGACCAGCAGGTAAAAACCAATTTTTTCGAAGACCTTCTGTTGCCCAAATCGAAAAGTGTTGAACTAACGAAAGATGTATAATAACCTGGGTCAGAAGCACAAAAAATCACAGATCAAACCTATGTACATAGATTTTACACGAATGTTTACAGCGAACCACAAAAATCTGTTTCCAGACAGCAACTTTCCCAAGCATTACTTCTCTCTCATTAGAGGTTACTGTTGGCACAAAAACCACAAAAAAATGATAAGGAGAGGTTATTACTGAAGCAATAACTTCCAAGACTCAACTAAAACTTTTTGGTTATCTACCAATAAGTACTTTTCTTTAACGCCTTTAAGTTAGGCATGATAGTTTGAGAAGATGCTCACATAAGAAATATGAATTGAAGTAAAAGAGAGCATCAAAAAGCAAATTCAAAGAACATTTAAGTCTAACCCACTTCCTAAGCATAGGAATCTTGTAAAGAAACAAGTCATGAAAGCACAAAGCAACAAGCATAGAAAATAAAAACAAGTGCAACTTCAAGACTTTCAACATAAAGAGGGGAAACTTAATATTATTGAGATGCATAAAACCACCCTCTCTCATCATAACTTTCAGTAGCATCATGAATAAAATTAACAATATAACAATCACATGAAACATTCTTATCATGAGCCACATGCATAAAAGAATTAATACTCCCCACATAAACATAGTCATTTTTATTAATTGTAGTGGAGTAAATTCAACAAAATAGCTGTCATTATTATTCTCATCACCATAATCATCAAATATAGGAGGCATATTGTAATCATAATTAATTTTCTCCTTGATAGTAGGTGGACTGAAAATATCATATTCATTATTGTAATCATCATATATTGGAGGTATAGTATCATCATAAGCAATAGAATAGTTGTCTTCCAAAGTGTGTTCATTTGTAAACGTATCATAATTGGAAGGAACGTGGATAACACTAATAGTACATCAATTATTAATATCATCATTTTCAGAATTGGTACCAAAGAGATTTTAAATATCAAAAGTAGTGTGCTTTTCCCAATCATGATCACTACTATAGGTAATAGGCATAGGAACATCATCAAGTTCAGACTCATCAAAAACTATAATAGGAGCAACATGCTTAGGAGAAAATACCGTTTCCTCTCTCCTTTTACTCCCCTTTTCTTCCTTTTCTTCTTCTCTTTAGGAGGGAGAGGCTTTAAAGGAAGCTTCTCCATATACCCTGGTTTATTTTTACAGACAATAGAAGAAACTTTGGAGGATTCCTTCTTTTCATTAACAAGATCAAAACACATATTAGTCCTGTCATATTTTGGTAAAATCTCATCTTTTATAATATTTTGTACGTAAGTATTTGTGTGGCAATTATCAACACAATAAAGATGACAACCATGCAGGACACTATTCATACCAAAAGCACTCATATCTACCAAAGAAGTTTTTCTTGATAACTCTTCACACCCCAAAAATAATGTATGTTCATCATGCTGATTAGGACTGATCATGTCATCACAATACGAACTTGCAGTACTCATTGGATTAGAAGGGCTATTATTATGGACTGAGCATTGAAAATTGAAATGACCCACTTCAAATCAAATTTCACAAATAAAAGGTTAGAGGGCACAAACTTTTTTACCAAGATCATTTAGAGCCCTATACCACCTTCTAGTTTTTTCATTCCTGTGGGTGATACAATATTCTTCTTCAATTTGATTCTTCTCACAAGGTCTATGTATTCCACAAAAATTAACATGCTTATACGAAAAAGTACATTTAGAGGTTTGAGCATGTTTATTGCTATCATAAATAACAATTTCATTTTCCATGCAAGTGTCTTTAAAAGGCTCATGATACATCTCCCATTTTTCTTTAGGAGCATTAATATGACACTACTAGGAAACAGCTCTTCTGTGGTGCATGAAAATACATCTTCTATGGCGCATATCCTAGTCGCCACTGTTATCTCGCCACTGATATCTTCTTCCTGTGGCGCATATGGGTATGCGCCACAAAAGTTCCAGACTTTTGTGGCGCATTTCTTCATATGCGCCACAGGAAGAACTTCTGTGGTGCATTTACGTGTATGTGCCACAGAAATGCCATGCGCCACTGACTATATAATTATACGCGCCACTGATTGCGTAACACATATTCAAAGTAACACATATTCAAAGTAAAATACTTTCCTGGTGTATAATGAGGTATTTATACAATATTTATCCAGATGAGTATAAAATACATTGCACAAGTAGTAGATGCATGAAAACCGACATATATATAATACAAACACTTAGAGCTCGATCGAGATACATATATAGTGTCAAGTGCCAAATTTTTACACAAGCGCCGAATACAAAGTTCATACATCTCACGTTACAAATATGAAGTGGCCACCGCTGCCTACACTAGGATCAAATAGAATACAACTGTGATAATGGTGAGCAAGAGCATTAGCTCGACCAATATCTTCATCCGGTTCTTCTTCCACAAGTGGTTCCTCCACTTGGCTATCGCCTCCTCTCTAGTCGCGTATCCTTTGTAGATGTTGCCGCTGAACTTGTTCACTTGTTTGTGGCTATCCTCCCACTCCTCGTAGACTCCTAGAATCCTACCCATGTACACCACATACCACCTCGTCGCCATCTCTATAGACGACAAGGCATATTAGTAAAAATACAACGAAAAGAATGAATAAAGGGTTCACATCTATATATATATGTTCATAGAATATAAAACAAAGGATCCATAAAAATAAATATTAGATCATCATAGAAGCAATAAGTTCAACGACAACATGACCACAAGGTAGTTTAAGTCTAACAACAATGACCATTTCGACCATGAGATAGTAAAGTTTATGACACACACACACTAATACAGCAGGCGTCCATCAAGAATATACACACACTGGATCATGCTAGAGGCGCACATCGATCATGATGAAGACTTCCTCTTCTCGCTCGGCTTCGGGAATGGTAGATAACCCTCTTTCGTCATCCACATCCTTGTGTCACCCTGCTTACGGAGGCGTTCTTCGATCTCCCTCTTACTCAACCCTCTAGCTTGTTGTAGGGCACCACCCCTTGTGTTGACATCTTCAATGATGATTTGCGACAACTTCATCTGAATGCGATGGAAGTCTTCTCTAAGATCGGCATCATCGATTTTCGCCAAAGTTTTGGCCCATCCTCGGAGACTAGATGGCAGCGTTAGGTTATGGCAATCCCAAACATAGCCTTTAAGGTGATGGAGGACGAAGAAGGCTTCCTTGGCAACAATAGTTGACTGCTTGACGCAGGGGAAGTCGAGCACGTGCTTGAACGCGTGTTTGCCATCCTTGATACATTCCCCCTTATCTACAAAGGTGCATCCCTTCTTGGTGTAGCCCTCGAGAGCCTCATTGAGAACACCCCTTATTCTGGTGTAGTCTTTCTTCTTCATCAAACTCCCCGAGTCGAAATACGTGGCTAGCGAATACCTCGGGGTAAGGACGATGAGTGTACAGTATTTGTCTCTGGGCAACACAATTGGAACGGAATGTTGGAAAAAGAGCAAAGGAAAGAAATCTATAAGAAATGATGCATAAGTTACGGTGGAGATGAGCGAGTGTGTGTACTTACCCGGGAAAGAAAGGCAAAAGAAGTGTGCCCTTCCTCTTGTTGTCCACCATGAACTTCTCGAGGTACGCCGTCGCCTTGGTCCGTGTCTCTGATCCTTCGACCAGCTGGTTGTCCCGCATGTAGTAGGGATCCACTATCGCGATTTCCGGGGTACTTTCTCTCTTGATCGTGAGCGCCAGATTGAGCTCGTATAGGTGGACCAAGTTATAGTCCAGCCGTTTCGTGAGAAACAACTTGAATATGTCCTCGAACGCTATGAAGAATATATCCGCGAGGGGTTCATCGACGAAGCCCACGTCCAATGGCACCTTGGCCGTGAAAACTGGGTAATTTGGATCTTCGTCTTTAAGAAGGAGGGCCTCTAGTGTCTTGACACCCTTGTGCAAAGTTAACATGGCTCCAACCGCAATGTGGATCATATCCGGAGTCAATATCGGATCACCAGCTACATGCACCCGGGGCAAGCCAAATTGTGTGGATGGTACGACGACGGCGTCCTGACCCCGGATCCTCTTCGGAAGAGGCTGGCTCGCACCCTTCTTATTATTATTATTACCTCTCTTCCTATAGTGCTTCTTCTTCACAAAAGTGTCAGCCACTGCCATCTGCTCATTAGTTGCCTTTCGGAGTGTGTTGGGGCTGAAAACCAATCCCAGTTTCTCTTGTGGTGGATCAGCGGCCGGAGGAGTCTCTTGAGAAAGACCAGGGAAGACCAGGCGCTGCGTGCATGTATTGGGCCGACCAGCTTGATGGTCGTCGCGAGCTGCGAAGGGTTCTTCATCCACGGAAGGCATATACAATCCTTTGGTGGTGCCGGTGTTGATGAAGTTGTCAACGTTGACCAATTCATCATCATCTTCATGGGTGCCATCATGTGGTGGTAGCGGGGGCGACAGCAATTGCGGCACAACGTCTTTGCCATGTGGCGGTGCACACGCTGCCAAGAGTTGATGGTGACAGCTGGTGGTGGAGACAACGGCGGCTACTGGCTTCCGAGGTGGTGGCCGGGCGATGATCGGTCGAGAGGTGGCGCCGGTGCTCCCCCCGCAAGACGAATCTGGGTCTTCGGCCATGTCAAGGGCCAGTTGTAGCATTCCCCAAGGGTCTTGTGTTCGTCGGCTCCCTAAGGTTGAAAGGGGGGTCCATGTCGTCGCACCCTGGCAACACCCGAGCCAACTTGACCCTCATCACGTCATCATCCATTGGATTGTTGTGCATCGTGCGGCTCGCCGGTTGTATAAGAGTGCCCTTGGCAACATCCTTCAACTCACCGCCGACATCTTTCAGCAGGAGTACGCAAGAAGTGTCCTGAGGCAAAAACATGTTGTTGGGCGTCATGAGATGGCAACAGTCATGCATCAAAGGCATAAAGGAGATGACGTGCACTAACTAATTAGTTACCTTGGTGATGGCGTGGATCTCGGCTCATGTAGAGACACGGCCGATGCCGGCGGCCAGCCTATCATCATCTACAATCTCCCGCTCGGGTGCCTCATGAAGCACCACCGCTGTCGGCTACGCCTTATTGGTATCTTTGGTGGGAGGGGGCGTCGGTGTGACCAAAACGAGGGGCTGCGTCCCGATGTTGATGGCCGGCGGGGTCACCAGGTCCGGCGACACGGTAACATTGATGCCTGAGTTGCTGCCGCTTAAGCTGAGCAGATGTATCGGCCCCTGTCGACCTTCCGCATTCCAAGCAGTAAGCCCCTCGAAAAACTCGGGGGGGGGGGGGGGGGGGGGGGGGGTCATCGAGCGGAGCTTCTCTTCCACTAACTTGTCCACCGTTTTCTGGTCCACCGCCTTCTCCTCCAGTGTCTGCACCTTCATCTTCAGCTCTGCAACAGCGGCTTTATCCTGGTTCTTCCTCTCCATTATTTTCTTGGCGTCCTCTTTGTAGTACTCCTTGAACTTCATGCTCGTACCGAAGCCGGACACATGGCCAGCTGAGGACGGCGGCAACCCCTTGTCCCTCTTCTTGTAAGCATTGGTCGCCCTGTTGAAAACCATGTCCCACGGCTCCGTCGAATCCTGGGACGACTCTGTGGCAGTAGCGTTCAGTTCCTCCTCCTGCAGAGACAAGGAAAGGTGAACCCATTTAGATTCTTGACATCATTATCTTAATTAGAATGCAATAGACTTGAGATCGGCGATAAATTGCTTACCATCTTGTTCTCGAATGCCTTCACCTCTGAATCGTCGGTGATGAACTCCCCTGTTTCCTTGTCTAGGTAGTAGCGGGCCCGAACAAATTGCCTAAGCTGCAAGTCCGTGATTTTAAGCCAAGGGTTGTATTTACCAAGGCGTTCAAGCTCGGCATCCTCCTTGTCCCAAATGGCTTGTTTCCCCCTGTAACCGCCGCTTCCAAGGCGGTGGTTACCTATGTTCTGTTCCCCCATACTCCTTCCCCATTGAGTCCATTTTATAGCGTCAGCGGTAGCTAGATTTGCCTTGAAAATCCTAAACTCCTCTTCGTCAATCATCGGATTTTTCTTACTAATAACCTCCCAGCTTTCACCTTTGTCAATGCTATTCTTCACCCGGGTTTTCCAGCTGCTCAAGGCGTTGCTCATCTTCGTGAGGGCTAGTTTGTTCACCAGGTTCTTATTTCTCTCGACGTTTCTAAACTGCTATAGGAATCTGTATCGCTTGTGAAGCTTCTTAAGGAGGTTATCGACCAAAGCTGCATGGTCAGCATGTCTGATGTACTTCGTGTTGATCGACATGCTTTCTCGGAGGATGCACTCGAGTTGCAGGCCATACCTTTTGGCAATCGCCTCTGGCGCAATGGGTTGGCCACTTTCTGTGACCTCAGTGAACTCATTGCAAATGGTGGCGAGCACTGGCACCTTCCGCTCCTTCTGTTCCTTCTTCTTCTTCTGAGAAGCGGTCGGATTGTCGCTACCACCATCCGTGCGCTCGCCGCCATAGGTGCAGGCGCCGCCATCGGTGGTGTCATCCTCTTCGCCACAGCCTTCACTAGTTCCATCGTACTCGTCTTCGCCCCCCTCGTATTGAGGATCTCCGCCCTCATTGGCCCCAGCAGCTCTGGCGACGGTCGCCTCCTCCTCCGGTGGTGGTGTCATCCTCATCGCCTCCTCCTCCTCCTCTTGTTGGGACCCCTGCCAGAATGACTGGTTGGCCTGTCTAGCTTGTTCTTCGACACTGATCATGTGCTTAGAAGGGCCAGACTCCTTGTTGCCTGACATGTTTGCACTACTCTATTTAAAAGAGGCAAAAAGTTAGCACAAATCTTGGCCGAAAAATTCGGCATGACCTTTGCTAATGTTTTGACCTAGGAGTGCCCATTTCTCAACCGAAACGGAAGTGAATCGACACTTCGGGAGAAATGGGCAACTCAAATAAAATCCCTGCAAGACAAAACACCCCATCCCCATATTGACAGCCCCATGCATTGACCCCAGCATCCATCATATCCATCATCCACATGCACAGTATATATATAACAGATATAGTACCAGTCCATCATGTATCTATTATACTGGATGGGCTGCTGGATGGCCATCAAATGCAAGTATACTTGGTTTGAATAACAGATATAGTATACTTGTGCTTCTATTGAATGAAAACTGAGTAGCAGTTATAGTACACATAGTATATATATGACATCACCTTGCACACAGTCATCATCAAGCAATAGAATTTATAGAAAATCCCACTGCCAGTAGCAACATAGTGTGTACTGGGCAGATTATGGACACATAGAAAATAGCCTACACATCTCACTACCAGTAGAAACATAGTGTGTACTGTCAAGTTAACAACATCGACACTATCAAGTATTCCCCTAGAACTAAACTAGAGTATATGCAGAAACATTCCAGAATATCCCACAGTACAAATTATTGTGCCAAAATTGGCAGCAAGTAGATAGTAGCACATAATCAACTATGTAGTGCAATACACAACAGATGAATTCAAACCGATGGTTTGAATCCAAACATGTCTCACAACATATGTACAAGATATGAAGTCAAAATAGATGAGCACGATTGAACTACTGGTACTTAATCACTAGAAATACCTCAATTTGGATGACCTAAATCTAACAGATTCCAAAATAAAGAACCTTAGACTGCACTTGTGGTACCTCAATTGAAGTCTGAACAAAATGCTCAACAAAATGCTCAACATATCTCAAAATTATTCATTTTAACTGAAGCTTTTATGAATTCATATACACTGAATATCTCAACATATCTCAATTAACTCATATACACTGAATATCTCAAAATTCTCAACATATCTCAACATATCTCAATTAACTCATATACACTAAATATACTTGAGTACACTCATATACACTCAAGAAAATCTCAATTAACTCGTATACACTCATATACACTGAATTATAAAACTATACTTGCATTATAAAACTGACAGAGATTCAAGAAATTGCAAGTTAGATTATAAAACTGACAGAGACTCAAGTTAGATTATAAAACTGATAGAGACTCAAGTTAGAAATTGCAAGTTAGATTATAAAACTGACAGTGACTCAAGTTAGAAATTGCAAGTTAGATTATAAAACTGATAGAGACTCATATACACTCATATACACTGAATTATAAAACTATACTTGCATTATAAAACTGACAAAGATTCAAGAAAATCTCAATAACCAGCAAAACTGACAGAGATTGAAGAAATTGCTTGTTCTCTGTATTTAACTGACAGAGAAAGGGGAAGAGCATCAGAGGGGGGTGGGGGTGGGGGGGACGAACTTGCTGTGGTGGTTGACGACGACGAGGGTTGCAGGGTCCGGCGCGGTGGCTCCTCCTCCGGCGGCTCTTCCTCCACAGGCTGCAGGGCTGCACGGCGGCTCCTCCTCCACGGGTTTTTCGGGCGGCTCCTCCTCCACTGGTTCACCGGGCGGCATGGCGGTGGCGGCTCCGGCAGCAAGGGCTAGCGCAGTGGTGTGACGTCTGCGGTCGTCTAGGGCTAGCACGCAGCGGTGACTGAGAATGGGGAGAAGGGGAATGAAGCAGGCCGAACCGTTTATTTTGCTAAGTCCTGAGGTTCTGTGGTGCATTTCGGCAATATGCGCCACAAAAGTTGGAACTTCTGTGATGCATACTGCCAAAATGCACCACAAAACCTGTGGACTTAGTACAAAACACGGCACGCGTGGTAGTATGACAAGATCACACACTTGACTTAGTGGTCTCTCCTGCTTTCTTGTGCCATTCTAAACCTGAGGCAGCCAGGTTCGAATCCTGGCTGTCTCACACTTTTTTATTTTTTAAAAATATATGTTTAATTATAGATATGTTTAAAATAAAGCAAGAACATATACAAACATTCATATTTTTCAAAAAACTCTCTCCCCAAACATATACAATCATGTAATGTGTTTTTAATTATATATATGTCTAAAATGAAGCAAGAACATATACAAGCATTCATATTTATTCAAAAAACTCTCTCTCCGAACATATACAATCATGTGATGTGTTGAGCTAGTGTATCTTCACAATCTTCTTGCCCTTTTTCGCCGTGGTTGAATACTTTAGCCCGTGAACTTTGAGATTTCTTCTTGAGAATGGACAACCTTTAGTAGGCAGTGTGGTCTTCCTTCTTACTTTAGTAGTAGGCATGTCGAAGTACTTGTTGAATTCCTCTTCGATCTTTGGGTCGCCGTTTTTGTCGAAGTTTTGCTCGTTGGCGGCTCCTTCCATTCCGATGATGCTCCTCTTGCCCCTCCTAACTACAACACGGTTGGGCTTTGATGGGTCGGTAATAAAAAAGCATTGATCAACTTGGCTAGCGAGTACCCAAGGCTCATTTTTTGCGGAAGCGTTCTTTGTTGATTTGGCATCTGGTATAACCATTGTGGTGAAATAGCGGCCTTCTTTTTCCACGTTCTTGGCCCATCAAACATGGAACATCGGTACGATCTCTCCATAGTAGTCGAGCTCCCATATCTCCTCGATCCTTCCGTAGAATCTTTCGATCACAGTAGTCTCGTCATTAGAAAATGATAACATAGTTACTCCTGAGTTTTGATATTCACTATTCTTGTCCTTTTCCTCGGTGTAGAATCTATAACCGTTTATGTCGTATGACTGATAGGTCCTTAGGTTGTGCCCTGGGCCCTGCGACAAGGAGAATATGAGTTTTTGATCTTCCGTAGAAGGCGTCTGTAGGGGATTGTCCAATTGCCTTTTCTTGAACCAACCCATGAAGCTGGAGTTGTGCTCTCTGGTTACGTCTCCCTTCTTCCTCGGCCGGCCCTGGTCGACGTACTCCTGCTCGATTAAGCTTCTCTACTCTTCGACCCAAGGGCCGACCACTTCAATGTGTTGTAGCGCGACTCGGTGTGCCCTTTCAAAATCAGTGCGTCGACCATCAATGCTGACATGTAGTGAGCGGCAGCCCTCGTGGTGATCATATCCACCGAGCCTGCCGAGGTGCTTCTTTGTGGGTATTCCAACATCCTCGTTCTCGGTGGTTAGATAATTCTGGCAGAAGGACATGCACTCGTAGATCAGAAAGCCCTTGGCTATGCTTCCATCTGGACGAGACCTGTTGCGAACGAATCCTTTGATGACACCGTTTAGCCTTTCAAACGGCATCATGTCGTGCAGGAATGTCGGCCCGAGCTGGATGGTGTCGTCCACGACATGTACAAGCAGATGCACCATGATGTTGAAGAATGTGGGCGGGAAGTAAATCTCAAGCTCGCATAGTATCATCGCGATCTCTTCCTGTAGCCCGTCGAGCTACTTCACATTGATTGACTTCCTAGATATGACATCAAAAAATTTACAGAGGCCAAACGACGTCTCACGGACATGCTCGTCCATTATCCCATGGATCGCAACAGGGAGTATCTGCGTCATCAGCAAGTGACAGTCGTGAGACTTCATACCGCTGAACCTCTTCTTCGCCACGTCCAGATATCTGCTTATCTTCCCCAAGTAACCGTGAGGAACTTTCACTCCTAAGAGGCACCTGAAAAACTGCTCGAGCTCCTCCAGACTCAGAGTGAAGCAGGTAGCGCGAAGCACCACCTCATTCTTCTTAACTCTTTTGCGGTGACCTTGAGTCCCTTCCTGATGATGATCATCATCATCATCACTATCAGGGTACTGAAGATCTTTCTTTATGCCAAGCAATTTAAGGTCCTTTCTTGCTTTCGGCCCATCCTTGGTCCTCTCCGGCATGTTCAGTAGAGTGCCAAGAAGACTCTCGGTAACATTCTTCATGATGTGCATTACATCGAGGCTATGGGGAGTGTGAAGGACCTTCCAATACGGCAAGTCCCAGAAAACAGACCTTGCTTTCCATACACCCAGCAGCAGCTTTGTCCTCGGTCGTTTTTTCTAGGCGCAGGGCAATCTACCCAATTATTCAAAAGCTCCTCGATTTCTTCTCCGCTCCTCGGATGCGGGGCTCTTTCGAGCTCGTCCTTACCATTGAACAGGTCACCATGTTTTCTCCATGGGTGATCCATGCGGAGCCACTTTCGAGTACCTTGGAACACAGTTTTCGAAGACCCGGGATCCCTTGGTAGCTAGAGATGCGGTGTCACATCCATGCACTTGACGCATTCATTGTGTCCGTGGTTCACCTGGGCCGATACATATGCGTAACCAGGATAGTCCTGCACGGTCGTGAGCAACGCGGCTCTCAGATGGAAATATTCTTTAGTGTAGGCATCCCACATACGGGCCGGCGTCTCCCACAACTGGCTAACTCCTCTCTCAATAGCCCGAGATACAGATGCATATCGATACCTGGTTGTTTCGGCCCCTGAATAAGAATGCTCATGTGTACATACCTTTGCTTCATGCATATCCACGGGGGGAGGTTGTATGGCCATACAAACACAGGCCAGGTGCTATGCGTGCTACTCTGGTTTCCAAAAGGATTGAGTCCATCGGTGCTCATACCCAGCCTGACGTTCCTTGCATCGCCCCCGAACTCTTCGAACTCGATGTCTAATGCATTCCATTGGCTAGCGTCTGAAGGGTGTCTCAGGATCTTTCCCTTCTCTGGATCATCTTCGGGTTTCTCTCTTTCCGCGTGCCATTGCATGAGCTTTGCTTCCTTAGGATCTACAAAATATCGCTGCAGACGAGGGGTGATAGGAAAGTACCATACCACTTTTTGAGGAACTTTCTTGTTCCCTCTCTTGTACCGTCCTTGGCCACACACCGGACATGTGGTTCTATCCCCCTACTCATTCAGATAAAGTGCGCAATCATTGATGCATGCGTGGTATTTAATGTGTGGTAGGTCGAGAGGGCACACGATTTTCTTGGCCTCCTCGATACTTGTTGGCAATGTGTTCCCCTTAGGAAGTAGGTCATGCCAGTATTCCATGTTCACGTTGAAGCTCACATCGGTCCATTTTGTTTGGCCTTCATCTCTAGAGCCTTGAGCGTTACACTCAAACGTGTATCCTCGGGGCGACACCCAGGATACAATGGAGTCATACCGTCTACCTCCATTTGGGCCAGCTTGGCTTTCTCTCTGGCTGCAGCTTTGTCATTGCTTGTCTCCTTGAGGAGAAGTTCTTGAACATGAGGGTCCTGCAAGACCAAAGTTAGCAGTGTCTGTGTGTTCGCGTCTTCTCCTTCTTCATGATCATGCCCGTCGTCATCTCCTTCTCCATGCTGATCATGCCCGCCGGCATCTCCTTCGTCATGATGATCATGCCCACTGGCATCTCCTTCGTCATGATGATCATGCCCGGTAGACTCTTTGTCTTCTCGCCCGCCCATGTCTTCGTGACCACCACCATGTCCTGCCGGCGCCTCATTGAGGTCGCGCATAAAACCACGCCTGAGCAGGTGACCCTCCAATTGTCCAGATTCAGGGTCGATCTAGCGCTGCAGTTTGCATGTTTGACATGGACATATTATCATGGTCTTGTTGTTCAGAATCATGTCCTCCTTCGCGCCTTTCTTGTACCTAGCAATTCTACCTTCGCTCATCGTGAGGACCATGGTTGCCTAAGCGGTCAAAACAGAGAGTATAGGTGAGAACCACACCATATGAACACACACATGCATGAATGCTAGCCGGAAAAAATTCGACATGACCTTTCCTAAAATTAGGACATATGGGTAGTGCAAAAATTTGCCGAAATGGAAATGAATCAACATTTTGGCAAACATCCATGCAACCACACCGGCCGGGCCCGACAACAACAAGCAACCAACAAAGAACTTCCTCCCATTGCAAACATTCATGCACCACACAAGCATCGTCTCGCCATGGATCGCACACACACACACCGCCCGCGCGAAAAGCTTCACCGGCATGTTCATCATGATGGCCAAGTACACTCACCTATAGTAGACACAATAATAGCGAGACGAGACCGCGCGATGAGAGAGTGTGGACAAATAGATCTACTTGGTGGGGAGGAAATTAGTAAACAAATATAGATGTGAGAGAGAAAAGTAAGGAACTTTTAGATCTAGAAGTTGGAGCGAAGCTTCCACTTACCAATCTATGGATTAAAGTAGGTTAAGTTACAAGAAAATGGAGAAACTATTGGAGGAGGAAGACGAGTTGGGAGGAGGTAGAGATGTGAAATGGTTGGTGGTGGATAGATAGATAAGAAAGCTAGCTCTTGTCACCTTTTTAACATGGATATGGACACCCTCATCTGTGGCGCATATGGAGGAAATGCGCCACAGATGCTGAAACTTCTGTGGCGCATAAGTCCATATGCGCCACAGAAGTAGGTGAATAAGATTCCCTGTGTGGGGCCCACCTCCAAGTTCGGTGGCGCATGTCGGACTTATGCGCCACAGAATTGACACACATCTGTGGCGCATATGACAACATGCGCCACAGAACTTGGGTGAATTAGATTCCATGGTGGGGCCCCCTCCATGTTCTGTGGTGCATGAGGAAATATGCGCCACATAAGAGGCAACTTCTGTGGCGCATATTTCAGAATGCGCCACAGAACTTGGATCAACCCACCCTGGCTGGCGGGTCCCACCAATCTTCTGTGGCGCATGTTCTGGAGAATGCGCCACAGAACTTCCAATCTTCTGTGGCGCATGCTTTCTAGTGCGCCACTGATGTTTTCCTGTCGCGCATGCTTTCGCATATGCGCCACTGAACATCTTGTCTATCTATAGGCCGTTTCCTAGTAGTGTGAGAAGAAAATTCTCTAAAACAATCAATAATAATTTGAGGATCAAGCCCATATTTAGCACTAAGCTCTTGAAAATCAGCAGTTTCAGCGACAGACTTAATGTAATCATACTCATAGTTTATACCTGGTTCTTTACCTTTGTCATTATCCAATCTTCGGTATTGCTTTGAATTGTTTCAAGAAGATCCCACTTAGCTTTGACCTCCTTACTTGTGAAGGATCCCTCTAAAGAAGTATCTAGATAGTCCTTGTAATGTCCTCAAAGCCTTGCATAGATAGAAATTATTAATAACAATATTACTGGGGAGCTCATGAATGGGACATTTGAGCATTAGTGACTTCAATCTCCCCCATGCTTGGGAAATACTTTCTCCATCATGTGGATGAAAATTATAAATGTAATTCCTATCTTTATGAATTTCATGAGGAGGATAAAATTTAGAGTAAAAGAGAGATTCAAGTTCCTTCCACTCCAAATGATGAGGATCATCTAGTAGCTCATACCACTCCCTTGCTTTGCCCTTAAGTCAAAAAGGGAATAGCTTCCTCTTAACTTAGTTCATTGAAATACCTGCACACTTGAACAACTCGCATAATTTGTGTATAAAGAGTAAATGATCACTGGGATGGATAGTTCCATCTCCAAAATAACAGTTATTCATAACACATTCAATAATTTTTACAGGTAGTTTAAAAGGGATGCTTTCAGTATGTGGATTTAAAATATCACAAGTATCATTAGAGTTACCACATATGGGAGATAAAGTATCATGAGAGCAAATTTTCTTCTTTAAAGCTGGGGAACTAAAAAGATCATTTTCATAAAAACTAACTTCCCCAAGCTTAGACGTTTCCATAGCATTAGTAACAAAGGTGTTCAAAAGATTCATATTAATAACATTGCTATTAGCATGCAAAGAAAGTTCCATGGGTTTTTTAATTTTATTTTCAGACAATTCATGTTCTACCTTAGGAAAAATACTAAAAAGCTCTCTAATTTTTTGCTGTTTTCCATTAAGCCTAACTAGTGAAAATAAAAAAAATAAAAAAAAAGATATGATTGCAGAATCTAAAGGAAATAACTTTGAGCACTCACACACCAACAACCGTACTAGAAGATAGCTTAGTAGCAATAGGATGTGAGTACCTTTTACCTTACCTCCCCGGCAATGGCGCCAGAAAATAGCTTGTATCTATGCAATTCTATTCTTGTAGACAGTTGTTGGGCCTCCAAGTGCAGAGGTTTGTAGAACACCAGCAAGTTTTCCCTTAAGTGGATCACCCAAGGTTTATCGAACTCAGGGAGGAAGTGGTCAAAGGTATCCCTCTCAAGCAACACTACAATCAAGATAGAAGAAGTCTTTTGTGTCCCCAACACACCCAATACACTTGTCAGGTGTATAGGTGCACTAGTTCGGCGAAGAGATAGTGAAATACAAGTGGTATGGATAAAAGACAATGGTGCCAGAAAATAGCTTGATGGTGTGAAAGACACTAAAGGCAAACTGAAATAAAGATGGAAGCAAGCAAACATGTAACAGATCTAGTTGCAAATGGTGTTTCAATGCTTAGAAACAAGGTCTAGGGATCATACTTTCACTAGTGAACACTCTCATATAAATATCTTATCTTTATGATACTACTCTGAACTACTGTCCGGTTGGACACTCTAATCTATGGTAGGGCTATAATAGCACACCTCAAAGTTCGCTTTTCGCATCTAGATAACCCCACACTGTAACCTTGAGCTCTAGACGGTTCCAACAAACACCACAATTTCATAGAAACATCCAACTCCAAATATAACTCATAACAAGTATTTGTAATCTCTAGCCTAAGTGCCACCATGGTGTGCACGCTGTCACATTCACACACATGGGGAGATCAGAGATCTATTAAAGCACTTGAGTAGCAAGGTAGATCTACTTGATTACAAAGCTCATGATCACAATATGATCACACATAGAGAGAGATGAACACGTAGCTACCGGTAGAATCCTTAGCCTCGAGGAAGAACTACCCCCTCATCATCATGGGAATCAGCAATGGCAATGGAGATGGTGGTGGAGATCGATGGAGATGCCTCCAGGGGAAATTCCCCATCCCAGAAGGGTGCCGAAACAGAGACTTTTTGTCCTCTGAATCTCCCCCTCGGTGGCGGCGGCGCTACGGAACTTTTCGTGGCTGGAGGTTGGACGATTTAGGGTTTTTGCATCGGGAGGCATCTTATATGCGGAGAGGCAAGGTCAGTGGGTGGCCAGGGGGCCCACACCACCTAGTGGCGCGACTAGTGCTAGCCTGCGCCACCATATAGTGTGCCCACCCTGGTGCCCTACTCCGTCTCTGCTTCGTGTTTCCGTGTTGCTCTAGGAAAAATAGGCATGTTGGCTTTTGTCCCATCCAATTCCGAGAATATTGATTTTCTGCCTTTTCTGGAACCAAAAACAGAAGAAAATAGGCAACTAGCACTGTGGCATCTTGTTAATAGGTTAGTCCCAGAAAACATATAAAAATACCTCAAAGTGTTGACAAAGCAAAGCAAAGTAGATACTAAACAAGCATGGAACATCAAAAATTATAGATATGTTTGCAATGTATCATAACCCCGAGTCCACAGTCGAATAATTGATTCGAATGAAGGGTTCAAGTGCAATTACATTGTCAAAATGTTTAAAGTCTATGAAGTTTATCTGGTGCACAGACAGTGCTCCTATTAGGTGTAGCCCCCGAGTGCTTGGTTGAGTCAAAGACTCGAGTGAGGACTAGATTAGTCAGAAGATGCTCCTGCTGGAGTTAATGACGAGTGTTGACGATGAGATGAAGTCATTTGCTCGCGTGAGCAGTTTTGACGTGACGTGATGAAAGTGGGGCCCCATTTCTGACTTGCATTTGACCAGGCGTGCATAATCTTCGGTTTTAACTACGTCTCCTCCATTATCGCGCGTAATGGGAAAAGTGGGGCTACGGTTCATCACTTGCCTTACCATGTGTCCATCTTGATGTGTGCCACGCGTCTAATTTCTGCACTTTTGGCCGTTGGATTGCATCTGCGCTGAGGTTAAGTAGGGTACTTATGTGTGGTAATTTCCTCACAACTCATCTTCTTCCTCACGCTCTGCCTCCATTGCTGGCATTTTCTACTTCATTGCTCGCGGCCCTGTTGCTGCACTGGTCAGCCTCAAGACCTTCCCGAGCTACTTTCTGCACTCGCACCGCACTCACAAGATGGGGAAGAAGAAAGGCGCCTCCGCCGCTGGATCTGCGGCTGCCACAATTGCAGCCAAGAAGAAGGGCGCCGCTGCCACAGACACCGGTACTGCTGCCGCAGCTGCCGAGAAGAAAGGCGTGGGCACGTGCGTCACAAATGGATCGTGGCGATAGACCGTGATCAAGGAGATAGAGCTCTTCAACTAGCGCCAATATGGCGCTCTCCCTGCTACTGAGGATGACTGCCGTATTCCCGTCGACGAGTTAATCCCCAATCCCCTCGCCGGATTTTGGGTGTTATTCCTCGCGTTTGTCATTCGCGGTCTTTCACTCCCCCTTCACAAGTTTGTGAGGGGTTACTCTGCTTCTACGGGCTCCAACTCCATTAGCTGACCCCCAATTCCATTCTTCATATTGCTTGCAACATCACGCTTTGCAAGTGCTGGCTCAAAATCGAGCCACACTTTGGCCTTTTCAAAAAACTCTTCAAACTAAAGCGTCAATCGGGCTCTAGGTCGGTAGTCTATGATATAGGAGGCTGCGGGATCCATGTAGGCCCCAATGTAAAATATTTCACCATCAACTTCAATGCATCTGTCTAAGGATGGAGGGATAACTTGTTCTATATCCGCGACTAGAAGGTTGATGAGGAACACTTTGGTCTCGCGCCTTTTGATTCGAAGGCAGAATGCAAGAGAAGGAGGTCGTGGAAGAACACGGTGATGCCCGATGAAGCCGAGGAAACTAAGGCTCTATACAAGCGTGTCTGTGACCTTGAGCTCCGCATGGGGAAGGAAGTGGGTGGCACAGACCTCATTCGCACCTGGGTGCATCGTCGAGTGCAGCCGCTGCAGGCTAGGGCGCATCCGATGTCATGACCCGAACCCGGTAAGGTTTGAAGCCCTGTGTTTATAGTGCTAGTCCCTGGATCAAATAGCTAGCACTCATAGTTTAGGATGTAATATCAAGAAACAAAGGTCATATTACATCGCATATATAGAAATAAAAATAGTTCATTACAACTTATATAGCTCATATGGCTATCTTATTACAAAGCAGTAGATATAACTATAAAGCATGTACTCCTTCATCTTCATGTGCCACAAGCAAACATGTTGGGTGCAAACTCGTACCCCTACTCATCAAGCTTCACTATCATCAAGTAATCCTGCAACATGATAAGTTACAGCCACAAAGGTTCAATACATTTTAAATTGTATTGGCACGTTACACCACCAATGGAATTAAGCCTATTTCTATATGCATAAAGGCTATCTGTGGAGGCCATATGGTTTATTTGCGTCAAACCATTTTTATAAAACTTGATAAAACTTTCTTATTCCTACTTTGAAAAACATTTGATAAATTGAATAACACAAGGTTGGTGGAACTCTTCCACTCCAAACTCAATATACATATGTCATCCATGTTTCACAATATTTACTCCAGCCCGTCGGTACTACACAAGATTTACCCGACGGTCAAAAAGATTGACTTTCCATTTAAATCTCCCGTCAGCACTACACAATATTTACCTGACGGGCCATCGGTACTACACAAGATTTACCTGATGGAATAGCGGTCAACAAATGGATCTGCCATCAGTACTACACAAGATTTACCTGACGGACTGTCAGCACTACACAAGATTTACCCGACAGTTTACAGATCAAAACACCTTAGCTCGAAATAAGATAAGAGGAGATCCTTCAATGGTTCCGGTCTTCAATTCCTCAACTTGTCCTTCTCCATGGTCATGGCTAAGACGCGGCTCCTTGTAGATACTCTCGTTGTATCATTCCTCTCAGAAAAAAATATTTTTACTTTTGAAAAACACTTGTAAAAATATACGCTCATAACCCGAACTCATATACTTAGAATATTCCTTTGCCTCAAAAAAAAATCCTCGTTAATTTGGGTATTTTTATGTAGGTGTCTTGTTAAAATTTAGCATAAGACTTTCAGATATCCTTCACATGGTCATGGATAATGTTGGAAAATTTACCCGGTGTAGTAGTGGATAGGTATGTTTCACAAGGATCAACTGATAAAATTTTAAAAGATTTATAGAATTCGAGTTATGATGAAATACTCGAAATATCTCATTTAAATTCGAATATTTCTAATTGTCAGACATTGAAACTAATGGTTCCATGCTAATGGTCTGGTTTAATTGGGAACAAGCCCATGTAGATACTACTTGAGAGGATAAACCTTGTGTGTGCAAATTGAAAGACTAGTCCTAGGAGCGATCAAGGTGCAAGCGTGTAGTATGACTGCACGTTGCTGCATGCTAGACATGACGTGTGTGCGCGTATGAAGATTAACAACGGAGTGATTAGAGGATTAGATAGTTGGTCCCTAGACTATGTGTATGTGTCTTGTAGACTAGTAACAATATTGAGATTAGCAAGACCTACACATGTTCATCGATTGCTTTGCATCTTCAGTTAATCGCTATAGGAGATCAACGATGCAGAAATCTGCAGGGAACATGGACGAGTATTCTTTTTAGGTAGCAATAGCTTACCGACAGGAAGGATTAGATCGCCGGAAAACTGTGAGTGGCGGCACGACGTGGACATCTGTGGGCACGAAAACTCCCGATCGTCGTTCTTGAAACGGTGAGTATTACTACTGCCGCGTCGGTCCTTGGCGGTGTTCTAGAAGTCAGCGGCGGGGCGGCTGAAGCAGGGACGTCTTCAGATGCTTGAGGGTGATCTCCAGCTACGAAAATGAACGCGAGGAAAGTATGAGGAGATGCGCACATAAGTGATACCTTTACTGGAAAAGAAATAGGGGTCTGATTCCCCATGTACACCTCGCCACGGACGCTCACATTGCGGTGGTCGGTTGAAATTCGACGACGGATTCCGATCAGAGAAGATGCACATATTGGGCACTGTTTTGAGAGAGATGAAAATGAAGCCAGGGGAGACTAGGGAACTGTTTAAATAGAGGGAACCGAGGTGAGCGCATTGAGGAGATGAGAGGGTCGTTGTTTTAGCTTCAACCATGATGGCTATTTCTTTTGCAATTTAATGGGCACTAATGCGGTGTTTTTAATACCCATAATGGAATCATGGCTCAGTGCGGAGTAACTTTCATGTTGAAGGCGGAGTGAAAAGGTTGCTAAATTAGGTGAAATCGGAAGGACAAAGGTTGTCATGCCATGGCTGTAGGTTTAATTTCATCTTTCAGTTTTTGAAAATGAGCTTCTGTGAACGACACACAGGAGGAAGAACACGGGTCGCTTGGTCTACATGGGCCTGGCTGGGCTCTTTGGTCTGGTTCGGTCTTTTTTTTATCATCTCCTTTATTCTTATCAATTTCTATTTTAGGTTTTGATTTTTATATCACCCTAAAATATCTGCACTGAAATCCATAAATACAATTGCGGAAAAGGATACACTAGACTTTGGGAATCAAGTTTTTCATTCCATATAATAAAATAGTTTAAAATTTTGGTAAAACCTTTAAAATACATATGAGACATATTATTGAATCATTCCCGTCTGAGGAAGTCATTTTATCTTCTTCTCTTTTCTTTTACTTATTGCGGAAATGAAGTAACATATGATAAGACTCCAAAATGTAAGTAAAACCCAATAAATCAAAAATGGAATATATATCAAACATGTTTAATATCATTGGGAAAATCATATTCTTCCCTATCTTAAGTATTTAAACATGGCTTGGACAAATATTCAAATGCAACATGATCAATTTCAAAAGTTGGATTTGTTTAAAATCTTTCAGAACAAGATTTATAATTTGGATAGTCATATTTATCCACTCTTCAATTTTTTTAACCAAGGTTTGAGAGAAGTTTAAACAATTCCACAAAAAGTTTTTTAATTCTCGAGAAATTCATCCAAGTCAAATTGAAACACATGATATTTATTTCACAATTTATTTTATTAAACATTTCAAAATTTGAATTTTTTTGGGATGTTTCATCCGATGTGCTGCTGGACTAGTGTTCATGATGTCACTCGCATTTCTTGAGAGAATATTTCCTCAGGTGAAGTAGACAAGAGGTTTCGGCTACTGACCAAGTACATAGCCAAGGAGAGACTCCTTGGTGACTCAGTCGTGCCTCCCTTCTATGTGAGTCATCCACTGCCTAAGGTGGCTTTCTTGTGAGCTCTTTTTTTGTTTGCCTACTAGGTTTTCCTTTATACTGATGTTGCTCCTTGTTCCAAGACTGGAAGGTAACTACTGTGTTGCCTCCTCAGCCGGAGGGAGTAATTCCCTGCGAAGCGGAAGAGGATGACAAGTCGGGCTCCACCATCCCTGTTGAGGAAGAGCAGGAAGCCCCTGAGTCTAGTGGGAATGGGACTCGCAAGTGCTCCTGAAGCAAGGACTCAGATGCATCCTTGCCGATGATGCTGGAGGGTCCTCCGACTGCGGTAGAGGAGCCGATTCTCGTTGTGCCTCTGCGTGTCATGGCTCCTCCTGCACGGAAGAAGCCGAGGACACCGAAGGAGGTGTTTGATGACTTCTTCGACCTTGATGACTTCGACGGGTAAACTTTTGTCTCTACTGATTTGTTCTTGTGTCCTGGAATCCCTTTCTCTAGAGTTGTTTTTGTATATTTTTAGCAAAACTGCATCATCGTCATCCGATGACTACCGCTTTGTGAAGGAGTCTGGAGTCCCGGACTCCAAAGAAAAAGATGTGGGGGAGCAGTCGCATTCTTCCTAGGTGGCGGCCAACTCCGGTGCCAATTCTTTGAGTTCCCTCCACGGTGGGGGCACCAGATGGTTGCCCAGACGCCTATGCAGAAGGAAACTTCAGATTCACTGGAGGAGCATGTAAGTTCTCTTGACTAAGTCAGTCGAATTTTAAGTTGATGCTGATGCATATATTCTTGCAGCCTGTCGTGAAGGAATCCATTTGCCTCGCCGAACAAATTATGTTGATGGATCGTCAGCATGCTTGCAGGAGACTCGGCATCGCGCATTCGAGGGTGAGCTTGTGCTTTGTATATCTGTGTTGCTGCAGAAGATCACCAATATTATGTTTTGCTACCGTTCTCTTTTGCAGGTGAGAACAATGAGCTCCTCCGTAGCATTAGTTCCCTCGAGAAGAGTCTTGCCGCCATGGAGAAGAAACATGATGAGGCGCTCAAAGCTCTTGAGGAATCGAAGAAGCGCGAGGAAGACTTGCATTCCGCTGCAGCTAACAGAGAGAAAGTGTTCGTAGAACAACTTTTCTCTGTTGCTAAGGCACTCTCAGGTATGATGCTGCGTCATTTTGGTTGTTATGTACTTTTCATATATGTTGTGGTGCTCATATGTATCTTGTGCAGATGCTGCGGGCGTAGACTTCGACGCTCAAGCTTTGACCCTCTCAGATGCTCTGGCTGGCACTGTGGTTGTAGTTGAAGACCGCAGCGTCTCCGTCAGGGACTCACCCGAGAAGGCCAAGGGTGTGCTTGGGCATCTTCGAGAGGATATGGCCCCCAAGGCCAAGCTGATCGAGGATCTCAATGGCTTGGTGGAGTCCTTTGCTGGAGGCATGCCCATGGACTTCAAGAATTCTCAGAGGGGGTTCGAGCGGCCATGGGACTCGTGATGGCACAATCTCAAGGTGTTGATTTGAGCCCCATCAAGGTCTCCTCAGTGATGCCGGTCACTGTGGATGTCCAGCAGGTAGTGTTTTCTCCCTTTGCCTCTAGTTGTCCTAAATATAGGCCTCGTCTCATTGAGACACTCGCAAAGTATTCGGTAGAGTTGAGGCGTTTGAAGATGGTGAAAGCCACAACGTCAGAGGCTGTAACCGAGAAGGCGACAGTGTTGGGGGCTGCCACTGACTTGAGGAAGACCCCGAGTGCTAATGCGTAGATATAGGCTATCCATCTATTGACTTTTTGTAATATTCTAGATTCTCCATACGTATTTTTGATTTGCACTGTGTTTGCTGGGGTGCTCCTAATACGTTGCTAACGTACCCATAATTTTTGATGTTCCATACTTAGTTTTATCTACTTTCTTATGTTTTCTCCACACTTTGGAGTACTTTTCATATGATTTCTTGGACTAACCTATTAACAAGAGCCACAGTGCCAGCTGCCTGTTTTCTTGTAACATCCCAAAACTCTAATCCAAAGTTAATCAAGATCAAACCTACCCAATTTAGGGTTAACAAAAACTTTTCCATTTAAAAATCATTAAGCATTCATATGTGTGTACATATAATTTAGGAGTTGTTTTGAGTTGCCATGTTTGAGTGATACATTGGTTGTAATATGATTCTAAGGTGAATTAAACATCATCTAGATCATTCCCAAGCAAATGCCAAAGAAAAACAAATCAAAAAGAATAAAATAAGCAAAATGGTCTTGTGCCATTTTAGTCACCTAGCCTACTTTGGCTATTCCTAGAACTCAAATATTAACAGAGACAATTGCGGATCTTTGCACCCCTTGCTAGTACAAGTAGTGTTGTGCCAAGGCCCACTTTGTGATCTCCCAAAATCATTCAAACTCTAATTTAAATAACATTTGAAAATTGAATCTAGTGTATTTATCAAGATCACACTATTTCAAAAACCACTCAAATGAACTCCATTTAAAGATCCAAAGCAACCAGAGATGCTCAACCATGTGATCAACAACTCCACCAAATTTCATTTCAAAATTCAAAAGTTTTCTTCTTTCGGCCATTTTGTCAAACACCTTGTGGGCAGAATCAAATACGTCCCCAGTAGACCCCCACCGGCCGTTTAGGGTTCGGTCTCGCCGGCGACGAGTCCGTCATCGACGACGACTGTGATCCGTTGATCCACGTTATAATCGTGCGGCCTAGATCGCCGGATACCGTTTCGGGTTTTAAGTCTTGCTGATAAGCGGGACCAACCTTTCAGCCGCCCTCTGCGCCGCGGAGCGTCACTGGGCCGGCCCATTTCCTTTCCCGCGTGACCCAGTAATTCAAATATAGACTTTTCTATTTTGGTTTAAACTCAATTATGTCCCTTAGTTCAAAAATCAATTCAGGAAGATTTACTAAACCAAATTGAGTGATTCCAATTTTGTTGGAAAGCTTCTGAAAAGATCTATCTAAGCCCATTGGATTTAATTCATTTAGAGTTAGAGATCCCTCCTAGTAAAAATAACAAGACAAAAGCTTTTGCACATTCAAACATTTTTATAAAATCAACCATAATAGGTTTTCAGTTGATTCCAACTCTCAAAAATCACATTTAACCATATCTATCTGAATATGTAATAATATTAAGGTTGACATGCAGTGACTTTGGACTAGTACCAAATTAGTGCTATATAGGCATTTCTAGTCACTTTAAATCATTAAATATTAAACTTAAACTTATTAAAATATGATCCAAACTTTAAATCACATTCCCATATATTAGAATATGTGGTGATGACATGTGTCCACATGATCCCATATTTTAATTGGAGAATATTAAATCTTAGTTATTTTCAATGAGTAGAAATTACTTTTCTTAAATAAAAAGAATGAAGCTAGTTAATTAAACATTGTGATGCTTGTGATGATAATAGATCATCAAATGTGTGCCTTAGTATGCTAAGTAGACTAGTTAAACATTTGTTTGGTGATTGTGTATCCCGTATGTATTTATAGACGATAGTACCGACCAAGCTTTCGAGGAGGAGGAGTTCTACCAAGAGGAGGAGGAAGAAAACTTCAACCACTTCACTACACAAGGCAAGCCATCATTAACAATGAAAGCCGAGCACTTCAAGTAAACTGAGCAAGCTACTATTGGCAAGCTAAACCTTGCAAGGTAGATAACCTAAGCAAATGCATTAGGCATGCTTTGGTTATACCCTTTGCCTTTTACCTACCCCAAGTTTTATTCTATTTACAAGCTTTACTTTCTTTATTTTACCAAAATCCTTTACTTGTTTGATGGTAGCATAAAAAATATAAAACTTGACCTATCTAGATAACCTTAGATGTCATTCTATGGCATGAGATTGAGATTAGCATCCCACCTTAGTGAACACTGTTAACTTAGTAGCTTAGAGCTAAATCAAAACTTGAGTCACTTTAGATGGGAACCCTTGGTGAAAATGAATTGTGAAAACCTTGGAATGATGAGTCATTCTATTGAGATGTTTTGACATGTGTTGAGAAACACAAATGGTTTATGATGATGAAAATGTTGAGGCATGAGCCTTAGCCCTTTATATAAACTGATGGCTGGGTTCAGATGCGATACCATTCCAATTTTACCGTACAACCACAATACCTGAATTGGGTAAGGCTTAGCCGGAAGTTTATATGCATTAGTATTAGTTCCCTTGCGGGAGAGGTTTGAGCTGAGGCTACCTCTCAATCTTGTCCACCTATGCAGTGCCCAAGATGACAGATGGTCATGGTTGGGAGGCCATACTCATAAGAGAGGTGCTTATACTAGGGTGTGTAAAGGAAAGCTTATGTTTGATTATCTGCATACTAAGTATGATGATTCAGGGTTATCCCTGATAGATGTATCGAATCTTGTGGTGAAAGTGTACCACCTCTGCAGAGTGTCAAACTATTCGAATAGCCGCGTCCGTGGTTATGGACAGTTGGAGTGGCCATACTGTTTTGTTGTCAGATATTTTCAAAACAACTTATGAAATGAATTGTGACATGACTTGACCACAACAGAGTTGTGATTACGACACTATCTTCCCAACTTAAGTGATTATAGAACTTTATTTTATCTTTCTTTGTTTCTGAACTCAGCTTAGGTTCAAATTTAACTTTGCAAATAAATCCCACTAGAACTACCTTACTTGTTAGTAATAGTTTGCGAGTACTTAAAGAGTACTCATGGCTTTTGTCCCTGGCTAGATGACGGACAGCAGAACGACTATGATAACGAGGACTATCTTCCATCGTCAGTATTGCCTGTGCCACTGAAGATGGACCCCACCGCTATGCTTATTATTTATTCCGCTGCTTATTGTATTAAGACTGGATCATGACATCCTTTATTCATGTAAGACCTTATTTTGGTTTGTAATGGATGATGTACTGTGATATCCAATCTGTTATGTCTCGAAAAAATGGTAATCCTAGGATTGTGATGTATGACATAATAGGCATCTCGGATTAAAAATCTGGGTGTTAACATTTCTGCTGTTTTTGGTTCCAGGAAAGTCAAAAAATGAATATTCTCGGATTTGGACGGGACAAAAGCCAAAGTCAGTTTTTCACCAAGGGACATCAGGAGCCAAAATACGAGACGGAGAGGGGCTAGGGCCTGGCCACACCACCTCGCCGCGCGGCTAGGCCTAGCCCATGCCAGGGGTGGTCTGGCCGCCCCAGGCACCCCCTCAAACCCTCCTTTCGCCTATATATTGCCTCCGATACAGAAACCCTAAGTACCCTGATCAAAAATCCACGAAAGAGTTTGTAGCCGCCGTCATCTCCATCCCTAGATCGGGAGGGATTTGAAGCTCTTCCTGGCATCCTGCCGGAGAGGGGAATTCACCCTGGAGGCCTTCTTCATCACCATACAAGCCTCCGGTGTGATGCGTGAGTAGTTCATCTCTGGACTACCGGTCCATGTAGTAGCTAGATGGCTGCTTCTCCTCCTTTGTGCTATCATGTTTAGATCTCGTGAGCTTCGTTCATGATCAAGATCATCTATTTGTAATTCATACATGTTGTGTTTGCGGGGATCCGATGGATATTGAGATGCTATTTCAGATTGATTATTGATTTTATCATGTCTTTGTTATTTGTGATCTTGCATGCTTTCCGTTGTTAGTAGCTATCTTGGCCAAGTAGATGCTAGCAACTCCAAGAGTTAGTATTTATGCTCGATAGTGGGTTCATGCCTCTAGTAATTTGGGGAAGTGATAGAAATCTCTAAGGTACAAGATGTGTTGTTGCTACTAGGGAGAAAACAACAATCCTTTGTTCATAGAACAATCGTATTATTTACTTTACACACAATTCGTAATGCAATTATCCGTTGCTTGTAACTTAATACTAGAGGGGGTTAGGATGATAACCTGAAGGTGGATTATTAGTCATAGATGCAGTTGGATGCCGATCGATGTATAATGTTGTAATGCCCAATCGAATCTCAAAGGAGTAAAGATGAGTAGTATATGCATGATTGCTTTCTCGATGTTTGTCAATTGCCCCGCTGTAATTTGTTCGCCCAACATGTCATCTATCTTAAGGAGAGCCACCACTAGTGAACTATGGACCCCGGTCCTTTCTTTTACCATCAATCTATAATCAACTATTTACTGCTTTGTGTTTACTTTCTGCAAACTATTACTTTCTTCCACTCGATACATTTAATCCTTTGTTTTCAGCAAAACCAGTGAGATTGACAACCTCATCGTAAGTTGGGGGTAGAGTTCTGTGGTTGTGTTGTGCAGGTCTCCACGTTGCTACTCGCACCGGTAGTGCGCCCTATCAAAGTTCATCTAGTTGCACCTTTGTGGTGTTTCCTTGCTCCTACTAGATTGATAACCTTGGTTTCATAACTTAGGGAAAACTTACTGTTGTGCTCATCATACCTTCCTCTTGGTGTTCCCCAACGAGCTCGATATATTTTGGGCCATCAAGCTCTTTTTCTGGCGTTGTTGCCGGGAGTCAAGGATATCTTCACAAGGGGATTCCCTCATAACCAATCTCTCTAATTTTTTGTTTTTGTTTTGCTTAGTTTACTTTTTCTTTGCTTGCTTGTTTCTTTATCAAAAATACAAAAAAATAGTTTTACTAGTTTGCTTTCTTTATTAAAAACACAAAAAAATGACTACTCTTGAAACTACTAAGTTGTGTGACATCACTAGCACCAACAATAATGATTTTATGAGCACACCTATTGCTCCACCTGTTCCTGAAGCTACTTTCTTTGAAATTAAACCTGCTTTACTCAATCTTGTTATGAGAGAACAATTTTTCGGTATTGGTAATGAAGATGTTGCTGCTCATCTAAATAACTTTGTTGAACTTTGTGCGATGCAAAAGCATAGGGATATAGATGGAGATATTATTAAGCTTAAATTGTTTCCTTTCTCTTTGAGAGGAAAATATAAAGAATGGTTGAATTCCTTAACTAGGAATATTATTGATTCTTAGACTAAATGCAAAGATGCTTTAATTGGAAAATACTATCCTCCTGCTAAAATTATATCTATGAGAAGTGAAATAATGAAATTTAAACAATCTCATAATGAACATGTTGCTCAAGCTTGGGAAAGAATGAAATCTTTGGTAAATAATTGTCCCACTCATGGACTGACTGCTTGGATGATCATCCAAACCTTTTATGCAGGACTGAACTATTCTTCAAGAAATCTATTGGATTCTGCTGCTGGAGGTAACTTTATGACCATTACTTTGGGTGCTGCAACAAAGCTTCTGGATAATATGATGGTTAACTATTCTAAATGGCATACTGAGAGATCTCCACAAGGTAAGAAGGTAAATTCTGTTGAAGAAACCTCCTCCTTGAGTGATAAAATTGATGTTATTATGTCTATGCTTGTTAATGGGAAATCCCATATTGATCCAAATAATGTTCCTTTATCCTCTTTGGTTGCTCAAGAAGAGCAAGTTGATGTGAACTTTATAAGAAATAACAATTTTAGCAATAATTCCTAAAGGAATAATTTTGGTAACAACAATTATAAGCCATATCCTCCCAACAATGGTAATTCTTATGGAAATTCCTACAACAATAATAGGAGTGCACCCTCTGAACTTGAAGTTATGCTTAAAATTTTTATTAGTAAACAAACTGCTTTCGATAAAACTATTGAGGAAAAAACTCTCTAATGCTGAAAGAAATATAGCATCATTGGCTGAAGCTCAATCTTCTTTGAATAAAATGGCTGCTAAAACTAAAACTAAAGATAATCCCTTTGCTGCCACTAATGTCATACAAGTTAGAATTGATGAAAATGTTAGACTATTAGCTGAATTGCATGCTAAGTGGGAAAGAGAAGATGAAATTGCTAGAAACATTAGTGTTTCTACTATCACTACCACTAGTGTTGAGGCTAGTAATAGCTCTACTACTTTAGATGATAATTATGATTTTGATCTTGATGGTTGCAACATCTCTGAAGTTATTAAGTTCCTACAAAAGCTTGCTAAAAGTCCTAATGCTAGTGCTATGAATATGGCCTTTACAAAACACATTATTGATGCTCTCATAAAGATTAAAGAAGAAAATATGAAACATAAAGCTTCTATTCCTATAAAACAAGAAGATGGTTGGGAACCCATCATCAATATCAAAGTGAATGATTTTGATTTTAAAGCTTTATGTGATCTTGATAGTAGTGTTTCCATTATGCCTAGAAAGATTTATGATATGCTTGATTTGCCACCACTTGAAGATTGTTATTTGAATGTCCCACTTGATGATAATGCTAAAAAAGAAACTCATGGGGAGTATTAATGATGTTCTTATTATGGTTAACAATGCTTATGTCCCCTTTGATTTCTATGTTTTGGATATAGAATGCATTGCTTCTTGTCCTATTACTTTGGGAAGACCTTTTCTTAGAACTGTTGGTGCCATTATTAATATGAAAGAAGGCACCATTAAATATCAACTCCCACTCAAGAAAGGTATAGAACACTTACCTAAGAAGAGACAGAAGATTTCTTTTGCCTCTCCTATGAAAACATTTCTCTTAATGCTTCTTCATTTCAGAACACTTGATTCTTTTTCTTGCTCCTTATGCCTAACTTAAAGGCATTAAAGAAAAGTACTTATTGGGAGATAACCCAAAAGTTTTAGATGAGTCTTGGAAGTTATTGCTTCAGTAATAACCGCTTTTTATCCTTTTATTTGCTTTTTGTGCCAAGAGTAACCTCTGATGAGAGAGAAGTAATGATTGGGAAAGTTGCTGTCAGGAAACAGATTTCTGTGCTTCGCCGTAAAAATTCGTGTAAAATCTCTATACGTATTTTTGAGGCATGAATTTTTGTGATTCTGCCCCAAGTTATTATCTAACTTTAGTTAGTTCAACACTTTTCTACTTGAGCAACAGAAGGTCTTCAAAAAATTTCGTCTTTACCTACTGGTCTATTTTGACAGATTTCTGCCATTATTTGCATTGGTTTCTTGTTGGTTCTTTTTTGAGTTCTTTTGGGGAATTGAGCTTTTTGAGGGAAGTGATACAGTATCTAGTATTTTAATGGAAGTTTTATTGGTGTTGGAACTGAACCTAAAGACCTATTATCTTGAGTGCACTAATGTTGGTAATAAAGATTGTGTGAAGGAAAAATTGCAGGTGTATGGAAGGCATGAGTAATGAGATGAAGGATGGACTAAAGCTCAAGCTTGGGGATGCCACGCGTGTCAACCCAAGAAATATCCAAGAAGTACAAGCATCAAAGCTTGGGGATGCCCAAGGCATCCCCTTCTTCATCAATAAAAATCCGAGGTTTCTTCCAAACGCTTCATTTTTATTGTTTCATCCACAGTCGTGTTTTTTTGGAGCGTCTTCTTTTTCGTTTTCGTTTTGGTTTTTCGTTTTCTTTGTTTTCTTAGTTTTCTGAATAAATTGGTTGTACCCCCTCTTTCATACATTGGTTTTAAAATAGTTTGGTTTGGATTGGAAAAGAGTAGGAAAGTTCACACTTAGGTGGTAAAGAGAGCTTGTTTTTTACTGTGGCCTATGCTCTGTCATGCCATGCTTGATATTGTTTTGACTTAATGGTTAGTATTCTTTGTTGTAGAATGACATGTTATAAACAATTGATATTGCTTAATGTGCCTTTGAATAATCATGTGTTGTTTTAGCATATTAAAGCATAGTATTGTGGTATTCTCCTTTGATGCTTTATTTGGGTTGACTTGGCAGATGGTCACACCATGTTATGACTATCCCAAGTCACCATAGCCTTAATGATCCTTTAGTTTTCAAATTGTAGTATCAATTTATGCTTTGATCAATGATGTTTTGTCGCTCTGCATGATTATGGCCATTATTGCTCTCTTAGTTGGTCGCTCCTAGTCTTTTGCTAGCCTCCATGACCAAGTCTGAGTTCCACTCATGCATCCAACTCCTAAAAACAAGTTATTCCAAAGAGTCCACCATACCTACCTATTAGCATATTCTATTCCAAGTATATTCATGTTTTTGTCTACCTTCCGAATTAAACTTGTTATGAGAAAACTAGCGATTAAAGCTCTCACGAACTTGATGGCACACTTTACTTTCTTGCACTTAATAAACTTGAACCATTGGGTCCATCTTTGTTGCGTATATGCTTGCGCTTTATAAGTTGAAGCTAGCAGAACCATGTACCATGGGGAACGCTTTCAACATTGCACCTGTACTTTGTACCCCGTTGATATCATGTTCTATTGCTTATGGATCCCGACGGTGTGAAATAAAAGGGGAACTTGTAAGATCATGGAGTTTGTATGTGTGTTAGAGAAACGCCTAGGCCGCTATCCTAAGCCATGCCTAATCATGGTGGAAACTTGCAGCATAACCACAATGAGCTCTCTATGAAGCATCCTCAATAAAAACCTATGCAAATAGCAAAAAAAATATCGTTGAGATGCTCATTGTCTGCTTGCCTTGTTATTTTGATTATGGGATAGCTCCTGTATCATGTGCAAGGGGTACCCCGTTGGCGGTTCTCTATGATACATATGTACTTACAATAACAAGAGCTAACTTGTGACTAAAGTTGAGTAGCATGAGGTTCGGTCTTCGTAAGTAAGGGGCATGAGATTTCGGCTTATAACTTCTCAAGCATATCCTCTTAGTTGTGTCACTTTAACCTTAATCACCTTCAAGATGCTTATGATAGGGGCAATTAGAGCTGAAAGCTAATAAGTACCATAATTTTTGGAAGCTTTTTATGAGACTTGAATCCCTACTTCCTTCTATGAAGGCCTTTCTTTTACTTTTATGTTGAGTCTCCACCTTCTATCTTTACGCACCTACTTTGAGAGCATAGTGGCCATTCTTAGTTCTATGTGCATTGTCCCAAGACTTGTTGATTGATGCATAGCTTTGATATTGCTTGTTTTAAACTATTTGTATCTAGTCACTCTTATGAGCTTTGAAGGTGTCCTATGCATTTATGTTTGCTACTCTATGAGTGACAAGCTGAATGCCACTATGCTATGTTTTCTTTATGTGAAACAAACAAATGTCTTGCAAAGCATTTTTATTCATGAATCTTTTGTTTATGCCTTATAATGTTGCAACATAGTTGCTTTGTCTTATTGCTAGAACTTTGTCTTTTATGTTTTGATTGAAGTACTATGATCCTAGCTTTCAATGTTTTACAAATACTTTGATCAAGTTTATGATGGTGCATGTCACCTAAAAAATTATTCTTTCTTTTTATCACTTACCTACTCGAGGACGAGCAGGAGTTAAGCTTGGGGATGTTGTTACGTTGCTAACGTATCCATAATTTTTGATGTTCCATGCTTGGTTTTATCTACTTTCTTATGTTTTCTCCACACTTTGGAGTACTTTTCATATGATTTCTTGGACTAACCTATTAACAAGAGCCACAGTGCCAGCTGCCTGTTTTCTGCTGTTTTTGGTTCCAGGAAAGTCAGAAAATGAATATTTTCAGAATTGGACAGGACAAAAGCCAAAGTCAGTTTTTCACCGAGGGACACCAGGAGCCAGAATACGGGACGGAGAGGGGCTGAGGCCTGGCCACACCACCTGGCCACGCGGCCAAGCCTGGCCCACGCCAGGGGGTGGTCTGGCTGCCCCATGCACCCCCTCGGCCTCTCCTTTCGCCTATATATTACCTCCGATATAGAAACCCTAAGTACCCGATCAAAAATCCGCGAAAGAGTCTGTAGCCGCTGTCATCTCCATCCCTAGATCGGGAGGGATCTGAGGCTCTTCCCAGCATCCTGCCGGAGAGGGGAATTCACCCCGGAGGCCTTCTTCATCACCATGCAAGCCTCCAGTGTGATGCGTTAGTAGTTCATCTCTAGACTACGGGTCCATGTAGTATCTAGATGGCTGGTTCTCCTCCTTTGTGTTATCATGTTTAGATCTTGTGAGCACCGTTCATGATCAAGATCATCTATTTGTAATTCATACATGTTGTATTTGCGGGGATCCGATGGATATTGAGATGCTATTTCAGATTGATTATTGATTCTATCATCTCTTTGTTATTTGTGTTCTTGCATGCTTTTCGTTGTTAGTAGCTATCTTGGCCAAGTAGATGCTAGTAACTCCAAGAGTTAGTATTTATGCTCGATAGTGGGTTCATGCCTCTAGTAATTTGGGGAAGTTATAGAAATCTCTAAGGTACTAGATGTGTTGTTGCTACTAGGGAGAAAACAACAATCCTTTGTTCATAGAACAATCGTATTGTTTACTTTACATGCAATTTGTAATGCAATTATCCGTTGCTTGCAACATAATACTGGAGGGGGTTCGGATGATAACCTGAAGGTGGATTATTTGTCATAGATGTAGTTGGATGGCGGTCTATGTATAATGTTGTAATACCCAATCGAATCTCAAAGGAGTAAAGATGAGTAGTATATGCATGATTGCTTTCTCGATGTTTGTCAATTGCCCCGCTGTAATTTGTTCACCCAACATGTCATTTATCTTAAGGAGAGCCGCCACTAGTGAACTATGGACCCCGGTCCTTTCTTTTACCATCAATCTACAATCAACTATTTACTGCTTTGTGTTTACTTTCTGCAAACTATACTTTCTTCCACTTGATACGTTTAATGCTTTGTTTTCAACAAAACCGGTGAGATTGACAACCACATCGTAAGTTGGGGGCAGTCCTATGGTTGTGTTGTGAAGGTCTCCACATCGTTGCTGGCACCGGTAGTGCGCCCTGCCAAAGTTCAGCTAGCTACACCTTTGGGGTGTTTCCTTGATCCTACTGGATTGATAACCTTGGTTTCATAACCGAGGGAAAACTTGCTACTGTGCTCATCATACCTTCCTCTTGGGGTTCCCCAACGAGCTCGATATATTTTGGGCCATCAGCTCCTTTAGCACACTTGTTGAACTCGATGTTTTTATTATTGGCGTTGTTTTGAATTGTTGGTCTTATCCATCTCTTCCTCTGCTTGGATAGGGTCCTTCGAGTGATCCATCTGACGCACCTCCCACCGATGAACCTATGGCAAAACCACGTTCAAAGGTGGAGGAGTCGTCGTTGATGTCTCGATTGCGCGATCGTATAAAGCACTTGGAGTGAGCAATTGCCATTATTCATGGCAACGCGAATGTGTGGAAGTCGAAAGCCGAAAAAGCCAATGAACGAGAGAAATATCTTCTGGGCCAGGTGGCTTAGCTAAATGACCAATTGGAGTGTTAGTTTCCTTAGCTTCTTGTTCTTTCTTAGCCAGCTATAGCGGCGATTTGCCCTTATGCTTTTTGCTGCCCTTTATAGTTGTTAGTGCTCGCCGTCCACAGGAGGAGAGGGACATAGTCTCCATTCGGTTAAACAACTTGACCTAGGAGAAACTGGAAGCTAGCGGGTACTTTTCAGTTGATCGAGATCGTGTAGTCGTGTAGGCGATGTTGCAGGATCGTGTGTCACAGGTGCTGCTTGTCAGCACCCGGATTTTTAATCCCAGATGGCTGTTATGCCATACATCACAATCCCAGGATTACAATTTTTGCGAGACATAACAGATTGAATATCACAGTACATCATCCATTACAAACCATAATAAGGTCTTACACAAATAAAGGATCTCATGATCCAGTCTTAGTACAAACAAGTAGCGGAATAATAAGCGTAGCAGTGGACTCCATCTTCAGTGTCACATGCAATGCTGACGGTGGGAGATTATCCTAGTTGTCGTAGCCGTCCTGCTAACCTCCTTCCGGATAGTCCTCCTCATAGTCTGGCCATGGGAATAGCCAAGGACAAAGCCATGATTACCCTTTAAGTACTCGCAAACTATCACTAACAAGTAAGGTAGTTCAAGTAGGAATGCTAAGTTCTAAGTTTATTTGTAAAGTTAAGTTTGAAACCTAAGCTGAGTTCAGAAACAAAGAAAGATAAAAAAATAGTTCTAAATCACCTAAGTGGGAACTTAGTTGTCGTAGTCACAACCATGTTGTGGTCAAGTCATGTCATAATTCATTTCATAAGTCATTTTGAAAACATCTAACAACGGAACAGTATGGCCACTCCAACTGTCAATAACCGCGGACGTAGCTATTCGAATAGTTTGACACTCTGCAGAGGTGGTACACTTTCACCACAAAATTCAATACATCCGTCAGGGATAACCCTGAATCATCATACTTAGTATGCGGATAATCAAATCATAACATTTCCTTTACACACTCTAGTATAAGCACCTCACCTACGAGCTTGGCATCCCAGCCATGGCCATCTGCCATCCTGGGCACTACATAGGTGGACAACATTAAGAGGTAGCCTCATCTCAAACCTCTCCCATGAGGGAACCCATACTAATCCATATAAACTTCCGGCTAAGCCTTACCCAATTCAGGTATTGTGGTTGTACGGTAAAAATTGGAATGGTATCGCATCCGAACCCAACCTTCAGTTTTTATAAAGGGCTAAGGCTCATGCCTCAACATTTTCATCATCATAAGCCATTTTTGTTTCTCAACACATGTCAAAACATCTCAATAGAATGACTCGTCATTCCAAGGTTTTCATAAGCATTTTCACCAAGTATTCCCATCTAGAGTGATCGAGTTTTTGGTTTAGCTCTAATCACTAAGTTAATAGTGTTCACTAAGGTGGGATGCTAATCTTAATCTCATGCCATAGAATGACATCTAGTATAGGCCAAGTTTTATACTCATTATGCTATCTAAACTACTTTCTAAAATCTCACAAAGCATTACTAAAAGTAAAGAAAACTTTGGTAAAGTAAAAGGTAAAACTTGTAAGTAAAACTTGGGATGGGTATAAATAAAAAGGTATAACCAAAGCATGCTTAAGGTATTTTGCTTAGGTTATCAAGCTTGCAAGGGTTAGCTTGCATTGTTAATGATGCTTGCCTTGGTTGGTGCAGTGGTTGAAATTCTCCTCGTCTTCTTCGGGGTAGAACTCCTCCTCGTAGACTTGGTTGGTACTATCATCTATAATTATATACAGAATACACAATCACCAAACAATACTTAACTAGTCTATTTAGCACACTAAGTCTCACACTTGATGATCTAGTATCATCACATTCATCACAAGATTTTAATGAACTAGTTTCATTTATTTTATTTGAGAAAAGTAATTTCTACTCATTGAAAATAATTAATATTTAATATTATCCAATTAAAATATGGGATCATGTGGACACATGTCATCACCACATATTCTAATACATGGGAATGTGATTTAAATGTTGGATCACATTTTATAAAGCTTAGGATTCATATTTAAATGATTTAAAGTGACTAGAAATGCCTATATAGCATTATTTTGGTACTAGTACAAAGTCACTGCATGCAAACCTAAATATTATTACATATTCAGATAAGTATTGTTAAATGTGATTTTTGAGAGTTGGAATCAACTCAGAAGCTCTTATAGTTAAATTTTGAAAAATGTTTGAATGTAGAAAAGTCTCTGTTTTGTTATTTTTGCTATATGTGATCTATAACTCCAATTGATTTAAATCCAACGGGCTTGGATAGATATTTAAATTTGAATCATTCAATTTGGTTCAGTAGAACTCTCTGAATTGATTTTTAAACTAGTGGATAGAATCTAGTTTAAGCTTTAATAGAAAAATCTTTATTTGAATTTTAGGGCCACAGCGGGAAACTAAACGGGCCGGCCCAGTGATGCTCCGCGGCGCAGGAGGAAACTAACAAGGGGGGTCTACACGTCAGCAGCACTTAAAACCCGAAGCGATTCGGGGCGATGTGGGTCGTGCGATTAGAACTATGATCGACAACTCTTGTTCATCATCGACGACGGACAGGTCGCCGGCGAGACTGAACCCTAGTGGCTCGTGGTGGTCGATTGGGGGCTTACCAGGGCTCTAGCTAACGTGGCGATGGGGGCAATCGAACGAGTGGACGACGGCGGACTTAGGCGAGGTCGCAGCGGCTCCTAGGGTGGTCGCAATCGACGGACCCCTTTCTCCTCTGCTGCGGCGACTCCGGTGGAAATTCCGGCGAACGGTGGCTCGAGTGGCTCCGGGGATGGCGTGAGGGACTCAGTGGGAGGTGGAGAGCGTTGGAGTGTGGAGAAATGGTGCTGAGGAGGGCTCCTTATATAGGTCGACGAGGAGAACTGGGGTGCGACGGTGAGTGATGACTCACAAGTATAGGGGGTGTATCGCAGTATTTTCGAGGGAAGAGAAACCCAATTTATTGATTCAACACAAGGGGAGCCAAAGAATATTTCTAAGCCTTAACAACTGAGTTGTCAATTCAGCTGCACCTGGAAACAATCTTGCTCATAGCAGTTTATCAGTAGCAACAGTTTTGTAGTAGGAATAGTAAAGTAACAGCAGTAGTAAAGCAAAGACAGTAGTAACAAAAGCAGTAAACAGTGGGATTCGAGTGCGGTAGCCATAGGGATGGATGGACGGGCGTTTCATGGACAAGAGAATTCACATAGCAATCAGAACATAGGGCAATTGCAGATAAATAAGATAAATCACCCAAGTACTAGACAATCCTAGGCATGTGTTCCATATATAGTCATACGTGCTCGCAATGAGAACTTGCACAACATATTTTGTCCTGCCAGCCCGTTTGCAGCGGGGCCTCTAGGGAACTACTGGCAATTAAGGTGCTCCTTTTAATAGAGCACCAGAGCAAAGCATTAACACTCCATAAACACATGTGATCCTCACATCAAAGCCTTTCCCTTCCGGTTATCCCGATTTCTGTCACTTCGGGGCCATAGGTTCCGGACAACAACGTGTGTATACAACTTGCAGATACGACCAAGAACAATACTATCATAATGAATCAATAGTAAGTTCAAATCTGAAATCATGGCACTCGGGCCCTAGTGACAAGCATTAAGCACAACAAGTTGCAACAAAGTCATAAAGCACTAATAAAAGATACTAGGCACCATGCCCTAACAATCGGATGCCATTACATGAACGATCTCATGCAATCCCTATGATCCCCATAGCCTACAGCGGGGGATTACTCACTCATAGATGGGGGAAACATGGATGGTCGATGGAGAAGCGATGGTGATGATGATGGCGATGATCTCCTCCAATTCCCCGTCCCGGTAGGGTGCCAGAACGGAGTTTCTGGTGCTGTTTCGTGGAATCTGGTGGTGGCGGCGGAGCGGAACTCCTTCTGGAAAAACGTCGAACCCCCTGAAGTTTTTAGGTCAGAAGGCTCCTTATAGGCGAAGAGAGAGGCCGAGGGGGTGCTTGGGGGGCCCACACCACCCCCTGGCGCGGCCTGGCCTGGCCCGCACCACCAGGTGGTGTTGCCACCCTAGGGCTCTTCTCCGTCTCGTATTCTGGCTCCTGGAGTCTTCAGGTGAAATAGGATTTTTGGCATATTTTCCGGGATTTTTCCTAATAGTTGATTTTCTGCACAAAAAGTAGACACCAAGGAAATTCTGCTGAAAACAGCATCAGTCCGTATTAGTTGCATCCAAATCACACAAGTTTAGAGGAGAAACAATATGGAAAGTGTTCAGGAAAGTAGATACGTTTTGGACGTATCAACTTCCCCCAAGCTTAGCTTATTGCTTGTCCTCAAGCAATTCAGTTGAAAACTGAGTGCGATAAAAGAACTTTCACGAACACATTTGCTTCATATGATGTAAATATTCTCAACAATGTGATCAAGTACTTAGACAATTCATAATAAAGAGTATGCAACTAAGTCTACTTAATAGTCTTTGCAAGCTATGAAGAGATTCCAACTCAAAAATAATAAGTAGCATGAAGCACGAACATAAGCAACATTACTATGCTCATAGAAAGGTATGATAGAGTGGTATCTCGCTTACCTTTGATTATGAATGCCAAGGCACCTCTGAAGTTCAAGTAGTGACTAGAAGTAAAGATATCAAGAATACAAGCATCAAAGTCATAACAGAAATAATCAAGTAATGGGACAAACACAAAGAATGACAACCATGCTCTCAAGAAAGTGCTACAACAATATGTGGAGACTCAACAAGTAGAAGAAAAGGTTTTGAATAATTTGAAAGGCTTCCAAATGCTGAAAGTATGGTACTCGTTAGCTTTGAGCTCTCATTGCCCCTATCATAAGCATCTTTAATGTAGTTAAGGTGAAAGTGACACAACTAAGAGGATATGATTGACAAGTTATAAATCGAAGTCTCATGCCCCTTACTTACGAAGACCGATCCTCATGCTACTCAACTTCAGTCACAAGTAAGCTCTTGTCATTGTAAGTATATATGTATCATAGAGAACCGCCAACGGGGTACCCCTTGCACATGACATGGGAGCTATCCCATAATCAAAATACAAGGCAAGCAGACAATGAGCATCTCGGCGATCTTTTTATTTACTATGTGCATAGATTTTTATTGAGGATGCTTCATAGAATGCTCATTATGGTTATGCTGCAAGTTTCCACCATGATTAGGCATGGCTTAGGCGAGCGGCCTAGGCATTTCTCTAACATACATACAAACTCCATGATCTTACAAGTTCCACTTTTATTTCACACCACCGGGATCCATAAGCAAAAGAGCATGATATCAACTAGGTACAAAGTACCTATGAAGTGTTGAAAGCGGTCCCCATGATACATGGTTCTTCTAACTTCAACTCATAAAGCGCAAGCATATGCACAACAAAGAAGGACGCAATGGTTCAGGTTTATTAAGTGCAAGAAAATAAAGTGTGCCATCAAGTTCGTGAGAGATTTACTAACTAACTTTCTCATAACAAGCAAACATTTTATTCGGAAGAAAACAAGGCATATTGAATATACACGGAAGTAGCAAATGATGCTAATGGGTAGGTATGGTGGACACTTTCGAAATGTTTGGTTTAGGGAGTTGGAAACTTGAGTAAAACATACTCAGTGGAAGTGAAGGCTAGCAATAGTAAGGGAGCGACAAACGAGAGAGCAATAGCTGTCATTATCATGCTTGCAACAAAATAGGACTACTCTTGGCATGAAAGTGATTCAAGATCCTCAAGGCAAAATAATTCATCGAGGCTTAACTGATTATTACAATCATGTGCATGCGTGAGCATGTGCCAAGTCAATCAAATGAATCATTCAAAGGAGGATACCACGGTGTCATACCAATTTATGAACAGAGCAATGCAAGCAAACATTCATAAGACATGCTACAAACTATTAGCGAGCTGGAGCTAATCATAAGAAAGCAAGAACTACTAAGCATCCAAAGAAAACATACACTCTACATGAACGGACTAAGCATGCCCACAGTGATGAGTACATGTACAAAAATGAAAACAAATAGAGTTCGTTACCAGCCTCTTACCACGCCTCAAGTTGTCATTAATCCTCATTATTGCTCTTCACTTGTGTGGCTTGAATAATAATCTGAGACCAAATATCCACTGAGGACTGTTGAACCCTGTAGCAAACTCACAAAAACCAAAGAAGAACGACAAATATTTTTGGTGTTTTTGATTTTTAAACAAGAACCAAAAGAGAGGAACAAGCAAAGCAAAATCTTTTTGGGTTTTTCGAAAAGTTCAAACAAAGAAAAAAGGGAAAAACAAACCAAAGCAAAAAGAAGAAGCAAACCAAAGAGAAACAATAGAAATATTTTTGGTCTTTTTGTGTTTTTAGAAAGCAAAAACAAAGAAGAACGAAAACTAAAAAGAGAACGAAAACATGAATACACAAAGTACCGATGCAACATGATATGAAGATGAGTGCGGTGTCGGCGTACCTCCCCCCAAGCTTAGGCTTTTGGCCTAAGTGGGTATCAATCCCAAGCTGGCCAGGATGAAGTGTCACCATGGTATGACGAGGAGGTACCCTCGTCCTGGTGCGTGCTCGAGTACGTCCCTCCATAGTGCACAAAGTAATCTTAGGAGGGCACATCCTCCTGGTGCTGCTCGTGGAAACCCAGCAAGCGAAGCTGCTCGTCCACTTCCTCCTTGGAGCGCGACCACGGTCTCCTGTCAACACTAAACAAAGCAGGCTGCGGCAAAAGGATCTCCCTTTCATCCCCGTCAGTGAAAAGCATCCTATATACTAGATTGTTCAAATCAGAGGCAGTAGTGACAAAGTGATGAGTTTTCATGGCAACAAGGTCAAGCCTCTGTGGTGCCAGCATAGCATCATCGGGATCCACTGAAAGACCTAATGCATTGACTATGCGCGATGCAATGATGTCCCCATAGATAGGCCCCCTAGCAGCTAGGCGGCGAGCAATAAGCAAGCCAAGATTATACCAAGTATCATTGTTAAGCGCAGCAGCAAGGAAAGCTAAATGATAGTTGGAGATGTTACTAGTGTTCTCCCTACCCAACACACTAGTAGCAAGATAATATGCGAAGTATCTAAGAGCAAGGAGTTGGATATTTCTTATCTTTCCACGCTGCACCACACAGTCATCATCATGGGTCACCCCTCGGTATAGCTCCAGCAAATCAGCGGGTCGCCCTTGAATTTTCTTCACGGTCCCTGTCATACGCACACCTACAATATTGCAAAATCTCTCCAAAGGCATGGTGAAGGGCATATCATAGATTTTAAAAGAGTCAGTAGATTGATAGGGTGTGTTAGTAAATGAGAAGCTCTCAACAAAAGTTTTGGTGACCATAGCGTATTGTGCACTCTCATATTGCATATAAGAGGTCAAACCAACCCTCTCAGTCAGTAGCAAGAAATCATCAAGAATACCTGCAGCTTGCAAGAAAGTAAAACAAGGAAAAGAGGATGGGTGAGCATCTCCATCATCCCTTTCACTGCCAATGCGTGTTGCAATGAGGTCTTCATTGTATGATGGCCCAGCTTGAGAGGCTGTTCTTGAGGGCCTTGACCTCCTAGGTGCATCACTCTCAAATATCTCTCCAAAAGTATGGTTGTTCATGCTTGGTATTCTGAAATTTAAACACCTATTAAACAAGTGATTGCAAAGTAAATATAATGAAGGATTCTACTCATAGGGACTTGCAAGAGGCCTAAACATGCATCAAAACTATATCTCTAAGTATCAAACAAGCTTACAAGCTCTCATAACCAGTCACCTACAGCAGCAAAATATTCAACATATAATCCACTAAACACAAATCTACTTGGAAAAGGGGAGGAGTCACATATCAGGGAACAAATGCTCCAAATTTCAGCAAGAAAGATGGGCTGAGCAAGGAGATCGAAAAAATCGAGAGCAAGACAGAAGGAACGCGATTTTGAGCTATGAACTGGAGCTTACTCGGGAGAGAGAAGAAAGTGGCAGGTGAGTGTAACATCCCAAATTCTTGCAATTACAGATGTTACTAGAAGCATGCATCATATCCTTGCATCATGGCATCGCATAATAAAAAACTGCATAGATATTTCTCCCTAAATCCCATAGTCATATATATACTAAAAGGGGTAAAACCTTTTTGAACCACCAACACCCTTGTAAAAGTGTTATTTTATAATCCTACCCTAACCCTCTTCTTTTTATAAAATTTTAGAGACCGGTTTCGTTTAAATCGGAGTCCGTTTGCAATAGTTATGCGACTTTTAGTAAAACAAAAAAAAGTATAAAAAAAGAGAAACCTAGCCTAACCGGGCCGGCCAAGCCAGCCCGGGACTTACCTACCGCCCGCCTGGCCGGGTGGGCGTCGCGCAGCGCGTGGGCCGGCCCAGCAAGTCATGCCATCCGCCAGCCCACCTCCAGCCGCAGCCACCGACAGGCCGGACCCACCCGTCATCCGCCTCCTCCGTTCGAGTCCTGCTCGAGGACGTCGTCGTCGCCGCGTCGGCACAACCGACTCCGGCCGAATCGGAGCGGATTCCGTAGTCCCCACGCCAAGAAAACCTACCTTTTTAAAGCCCCGGCACACCTCCCGCGAAACCCTAGATTTTTTTATCCCACCGCCACCGAGCCGCCGCCAATCGCTCGCCGGAGCTCCGCCGGGCTCCGCCGCCTCCAGCCGCTGCCCGCTGCCACCTCAGGAGGGAGGAGCCGACGCCGCCCCCGGGAACGGAACCGCGGCGAGGAGCCGGTCGCCGTTGTCTACTTCATCGGGCCGGGTGAGCACCGCCTCGCCGCCGTCGACCGTCGCCGAGTGCCGCCGACGCTCCGCCGCCACCCACCGTCGCCACCGCCGGTAAGCCACCACCCCCCCTCTCCGACAGTTAGATCGAGATCCAACGGCACAAAACGGTCAAACCGCCCCCAGCCAATCACGTCGCGCCGTGTGGCACTCGCCGCGTCATCACCGCGTCGGCTTCACGCGCGCCCCGCTGGCCAATCCCGAGCCGCCACTTGTCGCCGCGTTGCTGGCCACCTTTTTATTTTCTTTTAAATAGGCAGAAAATACTTTAATCTTGTAAAATCCATAGTAATTCGAGTATTAGTCCAAAAATTGCGTATAATATAGCGTTGGATTTATATTTTTGAGTAGAACACAGATCTACAATAATATTAGTGTTTTACCACAGCAATCTTGTGGTAGGATTTAAAGTTTAGATTAGAGTATTTTAATTCTAGAAAATTATCCATAGCTCCATTTTAGTTGATTCTTGTTGCGTTCGCTTTGTTTCGATGAGACCTTCTGTAGAAAATTGTCATATCATGCTTAGGGTGTTCAGATCTGTCTCGAGGTAGATTGGATTTGTAGATCTAGTTTTGAGCTTGGTTATTTAGGGTTTAACCCAAAATACTTAAAATCTATGGGGAATCGATTCTAATGACATCCCCAACTCAACAACACCCCTGAATAAAACCCTTGGTCAAATTTGAATCCATCCTCGCATATTACCGTGTTGCATGCATGCATATTCGACTTCGTGACTTAGTTTTGTGCAAATTGTGATTGGATCCATGTTTGTTCGTTAGATTTCTCGGAGTGCGCTGAGGAGTACTGTTGTGTAGAGTGCTGCTCGGATCAAGGCAAGTTACACCACTTGTTCATGTTTATGTCCCAGATTTGACTATGCACGTTTTACTCTTCAAATTCTGTAGTATGCATGTGTAGGATTTTGGTAGATTTTCTTAGTACTATTTTTCGCAAGTGCGGTTTTGTAGTATGCCATGAGTAGCTCTATGCTTAGGATTTTCCATCCCAATAGGTTATCCTGTTTTTCTAAGTTATGCTTGCTATGCTATATACTTGTATATATCAAGTACCGTTGGGAGGGTTCGAAAGACTGAAACATTTTCTAAGTACGAGAGCTCTCTCGAGCGAACTTTTCCTCTTTAAACCCCCTTCAAAATAAAACTAAGTTTTCTTCTGGGCAGAATGGTTGTCGGGTCAACGAGTGGATATTTGGTGGAGGACGGCCGCCCAGGAATCAAAGAAGTCTACCATGTTTCAGAATTCAGAAGCTTCCCGTGCAACCACAATACATATGGGCTCTGTCTTGGCTTAGTACTTAGTGGGAAACCTCACCGGGGTACCAACATTTGGAGGTTCTTGGCACGGTTGGATCCAGCTGGTAGAGGGGCTACTAAGGGAAGGCTTCGCCATGGTCTTGTCTATAAAAGGACTTGATCGTGGATTGTGGGGAAAGTGCACAACCTCTCGAGAGTATTGCAATCTGATCGATCAGCCGTGTTCACGGAAACAGAATTACTTTGAGCATCTGAAGGATGGAGCCTCTGAAAGATCTTCCTCTCTCTTTTCCAAACCTAACGTTTTATAAACCCCAAGGCGTGAGTAATATCGCCATTTGGCGGGATTTTGGGAACTTGGTGTGTAATATCCAAGTGCTAGGTTGATTGGGCACTTGGTGAGTAATATCCACATGTTCCATTCGACCCCTATACTATTTATCAAAGTTTACAAAGTAGGGAAAACTTTTCTTATTACATTGATAAAATTGGCTTTACGCAAATGACCCCAGAGCCTACTCTTAGCCTTGCATGTAGAGGTAGTCTTTCTCTTTCCTTGGTGTAATGTAACAATACATTCAAAGTATTGACCCAACTTGTTGGCTGCACGTCTTATGTGCAGAATCCGAAGATTGAAAGGTGCATAGGGATCGCGGGTCTTCACGCAACTAGCCTGAGGCATTGATGGACTCAAGTTCTTCTTAGTTTCTGCTGTTTTATTTGAGCTAGCTATAAGCTATGCAAGTTGTAATAATTATACTCTGGATTATTTTTGTAGTAATGACTTATGTTTTGCATGATATTCATCGACTGTGAAGTGCTAGCTAATGATCGAGGGACTAGCATGTTTATCACAGCGACTTAGGATCCTAAACGATCCGAGGTCACAACATATGGTATCAGAGCACAAAGTTGCCTGTAGGACGTGACCCCTAGGATTGGAAACCACCTTTACCATGTGTGTTTTTGCTTTCTATATTCTTCTAAGTTATTTGTACTCTTCTAGTATTTCTCTTCCTTATCACCTTGTGCCTAATTTTCTTTCTCCTAACCTAAAGATGACGGCCTTCTACTATGACACCGCCGAAGACATCAAGTGCCTGCGCTTTGGAGAATGCCTTCTGGACATCATCAAGACGTTGCAGTTACCCATGCCGTCAATCAAGGGAAGCGAGTTGAAGAAGATGCACAAGGAAGGATGCTGGGCGATTGAAGTCATCCAACCGGGTCGCAGCAAGTCAGAACCCAAGACAGAGGCCATTGTACTCAATTTCACCAGCGACTCCAAGGAGAAAGGACTTAGCATCAGCTTGCAGGAGCTCATTGGACGCCTTTGCAGACGCCACCATGAAGAGATTGAAGGCCACTACATCAAACTCTTTGGAAGATGTGATGAGAAGGGAGTTCCAATCGAGTTAACCCCGGAGGAAAGGAAGACATGCAAGCGTCGAAGGATCCAATATCAAGACTTGGAGTCCCACATCAATGACCTTCAGAAGGTGAGCTGCCTTGAGATCGTGAGGAATGACGAGCTTTGTGCCCTAGTCAAGGAGAAGGACGAGAAGATCGAGGAGCTGGAAGAGAAGATCAAGTCCCTAGGAGGGGAGCTCACCGCCCAAGACAAGAGGTTCGCTAATCAAGAGAAGAGGGTGCAAGATAAGAACAAGAGGATTAGGGAGCAAAGTCTCGTGCTCGCAAAGAACGAGATGGAGTTCAAGAACTTTGCCACCATGTTGAAGGACCTGCAAGCATCTAAGAGGAGCTTGGAGGATAATATCACGCCCGTGACTATGGGGTCAAGTTTGATCAAGAAGCTACAGAAGGAGAAGAAGGAACTCCAAAAAAGGCTGGAATCTGCTACCCAGGAGCTGCAGGAGGTGAATGAACTTCAAGAGAGGCTCGAAGCTGTTACACCGGAGCCACAGGAGGTGAAGGAACTTCAAGAGAAGCTTGAAGCCACGACGAAGGACATTGAGTTATACAAGTCACTACTGGAGAAGGAAGGCTTCATCATTGAGGAAGAGGAAGTGGATGATGAGTAGAGTAGTTGGACCACCTTTAGTTCTATAGTCAAACATTGTTCGCGATTGTAATGAGTACCAAAAATTATATTGGTTTAGTTAAACTTGGTTGAGTGTGTTGAACTATGTGCCTTGTGTGCCTAGCTTTTCTCGTGTGTTTTTTCTCTTGTTTACATAAGGGTAGGAGTTTATTCCTTAGGCTTTCTATCTATTTCTTAACTTGTCTCTCGAACCCCACAGATGGCGAGACGTGGAAACAATAACAACATGCCCCCAGAGATAGCACAACTTCTGAACTCCCAAAATCAGCTGATCCAACTGCTCACTCAAAACATACAAAACAACAACAACAACAACCCGCCGCCTCCACCACCTCCACCGCCCTAGCAGGATCGCTTGACTCAATTCTTGAGGTTGAACCCTCCAATTTTCTCATGTAGTTGTGAGCCAATTGTGGCAGATGACTGGCTCCGCACCACCAACAGGAAGTTAGACACCATCCAATTTGTTGGAGCTGATAGGGTGCGCTTTGCCACGCAGCAACTTGAGGGACCAGCCGCTGAATGGTGGGATAATTACCAGGTCACCCACCCCGATATTGAAGCTATCACCTGGAACCAGTTCAAGGCGGCCTTTCGTACTCATCACGTAGCCGCGGGAGTCATGTCACTTAAGAGACGTGAGTTCTGCGACTTGAAACAACTGCACCGCTCCGTCTCCGAGTATGGGGACCTTTTCAACAAGCTGGCACGTTATGCACCTGATGATGTATCCACTGATGCCAAGAGACAGGAGGAGTTCTTAAGGGGACTTAATGATGAAATATCTATTCAGCTTGTGGCTCTGAAGTTTGATAACTACCAGGAACTCCTAGAAAGGGCAGTGGTGGTTGAAGCAAAGCAAAGGAGTATAGAGAACCGAAAGAGAAAGTCCACCTCACACAAGCACAACTCAGCCCCGTATCAGAAGCAACGCACTTCGTCACCACCACCCCACAACCACAATGGCCACAACCACAATGGTCATCGTCATGGAGGATATAACCACAATGGCCATAAACACCGCAATGGAAATGGCAATGGGAAGGATTTGAGTGAAGTGACATGCTTCAAGTGTAACAAGACAGGGCACTATGCAACTACTTGCCCTGAAAAGATGAAGAATGGGAATGGTAATGGAAACGGCAACGGACACAACCATGGCAATGGTAATGGAAATGGGAAGAAGCTGAATCTGTTTGTCAAAGCCACAGTGAATCATGTCTTCGTGGAGGATGCTCATGAGGCACCTGACTCCGTGATTGGTAAGTTCAAGCTTAACTCCACCCCTGCAGTTGTTCTTTTTGATACTGGTGCATCACATTCATTCATATCAAGGGTATTTGTGGATAGAGGCAAGATACCTACGGAGACTATTAGTACTCCCCTAAGGGTAAGTTCTCCTGGAGGAGAAATAGTGGCAAACTCTAGATGTCGTGGGTTATAACTAAGGATTGTGGCGCACACCTTTCCCACCAGCCTAGTCGTTCTGGAATCACAAGGCTTAGACATAATTTTGGGCATGAATTGGATGACCGAATATGAGGGAGTCATAGATTGTGCCAAAAGGACTATCGCACTCACGAGTCCGGATAAGAAAAGGATCCGCTTTAAGTCAGCTTTCACACTCAAAGGAAGTGTGGTGAACTCTCTTAAGGGGGTTGTCTTGGGGGATGTGCCAATTGTGAAGGAGTATCTAGATGTGTTTCCGGAAGAATTGCCAGGGATGCCTCCCGACCGAGACATCGAGTTTCTCATTGACTTGATACCAGGTACTGGACCAATAGCAAAAAGACCGTACAAGATTGATGTGGATGAGTTGAAGGAACTTAAGAAACAGCTTAGAGAACAATTGGACAAAGGCTTCATTCAACCAAGTGCGTCATCTTGGGGAGCACCTGTCTTATTCGTGGAGAAGAAGGATAAAACCAAGAGACTAGTCGTGGCTACCGGTCGTTGAATGAAGTGACAATCAAGAACAAGTACCCTCTAGCCAATATTAACGACCTGTTTGACCAATTAAAGGGAGCTAGTGTGTTCTCTAAGATTGATCTCCGATCAGGTTATTTTCAGTTAAAGATCCGAGAACAGGATGTACCCAAGACAGCCTTCACCACAAGATACGGATTGTATGAGTACACCGTGATGTCGTTTGGCTTAACCAATGCCCCAGCGTACTTCATGACTATGATGAACAAGGTGTTCATGGAGTATTTGGATAAGTTTACTGTGGTATTCATTGATGACATACTGATATACTCCAAGGACGAGAAGGAACATGAGAGGCACCTGCGCCTAATCATGGAAAAGTTAAGGGAACACAAGTTGTATGCCAAATTTAGCAAATGTGAGTTCTGGTTGAAAGAAGTGGGATTCCTTGGTCATATTGTATCAGCTAAAGGTGTTTCCGTGGACCCAAGTAAGGTAGCTTCCGTGACAGAATGGGAGTCTCCTAAGAATGTGGGTGATATTAGGAGTTTCCTGGGCCCTACGGGATATTACCGAAGATTCATTGAAAACTTTTCCAAGATAGCAAAGCCTATGACAGAGTTGCTGAAGAAAGAGAAGAAGTTCCAATGGACCGAGGCATGTGAAGCAAGTTTCCCAGAGTTGAAGAAGCGCCTAGTAACAACACCAGTTTTGTGCCTCCCTGACATCCAAAAGGACTTCCAGGTCTATTGCGACGCTTCCCGGCAAGGACTTGGTAGTGTACTGATGTAAGATGGAAAAGTAGTGTCTTACGCCTCTCGGCAACTTAAGAACCATGAGAATAACTACCCCACGCAAGATTTGGAACTAGCATCAGTTGTGCATGCGCTCAAGGTATGGAGACATTACCTAATGGGCAAACATTGTGATGTGTTCACGGATCACAAAAGCCTTAAATACATCTTCACTCAAAAGGAATTAAATATGAGGCAAAGGAGATGGCTTGAGCTCATCAAGGACTATGACTTGGACCTGCAGTACCATCCTGGAAAGGCCAACGTTGTGGCTGACGCCTTAAGCCGGAAAGTCTATGTAAATGGACTTACCGTGGGAGAACTTCCAAATGATTTGTGTGAACAATTCAAGGACCTCAGGTTGGAAATAGTTCTGGAGGGATACTTAGCAACTATGGAGATAGTGCCAACACTTCTGGACCAAATCAAAGAGGCCCAAAAGGGGGACAAAGAGTTGGAAGAGATAAGAGCTAATATAAGCAAGGGCAAAGCAAAAGGGTTTCATACGGATGAACAGGGAACACTTTGGTATGAGAAGCGTATGTGCGTTCCCGATGACCCTGATATCAGGAAGTTAATCCTTCAGGAAGCTCATGATTCGCCTTACTCAATTCATCCCGGTAATACAAAGATGTACATGGATGTGAAAGATAGGTTCTGGTGGAACAACATGAAAAGAGAAATTGCTAAATATATCTCCTTGTGTGATGTCTGCAACAGAGTCAAGGCCGAACATCAAAAACCCGCAGGACTGCTGCAGCCATTACCTGTGCCCGATTGGCAGTGGGACAAGGTAGGCATGGATTTTATCATAGGACTACCGCAGACTCGTTCTGGGTATGACTCCATCTGGGTAGTGGTCGACCACTTCACAAAGGTGGCCCACTTTATTCCCGTAAAGACCACCTATACGAGTGCTAAACTTGCCAAGATTTATATGTCAAGGATCGTAAGCCTTCATGGTGTACCCAAGGGGATTGTCTCTGATAGAGGTACCCAATTCACCTCTATGTTTTGGTGACAGCTACACGCGTCTCTAGGGACATGACTGGAGTTTAGTACTGCCTTGCACCCACAAACAGATGGACAGACGGAAAGAGTCAATCAGATCTTGGAGGACATGTTAAGAGCCTGTGCGCTAGACTATGGGTCTAGTTGGGATGATAATTTTCCATATGCGGAATTCTCATACAATAACAGTTACCAAACTAGTATCAAGATGGCTCCATTTGAAGTTCTATATGGCAGAAAGTGTAGAACTCCGCTGCTATGGAGTGGAGTTGGAGAACATAGAAAAAGTGAGACAGATTCAAGATAGGTTAAAAATAGCCCAGTCCAGACAAAAGAGTTATGTTGATTCCAAGCGCAGGGATGTGTCTTATTAAGTGGGAGACCGTGCGTATCTCCGAGTTTCGCCACTACGAGGAGTTAAGAGATTTGGAATCAAGGGTAAGTTAGCACCCCGATTCATAGGGCCCTACAAGATCTTGGGTCGAAGAGGGGAACCTGCCTTCAGTTGGAATTACCCGAAGTGTTAACAATTCATGATGTTTTCCATGTGTCGCAACTAAAGAAGTGTCACCCGGAAATGGCTAAAACCCCACTAAAGGATACGGTTCCGTGGAAGAGGTTCAACTCGAAAACGATCTCACCTATGAAGAAAAACCCACCCGAATTTTGGAAACAGCCGAGAGAATTACTCGTACCAAGATTATCAGGTTTTGCAAAGTTCAATGGAATCACCATTCCGAGGAAGAGGCCACGTGGGAACGTGAAGAAGACCTGAAGAAAGAACACGGACACCTATTTGCTAACCAACCCGAATCTCGGGGACGAGATTCTTCTTAAGGGGGGTAGGTTTGTAACATCCCAAATTTTTGCAATTACAGATGTTACTAGAAGCATGCATAATATCCTTGCATCATGGCACCGCATAATAAAAACTGCATAGATATTTCTTCCTAAATCCCATAGTCATATATAGACTAAAAGGGGTAAAACCTTTTTGAACCACCAACACCCTTGCAAAAGTGTTCTTTTATAATCCTACCCTAACCCTCTTCTTTTTATAAAATTTTAGAGACCGATTTCGTTTAAATCGGAGTCCGTTTGCAATAGTTATGCGACTTTTAGTAAAACAGAAAAAAAATAAAAAGTATATAAAAAAAGAGAAACCTATCCTAACCGGGCCAGCCGAGCCAGCCTGGGACTTACCTGCCGCCCGCCTGGCCGGGTGGGCGTCGCGCATCGCATGGGCCGGCCCAGCAAGCCGCGCCATCCGCCAGCCCGCCTCCAGCCGCAGCCACCGACAGGCCGGACCCACCTGTCATCCGCCTCCTCCATTCGAGTCCGGCTCGAGCACGTCATCGTCGCCGCGTGGGCACAACCGACTCCGGCCGAATCGGAGCGGATTCCGTAGTCCCCGCGCCAAGAAAACCCGCCTTTTTAAAACCCCGGCATGCCTCCCGCGAAACCCTAGATTTTTTCTACCCCACCGCCACCGAGCCACCGCCAATCGCTCGCCGGAGCTCCACCGGGCTCCGCCGCCTCAGCGGCCGCCCGCCGCCACCTCGGGAGGGAGGAGCCGACGCCGCCCTCGGGAACAGAACCGCGGCGAGGAGCCAGTCGCCGTCGTCTACTTCACCGGGCCGGGGGAGCACCACCTCACCATCCTCGACCGTCGCCGACCGCCACTGACGCTTCGCCGCCACCCACCGTCGCCACCGCCGGTAAGCCACCACCCCCCTCTCCGACTATTAGATCGAGATCCAACGGCACAAAACGGTCAAACTGCCCCCAGCCAATCGCGCCGCGCCGCGTGGCACTCGCCGCGTCATCGCCGCGTCATCACCGCGTCAGCGTCACGCGCGCCCTCTGGCCAATCCCGAACCGCCACTTGCCGCCGCGTAGCTGGCCACCTTTTTATTTTCTTTTAAATAGGCAGAAAAAATACTTTAATCTCGTAAAATCCATAGTAATTCGAGTATTAGTCCAAAAATTGTGTAAAATATACCTTTGGATTCATATTTTTGAGTAGAACACAGATCCACAGTAATATTGCTGTTTTACCACAGCAATCTTGCGGTAGGATTTAAAGTTTAGATTAGAATATTTTAATTCTAGAAAATTATCCGTAGCTCCGTTTTAGTTGATTCTTGTTGCGTTGGCTTTGTTTCGACGAGACCTTCTGTAGAAAATTGTCATATCATGCTTATGGTGTTCATATCTGTCTCGAGGTAGATTGGAGTTGTAGATCTAGTTTTGAGCTTGGTTATTTAGGGTTTAACCCAAAATACTTAAAATCTGTGGGGAATCGATTCTAATGACATCCCCAACTCAACAACACCCCTGAATAAAATCCTTGGTCAAATTTGAATCCATCCTCGCATATTACCGTGTTGCATGCATGCATATTCGACTCCGTGACTTTGTTTTGTGCAAATTGTGATTGGATCCATGTTTGTTCGTTAGATTGCTCGGAGTGCGCTGAGGAGTACTGTTGTGTAGAGTGCTGCTCGGATCAAGGAAAGTTACACCACTTGTTCATGTTTATGTCCCAGTTTTGACTATGCATGTTTTACTCTTCAAATTCTGTAGTATGCATGTGTAGGATTTTGGTAGATTTTCTTAGTACTATTTTTCGCAAGTGCGGTTTTGTAGTATGCCATGAGTAGCTCTATGCTTAGGATTTTCCATCCCAATAGGTTATCCTGTTTTTCTAAGTTATGCTTGCTATGCTATATACTTGTATATATCAAGTACCGTTGGGAGGGTTCGAAAGACTCAAACATTTTCTAAGTAAGAGAGCTCTCTCGAACGAACTTTTCCTCTCTAAACCACCTTCAAAATAAAACTAAGTTTTCTTCTGGGCGGAATGGTTGTCGGGTCAACGAGTGGATATTTGGTGGAGGACGGCCACCCAGGAATCAAAGAAGTCTGCCATGTTTCAGAATTCAGAAGCTTCCCATGCATCCACAATACATATGGGCTCGGTCTTGGCTTAGTACTTAGTGGGAAACCTCACCAGGGTACCAACATTTGGAGGTTCTTGGCACGGTTGGATCCAGCTGGTAGAGGGGCTACTAAGGGAAGGCTTCGCCATGGTCTTGTCTGTAAAAGGACTTGATCGTGGATTGTGGGGAAAGTGCACAACCTCTCGAGAGTATTGCAATCTGATAGATCAGCCGCGTTCACGGAAACATATCAACTTTGAGCATCTGAAGGATGGAGCCTCTGAAAGATCTTCCTCTCTCTTTTCCAAACCTAACGTTTTATAAACCCCAAGGCGTGAGTAATATCGCCGTTGGGCGGGATTTTCGGAACTTGGTGTGTAATATCCAAGTGTTAGGTTGATTGGGCACTTGGTGAGTAATATCCACGTGTTCTATTCGACCCTATACTATTTATCAAAGTTTACAAAGTTGGGAAAACTATCTTCCTCTTTTCTTATTACATTGATAAAATTGGCTTTACGCAAATGACCCTAGAGCCTACTCTTAGCCTTGCATGTAGAGGTAGTCTTGCTCTTTCCTTGGTGTAATTTGCCTATACATTTAAAGTATTGACCCAACTTGTTGGCTGCACGTCTTATGTGCAGAATCCGAAGATTGAAACGTGCGTAGGGATTGCGGGTCTTCACGCAACTAGCCTGAGGCGTTGATGGACTCAAGTTCTTCTTAGTTTCCGCTGTTTTATTTGAGCTAGCTATAAGGTATGCAAGTTGTAGTAATTATACTCTGGATTATGGCGCCACCCAGGGCTGGGTAGTGGGGGGCAGGGGTTAGGATCCTAAACGATCCAAGTTGTAATAATTATACGCAACTAGCATGTTTATCACAGGGACTTAGGATCCTAAACGATCCGAGGTCACAAAAGAGGTAGTGGGGGGGGGCAGGGGTGGCCCACACCAGGGCATGGCGCCACCCAGGGCTGGCCGTGCCACCACATGGTGTGCCTGCCTGGTATCTACCAGGTACTCCTCTGCCCCTTTTTCACGTAGAAATTTAATATGAATTTTCTGGAATTATTTGAGACACTTTATTTTTGGGCATTTTTCAGAAATAGAAGAATGATTTTTCTGACAGACAGATTTTTTTTCTTTTTTTTTGGAAACATGATGCAAGGACAAAACAAGGCTAGGAAAACAGAGGTTCTAGCATGCAAGCACCTAACAACAAAAAGAAAACTAAACGAAAGCAAAAACTAAAATGCAAAGGATAGAAATAAACGGATATAATCATAATGGAATCATTGTTTTGTTCAATGGGATCCTTTTGTTAGCAAGGTTGATCAAGTCTTGCTACCAAAACAATTGCATATGAGACAAAACTTTGTACTCCACTAATGATTATGTTACCTCAACCTTGATAGCAATGGTCCCAATCATAATAGGTTCAAATTTTTCTCTTGGTACAGGACAATATATTTCTCCAACTTGAATGCCTTCAACATGTTCAATTGAATTCAAGCCATAAGTCCTTTCAATCTTCTTGGGGAAATAGACAGTATGTTCCTTGTCATTAACATTGAAGGTTACCTTTCCTTGATTACAATTAATAACAGCTCCTGCAGTATTAAGAAAAGGTCTCCCAAGAATAATAGACATATTATCATCTTCAGGCATTTCAAGCACAACAAAACTAGTTAATATCAAACAATTATGAGCCACCTGAACAGGTACATCCTCACATATACCCACAGGAATAGTGGTAGATTTATCAGCCATTTGCAAAGATATATCAGTTGGTATCAAATTTTCAAGCTGAAGCCTCTTATAGAGAGAGAAAGGCATAACACTAACTCCAGCTCCCAAATCACACAAAGCAGTTCTAAAATAACTGTTCTTAATAGAGCAAGGGATAGTTGGAATCCCTGGGTCTCCAAGTTTCTTAGGAACCTTACCATTGAAGGAATAATTAACAACTAAAGTAGAAATTTCTTCATTAGGAATCTTCCTTTTATTCGAGACAATGTCCTTCATATACTTTGAGTAGGAGGCAATTTAATAGCATCAGTCAAAGGAATTTGCAAGAATAAAGGCTTCATCCACTCACAAAACTTATTATAGTGTTCATCTTCCTTTGACTTGTGTTTCTTATCAGGGAAGGGCATAGGTTTTTGGACCCAAGGTTCTCTTTCACTACCATGTTTCTTAGCAATAAAATCTTCTTTAGTGTATTTAGTAGTCTTAGTGTGGTTTTCAGGTTCTTCTTCAACTTTTTCTTCATTAGGAACAACATTTTCTTCATTACCACTTTCAGTTTCAGCATCAAAGATAGATATACTATTAGGATCTATAGCAGGTTTAGAGGGTTCTACAACAATTTTATGTTTCTTTTTCCTTTTCTTATGAGTAGAACCACCATTTTCAGCTTGTTGAGAATCCTGCTCAATTCTTTTGGGATGCCCCTTAGGATATAGAGGATCTTGGGTAGTAGCTCCACTTCTAGTTCTAATTTCATAAGCATGTTTTTCTTTAGCCACATTAACTAGCAAGTCGTTTTGCACTTTAACGAGTTGATCTATTTGAGTTTGAACCATTTGAAAGTGTTTAACAATCATTTTGACATCATTAGAGGTTCTTTCCACAATATCTTTCAACTCAACAATAGCTCTAGTTATCTTCCTTAACAATAAAGATATCAAATTCTTCTAAGCATTGATCAGGAGGTTTTAAGTAAGGGATATCACCTTCATCAAAGTGTTGGAGAGAGTGTACCTCAATAGTGGGTGAGTAGGGAATAGGATTACATAATTCTTCTATAGGAGGTAAATTCTTGACATATGCAGCTTTAATTCCCTTTTTCTTAAGACATTTCTTAGCTTCCTTCATCACTTCATCATTTAATTCAATAACTCCCCTCTTCTTTGATGTTGGAATAGGCACAGGAATAGATGGTTCAGGTAAAATTACTTCAGGTGTAACTTGTTTAGGAGGAGTCCAATCTTCATAATTCTTGCTTATTTTAGCCATTAATTCCTCAGCTTCCTTAGGAGTCATATTCCTGAAAACACAATCAACACATCTATCAAGAAGCTCATTCTTAGGTAACGGACTTCCAGCCTGTGCATGAATCAAAGCACAAACCCTTGCCCAAGATTCCGGCAATACCTCTTTTTCTCCCTGTTTAAAATCAAAAAGTTCATGCAAAACAGCATGTCTAGCACTAGGAGGAAAATATTTCTGCAGGAAAGTACTAATCAAGCACTCAGGGCTATCAATAGATCCAGGAGGTATATTACTAAACCAAGTTTTAGCTTATTCTTTCAGTGAAAAGGGAAAATCTTAGCAACAAAATAAGTACACATCTTAATATCATCAGAAAACAAGCCACTCATAGTAGAAAGTTCATTCATATGTGCTACTGCACTTTCATTCTTAGTCCCACAAAAAGGTTCTTTCTCGACAATAGCTATGTAAGATAGGTCGAGGGAGAAATCATAATCTTCATCTATAATGTTTATGGGAGAAGCAGCAAACTTAGCATCAAGAGATAATCTGGGTCTAATAGTACACCTCTCAAGGAGACTCTTAGCAGCGCTCCTATCATGGGTGTTCTTACTTTCTTCAATAAACTCATCAGTCGTCTCAACATAATCTTCTTCAGTATCATAACTCTCACTAAACTCAGGTGAGCTAACAGGTGCGGTCGTGTCTTCATTAGGAGTTTCAGTATTTCCAGCTATAGTTCTAGCAATCGTAGCATCTAGGAAAGGACCTAATGAACCACTCTTATCAAGCACAGTAGAAGCAGCATCATAAGTATCAGAAGTTTCAGATTCAGTAGTAGTAGCAGTGTGTGTAGCATGTGTATGTGGTGGTGTAAGGAACTTACTCAAAACAGACAGTGAATCAAGAGCGGTAGAGGTGTTCAGAACCGTACCTCTTCTTGTAGTGGATGGTAAAATAGGAACCTTGACATCACGAGACTTACCCATGATGGATGGATAGCAGCGAACAATAGAGAATCCAAGTGAACTTGATAAATAAAGCTATGCTCCCCGGCAACGGCGCTAGAAAATAGTCTTGATGACCCACAAGTATAGGGGGTGTATCGTAGTATTTTCGAGGGAAGAGAAACCCAATTTATTGATTCGACACAAGGGGAGCCAAAAAATATTTATAAGCCTTAACAACTGAGTTATCAATTCAGCTGCACCTGGAAACAATCTTGCTCACAGCAGTTTATCAGTAGCAACAATTTTGTAGTAGGAATAGTAAAGTAACAGCAGTAGTAAAGCAAAGACAGTAGTAACAAAAGCAGTAAACTGTGGGATTCGAGTGCGGTAGGCATAGGGATGGATGGACGGGCGTTGCATGGACAAGACAAATCACATAGCAATCAGAACATAGGGCAATTGTAGATAAATAAGATAAAGCACCCAAGTACTAGACAATCCTAGGCATGTGTTCCATATATAGTCATACGTGCTCACAATGAGAACTTGCACAACATCTTTTGTCCTGCCAGCCCGTTTGCAGCGGGGCCTCTAGGGAACTACTGCCAATTAAGGTGCTCCTTTTAGTAGTGCACCGGTGCAAAGCATTAACACTCCGTGAACACATGTGATCCTCACATCAAAGCCTTTCCCTTCCAGTTATCCTGATTTCTGTCACTTTGGGGCCATAGGTTCCGGACAACAACGTGTGTATACAACTTGCAGATAAGACCAAGAACAATACTATCATAATGAATCAATAATAAGTTCAGATCTGAAATCATGGCACTCAAGCCCTAGTGACAAGCATTAAGCACAACAAGTCGCAACAAAGTCATAAAGCACTAATAAAAGATACTAGGCACCATGCCCTAACAATTTGATGCCATTACATGAACGATCTCATCCAATCCCTACCATCCCCATAGCCTACAGCGGGGGATTACTCACTCATAGATGGGGGAAACATGGATGGTCGATGGAGAGCGATAGTGATGATGATGGCGATGATCTCCTCCAATTCCCCGTCCCGGCAGGGTGCCAGAACGGAGTTTCTAGTGCTGTTTCATGGAATCTGGTGGTGGTGGCGGAGCGGAACTCCTTCTGGAAAAACGTAGAACCCCCCAAAGTTTTTAGGTCAGAAGGGTCCTTATAGGCGAAGAGAGAGGCTGAAGGGATGCCTGGGGGGCCCACACCACCTCCTGGCGCGGCCTGGCCTGGCCCACGCCACCAGGTGGTGTGGCCACCCCAGGGCTCTTCTCCGTCTCGTATTCTGGCTCCTGGAGTCTTCGGGTGAAATAGGATTCTTGGCATATTTTCTGGGATTTTTCCTGATAGTTGATTTTCTGCACAAAAAGTAAACACCAAGGCAATTCTGTTGAAAACAGCGTCAGTCCTTATTAGTTGCATCCAAATCACACAAGTTTAGAGGAGAAACAATAGCGAAAGTGTTTGGGAAAGTAGATACGTTTTGGACGTATTAGTGAGCTCTTCGATGACGGTGGTATAGAATGCTAAAGGCATGGGCGGGGTAGGCGGACGGTGGCTTGCCTCCTGGCGGTTATCTATGGCGCAATGGCGCATCTAGGGGCATTGGCTTTTGGTCAAGCGAGGCTGCCGCTCTGAGAGGGTCCGACAGCGTTTGACGCGGCGTGCGGTGGCTGTAGGTCACGCGGCAGGAAGAGGGGTTGTCTGGGAGGCTACTGGGGTTAAGGTGAAGCTGCAAGTGCAAGATGGGAGCACGGCGTGGCTTGTGCGGGGATGTCGGGGACGGTGCTTTGGCGTGATCTGTGCACGGTGCAGAGGCGGAGAGCGCGGCTGCTCCTCGGTGGTCCAGGGCTCGGCTGCCTCCGTGGGGTGGACAGGGGGTCACGGTAGGGTGCGGCGGAGCTAGGGGTGTGCTGGTTAGGCACGGCGCTATCTTTGGCGCGTTGTCCATGTTTGGCAAACGGCGATCAAGAAAGGGCGACGCGCCACTGCTGCTAAAGGCTAAAGGGTATCCTGTTAATGGCTTGGTTGGGACTAGGGGAGACCAGAGGAGTGAATTGAGGTTAAATGGCTCGACAAAACATTGATCAAAACAGTGTTAGTTAGGCCGGTTTATCTGTGATCACAAGGGGTTCGATACAATGGCCACAAGAGAATTAAATTTGAATTTTGAAATGATTTTTGGTGGGTGACTTGATCTCATGCTTGGTAGTTGTGTTTGCTTGGGATGGTCAAGGTGAACTCATTTGAGTGGTTTTTGAAAAAGTGGGATCTATGCATATGAAATGGATTCCATTTTCAAATGCCATTTAAAATTAGTGTTAAATGTTTTTGTAAGATTTCAAAGTGGGCCTTGGTAGATCATTACTTGTAATAGCAAGGGGTGAAAAGAGTTAGAATTGTTTCTGTTTGAAATTGACTTCTAGGAACACCTAAAGTGGCCTAGTGGATTAAAATGGCACAAATGACCATTTGCATTTATTAATTCCATTTGATTTCTTTTTCTTTGGATTTGGTTTTGGAATGATCTAGATGATGTGGCATTGACATTTGAATCATTTTACAACCATTAGAACAATCAAACATGGCAATTCTAAACAATTCAATATTAATGCAACACACATATGCATTCTTAATTATTTCAATTATAAAAAAGTTTTTGTTAACCCCAAATTGGGTTATTTGGATCTTGATAACGTTGATTAAAGTTTTGGGATGTTACAAACCTTCCCCCCTTAAACAAAATCTCGTCCTGAGATTTAAGAAAGAAAACTAGGAACTAAAGAGATCTGGACACTCAGTCCTAATGTAATCTTCTCGCTCCCAAGTGGCTTCTTCTTTGGTATGGTTGCTCCATTGGATCTTGAGAAATTTTATACTCCGGGTCCTGGTGGTTCTATAAGCTTCTTCCAAGATACAGATGGGAACTTCATGATACGTCAGATCCTTGTTAATATCAACGGCTTGGTGATCGATGTTCTTGAAAACTTCGGTCTTCTCCGGCACTTCTAGGCATTTGCGATGTAACGAGATATGGAACACATTGTGGATGGCAGCCATCTCTTCAGGCAGTTCCAGTTGATACGATACTTCTCTTCGATGATTTAGAATCTTGAAGGGTCTGATATATCTAGGGGCTAACTTTCCTTTCAGACTAAAGCATTGTGTTCCCTTCAATGGCGAAACTTTGAGATACACAAAATCTCCGACATTGAAAGGTAGGTCTCTATGTCTCTTGTCAGCATAACTCTTCTGTCTTGATTGGGCGGTCTTGAGGTCCTGAAGGACTTTGTGAACCTTCTCTTCGGCTTCTTGTAGGATGTCAGATCCGAAAATCTGACTCTCTCCTACTTATGACCAATTCAAAGGGGTACGCCACTTTCTTCCATATAAGAACTCAAATGGGGCCATTTTCAAACTGGCTTGATAACTGTTGTTGTATGAGAATTCTGCGAAAGACACACAATCTTCGCATTTTGATCCATACTCTAACACGCAAGCTCTCAGCATATCTTCTAGGATTTGGTTGACTCTTTCAGTCTGTCCATCGGTCCGCGGGTGATAAGATGTGCTAAAATTCAACTTGGTTCCTAATCCTTTTTGGACTTTCTGCCAAAATCTCGAGGTAAATTGGGTTCCTCGATCTGATACTATGGTCTTGGGGGTTCCATGCAAACTAACAATTATGGCAATGTATAACTCTGCTAGCTTCGAACTCTGGTAGGTTGTCTTGAAAGGTATAAAATGGGCTACCTTAGACAGTCTATCAACGATGACCCAGATTGAGTCATTTCCCTTACTAGAAGTAGGCAAACTGGTGATAAGGTCCATTTTGACAGAATCCCATTTCCATTCCGAAATCTGCAATGGTTGCAACAGTCCTGCGGGTCTCTGATGTTCCGCTTTGACTCTTTGACAGATGTCACACTTGGCGATGTAGCTTCCGATTTCTCTCTTCATCTTGTGCCACCAAAATTGCTCCTTCAAATCTTCATACATCTTCGTTCCGCCGGGGTGGATAGAATAAAGAGTATCATGAGCTTCTTGCATGATAACTTGCTTCAGCTCCGAATCAGCTGGCACACAGATACGTCCTTTGTACCACATGACTCCTTCTTCGTCTTCGGTGAATCTAGGTACCTTTCATGTGCCAATACGATGCTTGATTCCTTCAATACTTGCATTTCCCTTCTGGGCTTCCTTGATCTGACTGATCAAAGTGGGTTGAAGTTCAATGCTATCTAAAAATCCTTTCCTAACTAGCTCAGTTCTAAACTACTCCAACTCTTCATGCAAACTTGGTTGCTTCTCCTTGATCATAGTGTTTAACCTACACGACAATCTGCTAAGAGCATCCACTACCACATTGTCTTTGTTGGGGTGATAGTGAATGTCAAGGTCATAATCCTTGATTAACTATAAGATAATGACGCCATGTCTTGAAAGCTAAAACTACAACTGCTAATTAAAGATCATGGGTAGGGTAGTTCTGCTCATGCTGCTTTAGTTGTCGAGACAGATATGCGATGACTTTGCCTTCTTGCATCAATACACATCCGAGAACAATCTTGGATGCATCACAATACACATCAAATGACTTCTTGATATCTGGCATAATCAATATTGGGGCTGAAATCAATCTCTTCTTGAGCTCTTGGAAACTTGCTTCACATTTGTCGGTCCATTCAAACTTCTTGTCCTTCTTCAACAATTGGGTCATGGGTCTTGAGATGCTCGAAAATCCTTCAACGAACTTGCGGTAATATCCTGCTAATCCGAGAAATGCACGGACTTGGGTTTGAGTGGTTGGGGCTTCCCATTCTTCAACATCTTTGATCTTGGCCGGATCAACAGCGACTCCTCCTGCTGACACAATATGTCCGAGGAATCCTACTTCTTTCAGCCAAAACTCACATTTGCTGAACTTGGCATACAACTGATGCTCTCTAAGGGTTTCAAGGATGATTCTCAGATGTTGCTGATGGTCTTCTTCTGACTTGGAGTAGATAAGAATATCTTTGATAAACACAACGACAAACTTATCCAGAAAATTCATAAAGATCTTATTCATGAGATTCATGAAATAAGCGGGAGCATTGGTTAATCCAAAAGACATGACCGTATACTCATACAATCCATATCTGGTGGTAAAGGCGGTCTTTGGAATATCCGTTGCATGAATCTTAAGTTGGTGATAACCAGTCCTAAGATCAATCTTAGAGAACACTCTGGCACCAGTCAACTGATCAAATAGATCCTCTATCTTGGGCAAAGGGTACTTTTTCTTGATGGTGAAATCATTCCGCTTCATGTAATCTGTGCACAAACGGTTGCCTCCATCTTTCTTGTCGATGAACAACACGGGCGATCTCCAAGGCGATGTGCTTGGTTGAATCAAACCTTTCGCTAGCATAGCATCCAATTGCTTCTTCAGTTCTACTAACTTTTATGGGTTCATGCTATAGGGTCTCTGAGCTATGGTCCGGTTGCAGCGATTAGTTCAATAATGAACTCAATATCCTGATCTGGGGGCATACTGGGCAATTCATTTGGGAATACGTCGCGGTATTCACAGACTACTCTGACTTGGTCAATGGTGGGTAGGGCTAGACTCTTGTTGCATTTGAATTGATGGGGCAAGGTTTCAGATATATGCTCTACTGATACTCCAGAGCTACTGGTCATGGTGATGGCTTTCTTGGCACAGACGATCAATCTTTATGCTTCAACATCATGATCAATCCTTTATGCTTCAACATCCAATCCATTCCTAGTAATACTTCCAAACCTTTGGTTCAAGTACTATTAGATTGGCATAAAAATCTATCCCATGTATTCTGATAGGCACATCTTTGCAAATTTTTCTAGCTTTGGTGGTTGAACCAGGTATTTGAACTATCATAACATGCTTCAAGTTGGTTGGGTGAATCTTACTAGTGCATGCCAATTCTTTGGTAACAAATGAGTGCGATGCTCCAGAATCAAACAACACTCTTGCTAATACTGAGTTAACAGAAGATATACCTAGCATGACATCTAGCACTTCTTGGGCTTCTTCGGCGTTCATGTTGAAGAGACGGTCGTTGCGGTTGTGCGGGTTCCCTAGGGTGAATCTTCTTCTAGTTTGAACACGGTGCTGCTCCTAAGCTGGGGCATTCACATAGGCAGTGGCGGCAATATTCTTGCGACACTCATTGGAGTAGTGACCCTTCACTCCACACTCAAAACAAGTAATCTGGGACTTGTCTTTGGCTACAACAGGCACGACATTGCTTCCAGTCCTTGGGGCAGTATTGTTGCTGTTGTTGGACTTGGGCGGTGCACGGTTGAAGTTGTTGGAGTTGGCAGGGTGGTTGTTGTTGTTTCCTCCGGTCTTCACATTTCCTCCGCTACGGTTGGGGTAGCTTGGGCGAGACATTGGGGGTCTATTGTTCTGCGGGGCATATCCAGCAGATGGGTTGGGGCGATACTTCTAGGCACTATGGGACCCAGCTTGGTGCATCATCCGACATTTGCGCTTGTCATTCGCTTGATTGATCTTCCCTTCCATCTAAATGGCAGAGTCGACTAGCTCTTCGAGGTCCTCAAAACGGATGTTGACTAGCACCGTCTGCATCTCATCATGCAGTCCGTTCAGGAATCTCTCCTTCTTCTTGGCTTCAGTGTTGATCTCATCAGGTGCATACCTAGCGAGGGACAAGAATCTGTCACGGTAATCCACTACAATCATTTTTCCTTGCTTTAGTTCTCTGAATTCATCTCTCATTCTGGTGACTAAACCCTGCGGCACATGGGTGCGGCTGAACTTGACTTTGGAAGCTTCCCACATCATCACTTGACCATGGTTCATTGTGTGGGTGTTGTTCCACCATGCTCTTACATCTCCAGCTAGATAGTGGGTGGCAAACATAACTTTATCGTTGGCATTCACTCCTGTGACTTCTAGGTTGTTCTCCATGGTCTGTAACCAATCATCGGCATCTAGCGGGGCTTCAGACTTGCTAAAGATTGGGGATTGGTATTCTAGAAGTTTTTTAGCTTGGATCCATGATGATCGTGATTTCCATGGCCTTGGTTGTTGTAGGCCATCTGGGTGATCTGCTACACGGTGGCTAGATTTGCTTGGCACTCTGCTCTACAAGCTTCACGATCCGTAATTAGCATCTGCATAATCTGCAACATCGGGTCCTGCGATGAGCTTCTCCCTCCTTGGTTTCCACGAGTCATCTGAAGATTGAGGTAGATAATGGGGTAAGAGGGAAAGTTCTAAGGTTCATGGTTTTGTTTTCAAAGCTAAAACTTTGAGTTTGACTCAGGTTTTGCAACTAACTTCTTTTCATTCATTCAAGCAAAGCACACGATACAAACACACACACCACAACAAAAGGAAAACAGATGGTTTTAAGAACCATTCTGTAAGCTAAAATACAATGGGACCGATACTTCTCACTCCTATGATAGTGCTCTAGTGCATCTACTCATCATCGATGAAGTCAGAGTCATCATCATCGGTGTAGAAGTCCATGGCATCATCCTCGAGATAGTCATCATCATTGCTGAGGTACGAGTGAATATCCCCCTGGATGTCTTCACCTTGTTCCTCTTCTTCTTTTGCTGCAAGCTGAGCTTCTTGCTCCTTGATGGTCTTCTCGAGGTCGGCCACCTTCTTGCAAAGACGAGCGATGGTGCGATCCTTCTTCTCGCGTTGCCGGCGAAGTGATTGATGATCCTTGACGAGCAGTGAACAAGTCCAGGCCTTCAGGGTGGTAATGGCAAGGTTGTGGTTGGCGTACTCTCGAGCATTGTCCAATTCCTTCTGTCTATCATACAGTAGGAAGTCAAGGTTCTCCACTTGGCGCTTCAACTCTGGGTGACTTGGCATGTCCAGAGGCATCCCCATAGAATCACGCCTTGCATAGTGAGCAAAGAGAGTTCCCTAGATCAAGTTGACATTCTGTGCACAAAGACAAGCGGGAGCTTCATGCATTGCCCTGGCTAATCCATCTAGCCAGTTGTTCTCTCTCACGGTGAATTGAATATTCTCAGAAAGAGGTGCCTCCATCTTGCCTCGAAGATCAGCAACTATTAGCCATTGTAAATTTCCTCCTAGGTGGTCATTGAGTTGAGCTCCAAAGAATTCCGGATGCGGACGCTCAAGGTACTCAGACAGTGCATCAAGATCCCTCTCGAAGATCAGTTGGCCTCCGTTGCCCAATTGGTAGAACTTACAGTACTGAACTTCCATCTATAAGAATTTAGGATGAGAAAGTTAGTGAGGTCATCAAGTGTGTCAAATTTTAGGTAGCAATGTAAGAGTTTTTGAGGAACATGAATCTTTTGCAAAGAATCTCAAGGGTAAGAGGGGAAATAGATTTTCACAAATACTCACTTCTTTGTTTTTGAAACTAAGTTTTTCTTCGGACGTCCATTTTAACTAGGGTCTCCTATGGTCAGGATGGCTCTGATACCAACTTGTCAACACCCGGATTTTTAATCCCGGATGCCTGTTATGCCATACATCGCAATCCCAGGATTACCATTTTTGTGAGACATAACAGATTGAATATCACAGTACATCATCCATTACAAACCATAATAAGGTCTTACACAAATAAAGGATCTCATGATCCAGTCTTAGTACAAACAAGTAGCGGAATAATAAGCGTATCGGTGGACTCCATCTTCAGTGTCACAGGCAATGCTGACAATGGGAGATGATCCTAGTTGTCGTAGCCGTCCTGCTGTCCTCCTTCTAGATAGTCCTCCTCATAGTCTGGCCACGGGTATAGCCCGGGACAAAGCCATGAGTACTCTTCAAGTACTCGCAAACTATCACTAACAAGTAAGGTAGTTCTAGTAGGAATGCTAAGTTCTAAGTTTATTTGTAAAGTTAAGTTTGAAGCATAAGCTGAGTTCAGAAACAAAGAAAGATAAAAAATAGTTCTAAATCACCTAAGTGGGAACTTAGTTGTCATAGTCACAACCATGTTGTGGTCAAGTCATGTCACAATTCATTTCATAAGTCATTTTGAAAACATCTGACAACGGAACAGTATGGCCACTCCAACTGTCCATAACCGCGGACGCGTCTATTCGAATAGTTTGACACTCTGCAGAGGTGGTACACTTTCACCACAAAATTCAATACATCCGTCAGGGATAACCCTGAATCATCATACTTAGTATGTGGATAATCAAATCATAACATTTCCTTTACACACTCTAGTATAAGCACCTCACCTATGAGCTTGGCCTCCCAGCCATGGCCATCTGCCATCCTGGGCACTACATGTTTTGTTATTTTTGCTATATGTGATCTATAACTCCAATTGATTTAAATCCAACGGGCTTGGATAGAGATTTAAATTATCTTTCTATAAAAATTTGAATCATTCAATTTGGTTCAGTAGAACTCTCTGAATTGATTTTAAAACTAGTGAACATAATCTAGTTTAAGCTTTAATAGAAAATCTTTATTGGAATTTTAGGGCCAGCGCGGCAAACTAAACGGGTCGGCCCAGTGACGCTCCGTGGCATAGCGGGTAACTAACAAGGAGGGTCCACACGTCAGCGGCACTTAGAACCCAAAGCGGTACGGGGCGATGTGGGCTGTGCGATTAGAACTACGATCGACGACTCTGGTTCATCATCGACGACGGACAGGTCGTCGGCGAGACTGAACCCTAGTGGCTCGGTGGGGGTCGATTGGGGGCTTACCAGGGCTCCAGCTAACATGGAGATGGGGGCAATCGGACGAGTGGACGACGGCGGACTTAGGCGAGGTCACGGCGGCTCCTGGGGTGGTCGCAATCGACGGGCCCCTTTCTCCTCTGCTGCGGCGACTCCGGTGGAAATTCTGGCAAACAGTGGCTCGAGTGGCTCCGGGGATGGCGTGAGGTACTCAGTGGGAGGTGGGGAGTGTTGGAGTGTGGATAAATGGTGCTAGGGAGGGCTCCTTATATAGGTCGACGAGGAGAACTGGGGTGCGACGGTGAGCTCGTCGATGTCGGTGGTACAGGGTGCTAAAGGCATGGACAGGGTAGGCGGACGGTGGCTTGCCTCCTGGCGGTCATCTACAGCGCAATGGCGCAGCTAGGGGTGGTGGCTTTTGGTCGGGCGAGGCTATCGCTCTGAGCGGGTCCGATGGTGTTTGACGCGGCGTGCGGTGGCTGCAGGTCACGCGGCGGAAAGAGGGGTTGTCTGGTAGGCTACTGGGGTTAAGGCGGAGCTGCGCGTGCAAGCTGGGAGCACGACGTGGCTTGTGCGGGGCTGTTGGGGATGGCGCTCTGGCGTGGTATGTGCACGGTGCAGAGGCGGAGAGTACGGCTGCTCCTCGGTGGTCCAGGGCTCAGCTGCCTTCGTGGGGTGGACCACCGAGCGGTTCGGTGCGGCGGAGATAGGGGTGTGCTGGTTAGGCGCGGCACTGTCTTTGGCGTGTTGTCCACATTTGGCCAGCGGCGACCAAGAACGGGAGACGCGCCGCTGCTACTAAAGGCTAAAGGGTAGCCTATTTATGGCTTGGTTGGGACTAGGGGAGACCAGAGGAGTGAATTGAGGTTAAATGGATCGACAAAACATTGATCAAAACAGTGTTAGTTAGGCAGGTTTACTTGTGATCACAAGGGGTTCGACACAATGGACGCAAGAGAATTAAATTTGAATTTTGAAATGATTTTTGGTGGGTGACTTGATCTCATGCTTGGTAGTCTGTGTTTGCTTGGGATGGTCAAGGTGAACTCATTTGACTGGTTTTTAAAAACCTGGGATCTATGCATATAAAATGGATTCCATTTTCAAATGCCATTTAAAATTAGTGTTTAAATGTTTTTGTAAGAATTCAAAGTGGGCCTTGGTAGATCATTACTGTCATCGGATTGATGACAAGTACGCCATGAGGGGGTCCTCGAGGCGTGCAGAAGAGAGGGGTGTGAGACGTACGATGTTCCGGGACGATGAGCACACAAGTTTACCCAGGTTCGAATCTGCCGGCTTTGGACGGATCCTACTCCTGCTAGCAATCCAGTAATACGGCAAAGCCGGAATATGGGTTACAAGGGTTCGCCTGTGAGAGTTGAGATTGTAGACTATTGAGGGTGCCCTAAAGGCTCTCCCTAGGATGTCTTATATAGATATCCGTCCTAGGGTTTACAGGAGAGATCTATCCAGCTACGTCTAAGAGTCGGTTACAGAATACATCTTGAACTACAAGTAACACTATGGGCCTATGTCGGTAAGTCTTCTGGGCCTTCCCGTAGCTGGACTAGACTCCGTCTCTTCTCCCTTGCTAGGCCACCCGTGAAGCAAAGCTCTAACCCGAAGCGGGCCACCCTGGTCAGTGAGGAACTATGAGGATACCCAGAAAGTATATCCCCAACAGCAGCCCCCGGAAGTCTCCAAGATCCAAAGTCGGATTCATCATCATCTAGCTTGATCTTCGGCTTGGAGAATCTTGAAGGGTTCCTGAAACTTCAATACAAAAGATACGATCCGGGTCTCAAAACAAAGCTGGACCTATTAGTACGTTATTCTCATTTCCAGCTCGCAATTCAAACTAAGCCAGAACTTGGTCTCTGACGTCATCTGACACTAGTCATGGTCAAGTCATGTCACTGACAGACATCCCCTGTTAGCACGACCATTGGTGGGTCCGCCTTTCACGGAATCGAGGTGCCGTTTCAATGCGTACGCGGAGATAGAGGCGACGTAATCATCGCGTGGGGCCTTCCTAGTTCTTTCCATGATGCGTGGCGTATTCATTGTGGTTTTTGCTTGAATCTTGGCGTAGTGAGGTGGTTATAAGGGGTGAGGATTCCCTTTCCCTCATCTTCACCTATTCCCCTTGCCGTTTCCTATCCTCCACTTCTCCCTCGCGCACAGAGCTCCGCTACTTCCCAGATTCCCAACGCCGCCCACCTAAGGTCACCGGCGCACCGAATGAATGGCTTCATCTTCATCATCCGACTTGGCTGGAGCCGCAGCAGCAGCGATGGTGGCGGCAGAGAAGGAAAGAAACCGTGGGGTTTGGATCTTGTGTCTTCTCGATGACGAGAAGCTCCGCGGCGTGGAGAATGAAGGGCTCCTTCCCGCCTGCGACTGGCAGAGCGGTTTTGGCGAAACCATCCCCAACACGCACGCCGACAAGAGGGTACACTTCGGCACCCACCTCGACAGAGGTTTGTCTTTCCCTCCCTCGGAATTCTTTTCCGAGATGATAGATCATTATGGCGTTCAGCTTCACCATCTTCCTCCCAACTCCATCTTAGAGATGAGCGCCTATGCGGCTTTGTGTGAGGGATATCTCGGCATTAGACCAAGTCTCACTTTATTCCGGTTCTATTTTCATGTCCGGTGAAACTCCATCACTGCCGGTAATCCTTATATTACCGGCACGATTAGTCTTTCAGTTAGACGCGAGCATGTTTATCCTCGTATTTTAGCTAGTGAGTCGGTCAAATAGTGGCCGGCCACCTTCTTTTATCATAAGGATATTCCTGCTCCCAGCAAAGCTACTGCTTTACCGGCTTTCGTCGACAGAGCTGCCACGGCCCTAGCGTCTTGGGACGAGGCTCCTCCAGCTCTCAGTGACAATCTGATTCTCGCCAAGAGGCAGATTGAATACCTGATGAAACACAAGGGCCTGAAAGGGTCCGACTTCGTCCAGTCCTGGGTGGCACACCGGATCCAGCCTCTCCAGTACCACGGTGACCGACTGATGCATTCCATCACGGCGTCGAAAAATGACTCCCTCCGCATCAGTCCCAAGGCTTTAAAGCCACAGGATTACATAAGCCAGATCAAATGGCTGATAAAGGTGCGGATTGAGAGAAAGATTCTGGACTTGTCTCTGGACATGCACACAACGGAAGACCCTGTAGTGCTGGTAAGATTTTTAGCAGTAAACCCTTTTTATGTGTTTCACCTTTAAGTTATTTCGCAATACTGAGATATTATCTTGTTTTCAGCTTGCCGACCTCCCCGACTCACTGGCTCCTATCGAGGGATATCCTCCGGAGTTTTCTGAGGAGGAGGAACTGGTCCCATTGCCGGACGTTGTGCCCAGGAAGCACAAAGCTCCGGAAGTGGCTGTCGGTACAAAGGAAGTGCCAGTTGTGAAGTGGTAACTTTCCACATAACTTCCGCCTTTGTTCCTTACTTGTAATTTCTTCCGAGATGTAATGTTTTCCATTCTACTACATTCTCAGAGCTAAACAGCTCATCAAGTGCAGGGGGAAGGTAACTTCTTTGAAGCCCTTGTGACAAACGAAGCTGACTATGGCTTCTCCTGTAGCGACTCCTCCGACTCCTGCCCCTCAACCTTCTACAACGTCGGTGATTACTCCATCGCCGGTTGTCGCAGAAGATCCGGCTCCCTCAACAGGGCCAGCGACCCTTGAGTCATAGACTAACGCCACAACGGGTGGCTCAGGTTTTGATAAGGGTGAACCCTCTTCGGGTAATGATCCCTCGGCAGAGACCTTCGCCGAAAACCTCTTGAACAATCCGGGAGCCAAATTTGGCTTGTCTCGGAAATCTACGGAGGAAATCCAGTGGCTGGCCCGGCAATGCCTGGAAAGCCGTAATCTCTCTGCCAAAGAAGAAGCATAAGAAGCAGAGGACATCAAGTACTCCGATCTTCTTGAACAAGTCCGCCTTCACGACGAGGGACTAAGAGCTGGTGTGCTTCCACCACCTCCGGTTATTCCACTCACCCTCGCCGAGAAGGTTACCACTGAGGTGAACATGTGCCTGAGCAAGCTCACACATGAACATCATGTAAGTCGGAATTCCAACTCATGTTTTTCTTTATTGTACTTTATATCATATCCTCTAGCCCCCAAGCATGAAGTTGGATATACAATCCGGGTTTATGCTTCCTTAGGATGCCAAAGAACAAACTAGTGTAGCCCCCAAAGCTCGTGTTGATATTAGCTACAATATTATCCCGAGTCTTTAGTAGACTTCTGACTCTGGGTATTCTGACTTACAGAAAGTTAATTCATATAACCAGGATTTGTTGAAGAATATTTGCAACAAGCGGAGAGAGATCAAAGCTCTCCGACTTAAGAATGCCGAGCTAAAAGTTTCCAAGGATGAGGCCGAAGGTAAACATACCGAGACTCAAACCTTGTCTTGATTTTTCATAGCCGAATATTTTTGTTGAACTATTGTTTTCTTTGACTGCACTGGTAAAGAAGTCCTGTGCTATGATCGAAGAGGCCGAAAATCTGAAGACCCTCGTAGTGGGAAACAAGGATCTCCGCCAAGAGCTAGATCAGCTTAAGGTGGATCATGAGAAGAGCATTTCTCAAGTTCTCGAATCCTCCTCCATGGCCACCGTGGAGTGTGATCGCAAGATTGCACTCCTCGAGAAGAAAATTTTGGATCTCAACGAGGAGCTTTGCAGAGAGAAGGACCTTTCCGAGGCACTCCGGACTACACTCCGGAGTCTTCGTGAAGAGAAGACCAAAGTTGATGACATCATCTTTGGTATGTTTCCATCTTTCTGACTTGTCTACATTCTTCGACTCTTTCAATGTCGGATTTATTTTAACCGTTTTGCATTATATGCATAGGTCCTCTGAACTTGGCGGACTCCAACTCTGCCGAGCCTCGCACCCACTTCCTTACCCAAGTTGGTGATTTGCTTCATGACTTCTGCCAATACATTGAGGATATTGGTGAAGCTCTCAAGGTTCCGGACATGCATAGCATGTCCGACTTTCAGGTGCGGGACAAGGAAAAGGAGATGTCGCAGCTTGTCCGGGACTGTAATATGTCCTACGCGCGATCCGCGGCACAGAACGCTCTCACAATGGTCATGAGCCACCATGGAAGCATGGAAATATGGCAAGTAACCAGAGGGTACTGCAAGGTGGACGAGGACAGACATGAGCAAGACATCAAGGCCATCATGGACTCCTGCGCCGGATATGGGTGTCATGTAGCTGATTTAACCAGCTACGACACTCCCTTCTTCACCCATGTGGACACGCCGCCTCCGCCTCCCAAAGAAGCAGCCGAAGTTTCCGACGATGGACAAACCATATCGGATTTGGACATGTCAGATCGTTATTAGGGTGCGGCTGATGTGTCCAGCGAGCCGGCACCTCCTACCTCTTCTCCTGTATCATAAATTATTAGAAACAAATGTGTTATTCTAAAAAACATTATGGATCTGTAAATATGTAGTATGATACTCTTTTTTGCTAGTCCTAAGTTTTTATCTACTCAGCACTTTTGGCTTTAAAATTTGTGTGCCTGAAATGTTTGCATAAGCACTTGTGCTTTTTTGTCTATACTTATCATTTATCTGGCTTTGTGCCTCGTCCCTTTTGTGAGCCGGCTAAACTTTCAGCACAGAAACTTTGCCGAGAAACGGAGCTCAATTTCTAAACTAGTTTAAACTCAGAAACAAAGCCGGCTTCTAGTACCAACAATTCACTACTCGGAAAATACCCGCATCCAGCAATCAGACAAATAACCAAAGTATAGACTATGAAATTTAGAGTTATACCTGAAGGTAGCATTTTTAGAATCGGAAATCTAAACCAGAACAAATATGAGCATAAAGTACTTTCAAGTATTCTGGGATTTTCGACTATGACATGATCATTCGGAAATAAAGATGGTAAAAACTTCTCAGAAAAAACTTAAGGCAACCAAAACTTTTTATTTCTCACAGAATATGTACACATATATGATTACAAAGAAGGATAAACTAAGAATAAAAGGGACGTAACTGAGCAATATTCCATGGTCTGTGTAACTCATCCGGATTTGTACTGCCTCCAGCTCTCTTTCTCTTCTTAGTAGCAGGTCTCTCTTTGACTGGCCTGATATCAGTTAGGTAGTATGAACCATTGTGCAATACTCGACTAACCAAGAAGGGCCCTTCCCATACTAGGGAAAGTTTGTGCTTTCTTTGTTGCACAAGCCGGAGAACCAAATCGCCTTGATTGAAAGATCTGTTTCTGACTCTCTGGCTATGATACTTGCGTAACATCTGCTGATAGGCTGTTGATCTCATTTTAGCAACGACGCGAACTTCTTCGACTAAGTCGAGATCATTTTGTCGAGAAATCTCGGCATCCTCTTTGATATACGCGGCCACTCTAGTAGAAGTGTGAATCAAATCACTAGGAAGAACTGCTTCTGCGCCATAGACCAAGAAGAAAGGTGTGTATCCATTTGATCTGTTCGGATTTGTTCGTAAACTCCATATTACAGAGGGTAATTCCTCTGCCCAAGCCCCTGCAGCACGCCGTAACGGTGCTTTGAATCTCGGTTTTAGGCCTTGTAGGATTAAACCATTTTCTCTTTCGACTTGTCCATTAGCCCGTGGATGTGTGACTGACGCAATGTTAAGCTGGATATTTTGTTCGTTGTAGAATTTTGCAAGTTCTTCCATCGAGAAATTACTCCTGTTGTCCGTGATAATACTATGTGGATAACCATACCGGATTATAACATCCTCGACAAATCTTTTGGCTGTTGCTCCATCACAACTAGTGAAAGGTTTAGCCTCAATCCATTTAGTGAATTTATCCACCATCACTAAGAGGTGAGTAAAACCACTTGGAGCCCGTTTAAACGGTCCTACCATGTTAAGCCCCCAGACCGCGAAAGGCCATGTTATAGGTATTGTTCGTAGCTGATCAGCCGGAACATGAGCTTGTTTGGCGTACTTTTGGCAGCCCTTGCACGTCTTGACCAGCCGTTCGGCATCTGCCTTAGCTGTAAGCCAGAAAAAACGTGTCTGAAAGCTTTTGCCACTAAAGATTTGGCTGCAGCATGGTGACCACACTCGCCTTCGTGGATTTCTCTTAAGATTTCCACTCCTTCTTCCGGAGATATGCAGCGCTGAGAAACACCAGATACACTCCGCTTATAGAGCTCACCATTAACTAACATATATGTCTTTGCTCGTCGGATAATCTGCAGGCTCAGAACCTCGTCTTCGGGTAATTTGCCATCTACCAAATAGTCAAGGTAGGCTTGAGTCCAGCTGGGAATTACAGCTAGAACTGCTATCAAAGGGGAGTCGGATTTGGTCGGATATTCCTCATCCACTCCCTTTATTGAGGGAACTTTGAGGTGCTCTAAAAAAGCGCCATCCGGAACCCCTTTCCGTGTAGAGCCTATTCGAGATAGTGCATTTGCTTCCTCCTTCTCCGCTCGAGGGATGTGTTGAACCTCAAACTCTTCGAACGATTTGGATAAATCATCCACGACAGCTTTATATGTTGCCATGTGTTTATTTGCATTACAAATATCCGACACTTTCTGAGCAACAAGATCCGAATCTCCATAACACATCAAACGTCGGATGCCGATATCCTTAGTAATCCGGATTCCATGGAGCAGTGCTTCATACTCGGCAATATTATTTGTCGTTGTGAAGTGGATCTGCAATACGTATAAAAGTTTATCTCCTTGGGGTGATTTGAGCACCATGCTAGTCCCCGAGCCCCCGCGAGCCTTAGATCTATCAAAATATAGGGTCCAATATTCCGACTCAGGAAGGGTCATATTTTCCTTCGTCTCTGTCCAATCAGCAACAAAGTCGGCAAGGATTTGAGATTTGATTGTTGTCCGAGATTTATACTCAATGTCGAAAGCTGAGAGATCTATGCCCCATTTGGCGACGTGTCCTGTGGCATCACTGTTGTTGATTATATCTCTTATGGGAGCTATGCTCACCATGGTAATTGGATGCTCTTGAAAATAATGTCGTAGCTTACGAGATGCCAAGAACACACCATAAGCTAGCTTTTGATAGTGTGGATAACGCTGTTTCGATTCTATTAAGACGTCGCTAACAAAATAAGTCAGACGCTGCACCAAATGTTCCTGATTTTCCTCCAGTCTCTCCACCACCATGACAATACTAACGACTTTGTTTGTCGCAACAAGATAGAGCAACATCAGTTCTTGTGGTTCTGGTGCAGTAAAGATAGGAGCAGATGAGAGTACTTTTTTCAGGTCTTGTAGCGCAGCTTTAGCTTCGTTGGTCCATACAAAATCCTTGGTCTTTTTCAAGAGTTTGTATAATGGTGCGGCTCTTTCACCAAGCCAACTTACAAACCGACTGACTGCGGCAATGCAACCAGTTAGTCTTTGTACGTCCTTCAGGCGAGTCGGCTTGGAAATGTTGAGTACAGCCTTGATTTTGTCTCGGTTCACCTCTATGCCTCTTTGAGACACAATGAAACCTAACAATTTTCCGTCAGGGATTCCAAAGAAACATTTCTTCGGATTAAGCATTATGTTGTATTTTGTAGATTGGCGAACGTTTCCTCCATGTCGGAAATCAATGTTTCCTTCTTTTTGGACATTACCGCAATATCATCCACATATGCATGTACATTGCGTCTGATTTGATCGTGGAGGCAACGCTACATTGTGCGTTGGTACGTAGCTCCTGCGTTCTTCAGCCCAAAGTGCATCGTAACAAAATAGAAGTTTCCAAAGGGGGTTATGAATGAAGTTTTGACTTTGTCAGATTCCTTCATCCGGATTTGGTGATAACCGGAATATGCGTCGAGAAAACAGAGTAATTCCGAGCCTATCGTAGAATCGATAACTTGATCAATCCTAGGCAGAGTGAACGGATCTTTGGGACAAGCCTTGTTCAAGGTAGTATAATTAACACACATCCTTAAATCAATGGTGTCCTTTTTATGAACCATTACAGGATTGGCCGACCACTCAGTGTGGATGACCTCTTCTATGAATCCGGTTAACTCAAGTTGTGTTAGTTCCTTAGCTACTGCCTTACGCTTTTCATCGCCGAAACGTCGTAAGGACGGTTTGACGGGTTTAGCGTTCGGGTTTACATTTAAAGTGTGCTCGGCAAGTTACCTAGGTACTCCCGTCATGTCAGATGGCTGCCATGCGAAGATATCTTGATTTGCTTTGAGGAACTTGACGAGCACGCTTTCCTATGCGCTATCTAGGCCTACGCCTATCTGGGTCACCTTGGAGGGGTCATCATCCTTCAACAGCGTCTTCTTCGTCTCTTCTGATGCCTTGAACTCCAGATTCGCCTTTGTCACCTCCTTCTTCGTTGTGGGCATCTCAGACGGGTCTATGCTCTTCTGGATCTCCTGGTACTCCTGGGCGTGGCGGCATTTCCTTTTCCTTGGAGGGGTCACCTCCTTCTTCAGCAAAGGCGGCATTTCCATCCTCGCACTCTCGCGCTTTCTTCGGGTCTCCCCTGATGGTGATCACGCCGTTGGGACCTGGAATTTTCATCATATTGTAAATGTAACACGGACGAGCCATAAAAGCCCAATAAGCCGGACGTCCAAATATAGCATGGTACGCGCTCTCGAAGGAAAGTTCCTCCGTCTGATCGTTCTTTGGAGTTCCAAAGGTGATTTCTCCCAGGGAATTTGCCTGTCTTCCTGGGACAACTCCGTGAAAAATCACAGAGCTGTGATTCAGCTGGGTCTCCGAGATCTTCATCCAGCGTAGCATTTCGACATACAGAATATTAATACTTCTGCCACCGTCCATGAGAGTCTTGGAGAAACCATAACCGTCAATAAGTGGATTGACGATTAAGGCGTATTTTCCTCTCATGTGTAACTTAGGCGAATGATCAGCGCGGTCAAATGTGATTGCCACTTCCGACCAGTCCATGAATTGGGGGACAGTTGGAACTGTTGTGTTGAGTTCATGTAGAACTACTTTCTTAACCTTTGCTGGTTGAGATCCAAGGAAGGTGACGTAAGTGTCTTTCTTGGTCGGAATTTTTTTTCCCTTCCGGATTGGGATTTGAAGCATCAGCTTCCTCCATGTTGGAATTTCCCTTGGTGTCTTTATCCTTTTCGGGATTCTTCTTCCCCTTCTTCCCCTTAGCTTTGTAGCCAGCTGTATCATCTCTCTTAATGTCGTCATTGAAACGACACTCGGCGTTTGTGTGGGACGAGCCCCCATTGGCGTCTAAGTGATGCACACATGGGTTATTGGCAATGTCGGCCCAAGAGTAGGTTTTGCCTGATTGCTGGTCTCCTCTACCTTGAACCCTCGAAGTCCCACGACCGCGTCCGCAGCCTCCGCCACGTCCTCCTCGTCCTCTAGACCCGAAAGTGGCAGTGACCACTGCCATTTCCGCGTTTGGCTTTTCTTCCAAGGTATTCTTACGCTTTTGAGCTTGTTGCTTTGGTTGTTTTGCCAACTATGGCACAACTAAGGCTTTGAGTAATCCCTCTGCGTCGTCGTCAGCATCTGAATACTTGCTCGATGTTTCTATCATCTCTCTCAAATCAGTGACTTTGTCACACTTCAAGCGATGACGTAGTAAACCAATTGGGAGACCTGCAATGAAATCTTCAATCGTAGTTTGGTCATTTACTCCTTCATAGCAGTTCTTGGTGTCGATCCATCATCCGAGATAATCTCGGCAAGTTTCTCTGGCTTTCTGGGTGCAATGCTGTAGGTCTCCAACCGTACACGGCCTCCGGTATGTGCCTTCGAAATTCTGAAAGAACACACTTTGCATGTCATACCAGTTGTGGATGGTGTTCTCCGGAAGTTCATTGAGCCATGATCGTGCCGTCTTCCGCAACATAAGTGGGAGATATCGGGTTGCGACCAGGCTGTTTCCGCCTTTGGCGATGAAGCAAGCTTGGAAGAAATCATGTAGCCAAGTATCTGGCCGAGCTATACCGTCGTAGGATTGAAATGTTCTTGAGATAGCAAATCCTTCCGAGAATTTTGTAGCTCTTATGCGTGGTCTGAAGCACTTTGGGCCCATGTATATGTCATCATTTTCATAGCGCCGCGCCTCTATATTGGAGTTGATCCTGTGCCTTGCATCATTTGGGGATAAAGATCAAACCGAGTGACGGCTATGGCTGCGGTGCCTTGGAGCCGGACTTCAGCTTCTGCCACCACCTCCTCCACCATGACGCCCTCCTTGGCCTCCTTGGGAGCCGTTGTGATGGCGACTTGGCGGAGAGGGTGGAGCAGCTGGGTTATTTCTGGCTAATCGCCGGCCTCCATCCGGAGCGTCATTATTCTGGTTCCGGGGAGGGTCTTCATTGTGAAGAGCCCCTTGTCGGCTTGTCTCGGCACGATGTCTGTCGTTCCTTCGCCCGTCATCCGGACGACTTGCATGTCTAGGAGGTGGCATTCTTTGTCGGTCCTCCTCCCGACGTTTCTCTTTATCTTCTTCCATGCGGTCCTTCGACTCTTGCCGGGGGGATTCCTCGGATTCAGTGCAGCAATTGCCTCTTGCTCTGCAACTGGGTTAACTTTACGCCAGTCACGAGCAGCTTTGTGGTGCTGTCCTGAAGATCCGGTTCTTGAGTAATTGTCTTCCTGACGGTCAGAACGGTGGTGCTGCTCCGGAACACATTGGGGTCTTATGTCAGCCCATGCCGGATCTGTGAGACATTGGTCAGAATTGGAGACCAGTTTTTGACTTCCGGACAGGGCGACGTTTTGCTGCTCCAGTCCTTTGTTGAGTAGTTTGATTCCCAACCGGATCTGCTCCGGGCCTGGATTAGCCGATAGAATTTCCCGAGCCACAACGGTGTTTTGAACTGGCGTTGGATACACCCAATCCCCATTGTTGTCGCGTCGAGGCATCCCAAGTTCTCCTCCGAAAAGGACCTTGTGAATCTGCGGGAATTGGTCATCATGAGTATGACGTTTCCTGGTCTTCTGATGTTGCTTGGAATTGTACTTCTCTGCAGTTGCCATGCGTTTCTTTTCCTCCACAATGTTTTTGACTTCATTGAGGAGTACTTGGCGATGTGCTTCTAGGGCATGTGCCCTCTCGTCCAGCTCTTCAGCAGTAAGTTCTACAGCTGTAGGAATAGGTGTGGTTAACGCAGCATCGATGAGTTTACGCGCACCTTCAGTGATCACGTGTACATCCACTGACTCTTCTTTTTTGGGCTCGTCTGGGATAAGTGATCCATCTGAGTCTTCTTCATATTCCTCGGAAATCACCTCCTCTGCCAGAGGATCTTTTGCCGCGGTATTGTTCTTCTTCTTTGCCTTCTTGGCAGCGCTCTGATCGGTACTTTCGGACATCTGGACCTCAGGATTATCTCCGATTTCCATGTCATCCTGTGTTTTGGGAGAGTTTTCCCCGGATCCTTCATCCATGGCTTCTTCTTCCTCTGCAGCTTTGGAGTTATACTCCTCTTCATATTCCGCGGAGAACTTTCAGAAATCTGCTGACGTCATCGACTCACCCGAGGATGCAGGTACGTCAGTGTTTGTTCTGGTCGCCTCCAGCACAGAGTCAGTGTTGTTTCCAGCATCGGCAGTGCCGGATCCGGATCCCACATATCCGACAAAGTGTGATGCATGCCTCCTGAGATAGTTGCGGCTTTCGCGATCTGCTTCCTCGAAACACCTAATGGTATCGAGAATATCGTCTATGCTTGCATCTTGCATCATCATGCCTTGCAGCGTGTACCTCAGTAAAGGCTTGTCTGTCCTGGCATCGTCAGATCCGGAACCATCATTGTTGATATGCTCCTCCTGGATTTCGACTTCGGCAGGTGGGTCGATTTGGGATTCGGTCTCTCCAGGGAGATCCACTCCAGATTCCACCTGGACCGCCAGGTCTGCTTCAGGCTCGGATATCTCCACTATCTCCGCAACTGTTGCGGGCTGGGTGGGATTAGGATTTTCTGAGATCCGGAACTCCGTCGCCTCCGCGGACAAAGGGGACCCAGAAATTTCTTCTGCATCTATCATCACCGTTGGGTGGGTGGGGCATGTTCAGCAAAGCTGATGTAAACATCGATCTCACCAAAAGACATGATGGTGTAGGCAGTCACAGCCGCCCTAGCCAGAATCCAGGTCTCATCGAGAACGATGAGAGGGACGTCGCTGGCATAGAGGATGCGATCGACAGCGATAGTCTCGCCGATTCCGATTCTTGCATATTCCGCTCGGAACGCAGATCCGAAGCTCACTTGCCCCACGGTGGGCGCCAACTGTCCTCGGATTGATGACAAGTACGCCATGAGGGGGTCCTCGAGGCATGCGGAAGAGAGGGGTGTGAGACGTACGGTGTTCCGGGACGGTGAGCACACAAGTTTACCCAGGTTCGAATCTGCTGGCTTTGGATGGATCCTACCCCTGCTAGCAATCCAGTAATACAACAGAGCCGGAATATGGGTTACAAGGGTTCGCCTGTGCGAGTTGAGATTGTAGACTATTGAGGGTGCCCTAAAGGCTCTCCCTAGGACGTCTTATATAGATATCCGGCCTAGGGTTTACAGGAGAGATCTAGCCGGCTACGTCTGAGAGTCAGTTAGAGAATACATCTTGAACTACAAGTAACACTATGGGCCTATGTCGGTAAGTCTTCTAGGCCTTCCCGTAGCTGGACTGGACTCCGTCTCTTCTCCCTGACTAGGCCGCCCATGAAGCAAAGCTCTAACCCGAAGCGGGCCACCCTGGTCAGTGAGGAACTGTGAGGATACCTGGAAAGTATATCCCCAACAATTACTTGTATTAGCAAGGGGTGAAAAGAGTTAGAATTGTTTCTGTTTGAAATTGACTTCTAGGAACACCTAAAGTGGCCTAGTGGATTAAAATGGCACAAATGAACATTTGCATTTATTAATTCCATTTGATTTCTTTTTCTTTGTATTTGGTTTTGGAATGATCTAGATGATGTGGCATTCACCTTTGAATCATTTTACAACCATTAGAATAATCAAACATAGCAATTCTAAACAATTCTATATTAATGCAACACACATATGCATTCTTAATTATTTTAATTATAAAAAAGTTTTTGTTAACCCCAAATTGGGTGATTTGGATCTTGATAACCTTGATTAAAGTTTTGGGATGTTACGTTGCTGTACTTGAAGAAGGCACAGTCATGCCTAAAGCACATTTTTTGGGCAATGTTTCCCTTGGACGCGGTACCTTCAAGCTTGTTAGCTTCACTGAAGAAGTTCCAGGATGCTAGCGTAGTTCGCGAGTGCGTGCGTCAGCAGTTAGTCGCGGGTGCCAAGGCTGCACTGGTACTCATTTTCCTGCATCAACCTGATCTGGATCTTGTAGCTATTGCCGCTGGACCACCACCCCCACCATAAGGGATGGCGTGGAACATGGTGCCACATTATCGGACGGTTGATCAACCAGCCGAAGATATTGTCGAGTTGTTCGAAGAACATACCAATGTTCTCCTTTTACGATAGTAGAGTAGTTTTGAACCTGCACAAAGATGTATAGGTGTTTTAAAGTTCATATAAGTGAGTCGGGTGTTTTTTGTTACCCGTTTATATATAAAAGCTTGCTAGCTCGTATATTTTTCGAGTAGCTTGTACTCTGCAGTTCCTTTTCGTTAGCCTGACGTATACTTATCTTAGCACCTTGTCAACCTATCAGGTGCATTGCAGCTAGGTTACTTTTACCAAGGGTTTGATTAATAGTACGTAAGCTACTCAGGCTGCTACGTTATTCGTGTAACGAGGTGGAAAGGGTGGCGCAGCCCCGAGTGATGTAATTGCAAGTAAAAACAGAAACACAAAGTTGGAGGCACTTAGCTTTATTTATTCGCAGAATATCAGGAGATACAATGTGTGGGTAAGTAGCCTGGCTGAATAGCCTTATTTGCAAAGTAAACATCTAAGGTTAGAAAAAACGCAGTTGCGTGATCTTCCAGGGGTTGGAGTATGCGACTCCAATTTCTACGTCTTTAAGGCGGTAGGCGCCACCTAGGGTTACTTCGGTAATCACATAAGGTCTCTCCCAAGGGGGCTCGAGCTTGAGGTGCCCTTGCTGCTTCAATCACAGGACTAGGTCTCCTATGATGAAGGACTTTGGGCGTAGCCTTCTGTTGTGGTAGTTGCGGAGGTTTTGATGGTAGATCGTGGATCTCTTCACTGCTATCTCGCGTGCTTCATCGAGGAGGTTGACAGAGTCTTCGAGTGCGAGAGTTGATTCCGCTTCACTGTATGCTACGAACTGTGGGGCTTTATAGAGTACTTATGCAGCTAGTACTGCCTCAGAGCCGTGTACCATGAAGAATAGAGTATGGTCTGTGGCGCTGTTTGGAGTTGTGCGCAAGCTCCATAGTACTGACTGTAGCTCCTCGGGCCAGCACCCAGTAGCTCTTTCGAGTGGCTTGAGGAGCCTTTTCTTGATTCCCTCACAGACGAGGCCATTGGCATTTTCAACTTCACCATTGGTATGAGGGTGCGCTACCGAGGCATAGCTGATGTTGATTCTCAGGTTTTCGCAGAAATCTTGGAACTCGCTTGAGGTGAAATTCGTCCCGTTGCCCGTGATGATGCTATGCGGCACCCTGAACCGGAAGACGATGGACTCGAAGAATTTGATGGCGGAGCCCCTTGAATTTTTTGTCACCAGCATGGCCTCAATCCACTTTGTGAATTTTTTGACCGCGATGAGGAGGTAGACGTACCCTCCAGGTGAAGATTTTTGTAGTTTGCCGACCATGTCGAGTCCCCATTGCGCGAAGGTCTAGGCCACAGGTATTGGCCTAAGCTCTGCACCAGGTGCGTGCGGTTTGTCCGCAAATCTTTGGGAATCATTGCACTTCTGGACGATGTCCTTAGCATCGCGCATTGCCGTTGGCTAGTAGAATCCAGCTCGCAGAGCTTTGGCGATGATGGCACGACTGCCGGCGTGATGGATGATGTCTACGCACACTTCTATTCTTGTAGACAGTGTCCACGTGTAGAGGTTTGTAGGACAACATCAAGTTTCCCTAAGTGGATCACCCAAGGTTTATCGAACTCGGGGAGGAAGTGGTCAAAGGTATCCCTCTCAAGCAACCCTGCAATCAAGATACAAGAAGTCTCTTGTGTCCCCAACACACCCAATACACTTTTCATGTGTATAGGTGCACTAGTTTGGCGAAGATATAGTGAAATACAAGTAATATGGATGATTATAAGTGGTAATTGCAATCTAAAATAAGAGTGGCAGCAAGTAAACATGTAACAAGACTGATAGTAAACGGTGTTTCAATGCTGAGAAACAAGGCCTAGGGATCATACTTTCACTAGTGGACACTCTCATATAAATATCTTCTCTTCATTATGCTACCCTGAACTACTCTCCGGTTGGCCGATGTAGGGCTATAACAGCACACCTTAAAGTTCGCATTCCCCATCTAGATAACCCCTCACTATCACCTTGAGCACTAGATGGTTCCAACAAACACCACAATCTCATAGAGACATCCAACTCAAATTATACGCATGGTAAGTATTTATGTAACCTTAGCCAAAGTGCCACACGGTGTGCACACTGTCAACTTCACACACATGGGGATAAGCAGAGATTAATTAAAGCACTTGAGTAGCAGAATAGATCTATAGATTACAAAGCGCATGATCCCATAAGATCACGCATAGAGAGAGAGATGAACACATAGCTACTGGTAGAGCCCTTAGCCTCGAGAGAGAACTACTCCCTCCTCATCATGGGAGTCAGCAACGGCGATGGAGATGGCAATGGAGTCGATGAATATGGCTCCGGGGGCACTTCCCCGTCCTAGCTGGGTGCTAGAACAGAGACTTCTGTCCCTCGAATCTCCTCTTCGGTGGCGGCGGCACTACGGAACTTTTCATGGAATTCTGATCTGGTACTTAGGGTTTTCATCTCGGGGGGTTTATATAGGCAAAGAGGCGATGCCAGAGGTGGGCCAAGGTGGCCACACCACATGGTGGCGCGGCTAGGAGGACTCGTGCCAGGGGGTGGTGTGGGCCCCCTGTGGCCCATCTCCACTCCTCCTTCTAGCCTCCTCCGTCTTCTAAAAAAATAGGAATTTCGGCTTTTGTTTCGTCCAATTCCGAGAATATTTCTTTACTCGCTTTTCGGAAACCAAAAACAGCAGAAAACAGGCAACTGGCACCGCGGCATCTTGTCAATAGGTTAGTTCCAGAAAATGTATAAAAATGCCTCAAAGTGTAAACAAAACAAAAGATAGTTGATACAAAACAAGCATGCAGCATCAAAAATTATAGATACGTTTACGACGTATCAAGCATCCCCAAGCTTAACTCCTGCTCATCCTCGAGTAGGTAAGTGATGAAAAGAATAATTTTTGAGGTGACATGCACCATCACAATCTTGATCAAGGTATTTGTAAAGCATTGATAGCTGGGATCAAAGTACTCTAAACATGAGCATGAAAGATAGAGTTCTAACAATAAGACATAGCAACTATGTTGTAACATGAAAAGGTACAAACAAAAGATCATGAATAACAATGCATTGAAAGACGTTTGTTTGTTTCACATATAGAAAACATAATAAGAGTGGTATTCAGCTTGTCCCTCATGGTATAGCAAAACATAAATGCATAGGACACCTTCAAAGTTCATAGGGGGTGACTAGATACAAATAATTTAAGAACAAGCAATATCAAAGTTATGAATCATCAACAAGTTTTGGGACAATGCGCATTGAACTAAGAATGACAACTATGCTCTCTTAATTAGTGCATAAAGATAGAAGATGGAGACTCAACATAAAAGTAAAAAAAGAAAGGCCCTTTACAGAGGAAAGTAGGGATTTCAAATTTCATAAAGTGCTCCCAAAAATTATGGTACTTTTTAGCTTTCAGCTCTCATTGGCCCTATCATAAGCATCTTGAGGTGATTAATGTTAAAGTGACACAAATATGAGGATATGCTTGACAAGTTATAAGTTGAAAATCTCATGCCCTTTGCTTAGGAGTATCGAACCTCGTGCTACTCAACTTTAGTCACAAGTAAGTTCTTGTCATGGTAAGTACATGTGTATCATAGAGAACCACCAAAGGGGCACCCCTTGCCCCATGACACAGGAGCTTTCCCATATCAAAATGACAAGGCAACTAACAATGAGCATCTTAGTGATCTTTTCATTTCCTATTTGCATAGGTTTTTATTGAGGATGCTTCACAGAATGCTAACTATGGTTATGCTGCAAGTTTCCACCATGATTAGGCATGGCTTAGGCTAGCCGCCCGGGCATTTCTCTAACACACATATAAACTCCATGAGCTTACAAGCTCCCCTTTTATTTCACACTGTTGAGATCCATAAACAAAAGAACATGATATCAACTGAATAATAAGTGCAATGTTGAAAGCGTTCCCAATGGTAACATGGTTCTACTAATTCACAACTTATAAATTGCAAGCATATAAGAAACATAGATGGACTCAGTGGTTCAAGTTTATTAAGTGCAAGAAAATAAAGTGTTCCATCAAGTTCGTGTGAGCTTTAATCACTAATTTTCACATAACAAGTTTAATTTGGAAGGTAGATAAAAACATGAATATACTTGGAATGGTGTAACACACCATGCATAGGAATTTATTGTGGACTCTTTGGAATAACTTGGTTTTCTTGGAGGTTGGATGCATGAGTGGAACTCATAATTGGTACATGTGGAGGCTAGCAAAAGACTGGGAGCGACCAACTAAGAGAGCAATAATGGCCATAATCATGCAAAGCGACAAAACATTATTAATTAAAGCATAAACTGACATTGCAAGTCAAAAACTAAATGATCATAGAGGCTATGGTGACTGGTTCATAGTCTTAACATGGTGTAAGCATGTGCCAAGTCAACCCAAATAAAGCATCAAAGGAGAATACCACAATATTATGCTTTTGTATGCTAAAACAACGCATGATTCTTTCAAGGCACATTAAACAATCTCAATTGTTTGAAACAAGTCATGCTACAACAATAATCACTAAGCATATGGTCAAAGGAACATCTAGCATGACATGATAAAGTCTAAGTCACAGTCAAAACAAGCTTCCTTTTGTACCACTATAAGCATGAAACTTCCTACTCTTTTCCAACACCAATCGACTTATTTGAAAAAACTATCAAAGATAATAATGAATAAATACGAGGGAGAATGTATCACCCATCTACAAAGAACTAAAAAGTGCTAAGACAAAATAATAAGAAAACTAAAGCTAAATGCAGTGCTAGCAAAGGAGAACACTCACAGAACAATAAGAGTGAAAACTAGAGTGTTCTAGGCAATGAATAACGGGGTGTGTCTCTCTCCAAAAGAAGTGTGTTGGGATCCAAACAACTTATTTAAGCAAACCAAACAAAATAAAACTAAAAACAAAAACAAAGACGCTCCAAGAACAACACAATGGTGCATGAAATAATAAAAATGAAGTACTTTGGAAGAAAACCTCAGATTATTGATGAAGAAGGGTATGCCTTGGGAATCCCCAAGCTTTGACGCTTGTAATTCTTGAATATTTCTTGGGGTGACATGGGTGGCATCCCCAAGCTTGAGCTTTTGTCCATACTTCATCTCATCACATTATTCTTCCCTACACTAGAAAATTTCCTTCATACAAAACTTCACAAAATCTTCATTAGCAACATTAGTGTATTCAAGATAATAAGTCTTTGGGTTTAATTTCAACACAAGAAAAACTTCCATTAAAACACAAGATACTATAGCAATTCCTTATAAAAGCTCAACTGATTAAAGAGAACTCAAAGATAAAGAGATTAAGAGGCAAATGCAAATTATGGCAGAAATCTGTCAAAACAGACCAGCAGGTAAAAACCGATTTTTTCGAAGACCTTTTGTTGCTCAAATCTAAAAGTGCAAAACTAAATAAAGTTGGGTCATAACCTGGGTCATAAGTACAAATAATTACAGCTCAATCCAGAGTACTAAGATTATTCAAGATGTTTTATAGTGACGCACAGAAATCTGTTTCGGGACAACAACTTCCCCATATCTTACTTCCCTCTCTTTAGAGGTTATTGTTGGCACAAAACCAAACAAAAAGAATAAGGAGAGGTTATTACATAGGCAATAACTTCCAAGACTCACCAAAACAAAAATAAATTGAAACTAAAAATATAATGGGTTGTCTCCCAAAAAGCTCTTTCTTTCTAGGCATTAAGATAGGCATGATAATTTCGATGATGCTCACATAAGAAATATGAATAGAAGTAAAAGAGAGCATCAAGAAGCAAATATGGAACAAATTTAAGTCTAACACAATTCCTATGAAAATAATCTTGTAAAGAAACAAGTCATGAAAGTACAAAGCAACAAGCATAGGAAAGCAAAACAAGTGCAACTTCAAATTTTTCAACATAAAGAGGGGAAACTTAATATTGTTGAGATACATAAAACCATGTTTCCCTCTCTCATAATAACTTTCAGTAGCGCCATGAATAAAATTAACAAAATAAATATCACATAAAACATCTTATCATGAGCCACATGCATAAAATAATTATTACTCTCCCTATAAGCATAGTCATTCTTATTAATCGTAGTGGGAGAAAATTCAACAAAATAGCTATCATTATTATTCTCATCACCATAATCATCAAATATAGGAGGCATATTGTAATCATAATTAATTTTCTCCTCAATAGTAGGTTGACTGAAAATATCATATTCATCATTGTAATCATCATATATTGGAGGTATAGTATAATCATAAGCAATAGAATAGTTATCTTCCAAAGTGTGTTCATTTGTAAACATATAATTATTGGAAGAAACATGGATAATACTAATAGTACATCAATTATTAATATCATCATTTTCAGAATTGGTACCAAAGATATTTTCAATATCAAAAGTAGTGTGCTTTTTCCAATCATGATCACTACTATAGGTAACAGGCACAGGAACGTCATCGAGTTCAGACACATCAAAAACTATAATAGGAGCAACATGCTTAGGGGAAAATGCCGTTTCCTCCCTCCTTTTACTCCTCCTCTTCTTCTTTTTCTTCTTCTCTTTAGGAGGTAGAGCCTTGCAAGGAAGCTTCTCCATATACCATGCTTTATTGTTAGAGACAATAGAAGAAACTTTGGAGGATACCTCCTTTTCATTAATAAGAACAAAACACATATTAGTCCTGTCATATTTTGGTAAAATCTCATTTTTTATAATATTTTGTATGTAAGTATTTATGTGGCAATTATCAACACAATAAAGATGACAACCATGCAGGACGCTATTCATCTCAAAAGCACTCATATCTACCAAAGAAGTTTTCTTGAAAACTCTTCACACCCCAAAAATAATGTAAGTTCATCATGCTGATTAGGAGTGATCATGTTATCACAATATAAACTTGCAGTACTCATTGGATTAGAAGGGATATTATTATGGACTGAGCATTGAAAATTGAAATGACCCACTTCAAAGCAAAGTTCACAAATAAAGGGATAGAAGGCACAAACTTTTTTACCAAGATCATTTAGAGCCCTATACCACGTTCTAGTTTTTTCATTCCTGTGGGTGATACAATATTCTTCTTCTGTTTAATTCTTTTCACAAGGTCTATGTACTCCAAAAAAAATTAACATGCTTATAAGAAATAGTACTTTCAGAGGTTTGAGCATGTTTATTGCTTTCATTAATAACAATTTCATTTTTCATGCAAGTGTCTTTAAAAGGCTCAAGATACATGTCCCATTTTTCTTTAGGAGCATTAATATGAGAAGCAAAGGCTCTACAACAATCAACAAGAATTTGAGGATCAAGACCATATTTAGCACTAAGCTCTTGAAAATCAGCAGTTTCAGCGAAAGACTTAATGCAATCATACTCATAGTTTATAACTGGTTCTTTACCTTTGTTGTTATCCCAATCTTCTCTATTGCTTTGAATCCCAGTAGGATGAAAATTATAAATATAATTACTATCTTTATGAATTTCATGAGGAGGATAAAATTTAGAGTAAAATACAGATTCAAGTTCCTTCCACTCTGAATGATGAGGATCATCTAGTAGCTCATACCACTCCCTTGCTTTGCCCTTAAGTGATAAAGAGAATAGCTTCCTCTTAACTTGGTTCATTGAAATACCTGCACACTTGAATAACTCACATAATTCATGTATAAAGAGTAAATGATCACCAGGATGGACAGTTCCATCTCCAAAATAACAATTATTCATAACACGTTCAACAATTTCCATAGGTATTTTAAAAGGGATGCTTTTAGTATGTATATTTAAAATATCACAAGTATCATTAGAATTACCACATATGGGAGATAACGTATCATCAGAGCAAATTTTCTCCTCTAAAGCCGGGGAACTAAAAAGATCATTTTCATAAAAACTAACTTCCCCAAGCTTAGATGTTTCCATAGCATTAGTAACAAAGGTGTTCAAAAAATGCATACTAATAACTTTCTTGTTAGCATGCAAAGAAAGTTCCATGGGTTTTTTTAATTTTGTTTTCAAACCATTCATGTTCTACCTCAAGAAAAATACTAAAAAGCTCTCTAATTTTGTTGTTGTTTTCCATTAAGCCTAACTAGTGAAAATAAAAACAAGAAACAAAAAGATATAATTGCAGAATCTAAAGGAAATAACTTCGAGCACTCACACACCAGCCACCGTACTAGAAGATATCTTAGTAGCCAAAGGATGTGAGTACCTTTTACCTTACCTCCACGGCAACGGCGCTAGAAAATAGCTTGATGTCTACGCACGCTTCAATTCTTGTAGACAATGTTGGGCCTCCAAGTGCAGAGGTTTGTAGAACAAGAGCAAGTTTCCCTTAAGTGGATCACCCAAGGTTTATCGAACTCAAGGAGGAAGTGGTCAAAAGTATCCCTCTCAAGCAACGTTACAATCAAGATACAAGAAGACTCTTGTGTCCCCAACACACCCAATACACTTGCCAGGTGTATAGGTGCACTAGTTCAGCGAAGAGATAGTGAAGTACAAGTAATATGGATGATTATAAGTGCTAATTGCAATCTGAAATAAGAGTGGCAGCAAGAAAACATGTAACATGACTGATTGTAAACGGTGTTTCAATGCTTAGAAAGAAGGCCTAGGGATCATACTTTCACTAGTGGACACTCTCACATAAATATATTCTCTTCATTATGCTGCCCTGAACTACTCTCCAGTTGTATGATGTAGGGTTATAACAACAGACCTTAAAGTTCGCATTCCCCATCAAGATAACCCCTCACTATCACCTTGAGCTATAAATGGTTCCAACAAACACCACAATCTCATAGAGACATCCAACTCAAATTATACTCATGATAAGTATTTCTGTAACCTTAGCCAAACTGCCACACGGTGCGCACACTGGCAACTTCACACACGTGGGGATAAGCAGAGATTAATTAAAGCACTTGAGTAGCAGAATAGATCCATAGATTACAATGCTCATGATCTCATAAGATTACGCATAGAGAGAGAGATGAACACATACCTACTGGTAGAGCCCTTAGCCTCGAGAGAGAACTACTCCCTCCTCATCATGGGAGTCAACAACGACAATGGAGATAGCGGTGGAGCCGATGGAGATGGCTCCAGGGGCACTTCCCTGTCCTAGCAGGGTGCCGGAACAGAGACATCTGTCCCCCGAATCTCCTCTTTGGTGGCGGCAGCGCTGCGGAACTTTTTGCGGAATTCTGATCTAGTACTTAGGGTTTTTGTCTCGGGGGTTTATATAGGCGAAGAGGCGATGCCAGAGGTGGGCCAGGGTGGCCACACCACCTGGTGGCGTGGCTAGAGGGACCCACGCAGGGGGTGGTGTGGGCCCCCTATGGCCCATCTCCACTCCTCCTTCTAGCCTCCTTTGTCTTCTGGAAAAATAGGAATTTCGGCTTTTGTTTCGTCCAATTCTGAGAATATTTCTTTACTAGATTTTATGAAACCAAAAGCAGCGGAAAATAGGCAACTGGCACTGTGGCATCTTGTCAATAGGTTAGTTCTAGAAAATGTATAAAAATGGCTCAAAGTGTAAACAAAACATAAGATAGTTGATAGAAAACAAGCATGGAGCATCAAAAATTATAGATACGTTTACGACATATCAATGGCCGCAAGTGCCTTCGTGTATTTCGAGGAGGATGGCTCTTCCGTCTCTGTTGGAGACGCATTGTTGAAGGACTTATGTGATGATGTGCTTGTACAGTTCGCCGTTGATGAGGGCGAAAGCCTTGGATCGTCACGCTATATGTCACGCATATGTTGGGTCATATGGCAACCTTTTGCTAAGTAGGTATGTGATGTATGGTTGTGTCCAGGATGGCTCGATCATCATGACCTACATGGGGCCTTCGAGTCTCGTCTCTTGCTCCATGTCCTGAAGTGCCTTCAGCTCGTCAGGTGGCGTAGCCCCCGAGTCCTTTGTCATGCTATCTTTTTTGCTCTGGAGCCTTTGGCTTGATGGAGCGTTCGCATATTTGCACTAGGAATACTCCAGGTGGCACCGGGGCATAGGTGGAGCCAATGTTGGTGAGTATATATGCTTCCTTGTTGCTCTTGCGGCCGACGTGCCGTAGTTCGCAGCCGTAGAAGTCCCCTTTAAGTGCATCGTAGAGGTCGCGGTAGGCAATCATGTTGTCGCTCAGAGCATCGCACTGGTTCATTGTTTGATTCACCACCAGTTTGGAGTCGCCGTAGATGACGAGTCTCTTTGCACCACAGGATTTTGCCACCCGCATCCTGTGGAGTAAGGTTTCATATTCAGCTTCGTTGTTGGAGGCGGTGAACTACATTCGTAGAACATACCTCATCTTGTCACCTTGAGGAGATGTCAGGATGACACCCGCGCCAGCTCCCTCTTTACGTTTGGATCCGTCGAAGTGCATTGTCCATAGATAGGGCATGTCTGGCTTGTCGGGGAGTGTCGTTGTATTGGCAACGGCAGTACCTAAGCAGGTTAGATAAAGGTGTTGGGACTAGCAGGGAAGCTATCGACGACGTCTACAGGCAGGATTGGATACAAGAAAGCGTAGCTGGACGCAGGAAGTACCCAGGTTCAAAGCCCTCGTGGTGAGGTAAAACTCCTACTCCTGCCGATCTGACTATGAGCGATATACGGGCTACAAGGCTCCTCGAGTTGTATTCTCTAGCTACTGCCTTAAATGCACATAGACCAACCCTTTCTACTGAGGCCTTGCCTCTCCTTATATAGGCAGAGAGGCAACGGTCTCACTGGCCAGTCCGACTGGCAGCCCCCATAGGTGGGTCCCAGTCGGCTGGTCATCTACAGTATCCGGTACAACAGTGTCACATCATAGTATGAGCGGTATGGTGGTCATGGGCACAGTGAACTCCGTGCGAGCCCGTCGTCAGTACAGGGCCACTATTCTCGCGTCACCCTGCAAAGTCTTCGGTATGGCCGAGTAGTTGCCAGTCTTGTCGCTGTACCAAGGCGTACTACGCACTGTGCTGCACATCGCTCTGTCCTCCTGATTGGTTCCGGCTACACTACTGTAGCCGGCTTCTCCTTGCCGTTCCGGTTACCTCACGGTAGCCGGCTTGACTTGTCTCGTCCGGCTACGCTTAGCCAGCCGGACGCGATCCGACTACCATAGTTCTTGTCCGGTTGGGGTGTCTAGGGGTCATCCCCCCGACACTAGCCCCCGAGCGCGTGTGGATTTCACCCTTAGGTGAAATGTGCGCGCGCTCCTCATCATTTTGAACTTTCTGGACGGCTAAGTTTGGCAGTTGTGCTACCCGTGACATCAGTGCTGACGGCGGTCACGCGTGTACGTGCCATCATTACTCTGCGGTGGGCAGTGGAACGTCCCGTCGCACGTCTCCTCGGGAAACTGCTGCCTGACTCTTTGGTTCTTGCTCTTGGATCTTCTGTGCTGGTCTCTTTTGGGGCCGTGAGCCCGGCGCGGGCGCCGACTGGGTCGCCACCCCGCATGCCGCCCATCTCTACCTCCGCCCCTCCTTCCTCCGAGGCACCACCCCTGCCACCGCCTCGAGCTAAACTGGCTGCGCCGGCCTGAGCGGGGGTCCTCAGCCGGCCATGGTGGTCCAGCCGGAAACGGTTGTGGCCACCTCGCAGAGTAGGGACGGCTCTTCTACGGGGACGCGGAGGGCGGCCACTAGCAAATAACTCGTGGTTGTCGGCGACGACAACTCTGAGGATGAGCCGGGGGAGGAGTGGAGGACGGCGGTGGTCACGGCGAAGGAGTTGCTGGCCATTAATGCCGTGGATGACGACGCCTCCTCTGCTGCCTCGCTGACGGATCTCGCCGCCACCCTCGATCTAGCGGTGAAGGAGATCCGGCTGCTCGAGGCCACAACCGGCGGTAACCGGTCCTTGGAGCAGAAGCTTGCTGCTACCAACGGTACCTCACAGAGTAAGTTTTCTTCATCTGGAATCATCTGCTTTTTTTGCTGATAGCCGGTTTTGCCGCAGCTATCATTGTGTGCGCTTAGCGGGAGATCAATCGCCTGAAGCAAGCGAACGACCGGCTGAGCAAGTCGAACTCCACGCTACGACTGCACAACAAGGATTGGCACGCCAAGGTGGATGCTCTGGAGGCCACCATGAAGGAGCGCGACGCCTCCCTGGCTAGCCGGACGGAAGCTTTCAACCTTCTCGAGGCCCAGAACAAGGACCAAAAGAAGGAAGTCAAGAGGCTAACGATGAAGGAAAAGGCCCTGGTGGAAGAGCTGATGCAAGTCGGGCACACGGCCAAGGGTGAGTTCCTTTTTCCGACTTCCCTCGTCTTTCCGGATCCAGTAGCCAGATCTGACTTTCTTTTTTCTGACGGCTTTTTATCTCGGCATATTCCCGCTAGCCTATAATCGGCTGCAGGAGAACTGGCCGGGAGCGCAGCCGATAGCCTAGGAGCTGGTCACCCTTCTTGGCGAGGAGGATGCCAAGCTTCATCAGGTGGCGCAAGCCGTCTTCTCCTTCCTATGGCCAGACGCTCCGATCCCGGAGACGATGGTGCAGCTAGCCGCCAAGGTGGGGGAGGTGTTGGCTGCCGTCGACCGACTGCGAGAATTGGCGCCGCGAGACGGAGTGGAGATGGCTTTGGCCCTCATGCTCTCTGGTATAAGGATGCTCGTGTCGAGAAGATCGACGCGGGTTTCCGTGCCGGCGCCGATCTTGCCGCCATCCGCCAGGCCCATCCGGAGCTCCGGGCCTCCGCCATCAAGATTGCTGATTACATGGACCCCGACGAGGTGCTCACCGACTCAGAGTCTGTCGGGACTCTGGATGCGGAAGCCTCGACGCAACCGGCTGGGAGCGACGCCGGAACCGGATTGAATGCTGCGTCTCCTCCGCCTCCCGAGGCAGCCGCCAGACAGGGTGCTCTACACGGCAAGGGCCTCGCTGCTTAGCTATGACCCCGGGATGCCGGGTGTATTTGTTCATCTTTGTTTGATTCGAAACTTGTTTGTCTGTAACGACTGCTTCTGGCGCCGATTAAACTTATGGGAGCTTCACCTCGCTTTTCCTTTTAATTTCAATCTGAACTAATTTGGCTTTCCATCAACTTGTGTTTTTTGCACGTCCTTTTAAGATTTCGCCGATTGGATTTATCCGGCTGACTTTGCTCGGCTGAACTCCTTTAGTCGGGGGAACCGCAACTCCAGTGGGGGCACACCAGTGCACCCACTGGGTGTAGACCCCGAGATTCGGAGTAGCTGGCATAGCCAGGTACTTTGAATCTTCTTTCTTTCCTTAAGTCGTCTAGCTTCATTCGACTAGGCACCTCTTAGCCAGTTATTTCTGCTGGCCAAACGCCGGCAGCCGGAGGAACTTCCATTCCAGTGGGGGCGCACCAACGCACCCACTGGGTGTAGTCCCCGAGATTCGGAGTAGCTAGCGTAGCCAGGTACTTCGAATCTTCTTCTTCTTTTGCTCCTGCCCTTGCCCTCACCTAGGCTCCAAATATCCGGCTAAACGCCCTTAGCCTGTCGGGAAACTACAAGATTCCACTGGGGGCGCGCGAGCACACCCAGTGGGTGTAGCCCCCGAGATTCAGAGCGCTTGATGAAGGCAAGGACTTCAAATCTTCTTCTTCTTTTCTTCCTGAATTCTGACTCGAAATACTTGTACAAAAATGTACACGCACACATACATTCTCACCCGTTAATAGGTTAGTCTGCTAAACTGTAGCCGGAAGGCAGATTTGTTTTTTGAAAACTACCTTGTGCCTTTCTAGACACTTAGTCATTTTCCCGTGTGCTCTGCTGTTTTCTCTGCATCCTTGCCGGGCAGCCGGGTTGCGGTCTGTAGCCGGAATCGAAGGGAGCTGACAGTACATTGCGCACGGTCCTAACGGCTTAGCAGTCAAATTTTCTTAAGCTAGTTGCGAGGCCGGGATGTCCGATCTATCGCATCTCCTCCCTGTTTTTCATGTGGGATGACTCGGGCTTTTGCTCTTGCTAGCCGGATAGCCAGGTTGCGGTCTGTATCTAGCACGAAGAGTGGGCCTCTGACATCATCGCACACTACTAAGCCGGTTTGTTGACTTAGAAGTTCGGGCCAGCCGGCAAGCCCCCGTGTGAGGGTTGCCGGAGTCGGAAAATCTGAACCGGAAAATAGATACATACACATTTCTAGCAAGGAGCCCGCAAGCATCTCGTAGGGTTCCGCATTTTCATTCATGGGGATTGAGGGATACATACACTGTCTGGTGACTAGGTGTAAAATTGGCACATCAAGGCCGCATTCCAGGGGCGCTCGGTCTCCTCATCCAATTTGTCCATCTTGTTCTTGTGCAGCTGTTGCGCGTCGATGAGGTAGTAGGAGTCGTTGGGCAGCACCCGGCTGATGATGAAGGGACCCTCCCAGGGTGGCGATAGCTTGTGCATGCCCTTCGTGTCTTGCACCATCCGGAGGACCAGATCGCCTTCACGGAACACGACATGGTGGATCCGGCCTGAATGGTAATGGCGTAGGCGTTGCGGGTACAGGGCCAATCTGGATAATGCCAGTTCGCGGGCCTCCTCAAGGAGGTCCACGCCATCTTCCCACGCCTCTTGGTTGGCCTTTTCATCGTAGAGGAGCTTGAGTGGAGAGTCGAACTCAATATCTACGGAGAGGACGGCTTCCGATCCGTAGACCAGGAAGAACGGGTGTAGCCGGTTGATCTATTCGGCATGGTGCAGAGGCTCCATAGCACAGCCGGAAGCTCCTCGATCTAGCATCCGGGCGACCGCTCCAAAGGCTTGATGAGGTGTGGCTTAATGCCAGCTAGCACTAAGCCGTTTGCCCTTTCGACTTGCCCGTTGGACTGTGGGTGCGTGACGGAGGCAAGGTCCAGCCGGATGCCCCTGTTGCTGCAGAACCGGGCGAAGGCCCCTTTGGCGAAGTCCGTGCCGTTGTCCATGATGATGCTGTTGGGATAGCCAAACCGGTTGATGATGTCGGTGAAGAAGGCGATGACTGTCGCCCTGTCCAGCTTCCGGATGGGCTTGGCCTTGATCCACTTTGTAAATTTTTCCACCGCCACCAGCAGATGGGTCATGCCTACGTGCGCCCGCTTGAAGGGACCGACCATGTCGAGGCCCCAAACAGTGAAGGGTCAGGTGACCGGTATGGTCTTGAGCACCAAAGTCGGCATATGCCTGAGCTACCCGAAGCGTTGGCACCCGTTGCACACGCGGACTAGCTGTTCGGCGCCCTCGAGGGCGGTGGGCCAATAGAAACCATGGCGAAACACCTTGGCGACTATCGCCCTTGACAAAGCGTGGTGCCGGCACTCGCCCTGGTGGATGTCCTTGAGAAGCTGGTAGCCTGTGTCCATGTCGACACACCTTTGGAAGATGCCGGATAGACTACGCTTCTACATTTCTTTGTTGATGATGGTGTACGTGTGCGCGCGGCGCCGGATTTGCCTAGACTCCACCTCGTCATATGTAAGTTCCCCGTTGGTGATGTAGTTCATGAAGGGTTGTGCCCAGGATGGTATCTCCCGGATGATGAGGATGCTTCCGCTCTCCGGTTGATGGTCGTCAGGGGGTCGTGTGGATGAGGTACCCGGGACAGCAGCCCCTGAGCCGCTTGATGAGTCGGCAGCCCCCGGGTCTTGCGAGCCGAAGGGTACGGACTTGCCAGAGTTGGCGTGGGACTTCTTCTTTGGAGGTTCTGCCGGCTCTGCATCTGCCGCACCGTCGACCGGAGCACTCCCTGCCCATATGATGGAATCCGACTCGGGGGACGGGTCGATGGAGGGCTTGCGCAGGTGCTCCAAAGAGACCCCAAGCGGGATCGTCTGCCGGGTGGATCCGATTCGTGCGAGTGAATCAGCTACCTCATTGTTGGTGCGAGGGACGTGATGGAATTCACATCCATCCAAGCAAGCGCTGCGCTTCTGTATGTGGAACCGATAGAGAGCCATATTTGCATCGCGTGCGTCCCACTCTCCAGATACCTGCTGCACCACCAGATCCGAATCGCCGAAGCAAAGGATCTGGTTGACACCGATTTCTCTGGCTATCCGGAGGCCGTGCGCCAGTGCCTCGTATTCGGCTATGTTGTTGGAGGCCTTGAAGTGGATCTGCAGGACATACTCCAGCCGGTCTCCTTTGGGCGAGGTGAGCACGATGCCGACTCCCAAGCCCCTGAGCATCTTCGACCCGTCGAAGTGCATCCTCCAATGGTCCAAATCCGGAACCGGTGGGAGGTATTGGGTGTCGACCCAGTCGACGAGGAAGTCCGCCAGCGCCTGCGACTTGATCGTGAGCCGGGGCTCGTACTAGATGGAGTAGGCGGCAAGCTCGATGGCCTACTTGGCAACTCGGCCGGTGGCGTCCTTATTGCTGATGATTTCCGAAAGGGGTGCCGTGCACACGACCTTAATCGGATGCTCCTGGAAGTAGTGCTTGAGCTTCTTGCATGCCAGGTACACACCATAACACATCTTCTGGTAGTGGGGGTAGTTCTTCTTGGAGAGCGAGAGAACCTCGCTGAGGTAGTATACGGGTCGCTGAACCAGTTGAGCCCTACCTTCCTCGGGGCACTCCACCACTAGGACGATGCTGATGACCCGGCTGATGGTTGCTATATAGAGCAACATCGGCTCTTTGCTAGCCAGCGTGGCTAGAACCGGCGCTATGGATATCATGCGCTTGAGGTCATGAAAGGCGGCGTTGGCTTGCGAGGTCCAAGAGAACTTGTCCGTCTTCTTCATCAGCTGGTACAACGGGAGTGCCTTCTCCCCTAGTCGGCTGAAGAAACGGCTGAGGGAGGCGAGGCATTCGGTGAACTTCTAGACTCCCAACAGGCTCTTGGGCGGCTGCTTCCTTTCGATGGCCGCGATCTTTTCCGGATTCGCCTCGATCCCTCGTTGCGATACGAGAAAATCGAGTAGTTGGCCGGATGGAACTCCGAAGACGCATTTCTCCGTGTTCAGCTTCATCTTGTATTGCCGGAGGTTACCAAATGTCTCTCCCAGGTCCTCGAGGAGGGTGCGCTTCTCCTTGGTCTTGATGACCACATCGTCCACATAAGAATGCATGTTTCAGCCGATCTGCGAGTGCAAGCTCTTCTACATGCAGCATTGATAGGTAGCGCCTGCATTCTTCAGACCGAAAGGCATGGTTACATAGCAGAAAGCCCCACAGAAAGTTCCGTATGGGGTGATGAACGATGTTTTTATTTGATCAGCCGGTTTTAGCCAGATCTGATTGTAACCGGAATAGCAATCTAAAAAATACAACAAATCGCAGCCGGACGTGGAATCGATGACTTGATCGATACGGGGCAATGCGAATGGATCTTTCGGGCATGCCTTATTCAGGCTGGTGTAGTCGATACACATGCGCCAGGTCTTGTTCTTCTTCAACACCAGGACTGGGTTCGTCAGCCAGTCCGGGTGGTACACCTCCATGATGAAACCGGCTGGAAGGAGCCGGGTGATCTCATCACCAATAATCTTTCTCTTCTCCTCTGCGAACCGGCGCAGAGGTTGCTTTACCGGCTTGGCATCCGGCCACACATGAAGTGAGTGCTCGGCGAACTCCTTCGGTACACCTGGCAAGTCCTTGGGTGACCATACGAAGATGTCCCGATTATCATAGAGGAAGTCGACGAGCGCGCCTTCCTATTTGTTGTCCAAGTTGGCACCAATGGTGACGAAGTTGGTTGGGTCGGAGGGGTCGAGCAGGATCCTCTTCGTATCTTTTGTCGGCTGGAAAGCTCCTTCTCCATCCGGCTTGCTGCTAGCCGGCATATCTTGCTGGGCCATGGCCACGTTGCGCATGATCACGCGCTTCTCTTCGGCTATGATGAGGGCCTCTGCCAGTTTGGAACCGACTGAGGCGCACTCCATCGACTGCCTGAAGCAGCCAGCGACAGTGATCATGATGTTGGGTCCCGACATCTTCGTCTTGAGGTACGTGTACTGGGGGACGGCCATGAATTTAGCGAGGGCAGGGCACCCGAGGAGAGCGTGGTAGGAGCTCGTCAAGTTTACCACCTCGAACAAAATTGGCTCACGGCGGAAGTTTTCCTCGGTCCCGAAGATGACGTCTAGCTAGATTTTACCCAGCGGGGCGCAAGCCGGTCCCGACAATACGCCGTGGAATGTTCTGGTAGTCGGGCGCAGGTCGCATTTGCAAATGCCCAACTTCTCCAGCGAAGACCGATAGAGGAGGTTGAGGCTGCTGCCTCCGTCGATGAGGACACGCGAGAAACAGTAGGCACGCTCGTTGGAGACGATGAGGGGGTCGAGCACCATGGCATAGCCCCTGGGAGTCGGTAGCTGCTCCGGCTGGTCTTCTCGGCTCTAGGTGATGGGTGTTTCCGACTAGTTCAGGTACTGGGGGACCAGAGAGACGATGGTGTTGACCTCTTTGGAGCGTCTCCTGCAGCTATGCTTGTCCTCCAGCTCCGTCTCGAAGATGTGGTAGGCGGCGTGCGGCTGGGGGTAGTCGTTGTTGTTGTTGCCGCCGTTGCCACCATTACCATTGTTTCCTGCTCCCCTAGCTGGCGGTGGTGGTCAACCAGGAGGGGGCGGGGGGAGACGTTGCCAGCTGCCCTGGTTCTTTAGCTGGCGAGTCTAGCTGCAGTTCCGGGTGGTGTGCGTAGCCGGTTTGAAGAGACCGCTATGCCACTTGCACGGGCCGTCAAACATCTAGTAGAAGGTGAGCCGTGGCTTCTGCCTTCTTGTATCGTTAGCCGGTGCATCGGGTGCGCCCTCCAAAGCATTGACCTACCGCGCGTGGTAGCGTGGCTTCTCCAGCCGGATAGCTCGGACGGTCGCGAGCTGGCTCCATGGGAGTCGGACGCCCATCGGCATTTACTCGGAGGGGTTTCTTCATGGCGGCATCCACCGTGGCATACTGGTCCGCTACCATCATGAGCTTCGTCATGGTTTTTGGCTCGTCACACAGTAGCCGCTGGCAAAGCATGGTGCCTTCTCGGCAACCCTCGATGAAGAAACCAATGTCCTGGCTCTCCAGGATGCCCTCGCAAGTGTTGCGCAGCTCCGTCCACTTGGCGAGGTACTCATGGTCGGTCTCGTGGTCGCCCTAGACGCACAAGGCCAGGTCACGTGGGTGTCCCGAACGCTTGTACATGCCATTGAAGTTGCGGAAGAACACCTTCTCAAAGTATGGCCAGGCGTTGATGCTGTTGGGCACAAGGCTGTTGAGCCACGTCCTTGCCGACCTAGTTAGCATAAGGGGGACGTAGCGCACAGCTGTGCGCTTGTTCCCATGGGCGATGTCGACTGCCATAGCGTAGTCGGTCAGCCAATGTTCCGGCTTCATAATGCTGTCGTACTTGGGGGTATCCCTTGGCAGGGTGAACTATCTGGAAACGGCTCGTTCCGGATACAGCGTCCGAAACAAACCGGTCCGGTGGAGTCTTCTTCCTCTGTGACGTGCTCTTGAGCAAGGAGCTCAATGCGGTCACGGGCATCCGGACGATCCGGGTTGGGCGCTCCCACCCGGCCCGAGAGACGGGAACTGGCGGGGCCTGGTGCTCCGGTTGGTGGAGGGGGAGGTGGTGGGTTGCTTTTCACCGTTTGCTCCTGGCGCGGCTGGCCCTTGTTACCAGAGATGCGGCGCTTGCTTCGAGCCTTAGCCGGCTGAGGGGAGGATGCCTGTTGGGTGTCGTGAGGCACGCCCTTGCTGTTGACGGGTGGCTTGCTCCCCTTGGAGTAGCTCGGGTCCTCCTGCATCTGTGGTTGGCATCAGCCTGCTCGTCCACGATCCAGAGGAGCTCCTGCACCCGAGCGTGTTGGCGGGTTCGCTCCTCGCCCTCCAAGTTGGGCATATCTTCTGCCGCGGCTCGTGCCGCGTGCAGGTTCTTGATGGGCGTGTTGTAGGTGGGCCGGATGAGGGCGGGTGCGGGGTACAGTTCCCCATCCTTTTCCATCCTTCCGCCTAGCTCACAGCCCCGGCGTCGCACCTGGCCGCGCCAGCTCGGCTCCACGGTAGCCGGAGTGAAGCCGTGTGTGCGGTCGTACTCACGCTTGGTGATATCGAGTTACTTGCGGGTCGCCGCCAGCTCCATGGCTTCCTAGAGGAGAGGCTGTCTCTCCATGGCGAAGTTGGCCTCCGCCTCCTCCGGGTTATCCCCGAGGGTAACCGGCATGAGGAGCCGATCGATGGCCTCCTCCACCGGGTTCCGAGGCTGCGCTGGCACGGAGGTTCCACCCTCGTCCGCGCCCTGCTCCCGTGGCTGGCGGGGGTGAGAACTAGAGCCGGCCATCATGACCTCAACACCGCAGGAAGCGACGGAGGCGCCACTGCGCGAATGCAGCAGCTCCACGACGGAGACGATCTCCCTGGGGAAATGCTCCGGAATGGTGGCGACATAGACGGGGAGGTCGCCGAAAAGCAGGATGGAGCCGTTCGCCGGGAAGGTGGTTCCGACAAAGCAGGAAGCATTGTCGATGACATAGTCGAATTTGCCAAGCGTGAGCGCCAGGCCGGAGGCCACGCGCTCACCGGCTGAAGTGCGGGGTCCTGTGCGGAACGTGACTCGGTCGAAGCCATTTGCCCCACAGTGGGCGCCAACTGTCGTTGTATTGGGAACGGAAGTACCTAAGGAGGTTAGATAGAGGTGTGGGGACTAGTAGGGAAGCTATCGACGGCGTCCATAGGCGGGATTGGATACAAGCAAGCATAGCTGGACGCAGGAAGTACCCAGGTTCAGAGCCCTCGTTGTGAGGTAAAACTCCTACTCCTGCCGATCTGACTATGAGCGATATACGGGCTACAAGGCTCCTTGAGCTGTATTCTCTAGCTACTGCCTTAAATGCACACAGACCAACCCTTTCTACTGAGGCCTTGCCTCTCCTTATATAGGCAGAGAGGCAACGGTCTCACTAGCCAGTCCGACTGGCGGCCCCCATAGGTGGGTCCCAGCCGGCTGGTCATCTACAGTATCCGGTACAACCGTGTCACATCAGAGTACAAGTAGTATGGTGGTCGTGGGCACAGTGAACGCCATGCGAGCCCGTCGTCAGCACCGGGCCAATGTTCTCGCATCACCCCGCAAAGTCTTCGGTATGGCCGAGTAGTTGCCAGTCTTGTCACCGTACCAGGGTGTACCGCGCACTGTGCTGCACATCGCTCTGTCCTCCTGATTGGTTCTGGCTATGCTGTTGTAGTCGGCTTCTCCTCGCCGTTCTGGCTACCTCACGGTAGCCGGCTTGACTTGCCTCGTCCGGCTGTGCTTAGCCAGCCGGGCGCGATCCGGCTGCCGTAGTTCTTGTCCGGTTGGGGTATCCGGGGGTCACCCCCCCGACAGGGAGCTGGTTTTGCATCCAGTGTACGAGGAAGTCCAGGAGTACTTGTGACTTGATCACATCTTGCTTCTCGTATGTGATGTCTCATGGAGACAGTTCTATCTCCCAAAGCACGACTCGTCAGGTGGCGTTGGGGTTGTTGAGGATGTTCCCTAGTGGGGCGTCGTTCACCATAATGATTGGGTGCTCCTGGAAGTAGTGACGCAGTCGCCTAGCTATCATGAAGACGATGTATGCCAGCTTATGATAATGCGGGTATCGCTGTTTTGTCGGTGTGAGCACCTCGCTGAGGTATTAGACTGGGCGTTGTACCCCATGGACTTTGTTTTCATCGGCTCGTTCCACTACAAGCACAGTACTAACCACCTGGTTGGTGGCAGAGATGTATAACAATAGTGGCTCCTTTTCTTGAGGTGTTACTAACACCGGCAAAGTGGATAGTAGACGCTTGCACTATTAGGGAAAACCCTACCCGAGGCGCACCAAAAATCCTATCTGAGGCGCATATGATATGCGCCTCTAGCATCACGCCTTTAGTATTTGTTATGCGAGGCACATATCATATGCGCCTGCTATATCATAGATATGTGAGGCGCATATTGATCATATGCGCCACCCATACTCTGAATATGCGAGGCGCATATTGATCCGAATGCGCATCCTATATTCTGCATATGCGAGGCGCATATTGATCTGAATGCGCCTCGGATATTTTTTTTGAATTTCAAAAAAAATGGCAGCCAGATCTGGATCTGCGGGGAATTTCATCGGAGCTCGTCGGAGGCCGTGCCCGTGGCCACAACCTACCATCGTAGGAAAGTGCGGGAGGCCATGGCCATGGCAGTCGCCGGATATGGTGGAGGAGGAGGAGACCGCTGGAGGTGGAGGAGGAGGTGGTTAGTGTGGTTGTGGAAGCCATGGCCGAAGTGATCGCCGGAGGAAGAGGAGGAGGAGGAGGTCGTCGGAGGAAGAGGAGGAGAAGGTCACCGGAGGAAGAGGAGGAGGATGCGACCGCAGGTGGAGGAGGAGGAGAGTGGAGGAGGAGGAGGAGAAGGGGAGAAGGAGGAGAGGTGGAGGAGAACGAGGAGAGGTGGAGGAGAAGGAGAAGGAGAGGTGGAGGAGAAGGAGAGGTGGAGGAGAAGGAGAAGGAGAAGGAGAAGGTGGAGGAGAAGGAGAAGGAGAAGGAGAGAGGTGGAGGAGAAGGAGAAGGAGGAGAGGTGGTAGGTGTGGTAGGTGGCTGTTTCGAATTTGAATCCGGCTCTACTTATGCGAGGTGCATATCATATGATATGCACCTCAAATAATTTTTTTATTTTTTTGCAGGAAAAATTCTTCTTTCGGCCATAACTTTTTACTCTTTTCGAATTTGGGGATTCTGCAAAATCCAGAACAACCATAGGTCGTTGAACTCGAGTAGGAAATTTCGATACGATCATTTTGATATATTAAACTTTTTTCCGACATCGTATGCAAAAGTTATAACCATTTTACCGTGCCATGACCTATTTTTTGGAAAATACATCAAAATTCATGTTTTTCAATTTTGTCTAGATCTATACCCTAAAATCAAACTACAACTCAAATGAATTATTTTTTTGGAGTTTCTATCATTTTTATTTATTTTTTACAAAACTTAAAAGGCGTTCTGGGGGGTGGGATCTGCCGGGTTATAGGAGGCGCATATGGGAATATGCGCTTCGCATATTATCAAGTATAGGAGGCACATATTTCCATATGCGCCTCACATATTTGACCACAGATGTCCTCCTGGGCCCATGCAACTTATGCGAGGCGCATTCTTCCGATATGCGCCTCGCCTATCTAATATATTGGAGGCGCATATTATCAAAATGCGCCTCACATAATATGGGGGTGCCAGATTTCATTCATACAGAGACTAGAGAAGGTGCATCCTACAAGTATGCTCCTCGCCTATTTTAATACTAGAGGCACATGTAAGTGCAGTGCGCCTCGCCTATTTTATCGGAGGCGCATATAGTATAAATGCGCCTCAAATGAGAATGTCTCCTAGAGCCTTTTCTCTAGTAGTGTTGAGGTCTTCGAATGCTTCTTGTGCTTCTTTTGTCCACTCGAATTTGTCAGCCTTACGAAGGAGCTGGTAGAAAGGTAGCACCTTTTTGCCCATTCGACTAATGAATCGACTGAGCGCCGCGATTCACCCAGCTAGCTGCTCGACGCCTTCTATGTTCTTCGGCTTCTCCATGGCCTGTATGGTCTTTATTTTCTTCAGGTTGGCCTCGATCCCTCTCGCGGAGATGAGGTACCCGAGCAGTTGCCCAGATGGTACACCGAAGGCGCATTTGTCTGGATTCAGCTTGATCCGGTAGCGGTAATGAGATCGTCGAGTAATGAGGCTTCCTCCTTAGTTTTTACGATGATGTCATCGACATAGACTTGAATGTTACGACCAAGTTGGTTCTTGAGGCAGGGCTACATACACCGCTGATAGGTGGACCCTGCAGTTTTCAGCCCGAAAGGCATCATTGTGTAGCAGACGACGCCAAAGGGTGTGATGAAGGCTCTTTTCTCCTAGTCTTCCTCCTTCATTCGAATCTGGTGGTAGCATGAGTAGGCGTCAAGGAAGCAGAGGCGCTCGCATCCCGCAGTGGAGTCGATTATCTAGTCGATCCGCAGCAATGGGAAGTGATCCTTTGGGTAATGTTTGTTCAAGGAGCTGAAGTCCACGCACATCCGCGGGATATCCGTGTCTTTTTTAGGAACAAGCACGGGGTTTGCTACCCAAGTGCTTTCCTTGATCTCACGTAAGAAGTTAGCGTCGAGGAGTTTGTTGACTTCCATACCGACCGCTTTTGTCCTTGGCTCAGATAGTCGACGTATCGTCTACTTCACTAGTCTTGCTTCAGGATTCACATTGAGTGAGTGCTCGGTGAATTCCCTAGGAACCCCTGGCATGTCTGCTGGATAGCAGGTAAATATTTCCCAGCGCTCACGAAGGAATTCGACGAGCGCGATTTCCTATGCGGGACTCAAGTTGTTGGCGATGAGGTCCGTCTTTGGTCGGGTCTGTTGGGTGGACTTGAACCACCTTGGTATGGACCGATAAGTCGAAGGATTGGTCGGGTGAGCCTGGCTTACTCGGAGGAGGTAGACTATTGTCTGTCGACTCCCTCAACCTCGCCAGTTCATCCTGCATGCTGAAAGACTAGGAGATTCAGTTGAATTCCCTATCGCAATTGTCTGACCTCTCGAAGCTTCCATCGACGATGATAATGATGTTGGGGCCTGGCATCTTCATCTGCAGGTAGGCGTAGTGTGGCACCACCATGAACCTCGCAAACACGACATGTCCGAGGATGCAGTGGTATTGCGAGGTCCAGTCGACCACTTCAAATTCAATGCGTTCTTGCCGGAAGTTTGCTGTTGTTCCAAACATGACATCCAAACTGATCTTGCCCATGGGGTATACGCCCTTCCCTGGGACGATGCGATGGAATGTTGTGTCTGAGGTTTCCAGGCATGACAGGGGGATTCGCATGGCGCGTAAGGTGCTTGCAAACATGAGGTTGATGCTGCTGCCACCGTCCATGAAGACGCAACTCATCTTGAAGCCTCCAATTTGTGCATCGAGCACCAGGGGACAATGACCTGGGTGAGGCCCTTGACGCAGATGATTGCGTTTGTTGAAGGTAATGCAGGACCCGCTCCCACTAAGGTACTCAGTGGTGTGATGTCTACGCACACTTCAATTCTTGTAGACAGTGTTGGGCCTCCAAGTGCAGAGGTTTGTAGAACAGCGGCAAGTTTTCCCTTAAGTGGATCACCAAAGGTTTATCGAACTCAGGGAGGAAGTGGTCAAAGGTATTCCTCTCAAGCAACCCTAGAATCAAGATACAAGAGGTCTCTTGTGTCCCCAACACACCCAATACACTTGTCAGGTGTGTACGTGCACTAGTTCGGCGAAGAAATAGTGAAATACAAGTGGTATAGATAATTATAAGTGGTAACGGTGCCAGAAAATAGCTTTGATGGCGCGTGGTTGACGTGGGAAGAGACTATAGGCAATCTGAAATAAAGATGGAAGCAAGCAAACATGTAACAGATCTAGTTGCAAATGGTATTTCAATGCTTAGAAACAAGGCCTAGGGATCATACTTTCGCTAGTGAACACTCTCATATAAATATATTCTCTTCATGATACTACTCTGAACTACTCTCCGGTTGGACACTCTAATCTATGGTAGGGCTATAACAACACTCCTCAAAGTCTGATTTCCCCATCTAGATAACCCCACACTGTCACCTTGAGTAGTAGATGGTTCCAACAAACACCACAATTTCATAGAAACATCCAACTCCAAATATAACTCATAACAAGTATTTGTAATCTCTAGCCTAAGTGCCACCATGGTGTGCACACTATTACTTTCACACAGATGGGGAGAGCCAGAGATCTATTAAAGCACTTGAGTAGCAAGGTATATCTACTTGATTACAATGCTCATGATCACAATATGATCATGCATAGAGAGAGATGAACACATAGCTACCGTTAAAACCCTTAGCCTCGAGAGAGAAATACTCCCTCATCATCATGGGAATTAGCAACAGCGATGGAGATGGTGGTGGAGATCGATGGAGATGGTTCCGAGGGCACTTTCCTGTCCCGGCAGGGTGCCGGAACAGAGACTTTTTGTCCCCCGAATCTCCCATTCGGTGGCGGCAGCGTTGTGGAACTTTTCATGGCTAGAGGCTGGATTCTTTAGGGTTTCTGCATCGGAAGCTTCTTATAGGCAAAATCGTGATGTCAGAGGGTGGACTAGGGGCCCACACCACTTGGTGGCACGGCCAGGGGGACCCACGCCACCACATGGTGTGGCCAGCCCCTGGCCCCTCTCTGTCTCGTCTTCTGGCTCCGTGAGTCTTCCGGTAAAATATCGACTTTGGCTTTTGTCTGGTCCAATTCCGAGAATATTCATTTTCTGGCTTTTCTGGAACCAAAAACAGAAGAAAATAGGAAACTGGCACTGTGGCATCTTATTAATAGGTTAGTTCCAGAAAAGTGTATAAAAATACTTCAAGGTGTGGACAAAACATAAGAAAGTAGATATAAAACAAGCATGGAACATCAAAAATTATAGATACGTTTGCAACGTATCATGGTGGAGGGTGGAGAGTTCATTACCAGGTTAAATTGGCGAGTGGTTGATTTTTGCACCTGATTTGAAGGGCCTCCTTTTTGGATCATTCCCATGTTTCCAAGTGCTCGCGGGTACTGCTCGCCTTCATTGTTTTGACAGGCGCAGCTACAGGTGGTGGTGGCGGTCTATGAGCCACGGCACCCGGGGCAGCTCCATAGCCTTGGTTTACGCGTCGCGATTCATCTGGGCCAGACCTTCGTGGAGCATGAGGAACGCACGGCAGTCCTTTAGAAGGTGGCTGGATTTTTGATTGCTGTCGTGCTTGTCGATGTAGAAGTGTACGTTACACGGTCTGGGCAGTTTGTCCTGGATAGATGTTCCAGGTGCCTCATCGCGAGTGCGGTGTTGCCACACTTGCGTGGTTTTCCTGCTGTCACGTTATCCACCACTATGATATTCACTATTGCGGTTGCCGTCGTCGTGTTTGTCGGCGTAGCCAGCCACGACCATGTCGATATCCTCGCGGTCCTCGTATCCTTGCATCCGGCATTTTCCTCGGTGATCGCATCTGCAACCGAGGTCGGCATCATCATCTGAGTGGATACAGTTTTTCACCGAGTCCTCTCCATCAACCTACATGTACACGTTCTCCATCAGGTTGTTCAATTTTTTGGGCTTCGAGCTACCCAACTCCTCTCTGAGCTCTTAGCGGCGCATGCCGCCATTGAATGCATCGATTGCGTGGTCCTTAGAGATGTCTTTTACAGAGTTTTTGATGATGGACCACCTCTGAATTTATTAGCGCAGCGATTCACCAGTCTTTTGGTAGGAGCCTCTTAATTCTTCGATTGATGCAGACCATTTGTAAGTGCCCTTGAAGTTTCGCACGAAGCTGTAAACCAGCTCATCCTAGCTGCGAATCGATCCGTGCGAGAGGTTATTGAGCCGCGCACGAGTGGCGCCTTGCAACTATAGTTGGAGGCATTACATGGTCATGCTCGTGGTTTCGCCGTGTAGCTTGACGGTGGAAATATGATCCTCCATCCAGATCTTCGGGTCTTGGAGGCTGTTCAATTTCGGGTTCTCCGATGGGATTTTGAACCCTTTTTGCATTTGCTTTTGCCGTATGGCTCTGCTGAAGCAGCTGGCGCCGCAGAGCTCTATCTCGTCATCTTTCGAGTCAGTCGAATGAGCTCGCCTTGCACACATCTTGTCGACTTTGCGCTGCATGATGTCATCGCATGTGTCGTAGTTGTAGTCGTGTCGTCGTGAGCGGCGTCGTCGCGATAAGTAATGGTTGTCATCGCTGGAGGAGGAGGAAGAGTAGCTTTTGGCTAGAGCCTTGCTTTTCTTTGGCTTCGGTGTTGGGTCCTTGATGAGGGAAGCTTCGACTAGTCCCAGGCTAGCGATCGCAGATCGGTGCATGGCGGACCGCGGGTCCCTAGCCGGTGGCTGGTTGTTGAGCAGGTACATGGTGTACGCTGTTACTGCTACTTTTGGTGTTTTCGGGAGCACATTGCCCCACGTATCCACCATCATAGACGAGAAGTTGAGGACTCGCACGACCTCTTATCTCTACTTATCAGTGAGATGAGCTAGTCGAGAGCGTCTTCGGGCTGCTGTATGATCGTTGCCTTTGGAGGAGGATCCTCCGATGGAAGAGAGCTAAGCTTGCCGAAGGCTCGACTCGTTCGCTGCCCTCCTGTGCTCATCGAGTTGGGTGATTACTTGTTGCTGGCGCTTGAACTCCTCCTTGAGCATCCAGTGATAGCCCATCAGCATATCTTGCGATGAGTTTGGTGGTAAGGGGTTGCCCTGTAGGGCTTCCCTGCAGTGGGCCGACTCAGCGTCATTGAGCTTAATCAGCACGCGTTCTCGGGTTTACTCATTCGCTGAGAGGTTTGGCTGATCAACTTGGATGGGATCTTCTGGCCCGTTGTTTGTGGGGGTACCGTTGGAGGGGTCACCGTTCACTACAAGGATACCACTGCCAGTGTCGGTGTTGTCCCGAGTGCCACCATTGCCGCCCATATTGATGATGGCGCACATGTAATGGATGAGGAAGCTATTGCTCCTACAGCCTTCATATCCGGAGCCGTAGGCTCCATCTTTTGTTGCCAGATCGCCCAGATCGGACTCGCAACTGTTGTTGTTGTCCATATCCCCGACAGATGTCAAGGTGTTGAGTTTGCTCAGGGTACCAATCAGCAGTGGAAACCATGATGCAGAAGCAATTGCAGGAAACTTTGGCTGATCAGGGATGCGAAGTGTGCCCAGCCGACCAACATGGAAGTGTAAGCTTTCGATTGCCAGACAGATTCCATTGCCCACGGACTCGAAAGCCAGGCGAGTGGCCGGCGTCTGGACGGTAAAGTCGAAGGCACCGAAAAGGAGGCGAGTCTCCACTACTACGGAGTCATGGATCATGGTTGATGGGGCCAAGGAAGCCGCAACATCAGCACTCCCGTTTCCCACAGACGGCGCCAATTGATGAGGGATTAACTCATCAAAGTCAATCGCAGATGGACTTAGGTTCGAGGAAGTGGGGAGAGTTGGAGGCATCGATCAGCTAGCAAACAAGCACACATGGGACATGAGGTTTACCCAAGTTCAGGCCTCGTAGATGACCCTACTCATGCTTGTCTCCTCTTGGAATTATCTAGGAGTCGAAAGTTACAGGGGTGCGCAGATGCAATCTGGCGATGGTGTAGAAGCTAGGGTTGCGGGGTCTCCTCCTCACCGCCCCTCCTAGCCTTTATATAGGCTGAGTCGGTTACATATTAGGGTTTTCCCTTTAAACTTCTATCTTGAGTTTTCCGTGTGCTGCAAGGAGTCGAAGTCTCCTAGGTCACCCGAATCTTGACTAGGCCCTAGCAACATCGTGGGCTTCTTCTAGGATGGATCGTATATGTTGATCTCGAGTACCTGTAAGGTATGCCCATGTCAGGTGGCGCCTCCCCTCCTTATATAGAGGGTGGCAAGGTTTTCCCCCTTGGTCCCACCTCCTAGGGCCGGCGCATGGGGGGAGGGGTGAAGTTTCCTTCCCCCCAAGTCTTATCCCCTAAAACCATGGGATTCAAGTTTATTTCCTTTGGAACCTTCTAGAACATTCTGAAACCTTCTAGATGCTCCAAACAAAAACTTCGGAACTTTTATGAACCCTAGAAAATGACTTCCAATATATGAATCTTATTCTCCGGACCATTCTGGATCTCCTCATGATGTCCTGGATCCAATCCGAGACTCTAAACAACGTTCGGTCTCCAACTCATATTCCATATCTACTTAAAAAGCATCGAACCTTAAGTGTGTCACCCTACGATTCACGAACTATGCAGACATGATCGAGACACCTCTCCGATTAATAACCAATAGCGGGACCTGGAGATCCATAATGGCTCCCACATATTCAATGATGACTTCATGATCGAAAGAACCATTAACATACGACACCGATTCCCTTTGTCATGCGGTACTCTCCGAGGTTTGATCATCGGTATCTCCATACCTAGTTCAACCTTGTTACCGATAAGTACTCTTTACCCGTACCGTGATATGACATCCCTTATGACCTAGTCACATGCTTGGAAGCTAATTGGATGACATTCCACCAAGAGGGCCTAGAGCATATCTATCCGTCACTTGGATGGACAAATACCATTCTTGATCCATGTGCTTCAACACATACTTTCAGAATACCTAATGCCACCTTTATAACCACCCAGTTACGAAGCGGCGTTTGTTGTCATCAAGCATCACGATCTCATGGTCAAAGGATTAGGTTCCTATGTATATGAAAGCTTGTAGCAAAACGAACTTAATGACTTGATCTTATGCTATGCTTACTATGGGTGAATGTCCATCACATCGTTCTCCTAATGATATAATCTTGTTATTAATAACATCCAATGGCCATGATCAGGAAACCATGATCATCTATTAGTCAACAAGCTAGTTCAATAAGAAGCTTACTAGGGACTCTTTTATGTTTACAAAACACACAAGTATTAGTGTTTACTATTAATACAATTATAGCATGGGATGTAAACATTTATCATAAACACAAAGGTATAATAATAACCACTTTATTATTGCCTCTTGGGCATATCTACAACACGTCAAGGGTGACTGTAGAGGAGGTGGCACCGCAGGCACCAGAGCAGTGTCAGAAGGGCACCAGAGCACCGAACCACCGGTGGAGCTGAAACCCTAGGCGCTAGGGTGGTGACGGCACGGCTAGCAGGTGGCACGAGAGACGAATCAAACTTGATAGGGAGGCGCAGCATCGTCATCACACATCGTTCAGCATCTTGGCAGCGGTCGAGATGGCCATGAACGGCCTGGATCGAGCGCGGTGGCGGCAGCACCAGTTCATCATGGGGAGAGCACATCGCGAGAGAAGAAAAGAGGAATAAGGAGTGGGGGTTGAAAGGACACAAATGACGCCTAGAGGGGGTGAATAAGCGGTTTAAAACTTTTACGAGAAGGGCTCAACAAAGGCAGAATTAAACTAGCGTTTACTTTGTCTAGTACAAAACCTAGAACAGCTAGGGTTCACCTATGTGGACCAACAACTTATGCTAAGAAAGACAAGCAACTATGTGATAGGAAGATATGGACTCCAAGCACGAAGGCTATCACAAAGTAAGGTGCATAAGTAGGAGCTCGGGTATAGACATAACCGAGGCACGCGGAGACGACGATGTTTTATCGATTTCCTCCCAACAATGGAGTATGTATTGTTTGGAGAGGGGGTGGTTTCAAACCACCAACGCCACAAAAATCCCCCCTTGTTCTCCTGTGAATATCACCCCAACAGGATCGATCCACACTTCCACTATCGGTGCACTTGTCGGTGGTAATCCGAAACCTCTCACAAGATTGTGGCACTTCTCCACAACTCAATTGGAGGCTCCCAACTAACAAGCTTGGGGAAAGATCCACAACTTAATTGGAGGCCCCAAAAAATCCATAGACCTGCAATACAGCCAAATCGTCTAGGGTTCCACCTTTCACCCAATTGAATCCTCACCGAGAAATCAAACCAATGCACCAAATGCAATGGAAAGAACACAAGAAGTGCTCAAGTCCTTCTCTCCCAAATTCCACCAAAGCTACAAAAGCTTGTGGGGGAATAAGAGAAAAAAACAATGGAGGAAATCCACAAAAGACTCCAAGAATTAGATCCCAAGATGTTCCCCTCACTTAGAGGAGAGAGATTGATTGGTGGGATTGTAGATCTAGATATCCTCTTTAAAATATCTCAAGAATATACAAGAATCATAGGAGGGATTGAGGGATAGCAAGCTGAACAAGGTCAACAATGGAGGGGAAAACTTGCAAGAAAAGTTAGGGAACCATTAGGGAAGAAAGGCCCCTTAAATAGGTCCCTAGAAGTCCAACTGTTAGGCCCAGGAATCACCCGGTCTGGAGTCTCCGGACTGGGACTGGAGTCTCTGGTGTACCCAGGCCAAACGGGGACAAACTAGAGGACAATATGTACGCAGTCCGTAGATAGACCAGAAATTTAGTCCGGAGTCTCCGATCTAGCAAAAACTGGCAGAATGACCAATACGAAAACAACCATAACTTTTGCATCCGGACTCTGATTTTGATGATCTTGGACTCGTTTTAAAGAAAAAAATAAGATCTACAAGATCAAACAGAAAAACATCATAGTACAAGAAGGGAAGATAGAAGCTAATAACTAAAGGTTTGACCTTTCTTAAAAGGATAAACTGGTAAAACCTCCAACATCGAAAACGCAATAGAGAATGCATATGAAATCCATTTTCGATGAGCTTGGGCTTGTAATGAAGATTAACAAAAGCTTTAAATCCTCACATGAGTAAGAACCAAAAAGTGGAAGGTTTTACCTATCTCTAAAAGACAAATCGGTAAAACCTCCAATATCAAAAATGCAATAGAGAATGCATATGAAATCCGTTTTCGATGAACTAGAGCTTGTTATGACTATTACCACAAGATCTAGAACCTCATATGGATAAGATCCAAATAACAACCAAGAAAGATGATGCTAAGAATGCAAAGGTTTGAGCTCTCTCCGAAAGATATGATCGAGTTACTCACTCGAGAGTCCCTCTTGATAGTACGGTTATCTATCCTATAAATCGGTCTCTCCAACTAACACCACGAGACCAGTAAGAAGGAAACCCTATCAAGAACATACTAGTGGGGCCCCGGATTAATCCTCCGGAATCCCTATTATGCATACACCACGCTCCCATGATCAGCTCATCATGGGACATAACTGACAAGTATCAAAGTAAATATCCATACTTAAGCGAATACATGCCATACCTTATTTTCCATTATGGATACATTGATCAACATCAGTGGAAACATCATCAAGCGTAGAGCTTGAGCCATACCTTAACCTACGGGAAACTGAGTGGGAGAACGTCCTAGCTCGCGTAATCATCATGAACCTTCTTCTTGATATCTGACCAAGTTAATAGCCAGTGCCAATGCTAGTGAGGACTTTGAATATACTCGCAAACCACCTTAAGAGAATAATAAGAACAAGAGGATATGTAGCATGGATGTGGTAGTAGGAGGGCTCCATAAGAGGTTCTTTTCTAAAATAGTTTATGTTGTAGATATAGCATCTAATATGTTTGTTGAATACTCTTGTAAAACATTTGGAAAACTTTTTTGAAAACTTTTGGAAAACACTAGGATTAGGTCACCCATTTGTTCTCCTTCTGGTCATCCCATGACCAAACTAGTTTCCTTCCTTTCCGACCATCCCATGGTTAAAACATTTTCAAAGCCTTTGCATTTCCGAAAACCTTTTTCAAAAAAAAACCAGCACCACTCTATAGTAGTTTGTCCAACCGTCCATAACCGCGGACGCAGCTATTCGAATAGATTTTACACTCTGCATATGTTGTACACTTTACCCACACAATTAGATACATCCGCCGTGGTGACACCACGACCCGCTACACCATGTCTATGGGGATCCGAATAATCAAACATAAACTTTCATTTGTCGTTCCTAGTATGGGCACTTTCCCTATGGTTGCTTAGTTCCCCCAGGACGAGTACCCGACTCCTCGAGTCCTAATCTCCCTACCTCTCTTCCTGAATCATTTCCCCTTTAGTACTCCCATAAACCATACCGTCCGCGGGGGCTCCGTAGTTTCAGCCGACCTCCAAAGAGACAATCGAACCTTCCGGGTATGACTACACCCTAAGTGGATATGAACCGGCTTCGGGGGACTCGAACCCCTTTCTACGTGTTATGGCATAACCCATGCTAAGGAAAACAAACTACGAGTTAAGCCCCATCCCATACCAGGGTAATGTGGTTGCACGGGTTTAGTTATTATAGCTAAAGCTGGAAAGAACCGGGTCTGTTTTTGTAAAAAAATTCTCCTCCTCCTTTCTTGCATCATTTGTAAAACAAAACATTTTTATTTCTTAAATCTCTCTTGGTAGGTCAAACCTCACCAAGGTTTTATCATAACACATTTTTGTAAACCTTTTTCCAGGGTCTTCCCATCCTATAGTTTTTCTCGACTAAAACAGGGTCTCCAAGGGGTATGGTGTTATACACAACTTCTAATACTAGGGGAAAGTAGGTGTCATCAAAGGGGTTATACTTAGTGGTACAATATGTAATGGTTTGAAGGAGCCAAGCCACTACCTGATATAGATCATCATATATTAAAGCAATGCAGTTTTCATAAACAATTAAGTAAACCATGCATAAGTAAAACATAGGACAGGGCTTATGAGCAATAAGGTGGCTTGCCTATGATTAGCAATCTGGCAATACATGTCCCTGTACTTCTTCTTAGAAAACCATAATAATAACCATCTTCTTTTGATCTCCGAGATAAACGCAACTATCATCGTCGGGGAGCACACATGCAAACAAGCAAGAGAACAATCAACACAAGGCATACAAGCACCAATACAGTACATCAAACAAGCATACTACACAATATTCATTTCAGTAGGTTTTGAGGGATTGAGTTCATAGCACTTGGAAATGCTTTAATTGTATTTGGGGAATTGTTTTATTAATTACTTGCCAAATACCACCTAAGAAGGGGGTTTGAACTATGGCTTGGGTCTATATGGTATCAATATACAAAAATGATATCATTAGATAGATATTGACAAAACAAGTCCACCAAAAGTGGTTTCACTACTTTTGCACTTTTCTTTAATTAGTTATGAATTTTCTATTGGCAATAATACTAGTTTAGGTGAATAAATCAATAGAAAAGATATGTAGCTCAAATGAATTTGTGCTCAGAGTATGTTGTATATATTTGAGTTCAATATTTTTGAGAGTTGGATTCATCTCAAAATAATTACCATAATGCCCTTGGGAAATACCCAAAGTCAATTCTAGCGGGTATTTGTCTGTTTCACTACATTTATTCTACAACATAGTTTAATGTCAATCAAAAGGCACATAGTAGTGTATTTGGAATACCTTTCCATAGAAATTGGAATCACCCTCTTTGGAGTTATAGAACTAATGGAGTGATTTTATTAGTGAAACAACTATAGACAAAGATGTTTAAATCATTAAAATTCAACTACACCTCACCAAATCTTGAACACCTTGGTTATGATAGATATGCTAGTGTAGGTGTGCGATGAGTTTGAATTAGGTCAATAGCATATTTCGTTTGACGTGTAGAAATTCTTAAAAACAAAAATATGATGTTTTTGTTATTTTTGGTACAGGCAATAAAAGAACCAAATTAAGATGGGGTCAGGGTGACATGCAAGATACCTAGAGTACCATTCAGTACAGGAAGTTTTCAACCTAAATGGAGTTATAAAATTCACAGAAAGAAATTAATTGTGAAAAGGCTACATTTAGGTAGTTGATTTACTATAATTAATTTGGATATTATTCGAGTCAACCAAGGATACTCTATGTTAGGGAAAACATGAACGGGCCTAAGAAAATTTAAATCTGGGCATTTTTTGATGGTTTCCATTTTCAAAATGATTTAAACCGAGGGTCAAAATTTTGGATCTTGGCAAAAGAATAAAAGTTAAAAGGGTGTGGGCTAGGATCTAGGGAGAATGGGTCGCACGGAGGCGGATCCGGCCCAGACAGGCGCCAACGTGCGCGGGAAGACGGGTTTGAACCCTGGTTGCAGGGCCCGGTGGTCAGCACCCTAGAGGGCTAAAGAGGTATCAGCGGTTCCCTGCTTTCAGATCAAGTGGGATCTGACGCGCGCGGGTCGTCGTCCACCTCGGGTGCGCGCGGCGGGGACAGAACCCTAGGGGCAGCGAAAACCAGCGGGGGTAGCTTACTTGAGGGCGGGGAGACGACGGGGAGTGCCAAAGGAGACGCGGCGGTCGAAGGCGAGGTTGAGGATGGGAGACATCTCGGGTTTTTGCGTCGGAAGGTGGCCTCGCGCGGCCGTGACCGAAAATGCCTCACCGGAGCTCGGTAGTGATGCTTGTGGAATAGTTCTTGGGCAAGAAGAAGAAGGGTATTAGAAGCAGAAGATCCAGGGTATCTCATAAATCTTGCTTGCAGATAGAGAAGAAGGGAGGAGGCCTCATGGGTGGATTTCTGAAAATAGCCGAAAAGGAGTTTCTTCCTTCTTCAGCGAGTTGTGGAGCTTGAGGAGGATATGGGGCTCGTGGGGAGGTTATTTGGTGGATAGGGAGAGAAATGAGAGAGCAGGGAGGGTTGGAGTGTCCTCGGCCTTTTTATCCCAATATGGATCGGTTCATGGTGAACATGGAGTAGGGAGAGCTTGTGGGAGGGGTGTTCTCGGGTATTGGTCGAAATGGGCGGTGCTGGGGTCATACTAGAGTCACAGGAGGTCAAGGATGGGTGGAGGAGCAGTGAAAGCCAAGTTTCCTTGCATTTGTATGATTTTGGCCTAATTAGAGAGCAGAGGGAGAGTGGGTTGGTAGGGCCAATTAAGGACGCTACTTAGTGATCCAGGGGTGTGGTTGAGGTGGTGGGTCATGCTGTAAGGTGAGTAGGGACATGGAGGTTGATGATGAGAGAAGATAAATAAATGAGCAAGGGGGGTCATGTCCTTGTCCCCCCATGATCCAAGCATAAAAGACAAATAGCTAGATTTTGCTATAGTAGATGGCTACTGTGCACGACGAGAGAGGTGCCCAAGTGCTGGTGGTGATCAAGTTTGGGCAGTGATGGAGGGGTTGACGATGTTTTGATCAAGGATTGTCATGTCTTATTGTTGGCCATTTTGAAGATCATGAAGAGCTTCTTGTTTTTTGACCTTGGCAAGTTGATTCAAGGATTCTGGTGTATAGGTAGGGTAAGAATACACCTCCAAGAATTATTTGAGATTTATTGGATGATTTTTTATTCCTTTTATATCCATTTTTCAAATATCACTTATGTTTTATTGAATTCATTTGAATTTTTGAATTGGATAAGGAGAGTTTTTGGTTGGATATGGTTCCAGTTATTAGTCTACACTTTGGAGAATTTTCCCCAGATTTATTGAGAAGGAAAAGTATTTAAATTTTTTATTTTCTCATTTCTGCCATTTAAGAAAATAGGTAAAAAGAATTGTTAGAACTCTTCAAAAATATTTATTTCTGAAGTTGGAAGGTAGGGTATGATACATATGCCTAAAATGTGCCTAAAGTTGACAAGGTGCTTTGGAGAAAAACAAACGTTCCTTTGTAGAAGGAGTTTTGAGGTTTTTATTAATTAAAGGAATTTAATTGTTTTTGGGCCAAAAGAATTATGGATAATATTTGATAAATTTTTATATCCAAGGTAGATGATGTCCACAAGAGTTATCCATCATTTGGAACCTTGGGTTATGGCAATCCAATTTGATTTTGGTAGAAAATGTAACACCCCAGCATTAGAGCTTATAAATAAGCTGAGATGAGGTGTGTGGATTACATTCATGCATAGAAAATCTGGATAATTTTCACGCTTTTAAATAAAACTTGTCAAAGCGATTGAAGCTTCTCTTAACTTGGTGGAACTGAAGTAGATCATCAAGTTGACTGTGATAAGTTTCAATATGACCTTTGCTAAAATCTTATCTTTGGTTAATATAATTTGATCTAAGGGTAGATCAAATGTAATAAAACTAGGTCACAACACAGTACTTAATAAGGAGTACTAGATCTTCTAGAGATCGTCACATGGTATTCCATACAACAACTCAAGGATGAATACTTAATATTTTAGAGGTGATATCATCACATTTGGAGCCTCAATTGGAGCATTATTTTGCTCATCAATTTGATCATCATTTGGAGCCTCAATTTGATCATCAGTTTGATAATCATTTGAAGCCTCATTTTGATTATCATCTAGAGCCTCATTTTGATCATTGTCTGCAACCGGCTGCTGACCATCATTTTCATTGTTGAAACACTCTCTGTATGCTGGATCTACTGTGTTATCACAATACTTTGCGAAATGACAAGACCCACCACACGTTGTGCACTTACGCTTCCTTGATCCAAGTCCAACTCCTTCACTGCGAGGTCTTATTTGAGTCTTCCTCGGTCTACCTGCTGCTCTCTTCAAACTGGAGCACAAAGTTTGAAAGAAGGGTCCACTATGTCCCATTGTTGTTGTCTCTCCAGAGCAGGTAAGGCATGTGCATATGTAGCTTTGAACCCTGCAACAAAGTAGTATTCATGCACATACTATTGTATGTTCCCTACTTGACGAGAGAGAGTTGTGATGAAAAACAAGGCATGAATGCATGGCAACCCAATTATCTGCCATTGCTTACAACTACAACTTCTAGCTTCTAAATCCACTGGATATCTCCATTCTCTCTTCTCTTTATCCAAAAATGACACCTCTGTTGTGGTGGCTGAGCAAAGAGTCATGTCCATTTCCAAGCCTCTTGTTTTGTGCTTCAATTCATTCATGACGGAAGGGATGATAATATGGCCCATGAATTTTTCCGCGGCTATTCCTACACGAACATGAAAATTCTTAATGTATTATATCCTTATATTGTCAAGCAAATCCACCAAATAAAGACCCTTTAGTTTCCCGATCGTTGCATTGAAAGACCCTGCAAGATTATTGTGCACATAGTCAACTTTGCTCAGTTCACTGAATTGGCTTCTGGCCCATAACTTGGAGTGGTGTGTTTACAAGTATTCCTTCACTTTGTCATTCTTGTATAGTTGCCTCATGTGGTAGTTGTGCTTCTTCACACTACCATCAAAGATGCTGGCCACAAATTGTCGGCAGACACCTTTCCTTTGAATTTCTTCCCCAAATTTGCAGCAAGGTGACACATGCATTCTCTATGCTCTACTCTAGGGAACACATTGTGCATGTCCACTTCTAAACCTTTGCAGGCATTTGTATGAATTACCAATAGATTGGCATGTGCAATAGCCTGACGCAGATTCTGCAAAAACCAAGTCCAGCTCTCCTCAGACTCTATTTCTAGCACACTGTACACAACTGGAAATACAAAATTGTAGCCATCAACTGCACAAGCTGCTACTAACTATCCTTTAAACCTCCATGTGAGGAAAGTTTCATCAATATCTAAATAAGGCCTACATCCTTCCAAAAAAATCGACGACAAGCCTCAAAGCAGGCAAAAACCCTCTTGAAGCATTCCTTGGTCATTGTCACTCCCATCAATGTGTACTCCATGGAGTGGTGGTTAATTTCTACAATACTACCTGGGCTGGTCCTCTCCACTTCACCTTTGAATGAATACAACATTTTAAAACTTTCCTGCCAATTACCATAAATAGATTCTATAGCATGTTGTTTACCATTGAACACCCTCATGTATGGTATCCCTATCTTGAACTTTTCTTTGAGGTTCTTCTGCAACTCCTTTGTACCCACTTGATGGTTTTCTGTCACCCACTGCTTTACTTCATCAACCACCGATCTTGACTTGGCTCTACTAATTGTTTCCTTTCTAAGGGTTGATTCTAGGCATGTGTGCCTAAAAGGGTTCACTTTGACCTGAATATTATTGCTATTTCGCATTGTCGATGCGTGCATCCTCCATGGACAATCATCAGTCAGACAGTGCACTCTGTAACGAATAGTATCGCTATGGTCAACTACGAATGTACGTTCTGCTTTGATCCAGTACGTCACAAGTGCATTTCTACACTCACTCATGGATGAAAATGGAGCCTTCTTCCATCTGAGGGTTCGCAGGGTCCCATTGAATAGGTGGAAGGTCTTCCTGCTCACCCTCCTCGTCATCAATTATAGAAGCATCATTGTCAGCCTCATCTTGGTTTTCAGCATGACATGCCCATCATAAATTCTGAACAACATCAGAATATAGCCTCTCTTCATCATCTGCGTAGTCATGATCCACTTCTCGGGGGACCCTTATGCTGGTTACCACGCTTGTCGAGCCACCACGTCGTTGTGCACTAACTGAAGGTCCTCTAACTGAACTGTTCTCGCTAGAGCTACCATTATGACGACATGATTCTGCCCGAGAAGGTCCAAGTGCTGGCATAACCACGTCATTTTGCAGCCTCACATGAAATTTCCCTTTCTCCTTATGCTTAGCAAACATGGTAGCGAGCTCTACGTCATTTCTAACTTTCACCCATTCAGTTCCTCTAGCATAGTATCTGAATTCGACTTCATCATGCAAACCCCAAGGATACGAACTAAAAATTACCTCCCTAAACTTTCTAAAATTCCAATTACAATTCATTGCCAATGGATAATCGAACCTTCCTTGGAATTTCTTGTTATAATTTGCATCAACGATGTACTGGTCCCTTCTAATGTTCACCAAGAAGGAAAACCGCAACTCCATCCTAGCCCACGAAAAACAGAGAGACAATTAGCACATCAATACCAAAATCAACCACAAAACTAATTAAACCATGTGGAATCGACTATTGCAATGCACAAAAAAGCTCAACGGTAACAATACTTACCCCTCGAGAACACAGTCATGGATGCGGAGGGTCTCCGGCCCGACCCCTGCCTCGTCAAGGTCGTCGCTGCCGCTCGCCATTTTGTCGAGTAGGTAGCAGGCGCACTGGTGGAACAAGTGCACTATCGGTGGCGTCTCAAGACGGCGGTGGCAGAGCAGGTGGCGGCAGAGCAAGTGGAGGTGGAGCAGGTGGCGTCAGAGGAACGGGCGGTGGAGCATGTGGACACGCCGAACGGCCGCGGTGGCGCAGGTGGTGGTGCTGGAGGTGGCGAGAGCAGGGGTGGTTCGAGAACGAGAATAGGGGCGATGGTGCTCGTGGTCCCACCTATAAGATCACGGGGCGAGAAAAGGGGCGGGAGCACCATTGCATGGTCCCACTTGTAAGATCTGGACCCACTCGGCCACTAACGGCATGAGACGGAATCGGGCCAAAATTGGTCGTTTGGCCTCGCTAGAGCAGATGCGCTCGAGGCAGTGGTAAAATTGAGGACGATTTGGCTCTAGTGGCAAAACTGAGTACATAGAAGCCTCAAGTGGCAAACAAATAAATAACCCAAAAGATTTTATAAGTAATAATATTTTGAAAATTCATATTTTAATATTAGTGAATGAGAAAAATATAAATAATATATGAAAATTCTTAGAAAAACAAAATCTACATTTATAAACTTGTTTCATATATTTTTGGTATTACTTAGATAAATATTATTATTTATTAAGTTTTTATAACGTGAAAAAACTTATAAAAATCATATCTTGTTATTCATAAATCATAAAAACATTTATAATATACCAAAATGATCACAAAAATACAATCTATACTTTAAAATATCATATTCCATAACTGAAGTCAAATAAAAGGTAAGGTCTAATAAATCTTGTTTAAATCCTTTTATTTTATTTTAACCTATTAAAAATATAAAAACGATTATTATTGCCTTTATTCTTATTTGTTTAAAGTCTAAAAGTGTAATAGCAAGTTTAGTTGGTGTTTATAAGAAGTCAGAATAAATCCAACCCCTTTAAAATGTAATTCCTAAAGATACCATTCAAAGTAGTTATATTTTATTCCTTAAAAATATTTTATCCACTATAAAATCAACAAAAATAATGTATTGCTTGTCTTGAGGATTATCCTCATCCATAGAATCACCAAGCTATTATCCACTAATTCTTTTACCAGTTTAGGAATCCACCTAAAGAATTAAACTAAGTTTTTAAGTAATTTTAGCAATACCCTATCTATGCTTATAAAATCTAAGCATTAATAAGAAAGTAATTCTACTCACTTATAACTTTAATAAAACACCACCTCATTCAAGTAACAATACTTAAATTCTAACTTTGTGGAATGTTAAAAAGTCAACCATCTACAATGTGGTGCCTTATTCAAAACATGTAAATCTCCACCACTTATGCTATGATTGTTTAATGTAGTAATGTTTTCCTCTTTAATAGTCTTAGCTAATAAGAAACCTTAAATGTGTAAATTCATGATTGAAATGCTTTCACTTATGAGGTAACCTTTTCGTCCAAAGTAATTCTTTTAAAAGTAAATATAAATGAACTCTACATTTGTGTTTAATTATCTAATGTTATAATAAAAAGCTTGACTAAAATAAAGTCTGAATCAAATGTTAACATCTTGGATGCTGTGTCATTGAATATTACTTGTTGCTTTCGCCTATTGTATCTCACTCACGCTCACAAGCCTTAATAAGAAGCACAAGTGTGAAGCTAGTATAAAAGTGCAACACATTCCAAATAACTCATCACAAACTCCAAACACTATATCAGATACGATTAGTCTAGGGATTCGTGTTTCTCAAACTTGCATTACATTACTTATGCATAATTGCATCTTGCTTCTTTAAACATTAGTCCTTACCAGACCAATGATGCTATTTCCAGATTTTGGATCTTCTATTGTCTTGAAGACCGTGAGTGCATAATTTTGCAATCACAAAAGGCAACTTCACAACTTGCTCAGGTCCTTTGATTATTTTCTATCAAATACTTCTAACTCAAATATTGTCATCACTGCATTTCAAAAAGGTCAGAAAAACACTATTTTCATAATAATATGATTATGGATTATTTACCAAATGGTAATAATCTAATGATACAGTTCCAGTGGTAAAGGAACATAATATCTAAGACTTAACAACCAATGTTGCTAGTGATTCTAGTGCCGTATATTACGCATTAACCATGAGATCTGGAATGGGATGGAGAAGTCAGCTGGATCTTCTTCCTTTCGCATGGTTGGATGACCTTATCATGAGGCTATTGATATCTCGTGGAGAATCCAGCACATGGGTGGGACCCCTTAGTTCCCCGTGATACTGGTGTCTAGATTATCTATGAATGGCTGCCAAAGGTATAGTCGGTCCTTTACGGAGATTGCGAGGGGCACAACCAGCTCATAGAGTCTTCGGGTGCCTACTAGAGTTATGGTTGGTCCTATATGGGGCTTAACAAAGGTGGGGCCTGTCGTGGAGGATCGTGTCTTCATGCGGGGTCGCGGAGAGGGGAAGTGATTGGCTTGGATCATCTACTGGGCCCCACACCAAAGGAAGTGTGGACGGGTAAGATTCCCGGTTGTGCAACAAGGATTTTGTCAACACCCGGATTTTTAATCCCAGATGCCCATTATGCCATACCTCGCAATCCCAGGATTACCATTTTTGCGAGACATAACGGATTGGATATAACAGTACATCATCCATTACAAACCATACATAAGGTCTTACACAAATAAGGATCTCATGATCCAGTCTTAATACAACAAGCAGCGGAAATAAAAGATAAGCGTAATGGTGGGGTCCATCTTCAGGGGCACAGGCAATGCTGATGAAGGCAGATAGTCCTAGTTACCATAGCCGTCCTGTTGGCCATCATCTTGATAGTCTCCTTCATAGTCTGGCCATGAGAATAACCAGGGACAAAAGCCATGAGTACTCTTTAAGTACTCATAAACTACCACTAACAAGTAGGATAGTTCTAAAGTTAAAGTGCTAACTCTATGTTTAACTATAAAGTTAAGTTTGAAACCAAAGCTGATTTCAGAAGCAAAGAAAGATAAAGTAAAGTTCTAGAATCACTTAAGTTGGGAAGCTAATGTCATAAACACAACCCTGTTGGGGTCAAGTCAAAGTTCATCCTTCATTTCAAGTTATTTGGAAAACATCTGACAACGAAACAGTATGGCCATTCCAACTATCCATAACCGTGGGCGCGGCTATTCGAATAGTTTGACACTCTGCAGAGGTGGTACACTTTCACCACAAGATTCGATACATCTGTCAGGGATAACCCTGAATCATCATACTTAGTATGTAGATAATCAAACATAACCTTCCCTTTAAACACCCTAGTATAAGAACCTCTCCTATGAGCATGGCCTCCCAACCATGACCATCTATCATCTTGGGCACTGCATAGGTGGACAACATTGAGAAGTAGCCTCAGCTCAAACCTCTCCCGCGAGGGAACTAATACTAATGCATATAAATTTCCAGCTAATCCTTACCCAATTCAGGTAGTGTGGTTGTACGGTAAATTTGGAATGGTATCGCATCCGAATCCAACCATCAGTTTTATAAAAAGGGTTAAGGCTCATGCCTCAATATTTTCATCATCATAAACCATTTGTGTTTCTCAAAACATGTCAAAACATCTCAATAGAATGACTCTAACTACTAAGTTAAGAGTGTTCACTAAGGTGGAAAAGATGGGTTCAATCTCATGCCATAGAATGACATCTAAAGGGTTCTAACTAGGTCAAGTTTTATACTCTTTATGCTACCTTCAAAACAAGTAAAGAACTTTGTGTAAACTAAGGGAGGTAAAACTTGTAAATAAGACTTGGGGTAACTAATAGCCAAAGGGGTGTGATCAAAGCATGCCTAAAGCATCTTTGCTAAATCCTCTAGTTTGGTCCTAGCTTGCTAAGCAGGAACCTTGCAAGGGTTAGCTTGCATTGTTAATGGTGACTTGCAAGTACAACTTGCAAGGGTTATCTTGGATAGTGCTAGCTTTCCGTGGGTAGTGCAGTGGTTGAAGTTTTCTTCTTCTTCTTCTTGGTAGAACTCCTCCTCGAAAGCTTGGTCAATACTATCGTCTATAAATACATACGGAGTACACAATCACCAAACAATAATTAACTAGGATAAATAGCATTATAGGACACACATTTGATGATCTATTATCATCACAAGCATCACAAGTTTAAATCACTAGTTTCATTCTTTTTATTTTAGAAAAGTAATTTTTCTACTCATTGAAAAATAAAATTAACTAAGATTTAATATTCACCACTTAAAATATGGGATCATGTTGACACATGTCATCACCACATATTCTAACATGTGGGAATGAGATTTAAAGGTTGGATCATAATTACTTTGGTTTAAGTTCATTATTTAATAATTTAAAGTGACTAGAAATGCCTATATAGCATTATTTTTGTACTAGTCCAAAGTCACTACATGTAAACATTAATATTATTACATATTTAGATAGATATGATGAAATGTGATTTTTGAGAGTTGGAATCAACTCAAAAGCTAACTTGGTTGATTTTATAAAAATGTTGCAAGGTGCAAATGCTTTTGTATTGTTATTTTTATTAGGAGAGATCTATAACTCTATTTGAATTAATTCCAACGGGCTTGGATAGATCATTTCAATACCTTTCAGGCAAAATTGGTTTCATGCAATTTGGATTTGTAAAACTCCGAAAATTGAATTTTAAACTAGTGGACAGAAATAAGATTAACTCTAAAAAGAAAAAATCCAATTTTGAATGGCTGGGCTAGCGCGGGAACGTACATGGGCCGGCCTAGTGGCGCTCCGCGGCGCGGGGCTCAGTTGACAGGGGGGTCCCGCTGGTCAGTGGCTCTTAACACGTGAAACTTTACGCGCGCAGTGGACCATAGGATTAGAAGTGGGATCTACGGCTGAGGTTCGTCGTCGACGACGAACAGGTCGCCGGCGAGCTCGAACCCTAGCGGCTCGGTGGGAGTCTACCGGGGACGTACCAAGGCTCCAGCAAGGTCGGTGAGGTAGGCAAACAGGCTGGAAGACGACGGCAAGGCGAGGCGTGGTTGCGGCGGAGCTTGAGCTGCGGCGGCTCCGGCTCCAATTTCGGCGAGGCAGAGCTTGAGCGGCGTCGGCGAGAGGTGGTGAGGTTCAATTAGAGGTGGGGAGTGAGTGGGTGTGGAGAAATGAGGCTGGGGAGGCCGGCTTATATAGGCCCAACGGTGAGACCGAGCGGTGTGGGCAGGCGACTCCGGCGAGGGCGGCACAGGGGGCTGGCGGCGTGGCTCGATGTAGGGGATGGTGGCATGTCTCCTGGCGGTGCGCTGAGCCTTAAAGGCGCGGCAAGGCGAGCTCTGTGCTGGTCAGGAGCGTCACGCGCTCTGGGCGGCAGAGGCGGCGGGTTCGACGGCGAGCGGTGGCTGGGGTGCGTTGGGCGGCCAGCGTGGGTGTCTGGGGTGTTCCCTAGGTCCTGGCGGAGCGGTAGGCGCGGGTGATACGTCCAAAACATATCTACTTTCCCAAACACTTTTGTTATTGTTTCTCCTCTATACTTGTGCGATTTGGATGCAACTAATGCGAACTGACGCTGTTTTCAGCAGAATTGCCTTGGTGTCTACTTTTTGTGCAGAAAACCAACTATCAGGAAAAATCCCGAGAAATATGCCAAAAATCCTATTTCACCCAAAGACTCCAGGAGCCAGAATACAAGACGGAGAAGAGCCCTAGGGTGGCCACATCACCTGGTGGCGCGGGCCAGGCCAGGCCGTGCCAGGAGGTGGTGTGGCCCCCCCAGGCACCCCCTCGGTCTCTCTCTTCGCCTATAAGGAGCCTTCTGACCTAAAAACTTCGGGGGGTTCGACGTTTTTCCAGAAGGAGTTCCGCTGCGCCGCCACCACCAGATTCCACGAAACAGCACCAGAAACTCCGTTCTGGCACCCTGCCAGGACGGGGAATTGGAGGAGATCATCGCCGTCATCATCACCATCGCTTCTCGATCAACCATCCATGTTTCCCCCATCCATGAGTGAGTAATCCCTTGATGTAGGCTATGGGGATGGTAGGGATTGGATGAGATCGTTCATGTAATGGCATCAGATTGTTAGGGCATGGTGCCTAGTATCTTTTATTAGTGCTTTATGACTTTGTTGCGACTTGTTGTGCTTAATGCTTGTCACTAGGGCCCGAGTGCCATGATTTCAGATCTGAACTTATTATTGATTCATTATGATAGTATTGTTTCTGGTCTTATCTACAAGTTTTATACACCGTTGTTGTCCGGAACCTATGGCCCCGAAGTGACAGAAATCGGGATAACCGGAAGGGAAAGGCTTTGATGTGAGGATCACATGTGTTCACGGAGTGTTAATGCTTTGCTCCGGTGCTCTATTAAAAGGAGCACCTTAATTGCAAGTAGTTCCCTAGAGGCCCCGTTGCAAACAGGCTGGCAGGACAAAAGATTTTGTGCAAGTTCTCATTGCGAGCACGTATGACTATATATGGAACACATGCCTAGGATTGTCTACTACTTGGATGCTTTATCTTATTTATCTGCAATTGCCCTATGTTCTGATTGCTATGTGAATTGTCTTGTCCATGCAACGCCCGTCCATCCATCCCTATGCCTACCGCACTCGAATCCCACTGTTTACTGCTTTTGTTACTACTGTCTTTGCTTTGCTACTGCTGTTACTTTGCTATTCCTACTACAAAACTGTTGCTACTGATAAACTGCTGTGAGCAAGATTGTTTCTAGGTGCAGCTGAATTGACAACTCAGTTGTTAAGGCTGATAAATATTCTTTGGCTCCCCTGTGTCAAATCAATAAATTGGGTTTAACTTCCCTCGAAAATACTGCGATACCCCTATATTTGTGGGTCATCAAGACTATTTTCTGGCGCTGTTGCCGGGGAGCATAGCTTTATTTATCAAGGTCACTTGGATTCTCTATTGTTCGCTGCTTTCCATCCATCATGGGTAAGTCTCGTGATGGCAAGGTTCCTATTTTACCATCCACTACAAGAAGAGGTACGGTTCTAAACACCTCTGCTGCTCTTGATTCACCGTCTGTTATAAGTAAGCTCGTTACACCACCACATACACATGCTACACACACTGCTACTACTGCTGAATCTGAAACTTCTGATGCTTATCATGCTGCTTCTACTGTGCTTGATAAGACTGGTTCATTAGGTCCTTTCCTAGATGCTACAATTGCTAGAACTATAGCTGGAAATACCGAAACTCCTAATGAAGACATTACCACACCTGCTCACCTGAGTCTAGTGAGAGTTATGATACTGAAGAAGATTATGTTGAGATGACCGATGAGTTTATTGAAGAATGTAAGAACACCCATGATAGGAGCGCTGCTAAGAGTCTCCTTGAGAGGCGTACTATTAGACCCAAATTATCTCTTGATGCTAAGTTTGCTGCTTCTCCCATAAACATTATAGATGAAGATTATGATTTCTCTCTCGATCTATCTTACATAGCTATTGTCAAGAAAGAACCTTTTTGTGGGACTAAGAATGAAAGTGCGGTAGCACATATGAATGAACTTTCTACCATGAGTGGCTTGTTTTCTGATGATATTAAGATGCGTACTTACTTTGTTGCTAAGATTTTTCCCTTTTCACTGAAAGGAGAAGCTAAAACTTGGTTTAGTAATTTACCTCCTGGATCTATTGATAGCCCTGAGTGCTTGATTAGTACTTTCCTGCAGAAATATTTTCCTCCCAGTGCTAGACATGCTATTTTGCAGGAACTTTTTGATTTTAAACACGGAGAAAAAGTGGTATTGCCTGAATCTTGGGCAAGGTTTTGTGCTTTGATTCATGCACAGGCTGGAAGTCCTTTACCTAAGAATGAGATTCTTGATATATTTTATAATGGACTAACCGAGGAATCTAGGACATACCTAGATAGTTGTGTTGATTGTGTTTTCAGGAATAGGACTCCAAAGGAAGCTGAGGAATTAATGGCTAAAATAAGCAAGAATTATGAAGATTGGACTCCTAAACAAGTTACACCTGAAGTAATTTTACCTGAACCATCTATTCCTGTGCCTATTCCAACACCAAAGAAGAGGGGAGTTATTGAATTAAATGATGAAGTGATGAAGGAAGCTAAGAAATGTCTTAAGAAGAAGGGAATTAAAGCTGCAGATGTCAAGAATTTACCTCCTATAGAAGAATTATGTAAGCCTATTCCCTACTCACCCACTATTGAGGTACACTCTCTCCAACACTTTGATGAAGGTGATATCCCTTACTTGAAACCTCCTGATCAATGCTTAGAAGAATTTTATATCTTTATTGTTAAGCAAGATAACTTTAATAAAAGGGTGCAAAATCATCTAATGGAAAACACTAGAGCTATTGTTGAGTTGAAAGATATTGTGGAAAGAACCTCTAATGATGTTAAAATGATTGTTAAACACATTCAAATCGTTCAAACTCAAATAGATCAACTCGTTAAAGTGCAAAATGACTTGCTAGTTAATGCTGCTAAAGAAAAACATGCTTATGAAACTAGAACTAGAAGTGGAGCTGCTACCCAGGATCCTCTATATCCTGAGGGGCATCCCAAAAGAATTGAGCAGGATTCTCAACAAGCTGAGAATAGTGGTTCTACTCGTAAGAAAAGGAAAAAAGAAACATAAAACTGTTGTAGAACCCTCTGAACCTGCTTTAGATCCTAATAGTATATCCATCTCTAATGCTGAAACTGAAAGTGGTAAGGAAGAAAATGAAGCTCCTAATGAAGAAAAAGTTGAAGAAGAACCTGAAAACCACACTAAGACTACTAAATACACTAAAGAAGATTTTATTGCTAAGAAACATGGTAGTGACAGAGAACCTTGGGTCCAAAAACCTATGCCTTTCCCTGATAAGAAACACAAGTCAAAGGAAGATGAACACTATAATAAGTTTTGTGAGTGCATGAAGCCTTTATTCTTGCAAATTCCTTTGACTGATGCTATTAAATTGCCTCCTTACTCAAAGTATATGAAGGACATTGTCTCGAATAAAAGGAAGATCCCTAATGAAGAAATTTCTACTTTGCTTGCTAATTATTCCTTCAGTGGTAAGGTTCATAAGAAACTTGGAGACCCAGGGATTCCAACTATCCCTTGCTCTATTAAGAACAGTTATGTTAGAACTGCTTTGTGTGATTTGGGAGCTGGAGTTAGTGTTATGCCTTTCTCTCTCTATAAGAGGCTTCAGCTTGAAAAATTGATACCAACTGATATATCTTTGCAAATGGCTGATAAATCCACCACTATTCCTGTGGGTATATGTGAGGATGTACCTGTTCAGGTGGCCCACAATTGCTTGATATTAATCGATGTTATTGTGCTTGAAATGCCTGAAGATGATAATATGTCTATTATTCTTGGGAGACCTTTTCTTAATACTACAGGAGCAGTTATTAATTGTAATCAAGGAAAGGTGACCTTCAATGTTAATGACAAGGACCATACTGTCTATTTCCCCAAGAAGATTGAAAGGACTTATTATTTGAATTCAATTGAACATGTTGAAGGCATTCAAGTTGGAGAAATATATTGTCCCATACCAAGAGAAAAATTTGAAACTATTATGATTGGGACAATTGCTATCAAGGTTGAGGTAACATAATCATTAGTGGAGTACAAAGTTTTGTCTCATATGCAATTGTTTTGGTAGCAATACTTGATCAACCTTGCTAACAAAAGGATTCCATTGAACAAAACAATGTTTTCATTATGATTATCTCCGTTTATTTCTATCCTTTGCATTTTAGTTTTTGCTTTTGTTTAGTTTTCTTTGTGTTGTTAGTTGCTTGCATGCTAGAACTTCTATAGTCCTAGCCTTGTTTTGTTCTTGCATCATGTTTCCAAAAATAAAAAAAATCTATCTGTTAGAAAATCATTCTTCTATTTCTGAAAAATGCCCAAAAATAAAGTGTCTCGAAAAATTCCAGAAAATTCATATTAAATTTTTACGTGAAAAAAGGGGCAGAGGAGTACCTGGTAGGTACCAGGGGGCCCCACCAGGCAGGCACACCATGTGGTGGCGTGGCCAGCCCTGGGTGGCGCCATGCCCTGGTGTGGGCCACCCCTGGCCCTCCACCAACTCTCTCCCCTGCCACTTTCTTCTCTCTCTCGAGTAAGCTCCAGTTCATAGCTCAAAATCGCGTTCCTTCTGTGCTTGCTCTCTATTTCTTCGATCTCCTTGCTCAGCCCATCTTTCTTGCTGAAATTTGGAGCATTTGTTCCCTGGTATGTGACTCCTCCCCTTGTCCAAGTAGATTTGTGTTTGGTGGATTATATGTTGAGTATTTTGCTGCTGTAGGTGACTGGTTTTGAGAGCTTGTAAGCTTGTTTGATGCTTAGAGATATAGTTTTGATGCATGTTTAGGCCTCTTGCAAGTCCCTATGAGTAGACTCCTTCATTATATTTACTTTACAATCACTTGTTTAGTAGGTGTTTAAATTTCATAATACCAAGCATGAACAACCGTACTTTTGGAGAGATATTTGAGAGTGATGCACCTAGGAGGTAAAGGCCCTCAAGAACAGCCTCTCAAGCTAGGCCATCGTAAAATGAAGACCTCATTGCAACACGCATTGGCAGTGAAAGGGATGATGGAGATGCTCACCCATCCTCTTTTCCTTGTTTTACTTTCTTGCAAGCTACAGGTATTCTTGATGATTTCTTGCTACTAATTGAGAGGGTTGGTTTGACCTCTTATATGCAAGATGAGAGTGCACAATACGCTATGCTCACCAAAACTTTTGTTGAGAGCTTCTCATTTACTAACACACCCTATCAATCTGCTGTCTCTTTTAAAATCTATGATATGCCCTTCACCATGCCTTTGGAGAGAATTTGAAGTATTATAGGTGTGCGTATGACAGGGACCGTGAAGAAAATTCAAGGGCGACCCGCTGATTTATTGGAGCTTTACCGAGGGGTGACCAATGATGATGACCGCGTGGCACAACACAGAAAGATAAGAAATATCCAACTCCCTGCTCTTAGATACTTTGCATATTATCTTGCCACTAGTGTATTGGGTAGGGAGAACACTAGTAATATCTCCAACTATCATTTGTCTTTCCTTGTTGCTGCACTTAACAATGATACTCGGTACAATATTGGCTTGCTTATTGCTCGCCGCCTAGCTACTAGGGGGCCTATCTATGGGGGCATCATTGCATCGCGCATGGTCAATGCATTAGGTCTTTCAGTAAATCCCTTTGACGCTATGCTGGCACCACAGAGGCTTGACCTTGTTGCCATGAAAACTCATCACTTTGTCACTGCTACCTCTGATTTGAACAATCTAGTATATAGGATGCTTTTCACTGATGGGGATGAAAGGGAGATCAACTTGCCATAGCCTGCTTTGTTTAGTGTTCACAGGAGACCGTGGTCGTGCTCCAAGGAGGAGGTGGACGAGCATCTTCGCTTGCTGGGTTTCCACGAGCAGCACTAGGAGGATGTGCCCTCCTGTGATTAATCCGCACACTACGGAGGGACGTACTCAAGTTCGCACCAGGACTAGGGTACTTCCTCGTCGTACCACGGTGACACTTCATCATGGCCAGCTTGGGGGGAGGTACGCCGACACCGCACTCATCTCCATATCATGTTGCGTAGGTACTTTGTATATTCATGTTTTCGTTCTCTTTTTAGTTTTCGTTCTTCTTTGCTTTTGCTTTCCAAAAACACAAAAAGACCAAAAATATTTTTGTTGTTTCTCTTTGGTTTGCTTCTTCTTTTTTGCCTTGGTTTGTTTTTCCCTTTTTTCTTTGTTTGAACTATTCAAAAAATCGAAAAAGATTTTGCTTTGTTTTTCCCTTTTGGTTCTTGTTTAAAAAATCGAAAACACCAAAAATATTTTTCATTCTTCTTTGGTTTTTGCGAGTTTGCTTCAGGGTTCGGCAATCCTCAGTGGATATTGGTTTCATATTATTATTCAAGCCACACAAGTGAAGAGCAATAATGAGGATCAATGACAACTTGAGGCGTGGGAAGAGGTTGGTAACGAACTCTATTTGTTTTCATTTTTGTACATATACTCATCACTGTGGGCTTGCTTAGTCCGTTCTTGTAGAGTGTATGTTTTCTTTGGATGCTTAGTAGTTCTTGCTTTCTTATGATTAGATCCAGCTCCCTAATAGATGGTAGCATGTCTTATGAATGTTTCTTTGCATTGCTCTATTCATAAATTGGTATGACACCGCGGTATCCTCCTCTAAATGTTTCATTTGATTGACTTGGCACATGCTCATGCATGCACATGACTGTAATAATCAGTTAAGCCTCGATGAATTATTTTGCCTTGAGGATCTTGAATCACTTTCATGCCATGAGTAGTCCTGTTTTTGTTGCAAGCATGATAATGACAGCTATTGCTCTCTTGTTTGTCGCTCCCTTACTATTGCTAGCCTTTACTTTCACTAAGTATGTTTTACTCAAGTTCCCAACTCCCTAGACCAAATATTTCCAAAGTGTCCACCATACCTACTCATTAGCATCATTTGCTACCTCCGTGCATATTCAATATGCATGTTTCCTTCCGAATAAAATATTTGCTTGTTATGAGAAAGTTAGTTAGTAAAGCTCTCACAAACTTGATGGCACACTTTATTTTTTTGCACTTAATAAACCTGAACCATTGCGTCCTTCTTTGTTGTGCATATGCTTGCGCTTTGTGAGTTGAAGTTAGTAGAATCATGTATCATGGGGACCACTTTCAACACTTCATAGGTACTTTGTACCTAGTTGATATCATGTTCTTTTTCTTATGGATCCCGGCGGTGTGAAATAAAAGTGGAACTTGTAACATCATGGAGTTTTTATGTATGTTAGAGAAACGCCTGGGCCGCTAGCCTAAGCCATGCCTAATCATGGTGGAAACTTGCAGCATAACCATAATGAGCATTCTATGAAGCATCCTTAGTAAAAATCTATGCACATAGTAAATAAAAAGATCGCCGAGATGCTCATTGTCTGCTTGCCTTGTATTTTGATTATGGGATAGCTCCCGTGTCATGTGCAAGGGGTACCCTGTTGGTGGTTCTCTATGATACGTATATACTTACAATGACAAGAGCTTTCTTGTGACTGAAGTTGAGTAGCATGAGGATCGGTCTTCGTAAGTAAGGGGCATGAGACTTCAATTTATAACTTGTCAAGCATATCCTCTTAGTTGTGTCACTTTCACCTTAACCACCTTAAAGATGCTTATGATAGGGGCAATGAGAGCTCAAAGCTAACGAGTACCATACTTTCAGAATTTGGAAGCCTTTCAAATTATTCAAAACCTTTTTCTTCTACTTGTTGAGTCTCCACATATTCTTTGAGCACCTTCTTGAGAGCATAATTGTCATTCTTTGTGTTTGTTCCATTACTTGATTACTTGTGTTATGACTTTGATGCTTGTATTCTTGATATCTCTACTTCTAGTCATCACTTGAACTTCAGAGGTGCCTTGACATTCATAATCAAAGGCAAGCGAGATACCACTCTATCATACCTTTTTATGAGCATTGTAATGTTGCTTATGTTCGTGCTTCATGCTACTTATTATTCTTGAGTTGGAATCTCTTCATAGATTGCAATGACTATTAAGTATACTTGGTTGCATACTCTTTATTATGAATTGTCTAGGTAGTTGATCACATTGCTGAGAATATTTACATCATATGAAGCAAATGTGTTCGTGAAAGTTCTTTATCGCACTCAGTTTTCAACTGAATTGCTTGAGGACAAGTAATAAGCTAAGCTTGGGGGAGTTGATACGTCCAAAATGTATCTACTTTCCCGAACACTTTTGCTATTGTTTCTCCTCTATACTTGTGTGATTTGGATGCAACTAATGCAAACTGACGCTGTTTTCAGCAGAATTGCCTTGGTGTCTACTTTTTGTGCAGAAAACCAACTATCAGGAAAAATCCCGGGAAATATGCCAAAAATCCTATTTCACCCAAAGACTCCAGGAGCCAGAATACGAGACGGAGAAGAGCCCTGGGGTGGCCACACCACCTGGTGGCGCGGGCTAGGCCAGGCCGCGCCAGGAGGTGGTGTGGGCCCCCCAGGCACCCCCTCGGTCTCTCTCTTCGCCTATAAGGAGCCTTCTGACCTAAAAACTTTGGGGGGTTCGACGTTTTTCCAGAAGGAGTTCCGCTGCGCCGCACCATCAGATTCCACGAAATAGCACCAGAAACTCTGTTCTGGCACACTGCCGGGACGGGGAATTGGAGGAGATCATTGCCGTCATCATCACCATCGCTTCTCGATCAACCATCCATGTTTCCCCCATCCATGAGTGAGTAATCCCTTGATGTAGGCTATGGGGATGGTAGGGATTGGATGAGATCGTTCATGTAATGGCATCAGATTGTTAGGGCATGGTGCCTAGTATCTTTTATTAGTGCTTTATGACTTTGTTGCGACTTGTTGTGCTTAATGCTTGTCACTAGGGCCCGAGTGCCATGATTTCAGATCTGAACTTATTATTGATTCATTATGATAGTATTGTTTCTGGTCTTATCTACAAGTTTTATACACACGTTGTTGTCCGGAACCTATGGCCCCGAAGTGACAGAAATCGGGATAACCGGAAGGGAAAGGCTTTGATGTGAGGATCACATGTGTTCACGGAGTGTTAATGCTTTGCTCCGGTGCTCTATTAAAAGGAGAACCTTAATTGCAAGTAGTTCCCTAGAGGCACCGCTGCAAACGGGCTGGCAGGACAAAAGATGTTGTGCAAGTTCTCATTGCGAGCACGTATGACTATATATGGAACACATGCCTAGGATTGTCTAGTACTTGGATGCTTTATCTTATTTATCTGCAATTGCCCTATGTTCTTATTGCTATGTAAATTGTCTTGTCCATGCAACGCCCGTCCATCCATCCCTATGCCTACCGTACTCGAATCCCACTATTTACTGCTTTTGTTACTACTGTCTTTGCTTTGCTACTGCTGTTACTTTGCTATTCCTGCTACAAAACTGTTGCTACTGATAAACTGCTGTGAGCAAGATTGTTTCCAGTTGTAGCTGAATTGACAACTTAGTTGTTAATACTGATAAATATTATTTGGCTCCCCTTGTGTCGAATCAATAAATTGGGTTTAACTTCCCTCGAAAATACTGCGATACACCCCCTATACTTGTGGGTCATCAGCGGGCTACGGCATGGTCGACCAGCTCCGGGCGCGACGGTTCTTGGTCGCTCTGGTCTCTGTCTCTGGGCTGGTTCTTGTTGGACGGTGGAGGTGGACCACGGGCGACGTGCTGGACAAGGTGAGAGAGACTGGCGGCCGCTGTGGCGCGATGTCGTCGGTGAGGGTGCTCAAGGTGCTCGGCCTTAATGGCCATGACCATTTGGTCGTGTGCACAGGGCTTGGCCGGGCTAGCAAAGGTAGGGGGTGCACTGGGGGGGCCAAGGGGACCGAGTTAGGCCCAATTGGTGACAAAAATAACTGCTCAAAATAGTGTTTTGAATTTGGCCAGATTTGTTCCTGCCACCTGTTTGATGAAATGGCCGCAAGAAGTAAACTTTTGAATTTTGGTTTCCAAAATTTTGGGTGATCTACACTAGTGCTAGGTAGTCTCTGGTTGCAAGGGTTTTGAAAGTGGAGCTCATTTTGATGGTTTTTCAAATAGGGGTGATCTATGCATATGCATTGAATTCAATTTTCCAATGCCTTTTAAATATAGGGTTTGAATGTTCTTAGCAGATCAAAAGGTGGGCCTTGGTACCTCATTATGTGTACTATCAAGGGGTGCAAAGATCATGAATTGTTTCTATTAAGAAATGTGTGCTAGGAACACTCAAAGTAGTGTAGTGGATTAAAATGGCCAAAATGACCATTCCTCCTTTTTAATTGTTTTTGATTTGATTTTCTTTAGTAAAAGTTTGGGAATGATGTAGGTGATGTTTAAATCACCTAAGAAACATTTTACAACCAAAGAATCACAGAACCATGGCAATTCAAATCAATTCCTAATTTAAATGCACATACACATGAATACTTTCATTTTTAATTTGAAAAAGTTTTTGTTAACGCTAAATTTGGTGATTTAGATCTTGATAAGCTTCGACTGAAGTTTTGGGATGTTACAAACCTTCCCCCCTTAAACAAAATCTCGTCCTGAGATTTACAAAGAAAACTAGGAACTAAAGAGATCTGGGAACTCTGTCCTGATGTAATATTCTCGCTCCCAAGTGGCTTCCTCCTCGGTATGGTTGCTCCACTGAATCTTAAGAAACTTGATACTTCTAGTCCTGGTGGTTCTATAGGCTTCTTCTAAGATACGGATGGGCACTTCCCGATAAGTCAGGTCATTGTTGATTTCCACAGCTCTGTGATCGATGTTCTTGAAAACTTCAGTCTTCTCGGGCACTTCCAGGCATTTGCGAAGTAACGAGATATGGAACACATTGTGGATGGCTGACATCTCTTCAGGCAGTTCCAGTTGGTATGATACTTCTCCTCGACGGTTCAGAATCTTAAAGGGCCCGATATATCTGGGGGCTAACTTTCCTTTCAGACTAAAGCGTTGAGTTCCCTTCAATGGTGAAACCTTGAGATATACAAAATCTCCGACATTCAAAGTCAGGTCTCTCCTTCTCTTGTCAGCATAGCTCTTCTATCTGGATTGGGCGGTCTTTAGATTCTCACAGACTTTGTGAACTTTCTCTTCTGCTTCTCAGAGAATGCCGGGTCCAAACATCTGACTCTCTCCTACTTGCGACCAATTCAAAGGGGTATAACACTTTCTTCCGTATAGGAATTCAAATGGTGCCATCTGCAAACTAGCTTGATAACTGTTGTTATATGAGAATTCTGCGAAAGGTAGGCAGTCTTCCCATTTTGATCCGTATTCCAACACACAAGCTCTAAGCATATCCTCTAGGATCTGGTTGACTCTCTCAGTCTGTCCATCCGTTTGCGGATGATAAGCGATACTGAAGTTCAACTTGGTTCCTAATCCTTCTTGGACTTTCTGCCAAAATCTCGAGGTAAACTGGGTTCCATGCAGACTAAAAATTCTAGCAATACACAGCTCTGCTAGCTTTGCACTCTGGTAGGTAGTCTTGACAGGTATAAAGTGGGCTACCTTGGACAGTCTATCAACTATGACCCAGATTGAGTCATTTCCCCTACTAGAAGTAGGCAAACCGGTGATAAAGTCCATTCCGACGGAATCCCATTTCCATTCCGGAATCTACAATGGTTGCAACAATCCTCCAGGTCTCTGATGCTCTGCTTTCACTCTTTGACATATGTCACATTTGGCGATGTAGCTTCCGATTTCTCTCTTCATCTTGTGCCACCAAAATTGCTCTTTCAAATCCTGATACATCTTCGTTCCTCCGGGGTGGATAGAATAAAGAGTATCATGAGCTTCCTTCATGATAACTTGCTTTAGCTCCGAATCTGCTGGCACATAGATATGTCCTTTGTACCACAGTACACCTTCTTCGTCTTCAGTGAATCCAGGTACCTTTCCTGTACCAATACGACGTTTGATTCCATCGATACTTTCATTCCCCTTCTGGGCTTCGTTGATTTGGCTAATCAAAGTGGGTTGAAGTTCAATGGTAGCTAAGAATCCTTTGATAACTAATTCAGTCCTGAACTATTCCAACTCTTCATACAAACTTGGTTGCTTCTCCTTGATCATGGTATTTAGTCTACACTGCAATCTGCTAAGAGCATCCGCTACCACATTGGCTTTGCCGGGGTGATAGTGAATGTCAAGGTCATAATCCTTGATTAACTCTATCCATCTCCTTTGCCTCATATTCAGCTCCTTCTAAGTGAAGATATACTTCAAGCTCTTACGATCTGAGTAAATCTCACAGCGATTATCCATCAGATAATGACGCCATGTCTTCAATGCTAGAACCACAACTGCTAGCTCAAGATCATGGGTCGGATAGTTCTGCTCATGCTGCTTTAGTTGTCAAGACATGTATGCGATGACTTTGCCTTCTTGCATCAATACACATCCTAGACCAATCTTGGATGCATCACAGTATACATCAAATGGCTTCTTGATGTCTGGCATGACCAATATTGGGGCTGATATCAATCTCTTCTTCAGCTCCTGGAAACTGGCTTCACATTTGTCTGTCTATTCAAACTTCTTGTCCTTCTTTAACAATTGGGTCATTGGTCGGGCTATGCTCGAGAATCCTTCTACGAACTTGCGGTAATATCCCGCTAATCTGAGAAATGCACGGACTTGGGTTTGAGTGGTTGGGGCTTCCCATTCTTCGACATCTTTGATCTTGGCGGGATCAACAGAGACTCCTCCGGCAGACACAATATGTCCTAGGAATCCTACTTCCTTTAGCCAAAACTCACACTTGCTGAACTTGGCATATAACTGATGCTCTCTCAGGGTTTTTTGGATAACTCTCAGATGTTGCTCATGCTCTTCTTTTGATTTGGAGTAGATAAGGATGTCGTCAATAAACACAACTACAAACTTATCTAGGAAATTCATAAAGATCTTATTCATGAGGTTCATGAAATAAGCAGGGGCATTGGTTAATCCAAAAGACATAACCGTATACTCGTATAAACCATAGCGAGTAGTAAAGGCGGTCTTCGGAATATCTGTTACACGAATCTTAAGTTGGTGATAACCAGTCCTAAGATCAATCTTTGAGAATACCTGGGCTCCAGTCAGCTGATCAAATAGATCCTCTATCTTTGGCAAGGGGTACTTGTTCTTGATGGTGACCTCATTCAACTTTCTGTAATCGGTGCACAGACGGTTGCCTCCATCTTTCTTGTCGACGAATAACACTGGTGATCTCCATGGCGATGCACTTGGTTGAATCAAGACTTTCTCTAACATGGCATCCAACTGCTTCTTTATTTCCACTAACTCTGAGGGGTTCATGCTATAGGGTCTCTAGGCTATGGGTCCGGTTCCGGGGATTAGCTCGATAATGAACTCAATATCCCTATTCGGGGGCATACCTGGCAATTCATCTGGGAATACGTCAGGGTATTCACAGACTACTCGGACTTGGTCAATGGTGGGCAGTGCTACACTCTTGTTGCACTTGAATTGACGGGGTAAGGTTTCAGAGATATGTTCTATTGTTACTCCAGAACTACTGGTCATGGTGATGGCTTTCTTAGCACAGTCTATCACTCTTTTATGCCTTGACATCCAGTCCATACCTAGTACTACTTCCAATCCTTTGATTCCAAGTACAATTAGGTTGGCATAAAAATCTATCCCATGTATTCTGATAGGCACGACTTTGCAAATTTTTCTAGCTTTGGTTGTTGAACCGGGGATTTGAACTATCATGACATGCTTCAAGTTGGTTGGGTGAATCTTACTAGTGCATGCAAATTCTTCGGTGACAAATGAATGTGATGCTCCCGAATCAAACAATACTCTGGCTAAAACTGAGTTGACAGAAAACCAGGGAGGAGACTCGCGCTGGGGCATTCACATTGGCATTGGCTGTAGTCTTCTTGGGACACTCATTGGAGTAGTGACACTTCACTCCACACTCGAAACAAGTGATCTGGGACCTGTCCTTGACTGTGACAGGCACAGCATTGCTGCCAGTTCTAGGTGCAGTGTTGTTGTTGTTGTTGCTGTTGTTCTTGGGAGGTGCACGGTTAAAATTGTTGGTATTACCGAAGTTGTGATTGTTTCCTCTGGACTTCACATTGCCTCCGCTACGGTTGGGGTAGCATGGGTGAGACGTTGGGGGTTGGTTGTTCCTCGGTGCATATCCTGGTGAAGGGTTGGGACGGTACTTCTGGTGACTATTGGATCCAGACTGTTGCATCATACGACGCTTGCGGTTGTCGTTTGCCTGGTTAATCTTCCCTTCCATCTGAATAGCAGAGTTGACTAGCGCTTCGAGATCCTGGAAACGGATGTTGACAAGGACTGTCTGCATTTCATCATGCAGTCTGTTCAGGAATCTCTCCTTCTTCTTGGCCTCCATGTTGATCTCATTCGGTGCATATCTGGCAAGTGACAGGAATATGTCACAGTACTCCACCACAGTCATTCTTCCTTGCTTCAATTCGTGGAACTCATCTCTCATTCTGTTGACTAGACCTTGGGGCACGTGGGTGCGGCTGAACTTGACTTTGAAGGCTTCCCATGTCATCACTTGACCATGGTTCATATTGCGGATGCTATTCCACCAAGCTCTTGCATCTCTTACCAGATAGTGGGTGGCAAAGAGAACTTTCTCATTTTCATCAACTCTTGCAACTTCTAAGTTGTTTTCCATGGTCTGTAACCAGTCATCAGCATCTAATGGGTTCTCAGAGGTGCTAAAGATTGGGGGATTGGTATTTTGGAAGTTCTTTAGCTTGGATCCTTGATGATCCTGATTTCCATGCCCTTGGTTGTTGAGATCCATCTGGGTGATCTACTGCAATGTTGCTAAGTTGGCTTGGCGCTCCGCCCTGCTTGCTTCACGGTCTGCGATGAGATTCTGCAAGATCTATAGCATTGGGTCTTGCGACGAGCTGCTCCCTCCTTGGTTTCCACGAGTCATCTGAAGATTTAGATGGATATAGGGGTAAGAGGGAAATTCTAAGGTTCATGGTTTTGGGTTTTCGAGGCTAAAACTTTGAGTTAGACTCAGGTTTTTCAACTAACTTCATTTCATTCATGCAAGCACACACGATACAAATACACAGCACAACAATCAAAAGGGAAAACAGATGGTTTGAAGAACCATTCTGCAAGCTACGATACAATGAGTCTGATACATCTCATGCTACGACAGTGCGCTAGTGCATCTACTCATCGTCGATGAAGTCGGAGTCATCATCGTCAGTGTAGAAGTCCACGACATCCTCCGCCAGAAAGTCATCATCATTGTTGAGGTAAGAATCCATGTCTCCCTGGATGTCTTCACCCTCATCTTCTTCTTCGTTTGCTGCAAGCTAGGCTGCCTGCTCCTTGACTGTCTTCTCGAGGTTGGCCACCTTCTTGCGAATACGGGCGATGGTGCGATCCTTCTTTGCATGCTGGCAGCGAAGAGACTGGCGATCCTAGACGAGCAGTGCGAAAGTCTAGGCCTTCTGGTCGGCAATGGCACGGTTCTGGTTGGCTAACTCCCTGGCATTGTCCAGCTCCTTCTGACAGTCATACAACAGAAAGTCAAGGTTCTCCACTTGGCACTTCAGTGCGGGATGACTTGGCATCTCCATCGACATTCCCATGAAGTCACGTCTTGCATAGTGGGCAAAACGGGTTCCTTGGATCTTGTTGACGCTGAGGGCACATAGAAGTGCGAGAGCTTCATGCATTGCCCTAGCTAATCCATCTAGCCAGTTGTTCTCTCTCACGGAGAACTGAATTCTCCCAGAAGTTGGTGCTTCAATGCTTCCTCTAAGATCTGCGGTGACTAGCCACTATAGGTCTCCTCCTGGGGGTCCTAGAAGTTGAGCTCCAAGAAACTCCGGATGGGGGCGTCCCAGTAACTCTGACAGTGAATCCAGATTTCTCTCGAAGATCAGCTGACCTCTATTTCCCAATTGGTAAAACTTGCTGAACTAAGACTCCATCTACAAGAATTAAGGATGAGGAAGTTAGTGAAGTGATCAAGTGTGTCAAATTTGAAGTAGTAGTGTAAGAATTTTGAGGAACATGATTTTTTGAGAAAGAATGAATCCACAAGGATAAGAGAGGAGGTAGTTTTTCATAAATACTCACTTTGGTTTTGAAACTAAGTTTTTGGTTTGGACGTCCATTCTAACTAGGGTCTCCTATGGTCAACCTGGCTCTGATACCAACTTGTCAACACCCGGATTTTTAATCCCAGATGCCCGTTATGCCATACCTTGCAATCCCATGATTATCAATTTTGCGAGACATAACGGATTGGATTTCACAGTACATCATCCATTACAAACCATACATAAGGTCTTACACAAATAAGGATCTCATGATCCAGTCTTAATACAACAAGCAGCGGAAATAAAAGATAAGCGTAACGGTGGTCCATCTTCAGGGGCACATGCAGCTGAGGAAGGGAGATAGTCCTAGTTATCATAGCTGTGCTGCTGGCCATCATCTTGATAGTCTCCTTCATATTCTGTCCATGAGAATAGCCAGGGACAAAAGCCATGAGTACTCTTTAAGTTCTCGCAAACTACCACTAACAAGTAGGATAGTTCTAAAGTTAAAGTGCTAACTCTATGTTTAACTATAAAGTTAAGTTTGAAACCTAAGCTGAGTTCAGAAGTAAAGAAAGGTAAAGTAAAGTTCTAGAATCACTTAAGATGGGAAGCTAATGTCATAAACAGAACCCTGTTGTGGTCAAGTCAAACTTCATCCTTCATTTCAAGTTATTTGGAAAACATCTGACAACGAAACAGTATGGCCATTCCAACTGTCCATAACCGCTGACGCGGCTATTCGAATAGTTTGACACTCTATAGAGATGGTATACTTTCACCAAAAGATTCGATACATCTGTCAGGGATAACCCTGAATCATCATACTTAGTATGCATATAATCAAACATAACCTTCCCTTTACACACCCTAGTATAAGCACCTCTCCTGTGAACATGGCCTCCCAACCATGACCATCTGTCATCTTGGGCACTACATAGGTGGAAAACATTGAGAGGTAGCCTCAGCTCAAACCTCTCCCGCGAGGGAACTAATACTAATGCATATAAATTCCCAGCTAAGCCTTACCCAATTCAGGTAGTGTGGTTGTACGGTAAATTTGGAATGGTATCGCATCCGAATCCAACCATCAGTTTTATAAAAAGGGTTAAGGCTCATGCCTCAACATTTTCATCATCATAAACCATTTGTGTTTCTCAACACATGTCAAAACATCTCAATAGAATGACTCATCATTCCAAGGTTTTCATAATTCATTTTCACCAAGTGTTCCCTCTAAAGTGACTCAAGTTTTTGATCTACTCTAACTACTAAGTTAAGAGTGTTCACTAAGGTGGAAAAGATGGGTTCAATCTCATGCCATAGAATGACATCTAAAGGGTTCTAAATAGGTCAAGTTTTATACTCTTTATGCTACCTTCAAAACAAGTAAAGAACTTTGTGTAAACTCAGGGAGGTAAAACTTGTAAATAAGACTTGGGGTAACTAATAGCCAAAGGGGTGTGATCAAAGCATGCCTAAAGCATCTTTGCTAAATCCTCTAGTTTGGTCCTAGCTTGCTAAACAGGAAACTTGCAAGGGTTAGCCTGCATTGTTAATGGTGACTTGCAAGTACAACTTTCAAGGGTTATCTTGGATAGTGCTAGCTTGCCTTGGGTAGTGCAGTGGTTGAAGTTTTCTTCTTCTTCTTGGTAGAACTCTTCCTCGAAAGCTTGGTCGGTACTATCGTCTATAAATACATATAGAGTACACAATTACCAAACAATACTTAACTAGGCTAAATAGCATTCTAAGACACACATTTGATGATCTATTATCATCACAAGCATCACAAGTTTAAATCACTAGTTTCATTCTTTTTATTTTAGAAATGTAATTTCTACTCATTGAAAAATAAAATTAACTAAGATTTAATATTCACCACTTAAAATATGGGATCATGTTGACACATGTCATCACCACATATTCTAACATGTGGGAATGAGATTTAAAGGTTGGATCATAATTACTTTGGTTTAAGTTCATTATTTAATAATTTAAAGTGACTAGAAATGCCTATATAGCATTATTTTGTTACTAGTCCAAAGTCACTACATGTAAACATTAATATTATTACATATTTAGATAGATATGATGAAATGTGATTTTTGAGAGTTGGAATCAACTCAAAAGCTAACTTGGTTGATTTTATAAAAATGTTGTAAGGTGCAAATGCTTCTGTATTGTTATTTTTATTACGAGAGATATATAACTCTATTTGAATTAATTCCAACGGTCTTGGATAGATAATTTCAATACCTTTCAGGCAAAATTGGTTTCATCCAATTTTGATTTGTAAAACTCCCAGAATTGAATTTTAAACTAGTGGACAGAAATAAGATTAACTCTAAAAAGAAAAATCCAATTTTGAATGGCTGGGCTAGCGCGGGAACGTACATGGGCCGGCCCAGTGGCGCTCCGCGGCGCGGGGCTCAGCTGACAGGGGGTCCCGCTGGTCAGTGGCTCTTAACACGTGAAACTTTACGCGCGCCGTGGACCATAGGATTAGAGGTGGGATCTACGGCTGAGGTTCGTCGTCGACGACGAACAGGTCGCCGCCGAGCCCGAACCCTAGCGGCTCGGTGGGGGTCTACCGGGGACGTACCAGGGCTCCAGCAAGGTCGGTGAGGCAGGCAAACATGCTGGAAGACGACGGCAAGGCGAGGCGCGGTTGCGGTGGAGCTTGGGGTGCCCTAAATCGCAGGCGCCCTTCTCCTCCTGCTGCGGCGGCTTCGGCTCCAATTCCAGTGAGGCAGAGCTTGAGCGGCGTCGGCGAGAGGTGGGTGAGGTTCAATGAGAGGTGGGGAGTGAGTTGGTGTGGAGAAATGAGGCTGGGGAGGCCGGCTTATATAGGCCCAACGGTGAGACCGAGCGGTGTGGGCAGGCGACTCCGGTGAGGACGGCACAGGGGGCTAGCGGCGTGGCTCGAGGTAGGGGACGGTGGCCTGTCTCCTGGTGGTGCGCTGAGGCTTAAAGGCGCGGCAAGGCGAGCTCTGTGCTGGTCAGGAGCGTCACGCGCTCTGGGCGGCAAAGGCGGCGGGTTCGACGGCGAGCGGTGGCTGGGGTGCGTTGGGCGGCTAGCGGGGGTGTCTGGGGTGTTCCTTAGGTCCTGGCGGAGCGGTAGGCGCGGGCTGCGGCCGAGGGGCGGTCTGTGCACGCGGGGACAGGGCGCGCTCTGCGGGCGGCGTCGACATGGTCGACTAGCTCCGGGCGCGGCGGTTCTTGGCTGCTCTGGTCTCTGTCTCTAGGCTGGGGCTGGTTGGACGGTGGAGGTGGACCACGGGCGACATGCTGGACAAGGTGAGAGAGGCTGGCGGCTGCTGTGGCGCGATGTCGCCGGTGAGGGTGCTCAAGGTGCTCGGCCTTAATGGCCATGACCATTTGGTCGTGTGCACAGGGCTTGGCCGGGCTAGCAAAGGTAGGGGGTGCACTAGGGGGGACAAGGGGACCGAGTTAGGCCCAATTGGTGACAAAAATCACCGCTCAAAATAGTGTTTTGAATTTGGCCAGATTTGTGCCTGCCACCTGTTTGATGAAATGGCCGCAAGAAGTAAACTTTTGAATTTTGATTTCAAAATTTTTGAGTGATCTACACTAGTGCTAGGTAGTCTCTGGTTGCAAGGGTTTTGAAAGTGGAGCTCATTTTGATGGTTTTTCAAATAGGGGTGATCTATGCATATGCATTGAATTCAATTTTCCAATGCCTTTTAAATATAGGGTTTGAATGTTCTTAGCAGATCAAAAGGTGGGCCTTGGTACCTAATTATGTGTACTATCAAGGGGTGCAAAGATCATGAATTGTTTCTGTTAAGAAATGAGTTCTAGGAACACTCAAAGTAGTGTAGGGATTAAAATGGCCAAAATGACCATTCCTCCTTTTTAATTGTTTTTGATTTGATTTTCTTTAGTAAAAGTTTGGGAATGATGTAGATGATGTTTAAATCACCTAAGAAACATTTTACAACCAAAGAATCACAGAACCATGGCAATTCAAATCAATTCCTAATTTAAATGCACATACACATGAATGCTTTCGTTTTTAATTTGAAAAAGTTTTTGTTAACCCTAAATTTGGTGATTTAGATCTTGATAAGCTTGGATTGAAGTTTTGGGATGTTACAGATTTGGCTCTCATGGGTAAAGGAACACACCTCTGCAGAGTGTATGAACTTTGACATGTTACTCCCTGTTCCGGGGAGGAGCTACGAAAGCGGTAGGAAAGGAACCCCGCGAAGGTTCTGGTCAACCTGTGAATGCTGTCAGACATATTTTTTTAGAATAAAAACAACCTTTGAGGAAATGTTTACGAAAACCTGCATTGCCTACGACCTATGGTCTGTGGCTGTAGAGATAGTGCATCATACACTCCTTTTTAGTGAACTTGCTGAGTACGCTCGTACTCAACCATACCTTCTTAGCCCTTGCTAGGTTCTAAGTCGTTGATGACTACGTCAACATCAATTTCTGCTCAAGAAACCATCATCGGCAGCTCAAGTCCTTCAATAAAGTCAATGAAGTCTACATATACATCAACAAAAGTAAGGACAAAGTTCCAGATTAGCTAGGAATAGATTCTCTAGCCATAAAACCTACTTCTGTAGAGAATTGCATTAGTAGGAATTGCAAGCCAACTAGTTTGGATGCTAGTATTAGACTTAAGTTAGTCCTGAGTTTTATTTCTAGTTCTTATTTGTAAGAAGTTTCTTTCTCTCTGTTTAACCTAGAGTGTTCTCTAAATCTTTTATAAAGTGTCGAGTTGTAATCTATAGTCATGTCTTGGACCTGCTATGTTTTTGTTGTACAACTCGAAGGTATATAATACTAGTAAATGGTGTTTTATTATTGTTATGTCAACGACTATAGTGTATTACATCATGCAGTGGATGCTGGGTCACCGCAGAAAACAAGGAATAACGGATCTAGGCAATGTTAATTTTATACCTTCAAAACCTTATTGGATCTTGGAGCTCAGAGCTCCCGTTGGGTCATGGGCTAGGTGGCTGGATAGACCAAGTGATATAGATTACCATGGTACAGAAGGTTGAGGTTGATAAGGATTGAGCCTTCCTAGGATTGATACCAAACTTTGAATAAATTAACGGTGCCAAAACAGATTAATAGCTAGCCTTCAAAACCATGTGGGTTTTGGAAACATAAGGCTCCAATTCAAACAAGTGAAGTAGGTATGGATAGACCCTCGTGAGTAGATTACAGTCATGCCAAGAGTCTATTATATATTAAAAGTACATTACGGGCTAACCAGAAATTAGAGAATTAGACTAGACAATCCCACAAAAATCAGAAACATCAGACCGTTTATTTGATAGACAAAATATCTCTAATCGTTAGATTATATTTAGATGGAAAATTACCCACCAATGCCATTACAATAAGAATAATATTACCCTCACCGTTATTTTCCCCTTTTCCTACACAAGATGGCCGCCGCATCCGAAGTCAACCATCGAAACATGAAATTTAGGATGCCCTAGCGCTGAGAAGCCAGGTCCAATGCAGGCGATGGAGGCAGGCAATGGGAAGAAGAGGCTCGTGCTGAGGCGACGTACCCAGCGAGGCTCCTCCCAGGCGGCTCACGCTCAGTCGACGTACACAACGAGGTGAACCGTAGATTCATGATTCCTGAGATCCTCTGGGTAATTATAGCTGATCCATCTATGCATGTGCACGTGTTCCATCGCTATTTAATTAAGACCAGACATGCAAAATACTTAGTATTGCAGCAGTTATCCCCTTATCCCTATGCCACTCCTTATTTCTTCAGATCATGTAAATTTTTTCCTCCCCAACCTCAACAATATGATCCGGCTGTTAACGAACATGCCAAAAGTTAAATCAAATCATATGATGGCAGTAGGTCCTTACCTGTGCATCTCGGGTCATTTTCTACCGGCTATGGCGAGAAGAACGATCCATGCAGCATGCAGAGTCAGGATGGTATTCCTAGCATCGAGATGACAGCAGTGTGCGGAACCTAGAAACCGGAGCATGCTCGTGAAACCCCCCTGCAAGTAACAGAGATAGCAAATCGATCTCTATAGCGGACATTAACGCAGGTGACAGAGGCCAAGCATAAGACCATATGTAGGTACTCAGGGTATGGTCAATATCGCATTGTCATGTATAAGAGCTAATAATTTAGAGTTTTCTTGATTAATAAATTTTATCATCATTAATTTTGTTTTCTAGAGTAAAAACACTTTTATCTTTCTTAATGCAAAAGAACTACTCCCTCGGTCCAAAAAAACATGTCACAAATTTGTCAAGATTCACATGTATTTAGACGTATTTTAATGTTAGATATATATGCGACGCTAGACAAATTTTTGACATCCTTTTACGGACATAGGGGGTATTATCTTGGACCAATATTTAATAAGAAAATTGCTCGTTACTGATCCAGAGGGTGACAGGATATTTGTCACTCAGATTAATATGTACATAGACTCATCTTTAGTATATACCCTTAGGCTAAACCGGAGACAGCCTAGAAACTACCTATGGTTAGTTCAGTTATGGCTTTGTTGCTCTATTTGATAGGATATTAAGTACTTCATCTGTTCTAAAATATAGAATGTTTTAGTCTTTTTAAGACGTATATATCTAGGCGTATTTTATCATATGAATTAGGAGCAAAACTACACGCTAAAAGGCGTCGAGATACACTTGTTTCAAAAAAGATAAAACATCTTATATTTTAAAATGGAGGGAGTACAAGATAGTGAGCACATAAATATCAGGCGATCCTAACAAGCGAGCATACTGATCTTGAATATCTCGGATTTTCGATTTTGTAATTTTACATGATTTCATCGGTCTTGATTTCTTAATTTCAATTGCAAATATTATGACTAAACGAATACTTCTGTAGAAAACCAGAGTTGAACAAAAAATATAGGACTAAACAAATATGAAGATTCAGTACATATCCATCAGCCCTATACCCTTACAGATAGTATTTTCATAATAATTACCTTTTACTGCTAAATGCAATGGACCGGTGGTTGTCATATGTTTTTCTTAGCTGATTGCCGAAATCAAAACTTATCAATCCTTTAATTAAATTAATCAAAGCTGCAAGAAGCTGCAGGAAAAATACATGCTCTCTGTTTCTTATGAAATATATAATCCCAACTTACTTGATCTCACAAATTCGTCCTTTCTTTATTAATGAAATCAAGAAAGGCAAGATAACTTATGAAATATATAGTCCCAACTTACTTGATCTCACAATTTCGTCCTTTTTTTATTAATGAAATCAAGAAAGGCAAGATAACCCGAAGGGATCCTAGATGTTATGAACCTTACGACAAAAGGTTTTTGGTAGTGCTATTACTATTTTATCGGTATATATCTATCTCATGCGTTCCTTTTGCATATTTTCACCATGTGCATGTCCTATGCAGAGACGGAAGCGTTACATGTCGCGCATGGCTAGGAAGGCAATGATGCGGTGTTTAAGCACCTATTAGCCACATAGTTCCAGTTTACCTATCTAGGACCTTTAATACATTTATAAATTGTTAAGGCCTTTTTTGTTTAATTGATCTATGTGTGTTTTCTACATATTTGGTCAATATTTATATCGTTTGACTTTATAAATCTACTAAGATGCACTAGGACTACATATTTATAAAGAGGGGGTACCATGTAATGTAGTACTATCAAAATATCTAAATGCATGTGACAACTCGAAAGAACATAATAATTTTTCTAAACACCAATAAAAACAAATAAGGTTCCAACAATTGATTCCTATCAGTGCAAGAAAGGACATGTAGGGTAACAAGTTGCTATTTTAGTTGGTTTATGAGGTAAAAGATAATGATGAAAACGCATATAGTTTGTTTATGATGTATATAATCGTGGATGGTACAGAGGTTGTGTGGTTTTGGGTGATTATATATACTTCATATCTAACTTTAACATGGTAATTTGTTTTCATCCTCAGATTTATAGTAGTTTCCATATATGTTCTTAATCTTCAAATATTTCTTATAAGCTTATTTAGTATGAGCCTTGTCAAGTGAATATAGTGCATTATACATATAAGAACATGCCATTGTATTTATAATGTTGGGTTGTAAGTTAAAAAAAATTATGGTCCTCTTAGGAACTATGAGCACTATTCTTTTTCTTCAAGGGCGATCATAATGTTAGTAATAATAAACACAATAGCATCACCTTGCTTTATTACAGTTAAACATTGTTTTTTTGGGGGGGGGGGCTGGAGGGGTATATACAAGTCTATATATTATATCATTGCTAATATTTTCTTATTTACATGTTCCATCTAAATATTTCATAGACGTTTAGCCTGCCAAGAACCTATTAATAGTCCATACACTTTATGCAATAAATGTACAGTATAATACATTATTAGTATCATACTTTTGACCCTTAAAACATAATATCATGTACCTATCACCCTACATGAATTACATGTTTCTAATATTTTGCCAAAAAATTCTATTGGTTTGTATTCTTCTACCAAGTTAGAAGGTTGAGGTGTGTCTACTAAATGCTACATCAACACTTGACTCAAAGCCAAGGTATAATTACGATTGATGATACATGAGAGTTCTATAATAGATGAACCTTCTTATATCAATGACAGACTCAAGAAATGACAGTTATTCAACCGAATTTGTTGGCTTGGTTTTGGAAGTTCTCTTACATTGAAACTTCTACATTGTTTTATTATTTTTATAGATAGTGCATAAACGATGAACTTAATGCTGTGTGTTTGGTCATTTAGATTGACCTCTACTTTTTTAAGTTATAAAGTTAATGGCAAGATATTTTTTAATTAATTAATAATCATATATACTTCCTCCGTCTACAAAAGATGTCACATATTTTTCCAGATTCACATGTGTCTAGACGTATTGTAGTGTATAGATACATGCGAATCCTGACAAATATGCAACATCCTTTTTAGTAAAGAGGGAGTACATGAATTGTATAGAAAAATTGTGTATTGACTTTTCACGTGCAAATAGATCCCACTACTGCTGGAAATTTATGCACATCAAATTTTTAGTTCAAAACAAAAATGTTAGAAATGATGCCCTATCATATGATACTATAATGACTCATAAAACATATATTTTCTTTTAACTAGCACAATATGAAATAAGACCGTTTCAAAACAAGTATCTATAAAATAGTTTTAAAGAACAATACAACAAAGGCCTTGCCTGCGCATGTGCGCGGGCCACTTTTCTAGTTTGTCAAAAGAAGATAGTATGAAGATGTGAGCTTCTGCCAAAGTAGGCATGTTGAAGATTTGCAGGAATTGTTATTTTCTTGCCTGCAAAACCATCAAGAACAAGTGGGTTAGAGGAGTGTCTAGCCAAGGGAAATAGTAGGCATTGATAGTAGTTAAGATGGTCTACAAGATGGTTCAGGTGCATTACCAAAAATGCAGTAGGATTGGGAATGAGGGAGACTCAGAGATGGCATCTTGATAACATTTCCAGACTTAGTAATATTTTGGCAGATTTAGGGTTTTTGACTAGAACATAAGAGGAGATGTTTTTTTTTGGTTGCAAGGTACCAAAATCATCAAGAGGATAATGATGAAGTGTAGATTGAGTTGGATAGATCCATGCTTGATATTAGTCTTCCTTGGCTTGGAAACTTATGTTGGGCCACGTAGAGATAAACAAAACTTTTTCCCTACGCGGTGATCCCAAGATCCAGCTCAGGTAGAAGGCCACGGGGATTACCACTAGAGGCGCAGTTGCGGAATTGATGAAGCACGTCGCTTGATGCAGTGCAGTCCTCGCGATCCGTTCCGGTTCCATGATCCACGATCCGTACTTTCTTGACGATCAAAGTGCTGAACGTATAACACCTCCGCTGGTATCCACACGTACGAGGAGGAGCACCAACGATGGACTGCTAGATCCGGTACGGCGGCGACAGGACGGACTGGGGCTAGGTTTTCCAACACATGGAGTGACCTAACCTTGTGCTCTAAGCACCTGCGCCCCAGCTTATATAGGGAGTGAAAGTGGGCTCCACTCACTTGTGGGCCATTCACTAAAAGGCATATATTAGCCACTCCAAGTCTCACTTGCTGACTAAGTCCATATCTCTATTTGGGTCCAACCCAAATAGGTTTCCTATTTGGGTCTAACCCAAACTTGCTCCCGCTCTTAAGTGTGTGACCCGACAGGCTCATGGTAACCCGGACACGATTCTGAGTCTCACTGGTGATCGATCAATTGATAGCGGCTCCTAGCAGAACGTGCCAACTCCCAAGTACCAATAAGTCATGAAGACATACCTTCCAATGCGACTTTCGTCTGAGTCCCTTTTGCCTCACGATATACCTTGTCGGACTATAGGCGAATGATCGTCATCCCTTAAATAGTCCGACTCTCTTTCTCGATCTGAGATAAGTGATTTATCCGACTAACTCTTAGTCGGTTGTCTCGGTTAACACTTAATCCGAGACGCGCATGGCCATGCTTTCTGAATCATATCTTCCGAGAGGGCCCAGAGAATATCTCTCCAGATGGAGGGGCAAAATCACGTCTTGGTTATTCACATCACGCAGCTTGATTCTCAGTCGACCCGAACTCCACCTTTATAACTGTCCAGTGACGGAACAACGTTTGATAGAACCTAAGTTGGAGATCCTCAACTCGGATTGTGCAATAACCTCAGGTCTAAGGATTACATTGATTGAGACATGCAAATGACGACTTGTTCGTTGCATCTCAATATGGGTCAGTCCGACTCGCTAAACTCTTTAGCGGAATCCGTGTAAGTCGGAATAGCATCTCCATGCCCATGACAAGTGGAACATAGTCATCTGCCGGCTTTCACATTGGTCTAAATTGTGCTCCCGACACAACCTCAATGACCAAGGACAATTAGTATGAACAACATGAATATGTAGTTCCACAATCAAATAACATATTCGATGATACATATCAGCAGTTCATACATGGACCATAACCTTATAAATACACAGGAATATCATCATACATGATTGCCTCTAGGGCATATTCCCAACAGTCTCCCACTTGCACTAGAGTCAATCTTCCGACATCACATGTCCAGGCATCTGATGCCCATTGCTCTCAGGTGTGCCTCATGCTTCGGCTGTGGAAGTGGCTTTGTCAAAGGATCCGCAATGTTTGCATCCGTGTGTACCTTGCATAACTTGATATCACCTTGATCCATGAACTGGCGAATAAGGTGGTACTGCATGAGTATATGTTTATTCTTCTGGTGTTGTCTAGGTTCCTTGGCTTGTGCAATAGCACCATTCTTGTCACAATACACGTCTAACGGATTGGACGAGCCCTGAACCACACCAAGATCCATGAGGAAATTCCGCATACAAACGGCTTCCTTTGCCGCCTCCGAGGCAGCAATATACTCAGCCTCTGTCGTAGACGCAGACACCGTTTCTTGCTTGGAACTTTTCCAACTCACAGCCCCTCCGTTTATCACAAACACATATCCGGATTGCGAATGAGAATCATCCGAGTCAGTGAGATAACTCGCATCCGTGTAACCCTTTACACTGAGTTCATCCTCACCTCCATAAACCAGGAACATATCCTTAGTCCTTCTCAAGTACTTGAGGATATTTTTAGCCGCTGCCTAGTGGATTTCTCCAGGGTCAGCCTAGTACCTGCTCACAACACTGAGAGCATAGGAAACATCCGGCCTAGTACAAATCATAGCGTACATGATGGATCCGATTGCAGAAGCATACGGAATCGCACTCATCCGACTTCGCTGGTCAGTTGTCGAAGGACACTGAGTCTTGCTAAGTTTTACGCCATGGGACATCGGTAAGAACCCCTTCTTAGACGATTCCATGTTGAACTTCTTCAACACTTTGTCCAAATATGTACTCTGACTCAATCCAATGAGCCGCCTTGATCTATCTCTATAGATCCAGATTCCTAGTATGTAAGTCGCCTCACCCAAGTCTTTCATCGAAAAACACCTTTCCAATGATTCCTTGGTCTCTTGCAACATCTGGATATCATTTCCAATCAGCAATATGTCATCCACATATAGGATCAGAAAGTTTACTTTGCTTCCACTAAACTTCTTGTATAAACAAGAATCATGATCACTCTTGATGAAGCCAAACGATTTGACTACCTCATCAAAGCGAATGTTCCAACTCCGAGATGCTTGCTTCAACCCTTAAATGGATTTCCGAAGTTTGCATACCTTGTCAGCATTAGCCGGATCGACAAAACCATCGGGTTGTATCTTATACACGTCCTCGCTTAAATTTCCATTAAGGAAAGCCGCCTTGACATCCATCTGCCGTATCTCATAGTCAAAATAGGCTGCTATAGCTAACATGATCCGAACTGATTTAAGCATCGCTATAGGAGAGAAAGTCTCATCGTAGTCAACTCCTTGAACTTGTCGGAATCCCTTCGCGACAAGCCGTGCTTTATAGATAGAAACATTTCCATCCATATCAGTTTTCTTCTTAACGACCCATTTGCACTCGACGGGTCTTGCACTATCTGGCAGATCAGCCAAGTTCCAAACTTGATTTTCATCCATGGACTTTAACTCGGATCTCATGGCTCCAAGCCATGACTCGGAATCAGAACCCACCATCGCTTCCGAATAAGTTGCCGGCTCATCACTGTCCAACAGCATCACATCACGAACACTTCGTAATCTAGCCGATCTTCATAGTGTCGGTGCAGTTTCCGGCTCAGGTACCACGTCCGGCTCAACCTCTAAGGCTTTTGCTGACTCGCTGCTAGCCGGCATCTCTCGAATTTCTTCGAGATGCACCGTACTCCCACTGACTCCCCGACTGAGAAACTCTTTCTCAAGGAAGACACTGTTTCGAGCGACAAACACTTTGCCCTCTTCTTGGTTGTAGAAGTAGTAACCCAAGGTTTCCCTTGGATATCCCACGAAAATACACTTATCCGACTTAGTTGTAAGCTTGTCCGACTGAAGTCGCTTGACAAAAGCTTCACAACCCCAAATCTTAAGAAAAGACAAACTCGGCTTCTTGCCAGTCCACATCTCATGCGGTGTCTTCTCTACCGACTTTGATGGTACTCTGTTTAGTGTGAACGCTGCAGTTTCTAGAAAATAACCCCAAAATGATAAAGGCAGATCTGTCCGACTCATCATTGATCGTACCATGTCTAACAAGGTCCGATTCCTCCTTTCCGACACACCGTTTCTCTGCGGCGTTCCTGGAGGAGTGAGCTGGGGAACTATTCCACAACTCTTTAGATGGTCATCAAACTCATGGCTCATGTACTCGCCTCCTCGGTCCGACCGAAGAAACTTTATTTTCTTGCCAGGTTGATTTTGTACCTTATTCTGGAATTCCTTGAACTTTTCAATTGCTTCCGACTTATGTTTCATCAAGTAGATATATTCATACCTACTCAAATCATCAGTGAAGGTAATGAAGTACTCATAACCACCTCTAGCTGTCGTGCTCATTGGGCCACATACATCACTATGTACTAGTCCCAACAAGTCGGACGCCCTTTCACAACTCTTTGCAAAAGGTGTCTTGGTCATTTTGCCGAGAAGGCAGGATTCGCATGTCTCGAACAACTCCAAGTCGAACGAAGTTAGGAGTCCATCATCATGGAGCTTCTTCATGCGTTTCCAACTTATATGACCAAGCCGACAATGCCAAAAGTAAGTCATATTCAGATCATTTGGTTTCCACCTTTTCACATTTATGTTATAGACAGATTCACTATCAAGATTCAAAATAAATAACCCGTCCCGGACGGGCGCAAAGCCATGAAACATATCATTCAAATATAAAGAACAACCATTATTCTTAATATTCGACTCATAGCCCTGTCTCATCAAACATGAGGCAGAAATGATGTTTCGACTAAGCACTGGAACATAATAACAATTATTTAGCTCCATTATGAATCTAGAAGGTAAATGAAGTTGCATTGTGCCGACTTCCAATGCAGCGACTCTCGCTTTGTTTCTGACTCTAATGTCAACCTCGCCTCTTGCAACGCTCCTAGTTCTTACCAGTCCCTGCGACGAATTGCAGATGTGAATGACTGATCCGGTATCATATACCCAAGAACTACCAGGTGCATCAGCAAGATAAATGTCTATAACATTGCAAACAAGCGTACCTGAGCCAGAAGTCACACCTCCGGTCTTGGCTTTATCAGCCAGATACTTGTTGCAATTCCTCTTCCAGTGGCCATCCGACTTGCAGTAGAAGCAAGTGGATCCGGCTGTAGGAGATAGCTTAGTCCCTGAGGAAGCGCTTTGGACTAGGTCCTCCGCCTTACCTCCTGACTTTGCCTTCTTCTTCTTAGTCCAAGAACTCTTCTTGAACTTAGCCTTGTTTTGTACCATCAACACTTGACTGGCACCTTTCCTGAGATCCGCCTCAGCCTGCTTGAGCATCCCATGTAATTCAGTGAGCTTCTTATCCATACCATGCATGTGGTAGTTCAATATGAACTGGCCATATGGACTAGGAAGAGAGTTCAGAATTATGTCCGTAGCGAACTTTTCGCTAATGGGGTAGCCAAGCCTTTCCAGAGACTGCATGTAACCAACCAGCTTGATCACATGCGGACTCAGTGGATCGCTATCCTTAAGCTTGCAGCTCAACAAAGCCTGAGAGACTTGATACCTCTCAGTCTTTGCCTGAGCCTGGAACATACTTTTGAGGCTTTCGATCATATCATAGGCCTCAACATTCTCGAACTGCTGCTGCAAGTCCGGTTCCATGTGAGCAAGCATAAGACATCTAATCTCCGTGGATTCATCACAAATCCGACGGTAGGCATTGGTGGCTGCGACAGTCGCATTCTCATCCGGCTCAGCTGGAAGTGGGTTGTCTAGGACACGATCCCTTTTTTCTTGTTTGAGAACAATTCTCAGATTACGATACTAGTTGGTGAAATTAGTTCCATTCAGCTTATCTTTCTCTAAGATGGTTCTCAAAGCAAAACCGGAAATCTGAGGAAGACTGCTAGGTGCCATTGATCTACAGTAGAAAATATGCAAAACACTTGAGACATGTATCCATAAAGAGCAAGCATATTAAACACTTTAATATTTATGCTCCCACTAAAACCAACACCCCTCCGATGGTTTTTTAGTGATTCAGGACCCTAAATAAGCAAGTCGACTAGTGAGCTTTAGCATCACCGCTAGCCGTCAAGTGATCTAGGTAGACAACTCCTTGTCAATCGTATCTCATACGACTCCTATTGGATGGGTGGCATCACATGCCCCGGCTCCCATCCGACTTTTCCCCAAGTCCCACAACCGTTGTGATAGACCTGTCTAGATTACCAAGTGCTTCCGCTGTAAGAGTCCGACTCGAACCCACCAAGTCGGAAAGAATTGATAGCACCTCAATTTTATGAGCCCACTACCAAAAATGCCCGACTTGTGATGGGAAACCGACTAGACCTTCTTTGAGGGATTACTTTCTACCAACTATCTGATAGAGGTAAAACAGAGACATAACAATAACACAAAATAAGGCAATTATAATGTGAAATGGTATGGCTCTTTTCATGGCAATCTCCATCTCCATAAAGCCTGTAATCCGAATCGTGTCAACTCTTGTCACGGGCCATCTTACACCATGTAGCCGACTTGTACACCGACTTGCATGCTATTCGGATTCTCCAAACAGCTACACTAGCTAGTAATCCAAATTACACAGAGAATCCGACACGCATGCCGTTATACAATAAGATGACAGCACCTAGGCTCCAGCCGGCTAACAAAATCCGTGATACGCAGATCACGTATGGATTACACACATCACATGCACATAAACCATACCATTCACAACATCATCCTGCAAAAACAAGTTATGCATAGATACGATATCTACCGGCATTGTGAAACTCGCAACGACATCTAAGGCGCTACAACAGGGTGAAGCCGGCGGTCCCGATGATTTTTCCGAAAAACGCAGATCTCATCTGCATTCTGGACATGGATTTCATCATTGGATAAAACAATTTTAGCCAAATCCGATCCGGACTCCGATTCGATCAAAATCTTTGATCTTCGATCACCGCATCCGGGTTTACGTGTCACAGTCTACCCCGATGGCGGAAACCGACCGGTAGTGGTATGTCGTTCCACGACCTTAGCAGTTAGATCACGGAAACCAGATCATCCATTGCCCGAGTACAGTTGATCCAATCAACTTTGTACAAAACCGATCTATCTCATAGATCGACCACCAAAACTGCAATTAGATCCAATCTAATGCCAACCGCATATCACATATGTGCGATCTCGAGCCTAAAACAAGAAGCTAACGCTCTGATACCACTGTTGGGCCACATAGAGATAAACAAAACTTTTTCCCTACGCGGTGATCCCAAGATCCAGCTCAGGTAGAAGGCCACGAGGATTACCACTAGACGCGCAGTTGCGGAATTGATGAAGCACATTGCTTGATGTAGTGCAGTCCTCGCGATCCGTTCCGGTTCCACGATCCACGATCCGTACTTTCTTCACGATCGTCAAAGTGCTGAACGTACAACACCTCCACCGGTATCCACACGTACGAGGAGGAGCACCGACGATGGACTGCTAGATCCGGTACGGCGGTGACAAGACGGACTGGGGCTAGGGTTTCTAACACATGGAGTGACCTAACCTTGTGCTCTAAGCACCTATGCCCCAGCTTATATAGGGAGTGAAAGTGGGCTCCACTCACTTGTGGCCCATTCACTAAAAGGCCTATATTAGCCACTCCAAGTCTTACTTGCTGACTAAGTCCATGTCTCTATTTGGGTCCAACCCAAATAGGTTTCCTGTTTGGGTCTAACCCAAACTTGCTCCCGCTCTTAAGTGTGTGACCCGACAGGGTCATGGTAACCCGGACACGATTCCGAGTCTCACTCGTGATCGATCAGTTGATAGCGTCTCCTAGCAGAATGTGCCAACTCCCATGTACCAATAAGTCATGACGACATACCTTCCAATGCGACTTTCGTCTGAGTCCCTTTTGCCTCATGATATACCTTGTCGAACTATAGGCGAAAGATTATCATCCCTTAAATAGTCCGAATCTTTTTCTCGATCCGACATAAGTGATTCATCCGGCAAACTCTTAGTCGGTTGTCTCGGTTAACACTTAATCCGAGACGCGCATGGCCATGCTTTCCGAATCATATCTTCCGAGAGGGACCAGAGAATATCTCTCCATATGGAGGGGCAAAATCCCGTCTTGGTTATTCACATCACGCAGCTTGATTCTCAGTCGATCCGAACTCCGCCTTTATAACTGCCCAGTGACGGAACAATGTTTGACAGAACCTAAGTCGGAGATCCTCAACTCGGATTGTGCAATAACCTCAGGTCTAAGGATTACATTGATTGAGACATGCAGATGACGACTTGTTTGTTGCATCTCAATATGGGTCAGTCCGACTAGCTAAACTCTTTAGCTCAATATGGGTCAGTCGGAATAGCATCTCCATGCCCATGACAAGTGGAACCTAGTCATCTGCGGACTTTCACATTGGTCTAAGTTGTGTGTCCGGCAAAACCTCAATGTCCAAGGACAATTAGTATGAACAACATGAATATGTAGTTCCACAATCAAATCACATATTCGATGAAACATATCAGCAGTTCATACATGGACCATAACCTTATGAATACACAGGAATATCATCATACATGATTGCCTCTAGGGCATATTCCCAACAACTTCTAGAAAGGATTAGTGTTGAAAATGTCTGATTAAGGGTTTTAGATGATCACCTAGTAGCTAGAGGTCAGATGCATCTTGGTAATCTCGCTTAGGGTTTCTGATCTTAAATTAGCTATATGCTAGATGATGAGCTCCTAGGGTAGCTCACTCTAGTTCCTAAGCAAGCAAGTCAAAAGAAGATTAGGGCAATTCATCTTGGTAATAAATTCAATCTACTACTGGGGTTATCATCAAGCCTAGCTTGAGATAAGGATGGGTATTTTGAAAGGGTTAGAGTTTTAATGAGGTAAGATCCTTGGTACTTGTAGCAAGAATAGAATTTAAGAGCTTTATAAAATGGTTTTGGAAAAACCTAGGGGTAAGAGTAGTTGAAGGTTCTATCTAAAAACATAAGGATATTATATTATATAGCTCTCCATAGTTTGGTCAGTAGAAGCTACTAAAATAGTTTGGTTTGCAGAAGCATCATGGCTCAGGTTTTGAAATGCCAGAACATTTGAGAATATGTAAAATGAGCCAATGTCAATTTTTTTAAATAGCTTTTGTCAACTGATGATGAGGTAAGAAAGTGTATCATATGCTATACATTCTGATGCATGAGCACATACAACAACAATCAAACACTGCATCATTAAACAAGAAAAAGTTTTTGTTCCCCCTGATTTTTTCATTCTGCACAACTAACCAGGGTTTCTGAAATTGGGATGTTACAGACCTTTCCCCCTTAAAAGAATCTCGTCTCGATATTTGGGAGAGTAGGGTTAGGGGATTTTGAGTCGGAGTTAGTTTTATGCGTCTCGAGCATAATAACTTACGCACTTCATCTTTGAACGTGGTTACTATGTCGGTGGAGTTGAACTTCAATCTTCTTGGATGCACGGAGAGTTGAGCAGGTCCGAGTCCTGATTGTGATGGATGATCTTCTTTTCCTTTTGGGCTCGATATATCGAGGGTTTTGGCTGGGCGAACTATTTCTAGGTGGAACTTTGCGAAGGGTAGAGTCTACAGCTTGATGTATTTTTTGGTAAGGATCCACAGTGTTTTCCTTAGGGGCCTTTAGTATCCTATTTAACGACTTAGGGTTGAAATTCCTGAGGTTGTTTCTGCTGGTGGGTTATTATGGTTTTTGTGGGAAAGACGCAGTCTTTCTCCCTTAAGTTTAAACTAAGGGTAGCTTGAAGATTACGCTGTTTTTTCCTTCTGGGAGTCATAGGGTGCTATTTTGAAGACGGTCACCAACCTTTCTTCCAGAGTTGGAAATGTTCTGATGACATCTGTCAGCTGGTCCTACGAGGCGCATATACTATTTAACTTGTACTGAGCCTATCGGAGCAGTTGAAGTCGCAAGCCTTCTAGACATGCTAGAACAGAGGGGTTAGTTGTTCGGTGATCCTTTAGGAGGGTCTTCAGTTGAAGTAACCAAGGAGGATCTGCGTGAGATTTCTTAGATGTTGAGTCCATTGTCAGCTTCAAACCCTAGGGAGGATAGTCTTCCGGCTTCAGGTATTCACGTCGTCTTGATTCTGAGCTTCTTCGGTACTAGAGGAGTTGAGTAGAATTCTGGCATGGTTGTGGGGGATATCTCATGTAGTTTCTCAGATGAAGATTCTAGAGATGGTGCTTGGAGAAGGGTGTCGGATTGGAAATCTTCCGAGGGTATTTTCTTGGTGGATGGTTTCCTGAAATTGCGTGGAAAGACACAGCCTTTCCACCTTAGAGCTCTACTAAGGTTCTTCAAGAGTGGTGCCCATCTTCCGTCTTGAAGTGCTGGTGTGCTGCTAAACAAGACTATATCCCTTGGGTCTTGTGCAGAGGTCCTAGAGTAGCGTTCGATTGCGAAGGACCTGTTCAGGGGTAACTCCTTACGAAGCCTAAAGGGGTAAACTCCAGGAAGGTTAGAGATTAACGACACGCATCACTAGTGTTCCGTCAGAGTAGAGGCATCCAGCTTCGGAGAAGCTGTCTTCACTTGACTCTTTGTGTTGCTTTTGTTCTCTATAGGAGTGGACTAATTGCCTTCATGCATCCTTATCTTCGAGATTTTGGAGTATTCTAGCCTTCTGGTGAGGGACTTCCCGTTGATTTGGGTAGGGTTGACTAAAATAGTTAGTTTGTTTATGCATATTGGAAGCTCTAATATACCGGAGGTTAGTGTTTTTAGATCTTCACTTCTTGTCTTGGTTAGCCAGTCTTGTGGTTTCCTGTGGATAGTGGGGATCCTTCGGTGGTCGATTTCCGGCTTCAACGGGACTCTGGTTATCATCGGCCAATGAATGATGACATAGTGTCAATGACGAGACTTGAGAAATGAGTTTGACGAGGTATGACATCCTGCTGTGGAGTAGTCGTTGAGTGATTCTTACTTGATGATGTCGAACTCAGGGTTCTAGCGACGCTTTTCCTCTCATATCTCCCGAGGTTAGTACAGGTTTTGGTTAACGATGACTAACCTAGGGTTTTTATTGAGTTACTAGGTGGGTTATCGATTCTCGAGTCACATTTGACTAAGGTCAAAACAAGCCAGAACACGCATACAGAGGTTAACCGAGCGACGGGTTCACAATGTTCTCCGTAGACAACACACATCAAGCAACACATTAAGCACTTAGGCAAGAAAAGATGGCCTACTAGGGGGACCAAGGAGTTAACTACTTGCGATATAGGAGAATCCTATCTTAGGACTATTAATCCTAATATCACACTATTGTGGTCTAGGTCATTATCTTGCGTATGAAGCCTTTGTCGGGTCATTAGAATCTTCTCGATAGTGCAGCACATGATTTCTTCTGATTATGAGGATTCCGCTGGTAGGGTGATCTTGTAGTATCCTTGAGTTTGCTGATAGTTGCTTCTCTCCATCCCATTATCACTACCTTCACCTGGTGCTAGGACCTATTTGTTTCAAATCCGTAGGTTTGAAGTTTGGATGAGAGGTAGAGGAAACCATTTTCGAAATTAGTTAAATTGGGAGGAGATAAGAAGTAGAACTTTTTGAAAGGCTTTTGAGAAAATAGTTGTCGAAAGCCGGTGTTTTCCAAAATAGTTTCTTGTCTAACAACTATGCTAACTAAGGTTCTCCTATAGTCAGTATGGCTCCGATACCAAGTATGTGGGGCCCCGGATGAACCCTTCGAGAATCCCTGTTATGCATACACCATGATCCCATGATCAGTTCATTGTGGCACATAACTGACAAGTATAAAAGTAAACATCCATACTTAAGAGAATACATGCCATACCTTATTTGCCATTATGGCTACATTGATCAACATCAGCGCAAACATCATCAATTGTAGAGCCGAAGCCATGCCTTAACCTATAGGGAACTGACTGGGAGAACGACCTAGCTCGCGTAATCATCATCAACCTTCTTCTTGAAATCCGACCAAGTTAATAGCCAGGTACAATGCTAGTGAGTACTTTGAATGTACTCACAAACCACCTTAAGTGAATAATAAGAACAAGAGGATATGCATTATGGCTATGGCAGTAGAAGGGCTCCATAAAAGGTTCTTTTCTAAAATAGTTTCTCTTGTAGATATAGCATCCACATATCTTTGTTGAATACTTTTGTAAAACATTTTGAAAAGTTTTGGAAAACACTAGGATTAGGTCACCCATTGTTCCTCCTTCCGGTAATCCCATGACCAAACTCCTTTCCTTCCTTTCCGACCATGCCATGGTTAAAGAATTTTCAAAGCCTTTGCTTTTCTGAAAACCTTTTTAAATCAAAACCAGCACCGCTCTACAGTAGTTTGTCCAACCATCCATAACCATGGACATAGCTATTTGAATAGATTTTACACTCTGCAGAGGTTGTACACTTTACCCGCACAATTCGATACATCCACCATGGTGACACCACGGCCCGCTACACCAAGTGTACGGGGATCTAGATAATCAAACATAACCTTTCATTTTTCATCCCTAGTATTGGCACTTTCCCTATGGTTGCTTAGTTCCCCCGGGATGATTATCCGACTCCTCGAGTCCGAATCTCCCTACCTCTCTTCGTGAATCATTTCCCCTTCTATACTCCCATAAACCGTACCGTCCGCGGGAGCTCCATAGTTTCCGCCGACCTCTGAAGAGATAATAGAACCTTCTGGGTACGACGACCCCCTAAGTGGATAGGACCCGGCTTCAGGGGACTCGAACCCCTTTCTACGTGTTATGGCATAGCCCATGCTAAGGAAAACAAACTACGAGTTAAAAATCGTCCCATACCGGGGTAATGTGGTTGCATAGGTTTAGTTGTTATAACTAAAGCTGCAAAGAACCAGGTGCATTTTCGTAAACATTTTATCCTCCTCCTTTCCATCATCATTTGTAAAACAAAACATTTTTATTTCTTAAATCTCTCTTGGTAGGTCAAACCGCACCAAGTTTTTATCATAAAACATTTTTGTAAACCTTTTTCCGGGGTCTTCCCATCCTATAGTTTTGCTCGGCTAAAACAGGGTCTCCAAGGGGTATGGTGTCATACCCCACTTCTAATACTAGGGGAAAGTAGGTGTCATCAAATGGGTTGTACTTTGTGGTACAATATGTAATGGTTTGGAGGAGCAAAGCCACTACCTGATTTAGATCATCATATATTAAAGCAATGTAGTTTTCATAAACAAGTAAGTAAAACATGCATAAGTAAAACATAAGACAAGGCTTATGAGAAAGAAGGTGGCTTGCCTGTGATTAGCAATCTGTCAATATATGTCCCTGGTCTTTTTCTTAGAAGACCATAATAATAACCATAATAACCATCTTCTTCTGATATCCAAGATAAACGCAACTATCGTGGTCGGGGAGCACACATGTGAAAGAACATTTAATGGTTCCATGTGTTTTGAGTGTTAGATAACAACACCGTGGAGTTTTCTCATGTGTGCTAAGTGTTCAGGGAAGTGTTTTTGGTGTTGGGACACCGGATTATCCGACCACATTGATATCTACGCACTTCTATTCTTGTAGACAGTTGTTGGACCTCCAAGTGCAGAGGTTTGTAGAACAGCAGCAAGTTTTCCCTTAAGTGGATCACCCAAGGTTTATCGAACTCATGGAGGAAGTGGTCAAAGGTATCCCCTCTCAAGCATCCTTGCAATCAAGATACAAGAAGTCTCTTGTGTCCCCAACACACCCAATACACTTGTCAGGTGTATAGGTGCACTAGTTTGGCGAAGAGATAGTGAAATACAAGTGGTATGGATATAAGACAATGGTGCCAGAAAATAGCTTGATGGCGTGGAATAGACTAAAGGCAAACTGAAATAAAGATGGAAGCAAGCAAACATGTAACAGATCTAGTTGCAAACGGTGTTTCAATGATTAGAAACAAGGCCTAGGGATCTTACTTTCGCTAGTGAACACTCTCATATAAATATCTTCTCTTCATGATACTACTCTGAACTACTCTCCGGTTGGACACTCTAATCCATGGTAGGGCTATAACAGCACACCTCAAAGTTTGCTTTCCCCGTCTAGATAACCCCACGCTGTCACCTTGAGCTCTAGATGGTTCCAACAAACACCACAATTTCATAGAAACATCAAACTCCAAATATAACTCATAACAAGTATTTGTGATCTCTAGCCTAAGTGCCACCATGTTGTGCACATTGTCACTTTCACACACATGGGGAGAGCAGAGATCTATTAAAGCACTTGAGTAGCAAGGTAGATCTACTTGATTACAAAGCTCATGATCACAATATGATCATGCATAGAGAGAGATGAACACATAGCTACCGGTAAAACCCTTAGCCTCGAGGAAGAACTACTCCCTCATCATCATGGGAATCAACAATGGCGATGGAGATGGTGGTGGAGATTGATGGAGATGGCTACCAGGGCACTTCGCCATCCCAGCAGGTTGCCGGAACAGAGACTTTCTGTCCCCGGAATCTCCCCTTTGGTGGCGGTGGCACTGCGGAACTTTTCATGGCTAGAGGCTGTTCAATTTAGGGTTTTCGTCCCGGGGACTTCTTATAGGCGAAGGGGTAAGGTTTGTGGCCGGCCAAGGGGCCCATACCATGCCCTAGCACGGCCTAGGGCTGCCCACACCAAGGGGTGGTGTGGCCGCCCTGTGGCCCCCCTTCGTCTCTCCTTCAGACTCCATGTGTCTTCCAGTAAACTATTGACTTTGGCTTTTGTCCGGTCCAATTCCGAGAATATTCATTTTCTGCCTTTTCTGGAACCAAAAACATAAGTAAACAGGCAACTGGCACTGTGGCATATTGTTAATAGGTTAGTCCAAGAAAGTGTATCAAAATACTCCAAAGTGTGGACAAAACATAAGAAAGTAGATAAAAACCAAGCATGGAACATCAAAATTTCTAGATACGTTTGAAACATATCAACATCCCCAAGCTTAACTCCTGCTCGTCCTCGAGTAGGTAAGTGATAAAAAGAATAATTTTTGAGGTGACATGTACCATCATCATCATGATCAAGGTATTTGTAAAGCATGAAATCTGGGATCAGAGTACTTTAACATAGCATGAAAGATATAGTTCTAACAATAAGACATAGTAACTATGTTCTAACATGAAAAGGTACAAACAAAAGATTCATGAATAACAATGCTTTAAAAGACGTTTGTTTGTTTCACATAAAGAAAACATAGTATAGTGGCATTCAGCTTGTCCCTCATAATGTAGCAAATCATAATTGCATAGGACACCTTCAAAGTTTATAAGGGTGACTAGATACAAATAGTTTAAGAACAAGCAATATCAAAGTTATGCATCAATCAAAAGATTTGGGACAATGCACATTAAACTAAGAATGGCCACTATGCTCTCTCAATAGGTGCATAAAGATAGAAGATGGAGACTCAACATAAAAGTAAAAGAAAGGCCTTCATAGAAGGAAGCAGGGATTCAAGTCTCATAAAGAGCTTCCAAAAATTATGGTACTTATTAGCTTTCAGCTCTCAATTCCCCGATCATAAGCATCTTGAAGTATTATGGTTAAAGTGAACAAACTATGGAGTATATGCTTGAAAAAGTATAAGTTGGAAATCTCACATCCCTTGAATACGAGGGTCGCTTATCATGCTACTCAAGTTTAGTTACCGGTAAGTTCTTGTCATAGAAAGTATATGTGTATCATAGAGAACCGCCAACGGGGTACCCCTTGCCCGATGATACGGAAGAATCCCATATCAAAATGACAAGGCAAGCAGATAACGAGCATCTCAGCAATCTTTTTATTTACCATGGTAAAATGGTGCTTTTTTCTCTCTTTCCTTTTTTCTCCTCTTTTTTCTCTTTTTCTCCTTTTCTCTTTTTCTCTTTTTCTCGATCTCCATCTCTTTTTTTATAATAAGAATGCTTCATAGATTGTTAATTATGGTTACGCTGCAGGTTTCCACCATGATTAGGCATGGATTAGACCAGCGGCCCAGGAGTTTCTCTAAAACACATACATAACTCCATGGACTTACAAACTCCCCTTTCATTTCACACCGACGACATCCATAAATAAAAGAGCATGATATCAACTGGGTACAATGTACAAGTGCAATGTTGAAAGCGTTCCCCATGACAGCATGGTTCTGCTAATCCCCAACATATAAGTGCAAGCATATACAACATAGATGACACGATGTTTCAAGTTTATTAGGGGCAAGAAAAGTAAAGTGTGCCATCAAGTTCGTGAGAGCTTTAATCACTAGTTTTCTCATAACAAGTTTAATTCGGAAGGTAGATAAAAACATGAATATACTTGGAATAGCAAATGCTAATAGGTAGGTATAGTGGACTCTTTGGAATAACTTGGTTTTATTTGGAGTTGGATGCATGAGTGGATCTCATACTTGGTTATGGAGGCTAACAAAAGACTGGGAACAACCAACTAAGAGAGCAATAATGGCCATAATCATGCAAAGCGACAAAAAATCATTAATTAAAGCATAAAGTGATATTACAAGTCGAAAACTAAAGGATCATAAAGTCTATGGTGACTTGGGATAGTCATAACATGGTGTGAGCATGCGCCAAGTCAACCCAAATAAAGCATCAAAGGAGAATACCACAATACTATGCTTTAATATGCTAAAACAACGCATGATTCTTTCAAGGCACATTAAGCAATATCATTTGTTTATAACATGTCATGCTACAACAATAATCACTAAGCATAAAGTCAAAGCAACATCTAGCATGACATGATAAAGTCTTGGCCACTGTCAAAACAAGCTCCCTTTTGTACCACTATAAGCATGAAGCTTCCTACTCTTTTCCAATACCAATCGACTTATTTGAAACCACTCACAAAGATAATAATAAATAAAGATCAGTGAGTTTGTCTCACAAATCCACAAAGAAGAACTAAAAAGTTCTAAGCTGAAAGCACAAGAAAACTAAGGCTAAACATAGTGCTAGCAAAAGAGAACACTCGCAGAACAATAAGTGTGAAAACTAGAGTGTTCTAGGCAATGAATAACGGGGTGTGTCTCTCTCCAAAAGAAGTGTGTTGGGATCCAACCAACTTATTTAAGAAAAACTAGCAAAAGAAAACTAAAAACAAAAACAAAGACGCTCCAAGAACAACACAATTGTGCATGAAATAATAAAAATGAAGTGTTTGGAAGAAACCTGAGATTTTTATTGATGAAGAAGGGGATGCCTTGGGCATCCCCAATCTTTGACGCTTGTACCTCTTGAATATTTCTAGGGGTGACATGGGGTGGAATCCCCAAGCTTGAGCTTTTGTCCATACTTCATCTTCTCACAATATTCTTCCCTACACTTTAAAATTTCCTTCATACAAAACTTCACACAATCTTCATTAGCAACATTAGTGTACTCAAGATAATAAGTCTTTTGTTTCAGTTCCAACACAAGTAAAACTTCCATTAAAACACAAGCTACTGTAGCACTTCCTTTAAAAAGTTAAAATGATCAAAGAGAACTCAAAGAGAAAGAGATTAAGAGGCAAATGCAAATAATGGCAGAAATCTGTCAAAACAGACCAGCAGGTAAAAACCATTTTTTTCGAAGACCTTCTGTTGCTCAAGTCGAAAAGAGTTGAACTAATGAAAGTTGGATAATAGCCTGGGGCAGAAGCACAAACAATTACAGCTCAATCTGATGAACAGGTATTTTTCATGTATTTTTACAGTGAAGCATAAAAATCTGTTTCGGGACAGCAACTTTTCCAAGTATTACTTCTCTCTCATTAGAGGTTATTCGTGGCACAAAAATCAAATAAAAAAGGATAAGGAGAGGTTATTACAGAAGTAATAACTTCCAACACTAAAGAAAACTATTGGGTTATCTCCCAAGAAGTACTTTTCTTTAACGCCTTTAAGTTAGGCATGATAGTTTGAGAAGATGCTCACATGAGAAATATGAATTGAAGTAAAAGAGAGCATCAAGAATAAAATTCAAAGCACATTTAAGTCTAACCCACTTCCTATGCATAGGAATCTTTTAAAGGAACAAGTCATGAAAGCACAAAGCAACAAGCATAGTAAAGCAAAACAAGTGCAACTTCAAGACTTTCAACATAAAGAGGGGAAACTTAATATTATTGAGATACATAAAACCATGTTTCCCTCTCTGATAATAACTTTTAGTAGCATCATGAATAAAATTAACAATATAACTATCACATAAAACATTCTTATCATGATCCACATGCATAAAATGATTATTACTCTCCACATAAGCATAGTCATTCTTATTAATTGTGGTGGGAGCAAATTCAACAAAATAGCTATTATTATTATTCTCATCACCATAATCATCAAATATAGGAGGCATATTGTAATCATTAATTTTCTCCTCAATAGTAGGTGGACTGAAAATATCATATTCATCATTATAATCATCATATATTGGAGGTTTTGTATCATCATAAGCAATAGAATAGCTATCTTCCAAAGCTGGGGAAATAAAAAGATCATTTTCATAAAAACTAGCTTCCCCAAGCTTAGACTTTTCCATAGCATTAGCAATAATGGTGTCCAAAGAATTCATACTAACAACATTGCTATTACCATGCAAGTAAAGTTCCATAGGTTTTTTAGTTTTCTCTTCAAACAATTCATGTCCTAACTCAAGATAAATACTATAAAGCTCTCTAATTTTTTTGTTGTTTTCCATTAATCCTAATTAGTGAAAATAAAACCAAGAAACAAAAAGAAAAAATTGCAGAGTCTAAAGGAAATAACTTTGAGAACTCACACCAGAGGATGTGAGTACCTTTTACCTTACCTCCCTGGCAACAGCGCCAGAAAATAGCTTGATGTCTACGCACTTCTATTCTTATAGACAGTTGTTGGGCCTCCAAGGGCAGAGGTTTGCAGAACAGCAGCAAGTTTTCCCTTAAGTGGCTCACCCAAGGTTTATCGAACTTAGGGAGGAAGTGGTCAAAGGTATTCCCTCTCAAGCAACCCTGTAATCAAGATACAAGAAGTCTCTTGTGTCCCCAACACACCCAATACACTTGTCAAGTGTATAGGTGCACTAGTTCGGTGAAGAGATAGTGAAATACAAGTGCTATGGATATAAGACAATGGTGCCAGAAAATAGCTTGATGGCGCAGAATAGACTAAAGGCAAACTGAAATAAAGATGGAAGCAAGCAAACATGTAACAGATCTAGTTGCAAATGGTGTTTCAATGCTTAGAAACAAGGCCTAGGGATCATACTTTCTCTAGTGAACACTCTCATATAAATATCTTCTCTTCATGATAATACTATGAACTACTCTCCGGTTGGACACTCTATCCATGGTAGGGCTATAATAGCACACCTCAAAGTTCGCTTTCCCCATCTAGATAACCCCACACTGTCACCTTGAGCTCTAGATGGTTCCAACAAACACCACAATTTCATAGAAACATCCAACTCCAAATATAACTCATAACAAGTATTTGTAATCTCTAGCCTAAGTGCCACCATGGTATGCACGCTGTCACTTTCACACACATGGGAGAGCAGAGATCTATTAAAGCACTTGAGTAGAAAGGTAGATCTACTTGATTACAAAGCTCATGATCACAATGTGATCATGCATAGAGAGAGATATGAACACATAGCTACTGGTAGAACCCTTAGCCTCAAGGAAGAACTACTACCTCATCATCATGGGGATCAGCAATGGCGATGGAGATGGTGGTGGAGATCGATGGAGATGGCTACGAGGGCACTTCCTCGTCCCGGCAGGGTGCCGAAACAGAGAATTGCTGTCCCCCGAATCTCCCCTTCGGTGGCAGTGGCGCTGCGGAACTTTTCGTGGCTGGAGGCTATTCGATTTAGGGTTTTCGTCCCAAGGGCTTCTTATAGGTGAAGGGGCAAGGTTGGTGGCTGGCCAGGGGGCCCACACCATGCCCTGGCTGTTGGGGATATACTTTCCGGGTATCCTCACAGTTCCTCACTAACCAGGGTGGCCCACTTCGGGTTAGAGTTTTGCTTCACGAGCGGCCCAGTCAGGGAGAAAAGATGGAGTCCAATCCGGCTACGGGAAGGCCCAAAAGACTTACAGACTTAGGCCCATAGTGTTACTTGTAGTTCAAGATGTACTATGTAACCGACTCTTAGTCGTAGTCGGATATATCTCTCCTATAAACCCCAGGCCATATATCTATATAAGCCGTCCTAGGGAGAGCCTTTAGGGCAACCCTCAATAGTCTACAATCTCAACTCGCACAGGCGAAACCCTTGTAACCCATATTCCAGCTTTGCCATATTACTGGATTGCTAGCAGGAGTAGGATCCGTCCAAAGCCGGCAGATTCGAACCTTGGTAAACTTGTGTGCTCACCGTCCCAGAACACTGCACGTCTCACACCCCTCTCTTCCGCATGCCTCGAGGACCCCCTCATGGCATAGTCCGACGATAGTTGGCGCCCACCATGGGGCAAGTGAGCTTCGGCTCTGCGTTCCTAGCGGAATCTAGCAGAATCGGAATCGGCGAGACTATCGCCGTCGGTCGCATCCTCTATGCAAACGACATCCCTCTCATCGTTGTCAACGAAACCTGGATTCCGGCTTAGGAGGCTGTGACTGCCTACACCATCATGTATTTTGGCGAGATCGATGTTTACATCGGTTTCGTTGAACCTCTCCCACCCACCCCAGTGGTGATGATAGAGGCAGAAGAATCTTCTGGGTCCCCTTTGTCCGCGGAGGCGGTAGAGTTTCGGATCTCAGAAAACCCTAATCCACCCAGCCCGCACCAGTTGCGGAGATAGTGGAGAAATCCAAGCCTAAAGAAGACATGGCGGTCCAAGTTGAATCTGGGGTGGATCTCCTTGGAGAGGCCGAATCTCAGATCGACCCACCCGCTGAAGTCGAAATCCAGGAGGAACGTATCAACGACACTGATTCCGGCTCTATGGACGCTGGGACAGATAGGCCTTTCCTAAGGTACACGCTGCGACGCATGATAATGCAAAACTTAGGCGTAGACGCAATTCTCGAGACCATCAAAAGTTTCGACAAAGCTGATCGCGAGAGCCGCAGGTACCTCAGGAGGAACGCGTCGCACTTTGACGGATATGTTGGATCCAGATCCGGCTCTGCCGATGCTGGAGAAAACACCGACTCTGTGCTGGAGGCAATTGGAACAAACACCGACGTACCCGCATCCTCGGATGAATCAATGACGTCAGCACATTTCCGAAAGTTCTCCGCGGAATATGAAGAGGAGTATAACTCCAAAGCTGTAGAGGAAGGACAAGCCATGGATGAAGGATCTAGGGAACACTCTCCCAAAGCGTAGGATGACATGGAAGTCGGAGATAAACCCGAAGTCTAGATGTCCGAAAGTACCGATCAGAGCTTGACTCCGGGAAACGGACCCAAAGCCGTCTTTGCTACCGGCGCTGCAAGAAGGAAAAGAAGAAGAACAAGAAGAACAAGACCCTGGCAAAAGACCCTCTGATAGAGGAGGTGATTGCCGAGGAATATGAGGAAGACTCGGATGGAGCACTTATCCTAGACGAGCCGAAAAAAGAAGAATCGGTGGATGGACACGTGATCACTGAAGGTGCGCGTAAACTCATCGATGCTGCATTGACCACACCTATCCATACAGTCCAGAACTTACTGCTGAAGATCTGGACGAAAGGGCCCAAGCCCTAGAAGCGCGTCGTCAACAACTCCTGGATGAAGCCAAAAACATTCAGGAGGAAAAGAAACGCATGGAAACTAACGACTACATGTCTTGGTTGCATCACAAGACACAGAAACGTTACACGCGCGACGGTCAATTTCTGGAAGTAAACAGGGTCCTCTTTGAAGGAGATCCAGGGATGCCTCGTCTCGACAGCAAAGGAGATCTAGTGTATCCGACACCGGTACAGAACACTGTCGCAGCTCGAGATATCATGTCAAATAACCCAGGCCCAGAACAGGTTCGATTGGGCATCAAGCTACTCACCAAGGGTCTGGAGCAACAGATGGCTGCGAAATCCAGAAGTGGAAAACTGGTCTCCAAATCCGACCAATGTCACACGGACTCAGCCTGGAACGATATAAGGCCCCAGCGTGTTCTGGAACAGCGCCACCGTTCCGACCGACGGGAAGACAACTACTCCAGAACCGGATCGTCAGGACAGCATCACAGAACTGCGCGTGACTGGAGAAACATCGCTCCAGCGGCCGCACAAGAGGCCATTGCTGCACTGTATTCGAGAAATCATCCCCGACGAGAGTCGAACGACCAAAGGGGAGTAGATAAAGAGAAACGTCGGGAGGAGGATCATCAAAAAATGCCACCTCCTAGACATGAAAGCCGTCCGGCTGGTCCTCACCATAGTAGGAACGACGGAAACCATGCCAGGACAAGCCGGCAGGGGGCCGTCATAGTGAAGACCCTCCCCGGAACCGGAGTAATGACGCTTCGGACGGGGGCCGGCAAATAGCCGGAAACAATCCAGCTGCCCCACCCTCTCCACCAAGCAGTCATCACAACGGCTCTCAAGGGGGACAAGGAGGACGACGTGGTGGAGGAGGTGGTGGCAGAAGCCGAAGTCCGGCTCGAAGGCACCGCAGCCACAACCGACATTCGGGACGATCTCTATCCCCTAACGACACAAGGCACAGGATCAATTCCAACATAGAGGCACGGCGCTACGAAAACGATGATATCTACCTGGGCCCAAAGTGCTTCGGACCACGCATCAGAGCTACAAGATTCCAGGAAGGATTTGCTATCTCAAGACATATCCAAGCCTACGACAGCATTGCTCGGCCAGATACCTGGCTATAGGATTTCTTCCAAGCTTGCTGCATCGCCAAAGGCGGAAACAGCCTGGTCGCAACCCGATATCTCCCACTTATGTTGCGAAAGACGGCACAATCATGGCTTAATGAACTTCCGGAGAACACCATCCATAACTGGTATGACATGCAAAGTGCGTTCTTTCGGAATTTCGAAGGCACATATCGGAGGCCCTGTACGGTCGGAGACCTACACCATTGCACCCAGAAAGCCGGAGAAACTTGTCGGGATTACCTCGGACGATGGATCGACACCAAGAACGCCTGTGAAGGAGTAAATGATCAAACTGCGATTGAAGCTTTCATTACAGGTCTCCCAATTGGTCTACTACATCATCATTTGAAGTGTGACAAAGTCACTGATTTGGGAGAGATGATAGAAATAGCGAGCAAGTATGCAGACGCCGATGACAATGCAGAGGGATTACTCAATGCCCTAGCTGTGCCATAGTCGGCAAAACAACCAAAGCAACAAGCTTAGAAGCGCAAAATAACCTCGGAAGAGAAACCCAATGCGGAAACGGCAGTGGTCACTGCTACTTTCGGGTCTGGAGGACGAGGAGGGCGCGGCGGAGGCCGCAGGCGTGGCCATGGAACTTCAAGAGTCCAAGGTAGAGGAGACCAACAACCGGGAAAACCTACTCCTGGGCCGACATTGCCAATAACGATGTGTGCATCACTTAGACGCCAATGGGGGCTCGTCCCGCACCAACACCGAATGTCGTTTCAATGACAACATCTAAAGAGATGACACCGCGGGCTACAAAGCTAAGCGGAAAAAGGGAAAGAAAAATCCCGAAAAAGATAAAGAGACCAAGGAAGATTCCGACATGGAGGAAGCTGATGCTTCAAATCCTAAGCCAGAAGGGAAGCAAAAATTTCTGACCAAGAAAGACACTTATGTCACCTTCCTCGGATCTCAACCAGCAAAGGTTAAGAAAGCAGTTCTACATGAGCTCAATACAACAGTTCCAGCTGTCCCCCAATTTTTGGACTACTCGGAAGTGGCAATCACATTTGACTGCGCTGATCATCTGCGTAAGTTGCACATGCAAGGAAAATACGCCTTAATCATCAATCCACTTATTGACGGTTATGGTTTCTCCAAGACCCTCATGGACAGTGGCAGCAGTATCAATATTCTCTATGTCGAAACGCTACGACGGATGAAGATCTTGGAGACTCAGCTGAACCATAGCTCTGTGATCTTTCACGGGGTTTTCCCAGGAAGACAAGCTAATTCCCTGGGGGAAATCACTTTGGATGTTACCTTTGGAACTCCAAAGAATTATTGTACGGAGGCACTTTCCTTCGAAGTGGTCCCGTTCAAGAGCGCGTACCATGCTATATTCGGTCGTTCGACTTACTGGGCTTTTATGGCTCGTCCGTGTTACATTTATAATATGATGAAAATTCTAGGTCCCAACGGCGTAATCACTATCAGGGGAGACCCGAAGAAAGCACGAGAGTGCGAGGATGGAAATGCCGCCTTTGCTGAAGCCGTGCTGCACGCCAGGAGTACTAGGAAATTAAGAAGAGCATAGATCCGTCCGAGATGCCCGCAATGAAGAAGGAGGTGACAAAGCCAAATCCGGAGTTCAAGGCATCAGAATAGACAAAGAAGACGTTGTTGAAGGATGATGACCCCTCCAAGGTGACCCAGATAGGCATAGGCCTAGATAGCGCATAGGAAAGCGCGCTCGTCAAGTTCCTCCAAGCAAATCAAGATATCTTCGCATGGCAGCCATCTGACATGACCGGAGTACCTAGGGAACTTGCCGAGAACTCTTTAAATGTAAACCCGAATGCTAAACCCATCAAACAGTCCTTATGACGTTTCGGCGATGAAAAGCGTAAGGCAATAGCTAAGGAACTAGCACGGCTCGAGTTAGCCGGATTCATAGAAGAGGTCATCCACACTGAATGGTCGGCCAATCCTGTAATGGTCCCTAAAAAGGACACCACTGATTTAAGGATGTGTGTTGATTATACTGTCTTGAATAAGGCTTGTCCAAAAGATCCATTCGCTCTACCTAGGATTGATCAAGTTATCGATTCTACGGCAGGCTAGGAACTCATCTATTTTCTCGACGCATACTCCGGTTATCACCAAATCCGGATGAAGGAATCTGACAAAGTCAAAACTTCATTCATAACCCCCTTCGGAACCTTCTGTTTTGTTATGATGCCCTTTGGGCTGAAGAACGCAGGAGCTACATACCAGCGCACGATGCAGCGTTGCCTCCACGACCAACTCGGACGCAATGTACATGCATACGTGGATGATATCGCGGTCATGTCCAAAAAGAAGGAAGCACTGATTTCCGACTTGGAGGAGACGTTCGCCAATCTACGAAAATACAACATCATGCTTAACCCAAAGAAATGCTTCTTTGGAATACCAGCTGGAAAAAATTGTTAGGTTTCATCGTGTCTCAAAGAGGCATAGAGGTGAACCGGGACAAAATCAAGGCTATACTCAATATTTCCAGGCCAACTCGCCTGAAGGACGTCCAAAGACTAAATGGTTGCATCGCTGCGGTCAGTCGATTTGTAAGCCGGCTTGGTGAAAGAGCCGCACCATTATTCAAACTCCTGAAAAAGACCAAGGATTTTGTTTGGACCGACGAAGCTGAAACTGCACTACAAGACCTGAAGAAAGTACTCTCATCTGCTCCTATCCTTGCTGCGCCGGAACCACAGGAACTGATGTTGCTTTGTCTTACTGCGACAAACAAAGTCATTAGTATCCTCATGGTGGTGGAGAGACCGGAGGAAAATCAGGAACACCTGGTGCAGCGTCCGACTTACTTTGTCAGTGAGATCCTGACAGAATCAAAATAGCGGTATCCGCACTATCAAAAGTTGGCTTACGGTGTTTCTCTAGCATCTTGTAAGTTACGATACTATTTTCAGGAGCATCCAATTACCGTGGTGAGCACAGCTCCCATGACAGATATAATCAACAACAGTGATGCTACAGGACGCATCGCCAAATGGGGCATAGAGATTTCAGCTTTCGATATTGAGTATAAACCCCGGACAGCAATCAAATCCCAAATCCTTGCTAACTTTGTCGCTGATTGGACAGAGATGAAGGAGAATATGACCCTCCCTGAGTCGGAATATTGGACCCTCTACTTTGATGGGTCTAAGGCTCGAGGGGCCTTAGGGGCTGGCGTGGTGCTCAAATCACCCCAAGGAGATAAACTTCTATACGTGTTGAAGATCCACGTCACAGCGACAAACAATATTGCCGAGTATGAAGCACTGCTGCATGGAATCTGGATTGCTAAGGATATTGGCATCCGATGTTTGATGTGTTATGGAGATTCGGATCCTGTTGCTCAACAAGTTTCGGATATTTGTAATGCAAATAAACACATGGCAGCATATAAAGCTGTCTTGGATGATCTATCTAAATAGTTCGAAGGGTTTGAAGTTCAACATATCCCTCGAGCAGAAAACGAGGAAACAGATGCATTATCTCGGATAGCCTCTACACAGAAAGAGGTCCCGGATGGTGCTTTTTAGAGCACCTCAAAGTTCCCTCAATAAAGGGAGTAGATGAGGAATATCCGACCAAATCTGACTCACCTCTAATAGAAGTTTTGGCTGTAATTCCCAGCTGGACTCAACCCTACCTAGATTATCTGGTAGATGGAAAATTACCCGAAGACGAGGTTCTGAGCCAGCAGATCATCCGACGAGCGAAAGCCTATACTATAGTTAAAGGTGAGCTCTATAAGCAGAGTGTTTCTGGGGTTTTTCAGCACTGCGTATCTCCGGAAGAAGGAGTGGAAATCTTAAGAGAAATCCACGAAGGCGAGTGTGGTCACCACGCTACAGCCAAATCTTTAGTGGCAAAAGCTTTTAGACACGGATTTTTCTGTCTTACAGCTCAGGCAGATGCCGAACGAGTAGTCAAGACGTGTAAAGGCTAGCAAAAGTACGCCAAACAAGCTCATGTTCTGGCTGATCATCTGCGAACAATACCTATAACATGGCCTTTTGCGGTCTGGGGGCTTGACATGGTAGGACCGTTTAAACGAGCTCCAAGTGGATTTACTCACCTCTTAGTGATGGTGGATAAATTCACCAAATGGATTGAGGCTAAACCTATCACTAGTTGTGATGGAGCAACAACCAAAAGATTTGTCGAGGATGTTATAATCCGGTATGGTTATCCACATAGCATTATCACGGACAACAGTAGTAACTTTTCTATGGGAGAATTGGCCGAATTCTGCAACGAGCAAAATATCTGGCTTGACATTGCGTCAGTCGCACATCCACAGGCTAACAGACAAGTCACAAGAGCAAATGGTTTAATCCTACAAGGCCTAAAACCGAGACTCGAAGCACCACTACGACGTGCTGCGGGGGCTTGGGCAGAGGAATTACCCTCTGTAATATGGAGTTTACGAACAACTCCAAACAGGTCAACCAGAGACACACCTTTCTTCTTGGTCTATGGCGCAGAAGCAGTTATTCCTAGTGATTTAATTCATACTTCTCCTAGAGTGGCCGCGTATATTGAAGAGGATGCCAAGATTTCTCGACAAAATGATCTCGACTTAGTCGAAGAAGTTCGTGTCTTTGCTAAAATGAGATCAACAGCCTATCAGCAGAAGTTACGCAAGTTTCATAGCAAGAGAGCCAAAACAGATCTTTCAATAAAGGTGATTTGGTTCTCCGGCTTGTGCAACAATGAAAGCACAAACTTTCCCCAGTATGGGAAGGGCCCTTTTTAGTTAGTCGAGTATTGCACAATGGATCGTACTACTTAACTGACATGAGTCCAGTCAAAGAAAGACCTGCTACTAAGAAGAGAAAGAGAGCTGGAGGCAGTCCAAATCCGGATGAGTTAGACAGACCATGGAATATTGCTCAGCTACGTCCCTTTTTTTCTTAGTTTATCCTTCTTTGTAATCATATATATGTACATGTTCTGTGAGAAATAAAAGTTTTGGTTGCCTCAAGTTTTTCTGAGAAGTTTTTACCATCTTATTTCCGAATGATCATGTCATAGTCAAAAATCCCAGAATGCTTGAAAGTACTTTATGCTCCTGTTCGTTCTGGTTTAGATTTCTGATTCTAAAAATGCTACCTTCGGGTATATCTCTGAAGTTTCTAGTTTATACTTTCGTTCTTTGTCTGATTGCTGGATGTGGGTATTTTCCGAGTAGTGAATTGTTGGTACTGGAAGCCAGCATTGTTTCCGAGTTTAAACTGGTTTAGCAATTGAGCTCCGTTGCTCGGCAAAGTTTCCGAGCAGAAGGTTTAGCCGGCTCATGAACGGGACGAGGCGGAAAGCCAGATAAACGATAAGTATAGGCGAAAAAATACAAGTGCTTATGTAAACATGTCCGGCACACAAAAAAATTTAAGCCAAAAGTGCTGAATAGATCAAAAGCTTAGCACTAGCAAAATTATAGTACTGCATATTTACAGGCCCATCATGTTTTTTAGAATAATACAAATGTTTCTGGCAATCTATGATGCAGGAGGAGAGGAAGGAGCTATCGACTCGCTGGATACATCGCCTTGATATCGTTCCGAGATGTCCACATCCGAAACGGTGCGGTCATCGTCGGAAACTTCTGCTGATTCTTCTCGAAGCAGAGGCGGAGTGTCCACGCGGGTTAAGAAAGGAGTTTCGTAGCTGGTCAAATCAGCCACGTGACACCCATATCCGGCGCAGGAGTCCATAATGGCCTCGACATCTTGCTCCTGGTCGTCTTCATCTAATTTGCAGTACCCTCTGGTCACTTGCCATATTCCATGTTTCCGTGGTGGCTCATGACCATGGTGAGAGCGTTCTGCGCTGCGGACCACGTGTAGGACATGTTCCAATCCTGTACAAGTTGCGGCATCTCCTTTGCCTTGTCCCGCACCTGAAAATCCGACATGCTATGCATATCCAGAATCTTGAGAGCTTCGCCAATGTCCTCAAGGAATTGGCAGAAGTCATGAAGCAGGTCACCGACTTGGGTAAGCCGGTGGGTGCGAGGCTCAGCGGAGGTGGAGTCCGTCAAGTTCAGAGGACCTATAGACAAAAGCAGTTAAAGAAAATCCGACATTGAAAGAAGTCGAAGAAAATAAACAAATCAGACAGGTGGAACATACCGAAGATGACGTCGTCAACTTTGGTCTTCTCTTTCCTAAGACTCCGGAGTTTAGCCCGGAGCGCCTCGGAAAGATCCTTTTGTGATCTTGAGCAGCAATCTTATGATCCCGCTCGTCAGTGGCCATGGAGGAGGACTCGAGAATTTGAGCAATGCCCTTTTCATGATCCACTTTGAGCTGATCCAGCTCTTGGCAAAGTTCCTTGTTCTCCACCACCAAAGTTTTGAGATTCTCGGCCTCTTCAATCATAGCGCAGGACTGTTTCATCAGCGCTGTAAGTCAAAAAGAACAACAGTTCAGTAAAAATTCGACTATGAAAACATGAAAAACAAGGTTTGAGTCTCAGAATGTTTACCTTCGGCCTCATCCTTGGCAACTTTAAGCTCAGCATTCTTAAGTCGGAGAGCTTTGATCTCTCTCCGCTTGTCGCAGACATTTTTCAACAAATCCTGGTTATAGGAATATACTTTCTGTAAGTCAGAATACCCAAAGTCAGAAGTCTACTAAAGACTCGGGCTAATATTTTTACTAATATCAGCACGAGCCTTGGAGGCTACACTAGTTCGTTCTTTGGCATCCTAAGGAAGCATAAACCCGGATTATTTATCCTACTTCATGCTTGGGGGCTAGAGGATATGATATGAAATAAAGGAAAAACAGGAGTAAGAATTCTGACTTACATATTGTTCGCGAGTAAGTTTATCCAAACTCGCATTCACTTCAATAGAAACCTTCTTGGTGAGAGTCAGAGGATTCACTAGAGCAGTTGGAAGCTCACCGGTCCTTATCCTCTCGTCGCGAAGACGCACTTGTTCAAAAAGATCAGAGTGCTTGATGTCCTATGCTTCTTGCGCTTCTTCTTCGGCAGATAGATTTCTTTTCTCCAGGCACTGCCTGGCTAGCCGCTGGATCTCTTCAGCAGATTTCTGGGACATGCCAAACTTGGCAAGTCCCGGATTGCTGAGAAGGTTTTCGGCAAAGGTTTCTGCCGAGGGATCATTATCCGAAGAGGGTTCACCCTTATCTATACCTGACTCACTCATGGTGGCGTCAGTTTGCGATTCAAGGATCGCAGGCTCCATTGAAGGAGCCGGATCTTCTGCGACGGCCGGAGAAGGAGTGATCACTGGCGTTGCGGAAGGTTGAGGGGCAGGAGTCGGAGGAGCCACAGCAGGAGAAGCTATGGTAAGCTTCGTCTGTCACCGGATCTTCGAAGAAGTTCCCTCCTCATTACCCTTGAGGAGCTGCTTAGCTCTGAGAATGTAATAGAATGGAAAACATTACATCTCGGAAGAAAATTCGAGTAAGGTACAAAGGCAGAAGTTGTGATTGAAAGTTACCTCTTCACGACGGGCACCTCCTTTGTACCGACAGCCACTGTCGGAGCCTTGCGCTTCTTAAGTGCAATGTCCGGCAATGGGACCAATTCTGTCTCCTAAGAAAACTCTGGAGGATATCCCTCGAGTGGAGCAAGTTCTGACTCTGGGAGGTCAGCAAGCTGAAAAGAAGAAAACATATCAGTAGTGCGAGATAAATTAAAGGTTGAAACACATAAAAAGGTTTATTGTTAGAAGCTTATAGGCACTACGGGGTTCTCCGCTGTGTGCATCTCTAGAGAAACCTCAGGGATCCTTCTCTCGATCCGCTCCCTTATCAACCATTTTATCTGGCTTATGTAACCTTGCGTGGTATCGGCTCTGGGACTGATGCGGAGGGAATCTTTCTTGGACGACGTGATGGAGTGCATCAGTTGGTCTCCGTGGTACTGAAGGGGTTGGATCCGGCGTGACACCCAACATTGGACCAAGTCGGATCCCTTTAGTCCTTTGTGTTTGATCAGATATTTGATCCGCCTCTTAGCAAGGATCAGATCGTCACTGAGAGCCGGAGGAGCCTCGTCCCAAGACGGTTGGGCCATGGCAGCTCCGTCGATAAAAGCCGGCAAAGCAGTCGCTTTGCCAGGAGCCGGAACATCCTTGTGATAAAAGAAGGTGGTTGGCCATTGTTTGACCGAGTCACTAGCTAAGGTCTTAGGATATGCACGCTCACGTCTAAGTGAAAAGCTAATTGTACCGGTGATATAAGGAACACCGGCAGTAATAGAATTTCTCCGGACATGGAAGTAGTACCGGAATAGAGTATCACTTGGCCTAATGCTGATGTATCCCTCGCACAAAGCCGCATAGGCGCTCATCTCTAGGAGAGAGTTGGGAGGAAGATGGTGGAGTTGAACACCATAATGATCTATCACCTTGGAAAAGAATTCAGAGGGAGGAAACGACAAACCTCTGTCGAGGTGGGTGTCAAAGTGGACCCGCTCGTCGGCATGCGGGTTAGGGACGGTCTCCCCGACGCCGCTCCGCCAGTCGCCGGCGCGGAGGAGCCCTTCTGTCTCCACGCCACGGAGCTTCTCATCGTCAAGAACGCAGGGGATCCAAACCCCGCGAAAGCTTTCCTTTTTTGTCGCCGCCTCCGTCGCTACCGCCGCCGCCAAGCCGGAAGAGGATGAAGAAGCCATTTCTCCGGTGTGCCGGTGACCTAAGATGGGCGGCACTGGGAGTGTTTGGGGAAATCAGAGGAGCTCTGTGCGCGGGAGAGATTTGGAGGTGGAGAAACGGCAAGGGAACAGGTGAAGAAAGGCGGAGGAGAATCCTCACCCCTTATATCCACCTAACCGCGCCAAGATTCGTGCAAATGACCCACGCGATGATTATGTCGCCTCGATCTCCGCGTACGCATTGAAACGGCGCCTCGATGCCACGAACTACGGACCTACCAACAGTCATGCTGACAAGATGTCTGTCAGATGATGTGACTTGACCATGACTGGTGTCATGTGGCATTAGAGACCAAGTTTCGGCTTAGTTTGAAATCAAGCTCGAAAATCCGAGTAACCTGTTGATAGGTCTGACTTATTTTTAAGACCCGGATCGTATTTTTTGTTGTGAAGTTTCTGGAACCCTTCAAGATTCTGCAAGCCAAAGATCAAGCTAGACGACGATAAATCTGACTTTGGATCATGGAGGCCTCCGTGGGCTACTATTGGGGATATACTTTCCGGGTATCCTCACAGTTCCTCACTGACCAGGGTGGCCCACTTCGGGTTAGAGCTTCGCTTCACGGGCGGCCCAGTCAGGGAGAAAAGACGGAGTCCAATCTGGCTACAGGAAGGCCCAAAAGACTTACCGACTTAGGCCCATAGTGTTACTTCTAGTCCAAGATGTACTCTGTAACCGACTCTTAGTCATAACCGAATAGATCTCTCCTGTAAACCCTAGGCCGGATATCTATATAAGCCGTCCTAGGGAGAGCCTTTAGGGCAACCCTCAATAGTCTACAATCTCAACTCGCACAGGCGAAACCCTTGTAACCCATATTCCGGCTCTGCCGTATTACTGGATTGCTAGTAGGAGTAGGATCCATCCAAATCCGGCGGATTCGAACCTGGGTAAACTTGTGTGCTCACCGTCCCGGAACACCGTACGTCTCACAACCCTCTCTTTCGCATGCCTCGAGGACCCCCTCATGGCGTACTTGTCATCAATCCGACGACACTGGCGTGGCCTAGGGCTGCCCGTGCCAAGGGGTGGTGTGGCCGCCCTATGGCCCCCCTTTGTCTCTACTTCAGACTCCGTGTGTCTTCCAGTAAAATATTGACTTTGGCTTTTGTCCCGTCCAATTTCGAGAATATTGAACCAAAAACAGAAGAAAACATGCAACTGGCACTGTGGCATCTTGTTAATAGGTTAGTCCAAGAAAGTGTATTAAAATACTCCAAAGTGTGGACAAAACATAATAAAGTACATAAAACCAAGCATGGAACATCCAAAATTATAGATACGTTTGCAACGTATCACCCATCAAGGGCCGGATAATCTGGCATGACCCTCTTGGCCAGGGCTGGCTATGAGCGAGTCTCAGACTAGGGGCGGATTTTCCCCTGGACAATCCGGAGCGGGGCGGATTCTCTTCCCCGGCCAGATAATCCGGCCCCCAGGTGAAGTGCAAAGGCTGGCACAGCGCGAGGCTCAGACTGGGGGAGGATTTTCCCCCGGATAGTCCGAAGCGGGGCAGATTCTCTTCCCTGGGCCAGATAATCCAGCCCTCACTTAGGCCAGATAATCTGTTCTCAAAAAGCTCCAACATCTCCATATGAATAGGTGGTATAAAAGTCTCATCTTCCCCTCCTGTCAGATCTCTTGGTTCATTCGAAAAAGATCAGACCTGTTGCAAAATCTCTCTCCCTAGATCTCTCACTTCAACCACCTGAAGGCTTCGATCTTTAGGGGAGTTGAAGGAGGAGACATCATTCATCGTCATCACGAATCAAGCGCTCCAACTCCTCTCCATTCACTTGGAGAATCCACAATCTAGTATTCTCGTTAATATCTAGATCTTGTGTTTTATTATTGATAACAATTGTTCTTGTGGCAGCTTGTTGTCATTACGGGAGCCTCCAATTCAGTTGTGGAGTTGTGCCCCACTAGTTGTGTAAATGAGCCGGTTCCCGCCTCGAAGGGTTCCAATACTAGATAGCTGGATCAGGCCTTTGGTGGCGAGATCCATCGGAGAACAGGGTGAGGCCTATTATGGCGTGGTGGTCTTAGTACCGCCCACCCCTCCAACGCAGATGTACTTCGCTTAACAAGGAAGGAACTGCGGTAAAACAAATCCTATGTCTCCATGTGCTCCATCACGGTTTCCTCGTTCCTCACTTTACTCGCCTTTACTCGCTAGTAGTTAGGTTTGCATATAGGGAAATTCTACATATTAGCATATCTAGAGAATTTACCTTTTGTGTCAAGCCTAAAATTGAAAAAGCATTAAAATTTGAAGTAGCACCTATTCACCCTCTCTCTAGGTGCCCATACGATCGATTTCAATTGTATCAGAGCCCCGACTCTTTATTCGGACTTAACAGCCTAAGGGAAGTATGGGTACTAAGGAAAATGGGAATGAGGTTGTGGACAAGGTCACAATGGATGACCTCAAGGCATTGGAAACAACCTTTGATGAAATCACTTTGGGATCATTAAGTAAATTTAGTTGGTTTTGGCAAACCTGGCTCGGTCAGTAGCAACACTATTATGAGAATTGAATGAAAAAGATAAAAGTACTCTTAAGAAATATAATTTAATCATCTTTCTTTCTTGATTGGCTCATAAGCTTAGTATTGTCTAGTTAAGATCTTTTGTGCTTCCAAGGAATATTGCATGTTTGTTTTTATCACTTGTATGTTGTTTGTTTCCTTCAACTCTTATGCTTGCTACCCAGCCTTGCTAGCCAAAAACCTGTACTGAGAGGGAATGCTTCTCGTGCATCCAATCCTTAAACCAAAACCTATGCCATTTGTGTCCACCATACCTACCTATTAGCATTATTTCTATTCCAAGTAAATTCATGTGTTTGTATACCTTCCGAATTAAACTTGTTATGTGAAAATTAGTGATTAAAGATCTCACAAACTTGATGGCACACTTTAATTTCTTGCACTTAATAAACTTGAACCATTGTGCCCATATATGTTGTGTATATACTTGTGTTTTGTAAGTTTTGAATTAGCAGAACCATGTTATCATGGGGAACGCTTTCAATAGTGCACTTTATTTAGTTGATATCATGTTCTTTTGCTGATGGATCTTGGCGGTGTGAAATGAAAGGGGAGCTTGTAAGGCTCATGGAATTCGTATATGTGTTAGAGAAACGCCTGGGCGGCTAGTCTAAGCCATGGCTAATCATGGCGGAAACGTGCAGCATAACCATAGTGAGCAATCTTTGAAGCATCCTCAATAAAAAAACCCTATGCAAATAGGAAATAAAAAACCTATGCAAATAGGAAAAAAGGATCACTGAGATGCTCATTGTCTGCTTGCCTTGTCATTTTGATATGGGAAAGCTTCTGTATCATCGGGCAAGGGGTACCCCGTTGGCTGTTCTCTATGATACACATGTACTTACAATGACAAGAACTTACTTGTGACTAAAGTTGAGTAGCATGAGGAACAGTACTCGTAAGCAAGGGCATGATATTTTCATCTTACAACTTGTCAAACATATCCTCATATTTGTTCACTTTAACCTTAATCACCTAAAGATGCCTATGATAGGGGTAATGAGAGCTGAAAGCTAATAAGTATCATAATTTTTGGAAGCTCTTTATGAAACTTGAAATCCCTGCTTCTCTCTGCGAAGGGCCTATCTTTTAATTTTTAGTTGAGTTAGTAAACCTATTCCTTTCTATCTCAGTAAGTATTTGAGTTGTTGTGTTTCATTCACTCATATGATGATTTATTCAATCATGTTTCTTATGTTCCTTGTTTTTGCACACTGCTCTTATCTTAGTGAATATTACTTTCAAAGCTATCATTGAAAACCCCATCATGTTTGAACTTCTGCAAATTGTTAACCATTCTTTGACCAAGAACAAAGTTTGCCATTACCAATTATGATTTACTTTGTGTATCTTTATTGTGTTTCCTTTACTTATTGCAAGTTAAGTTATATAATAGTGAGTTGTCTTCTATTATGATTTGTGTATTGATGAATGTGATGCTTCTTGTCCGTATTCTTTTATCGACTCTTCACTCCATAAACCTGAGGTCATGTTTATTGAGCTCAGTTTTTGCTTGGGGACAAGCGAAGTATGATCTTGGGGGGAGTTTCTACGTCCATTTTGCATCACTATTCTATATCATAATTTACTGATATTCATTGATATATTTCATATTAAGAGATGATACTTATGTTATTTCATCTGTTTTTGCATGGTTTATGGATTTTGGAGGATGGACCGCTGAACTCAGGATTCTGATGGAAAAGGCACTGTTTGGAGGCGAAATTCGCGAAGATCAGAAAATCCTGGAAAATACATGGAAAATCCTTTTTTTTAGAAGACGAAGGAAGCCAGAAGGGGGAGCAGAGATGGGCCACAGGGGCCCACACCACCCCCTAGCGCAGGACACCCTAGGCCACGCCACCAGGTGGTGTGGCTACCCTGGCCCACCTCTAGTTCTGCTCTTTGGCGTATATAATCCTCCCGAAACCCTAAGACTCGAGGAGCGACCAAAAAAGTATTCCGCCGCCTCTACAGGGCAGAAAACTGTAGAGAGAGAAAGAGCTCTCCGGCAGGCAGAAATCAGCCGGGGAAATTCCTTCCCGGATAGGGGAGATCGTCGCCATCAACACCACCATCAAGCGGGACTTCATCGGGATCATCATCATCATCTCCATCATCACCTCCACCAGCACCATCATCACCACTCCATACCACAGTAACAATTGGGTTGAATCTTGCATAGTCCTTAGGGGAAACTTTCCCGGTGTTGATTACTTGTTGTAATTGATGCTATTGAGTGGAACGTTGAATTATCGTTCATGTTCAGATTGTTACTTATCATTATTTCATCTCTAATCGTGATCCATATGATGTCTTGTGAGTAGTTCGTTTAGTTCTTGAGGACATGGGAGAAGTCATGTTGTTAGTAGTGGAATTGTGTTGAGAAAGATTCAATGGTTTGATATTTAAGTTGTGGTGTTATTCTTCTAGTGGTGTCATGTGAACGACGACTACATGACACTTCACCTTTATGGGCCTAGGGGAATGCATTGTGTATTTTTCTACTAATCGTAGGGGTTGCCGGAGTGACAGAAACATGAACCCCGTTAGGAAACCTTTGCACAAGGGAGTGTAGAATCTCAGAGTTTAAGGCTGTGGTTAGGTTTTTATCTTAACTAGGGATGGTTGGTCTAGTTTATGGATCACATGGTTGAAAACATCTCAACAAAGTGATCGTATAGACAAAATTGTTCAGATAGTGAGAGTTCTCCTCTTTGGTCCAGTTTTAATATCCCTAATTACTTTCTTGTAGTTGTGGATGCTTGCAAGGGATATAATCACAAGTATGTATTAGTCCTAGGAAGGTCAGTACATTAGCACAGGTTCACCCACACAACACTTACCCAACTAAAGAAGATTAATAAACTATATGAAGCGAAAGCACTTGACAGTATTCTCATGTGTCCTCGAGAACGTTTGGTAATCATAAGTAATACAACCGGCTTGTCCTTTGCTAAAGAAAGGATTGGGCCACTTGCTGCATCTATTATCATTGTCTTTTATTTACTCGCACTTTATTTATCTGCAGTATCAAAACCCCCTAAAAATCCGTTTGCTAAGTATTTATAGAGAATTCCTGCTCCAAGCCACTCGTCAACACCTTCTGCTCCTCGTTGGGTTCGACACTCTTACTTATCGAAAATACTATGATACACCCCCTATACTTGTGGGTCATCAGTGGTTCCGATGCTCCCAAGACCTACAAGCGTCGTCCTCGTGGTCACTACTTTCGGGACGATGGTGAGGGTAACATAGTGGACGAGGTTGAGCTGAGGAGAAGGAAGAACGAGGCTGAGCGCATGGCTGAACAGGCAAAGAGGGATAGGACCAGTAAGGGTGTGTCCAAGAGGAAGGGCAAAGAGCCCAAGATTAACTATAATAGGATGGATGTTGTTACTTACTCTTCCATTCGTCATTGTGATCTGTTTGCTGAATCAGTGCAAGATACTGAGCTTGGTGACTCTCACTTTTGGTGTGCTGACCAAAAGTCTATCTATGAAGATGTTTATGCTCGGCAGAAGATTTGACCTATGCATCCCCTGATTATTGCTAAGGCCATGGAAATACCTCAAATATTGATGCTATGTATGTGACTGAGAGGATGGGGCTGTACCATCTCATGGCTCTTCAATGCTCCCATGACTCCGAGATAGTGAAGCAGTTCTTCTCCACTTTGGTCATTTATGGTCATGAGCACCGCACCATGAAGTGGATGACCCGTGACAGGCCATTGCAAGCTGATTTTCGTGTTTTTGCTGGACTGCTTGGATATTCCTTTCGCAACAAGGATCGTGCTAGTGGCCATTGTATCATCACCTAGCTCAAGCCCAATAAAGATGTTGTCCTCTCTCCTTGCACAGTTGACAATGGTATTGTGGGCTCCTTTGCTGGTCTTTCTCCTCTGTATGCTAGCCTGGTGGGCCTCTTCTGTGATTCTATCTCCCCGAGTGGAGGGAACAATGACAGTATTCGTGGTCACCTGGTTCAGCTTCTAGCATTTTCTCACGAGGTTGCATCTAGTGAAGATGAGTCCATTAATTACAAGCTGGATGTGATGGATTTTATCTACCATGAGTTGACTTATTCAATGTTGATCAAGCACCTACTTCCCAGTGGAGAGTTTAACATTGATGTTGAGCACAAGGCGAAGAAGATCTACAACAAGGTTAGGAAGACCTCACATCCATCTTCTGCTTCTGAAGGATTCATGACGGATGCTCGTGCCAGTGCTCGTAGGCCCCTAGTGCCTCCTATTGCTCGTGAGATCAAGAAGCTGAATTGGTTCTAGCAGAACATTCTTTGCATGGGGGTGGACACAGACAAGGGGAAGTATGAGGCGTACAAGCAACGTCATGAGATGGCCCACACTCAGCAGCTCATTCTTCACCATGTGTCTAGAGCATCAGGCGATCCCCCTACTCCTACCACTCCCACACCATATGCTCGGTGGAATTCTTCTTCTGGCCTCAACTATGGGGAGCTTGAGTGTCACCTGTTTCGTTTCGCAGCCACTGCTGATGATGAGGAGGATGACACCGAGGACCTTGAGGATGAGGATGAGGACGGGGACGAGGACGACGATGATGACTACGAGTGATCCCTTGGGACGCTATCATCGCTCTTCTTCCTTTTTGGCGTTTCGATGCCAATGGGGGAGAAGTAGTTCTATTAGGACTTCATGGATTTGCATGGGTTGGGCGCAAGCATTTGCACTTTATCTTTTCGGTCTTTTTCTCGCTTGTGCCCATTTAGTGTTGAACTTCCATTTGTGTTTTGATCTGTATGAGACTATGTTTATGTGTGGCTCTGGATTTATCTTGTGGTTTATCCTTATGGATTCATCTATCATATTGGCTATATTGGATATCTATATCAAGGAAGGCGTTCATAATGGCTATCATTGGATATTCTTATACTATATTGAGGATGTCTCTATCTCGCTCACGGTGGTATGAATATTTTTCCTATGTTCCAATGAAATAGACTTGTACCTACTTGTGTACATTTGTATTCAAATGCAAATTATGCACACATTGGGGGGAGTATTTTTCACTTGTTAAATGTGTTGTTATTAGAGCTACCTTGCAAATCCTAGTATTGTCATCTAACACCAAAAAGGTGAGATTGAAAGAACATTTAATGGTTCCCTATGTTTTGTGTGTTAGATAACAATACCGTGGAGTTTTCTCATGTGTGCTAAGTGTGTAGGGAAATGTTTTTGGTGTTTGGGGGCCGGATTATCTGGCCCCATCAAGGGCCGGATAATCTGGCCTGGCCCTCTTGGCTAGGGTCGGTTGTAAGCGAGTCTCAGACTAGGGGCGGATTTTCCGTAGACAATCCAGAGCGGGGCAGATTCTGTTTCCTGGCCAGATAATCCGGCCCTCACCTTGGGCTGAATAATCCGCCCCCCAGGGGAAGTGCAAAGGCTGGCACGACGCGAGTCTCAGGCTAGGGGTGGATTTTCCCCCAGATAGTCCAGAGCGGGGTGGATTCTCTTCCCCGGACCGGATAATCGGGCTCTCACTTAGGCCAGATAATCTGGCCCCAAAAAGCTCCACCAGCTCCATCTGAATAGGGGGTATAAAAGCCTCATCTTACCCTCCTATCAGATCTCTTGGTTCATTCGAAAAAGATCAGACATGCTGCAAAAGCTCTCTCCCTAGATCTCTCACTTCAACCACCCGAAGGCTACGATCTCTGGGGGAATTGAAGGAGGAGACATCATTCATCGTCATCACGAATCAAGTGCTCCAACTCCTCTCCATTCACTTGGAGAATCCCCGATCTAGGATTCTTGTTAACATCTAGATATTATGTTTTATTATTGATAACAATTGATCTTGTGGCAGCTTGTTGTCATTACAGGAGCCTCCGATTCGGTTGTGGAGTTGTGCCCTGCTAGTTGTGCAAAGGCCCTGGTTCTCGCCTCGAAGGGTTCCAATAGTGCAAAGGTGGATCAGGCCTTTGGTGGCGAGATCCATCGGAGAACAGGGTGAGGCCTATTGTGGCGTGGTGGTCTTAGTACCGCCCACCCCTCCAACGCAGATGTACTTACCTTAACAAGGAAGGAACTACGGTAAAACAAACCCCATGTCTCCGCGTGCTCCATCACGGTTTCCTCGTTCCTCACTTTACTCGCCTTTACTCGCTAGTAGTTAGGTTTGCATATAGGGAAATTCTACATAGTAGTATATCTAGAGAATTTACCTTTTGTGTCAAGCCTAAAATTGAAAAAGCATTAAAATTTGAAGTAGCACCTATTCACCCCCTCTCTAGGTGCCCATACGATCCATTTCAATTGGTATCAGAGCCCCGACTCTTTATTCGGACTTAACAGCCTAAGGGAAGTATGGGTACTAAGGAAATTGGGAATGAGGTTGTGGACAAGGTCACAATGGATGACCTCAAGGCATTGGAAACAACCTTGTTGAAATCCTTTGTGACCAAGATGGAAGAGATGCAGCAAATGATTACTCGCCTCACATCATCTACATCCCCATCCCCAACTTCCTCTGAGGCGACCACTCCTCTATCTAAGGATAAGGCTCACGCAGGATCTAAGGAAGATGAAGTGGTAGGTGAAAAACATAATGGTTCCGCCTCCAAGAAGGGAAGTGGTAAGGAGGACTATAGTGAGGTTCCTCATCTATATTCTCCCGACCCACCTATCCCTCATCCTTATATAAAAAATAGGGGTGATCCACCCAAGCTTACTACATCTACATTTAATCAATGGCAATTCTTAATGAAATCTCATGTATGCAGTGCGTCAATTGAACTTTGGAGGATTATCGAAGATGGTCTTCATATTGGAGACCCCACCAACTTGACTAGAAGAGAAGTTGTGGATAGTCAATTGAATGCAACGGCTCTCCACATGATTCAGCTCGGAGTGGGTCCCAAGGACATGGCCCACATTTAGCACTTCAACACCGCTAAAGAAGCTTGGGATGCTCTCACCGACCTATTCATTGGAAATGAAAGCATGAGAAGGAATATGTACGATGCTCTTAGTAATGAAGCTGAAGGATTCTACATGTTGGATGGTGAGGACCATGAAGACATGTAGAGAAGGCTCAAGAGCATTTCAACAACATTTAGAAAGTATGGATCCACTCACATTGACGATGCCTGGATCAAAAGGAAATATGTGAGTGCCCTCATGCCATTTGAGCCAACAGACTAGAAGAGTTTGCAAGTTAGACACAACTACCACCAAATGAATTCCAATGAAGCCATGCAAGAAATGGAGGCCTTCAAAGTTGCCGCCAAGAATGCCGAATATGCCCGTGCTCGGGCTATTGGAATGCAAAAATGAGTCAATGTGGCTCTAAAAGCAAATGTTGTTGAGCAAGATGAGGCTGAAAGAGGATGTGATGTTGTCTCCATGGGCTGTCCCGAGGAAGTCAAGCATGGTCATGGTGACGACATGGCTTTCTATGCAAGGAATTTTTGGAAGGATCCAGCCAAGGCCAAGTATGAACTCGAGCGCAAGAATGGGTCAAGTGGAAGAAGAGAGAATGGCCTGAAACTGAGAACATGCTACAGTTGTGGAGATAGGTTGCACTTTGTGGCTGAATGTCCATATCAAAGGAGAGAAGACAATGGTGGCAGGCTCATCCTTAAAGAGAAGTCCAAGGAACCTCGAAACAAGCCATTGATCAAAAAGAATGGTCCTTACAAGAAGCAACCCAAGATTGTCTTAGTGGCACAAGAAGAATATTCCTCTGCAAGTGAAGACAAACAGGATGAAGATAGTTCTCGAGAGGTGGCTACTATAGCCACCACATCTACCCCGTCATCACTCTTCGACTCTCCAAATGAAAATGTCATCAACAACAACGTCACTTGCCTTATGGGAAGAGGGTCTGAGGTATCATCTTCTATTTCTTCATTTCCTAAGACTAATATAAATATGGATATGGATGATCATACTAGTCTTAAGATAAAAGAAGAAGTTATTGATTAACAGTTTTTTTAATAACCTGCAAGGTGTGCACAAACTTCACTTTGATGCTCTTATGAGTCAACTTGCTCATTCCGAATAACTTCTCAAAGAAAAGGGTAGAATTGAAAGAGAATATGCCTTGGAAATTGCCTCCTTGAAGAATGCCTTAGAGGAAGAAGAGGAAGCTCAAGTATCCTTGGAGGAGAACCTTGAGTCCATTGAGGAGTCCCATGAAGAGGTTGTTGCCTAGCTCATTAAAGAACGTGACAATGCTCTTGCTAATGTAAAGAAACTAAAGAAGGAAAAGGTTGAATTTGGGGCTGCTCATGCTAGACTCTTAGAGAAGTTTGAGAAACTTGACATTGCTCACAAGGCATTAGAGAGTGATCATTCTACTCTAAATGAGTCTCGTGATCAGCTCCAAACTCAATTGGACAAGTATGATATGCCTAGCACCTCCACTCTATCTTGTGGACATGAAGACATTGTTGAAGAAAATGCAAGGCTAAAAGAAGAACTTGTAAAGGGATCTCAACATAAAGGTAAAGAAGTCCTAGATGAGGTGCTTAGCAAGAAAAGGACAAACAATGGGAAAGAAGGTCTTGGTTATGTCCCCAAGACAAAGAAGAAGAAGAAGAAGAAGAAGAAGAAGAGCAAAACTGCTCAACCAAAGACAAGCACCACCACTAATGACAAGACTAACTATGATGGTTTTGCAGGGGCTAATAATCCTAATTATTAATTATTTGTGATTCTTATGGTGATGACTATGCTAGCTATGTAGGTCCTTTTGATAGTTACATATCTTGGTCTATTTGGGTTCCCAAAACCCTTGTCACTAACATGAGAGGACCCATTGAAAAATGGGTACCGAAAACCAAGAAGTAAATTTCTTGCAGGGCTATGCTTCTGATGGGTCTAAATGGGCACTCGATAGCAGGTGCACTAGTCATATGACCGGAAGTAAGGAGATCATCTACGATATGCGGCCAAAACATGATCACATAACCGTTTCCTATGGTGACAAGTCAAAATCTGAGGCATTGGGTCTTGGCAAAGTTGCGGTTGCTCACGATATCTCTCTCGTGGACGTCATGCTTGTTGAAACCCTCGGTTAAAATTTACTTTCTATTCGTGCCCTTGGTGAGATGGGCTTTGCATTTTTCATTGATGGTGATTTGGTGGTACTCTTGTGGAGCAAGTCTCTAAAGGTCGCTTTCATTGGATATGTCGAAAATGACCTGTATGTGGTGGAATTTTTGGGGAAAACCACTACAGGCCCGATGTGTCTCTTCGAAAAGGCCGACGCGGGCTGGCTATGGCATCGCCGACTTGCCCACGTCAATATGAGAAGTTTGCAAAGTCTCCACAAGGGTGGCCACATCCTTGGACTAAAAGAAAATGTTTCCTTTTCCAAATATCGTGTTTGCAGGGATTGTGTTGAAGGAAAAATGCATGACTCTCCCCATTGACGGAAGACCATCATTTCATCAACGAGGATTTTGGAGCTCCTTTATGTGGATCTCTTTGGTCCTCCAATTCATGCAAGCCTCGGTGGGAAGAAATATTGCCTAGTAATTGTCGATGACTATTCGAGATATACATGGTTCTATTTCTTCAAGTTGAAGAGCGAGACACAACAAACGGTCATTGATTTTGCCAACGAGGTTCAATGTTAACACAATCTCCCTATTTTGGCAATTAGAAGTGATAACGGCTCCGAGTTCAAGAACTACACTCTGAATGAATTTCTAAGTGAAGAGGGGATAAGCCATCAATATTCTACTGCATACACCCCTCAACAAAATGGTGTTGCCGAGAGGAAGAACCGAACCTTAATGGATATGGCCAGATCTATGCTAGCTGAATTTAAGTCTCCTTATAACTTCTGGGCTGAAGTAATCTCTATTGCATGCCATTCATCCAACCGTCTCTATCTCCGCAAAATCTTGGACAAGACTCCTTATGAAATACTTACTGGTAACAAGCCAAACATCTCCTACTTCCGGTTATTTGGTTGTAAGTGTTTCTTTCTCATTAAAGGAGTTATTTTATCTAAATTCGAGTCTAAGGCTTTAGAAGGAAATTTTCGGTTATGGTGCCAAATCCCACACTTATAGAGTCTACAATAAGCTCTCCAGAATTGTTGTAGAGTCTTGTAGTGTGGTGTTCGAGGAAAATGATGGCTCCCATGCGGGGCAAGTTGATGTTTGTAATACAGATGTTGAAATACCCCAAGATGCCATAAGAAGAATGGGCGTGGGAGTTTTCCGACCCATTGAGAAACCCATTGTGGTGGACCGGGAAGGACAATTCTCTACTCAAGTAGAGCCCTCATCAACACAAGCTCAACATGCTCCAACTGTTGTAGAAACCTCTACACCAATCCCATGAACTGATGAAGATCATCAAGCAACTGCACCAGAAATCTCCAGGCCGGATTATCCGGTGGACACCGGATTATCTGGCCAACCCTCCTCAACTAGCAGAAATGATCAACATGTCAAAGAACCTGCTGCAAGTCCCAGGACAGATTTTCCGGCTGACCCCGGATTATCCGGCCGCTCTCCAGTTCGAGCAAGAACTAGTCAAGTCTGTGAAGGTGCTTCAGGTTCTCCCAGGCCAAATCATCCGGCCCCACCCTCGGCCGGATTATGCGGCCCTGAAAATCCTGAACGGTAGCAGCCTCCTGTTATGGCTATGGATCAACATCAAGGGCAAGATTCATCATCTCCTATTCCAACTGATCACGCTGAAGATCAAGGCCAAGCTAATGATTCCAACGATATCCCAAATGATGAAGTTATTCCTCCAAGAGACAACAAATTGATCGCACTTCATCGCAAAGCTCGTGCAGATAGAAATCTTGAATTAAGGGGTCACACTCTTGACAAAGTTGTAGGTGATCTCTGACGAAGGGTATCCACAAGAAGGGAGCTGGCAAGTTTCGGTGAGCATCAAGCTCACATCTCAATGGTAGAACCCAAGGAGGTGTTTGAAGCTCTGGAAGATCCGGACTGGGTTGTTGCTATGCATGAAGAGTTGAATAACTTTGAATGCAACAAGGTTTGGAAATTAGTAGAGAAGCCCAAGGATTGCCGCAATGTTATCGGCATAAAGTGGATATTTAATAATAAGCAAGATGAATATGGCATTGTTGTAAGGAACAAGGCAAGACTCATGGCACAAGGCTATTCCCAAGTTGAGGGCATCGACTTTGGCGAGGCTTATGCTCCAGTGGCTCGTCTTGAGTCTATCCGTATCTTTCTTACTTATGCTACTCATAATAATTTTAAATTAGAGAAAATGGGCGTTAAGAGTGCTTTTCTTAATGGTCCTCTACATGAGTTGGTATATAGGGGGGGGGGTGGTCCTAATTGATTGGGCTAACCCTCCCCCCATAATGCCGAAAGCAAGTCAGATTTCTCTTAATATCATTTTGTGATATGTGAGCTTATTAATGAGTATTGGTCATGAACCCAAGATATATCTTCGCGGTGTCATAGCATGCACTCCAACAAGGTAGTCTCAGCCACCGCCCTCTTCCATGAGAAGAGTTGGTTTTATGTGGATCTTCTTGGTTGTCTTTTTCATCTCGTGTTCTTATGGAAATCACACTCAATTGTGGCCTTTAGTTGATTTGATTCTTGCAATCTTGAGTGTGTAGTACCATCTCAGTTTGGTTCTCTAATCCCAAGCCTCTCCCTACCCCTAAGCCATCTCATCTAGCACACAAGTCCTTTTTTCATATTGAGGGGGTTTTGTTTGGGGACGCGCGGGCCTGAATCTGTGTGTAATGGAAATTCATATTTGAGGCCGGATAATCCGGCCCTGGCGGCTGCGACCTAATAAGGCTGGCATCAGGGGAAAGGGCTCATAACGAGCAGTTCTTCCCCCGACCCCTCCTCCCTCTCCCCAGCCGCCACCTGCCGCCCCCACCCTCCCCGGAGCCTTCCCGGCCACCAGATTCTCCGAGCCTCCCCCAAATCTTCTTCTCCACGCCTCTGGTACCTTCTCCTCTGTGTTCTTCCTCCAATGAGTGAGGGTAACTCGCTCTCTCCCCATCTTTAGCTTGATGTGTCACTTGTTGGGTGGAACATGGTCTAGAAGGTTGTTGTTTTGTTTAGAGATCGTAGTCTTGCAGTACCTAGGCCCGTTCTATGTTTTTGCATCCAATCTAGGCGAATCTGAGATTTTCTACCAGGGTCGGATTATCCACCGCTGGCTAGGCCGGATAATCCGGCCTGACAGAGTCCATTATGCTTCAGATTCTTATGGATTTTGTGCATTATGTATGTTTGGACTATGGACTGCTTTCCTACTATTTCTATGTTCTCTCTCGGGATTGTGTGTGTGTGATATGTTGCTAACGTATCCATAATGTTTGATGTTCCAAGCTTGGTTTTTATCTACATTTTTTATGTTTTGTTCCAACTTTGGAGGACTTTCTATACACTTTCTTGGACTAACCTATTAACAAGAGCCACAATGCCAGTTGTCTGTTTTCTGCTGTTTTTGGTTCCAGGAACGTCAGAAAATGAATATTCTCGGAATTGGACGGGACAAAAGCCAAAGTCAGTTTTCCACCGAGGGACACAAGGAGCCAGAGTACGATACGGAGAGGGGCCAGGGGGCCGCCACACCACCTGGCCACGCGGCCCAGCCTGGCCCACGCCAAGGGGTGGTCTAGCCGCCTCCGGCACCCCCTCAGCCTCCCCTTTCGCCTATAAGATGCCTCTGATACAGAAACCCTAAGGACCGAATCAAAGTTCCACGAAAGAGTCTGTAGTCGCCGTCATCTCCATCCCTAGATTGGGAGGGATCTGAAGCTCTTCCCGACACTCTGTTGGAGGTGAGAATTCACCCTGGAGGCCTGCTTCATCACCATGCAAGCCTCCGGTGTGATTCGTGAGTAGTTCATCCTTGGACTACGGGCCCATATAGTAGCTAGATGGCTAGTTCTCCTCCTTTGTGCTATCATGTTTAGATCTTGTGAGCTCCGTTCATGATCAAGATCATCTATTTGTAATTCCTACATGTTGTGTTTGCAGGGATCCGATGGATATTGAGATGCTATTTCAGATTGTTTATTGATTATATCATGTCTTTGTTATTTGTGATCTTGCATGCTTTCTGTTGTTAGTAGCTATCTTGGCCAAGTATATGCTAGCAACTCCAAGAGTTAGTATTTATTCTCGATAGTGGGTTCATGCCTCTAGTAATCTAGGGAAGTGACAGAAATCTCTAAGGTACTAGATTTGTTGTTGCTACTAGGGAGAAAACAGCAATCCTTTGTTCATAGAACAATCGTAATGCGTAATGCGTAATGCAATTATCTGTTACTTACAACTTAATACTTGAGGGGGTTCGGATGATAACCTGAAGGTGGATTATTAGTCATAGATGCAGTTGGATTACGGTCTATGTATAATTTTGTAATGCCCAATCAAGTCTCAAAGGAGTCAAGATGAGTAGTATATGCATGATTGCTTTCTCGATGCTTGTAAATTTCCCCACTGTAATTTGTTCACCCAACATGTCATCTATGTTAAGGAGAGCCACCACTAGTAAACTATGGACCCCGGTCCTTTCTTTTATCATCAATCTTCAATCAATTGTTTACTGCTTTCTGTTTACTTTCTGCAAACTATTACTTTCTTCCACACAATACGTTTAATCCTTTGTTTTCAGCAAAACCGGTGAGATTGACAACCTCACTGTAAGTTGGGGGCAAAGTTCTGTGGTTGTGTTGTGCAGGTTTCCACGTTGCTGCTGACACCGGTACTGCGCCCTACCAAAGTTCAGCTAGCAACACCTTGGAGGTGTTTCCTTGCTCCTACTAGATTGATAACCTTGGTTTCATAACTGAGGGAAAACTTGTTGCTGTGCTCATCGTACCTTCCTCTTGGGGTTCCCCAACAAGCTCGATATATTTTGGGCCATCAAGCACTTTTTCTAGCGCCGTTGCTGGGGAGTCAAGTACATCTTCACAAGGGGGGTCCCTCATAACCAATCTCTTTACTTTGTTTTATTTGTTTTTCTTAGTTTTTTTTGCTTTGTTTGCTTTTTTTCTTTATCAAAAACACACAAAAATAGTTTTACAAGTTTGCTTTGTTTATTAAAAAACACAATTTTTTATTATTATTAGTTCCTACCTTAAGTTGCCTTTATGCCTAGCATTGCTCCAATCACTATGTCACCTGAGGAAATGATTTTCACTTTTAAACAAGGAATTGAAGAGAGTTTCAAATAAGCTTGGTCTAGAATCTCTGATCTACGTGAAAAAACTGAACCTAAAATGACTCAAAGCTTGTTTCTTAGAAGTTTTTACCTTGGAATTGCTCTTTTCTATAGATATGCTTTGCATGCTGTTGTGGGAGGAGATTTCCTCCAATGCAATGAGGATGATGCTGTTAATGACATAAAGAAGTTGGTCTTTACTTACAACTTGCCTAGCAAATCTGATTCTTCCTTCATAAACATATTTGCTAGATGGAATACTCTTGAGACCATCACTGCTAGTTTGAAAGATTGCTATCATACACTCAGAGAGCATCATAACTATGTTCCAATAAATTCTGAACCCTCAAAATGGCTTCCCACAGTAAAGATTGCTATAAATGATGAAACTTTTCATGCTCGCTGTGATATCATGTCTGAATTCTGTCTTATGCCTAAAGATATCTATGAATCTTTGGGGACTTTATGAAGGAGGAGAAGAAATATTTCTTGCTAATAATGCCACAATATCACCAATTGGAATAGCTGAAGGAGTGTTTACAAAGATCCTAGGGAAAATGGTTTCTACTGATTATCTTGTTATTGAATGTGTAGGGAAAGGACAAATTACACTTGGAAGATCCCTATTGAAACTCCTTGGAGAAATAATAGATGTGGAAAAGGGAACCATGCACTTTGCTTCTCCACCAAACAATCATATGTTCCCCAAGATTAAGAATAAAAGTAAGAGAGGTAAGGGCAAGAAATTTGGTTTTAATGCTTCTTCATTTGAGAAAACTTGATTCTTTTTCTTGCTTCTTATGCCTAACTTAAAGGCGTTAAATAAAAGTACTTATTGGGAGATAACCCAAAAAAATTAGATGAGTCTTGGAAGTTATTACTCCAATAATAACCACTCCTTATCCTTTTTATTTGCTTTTTCTGCCAAGCGTAACCTCTAATGAGAGAGAAGTAATGATTGGAAAAGTTGCTGTCCCGAAACAGATTTCTGTGCTTCACCGTAAAACTTCGTGTAAAATATCTGTACATCGTTTTGAGGCGTGAATTTTGTGCTTCTGCCCCAGGTTGTTATCTAACTTACTTTAGTTCAACACTTTTCTATTTGAGCAACAAAAGGTCTTCTAAAAAAATCGTCTTTACCTGCTGGTCTGTTTCGAGAGATTTCTATAATTATTTGCATTCGCTTCTTGTTGGTTCCTTTTTGAGTTCATTTGGGGAATTGAGCTTTTTGAGGGAAGTGCTACGGTAGCTTGTGTTTTAATGGAAGTTTTATTGGTGTTGGAATTGAACCCAAATACTTATTATCTTGAGTGCACTATTGTTGCTAATGAAGATTGTGTGAAGTTTTTGTATGGAAGAAAAATTTCAGGAGTATGGAAGGAATGAGTAATGAGATGAAGAATGGACTAAAGCTCAAGCTTCAGGATGCCACACGTGTCGCCCCAAGAAATATCTAAGAAGTACAAGCGTCAAAGCTTGGGGATGCCCAAGGCATCCCCTTCTTCATCAATAAAAATCTCAGGTTTCTTCCAAACACTTCATTTTTATTGTTTCATACACAATTGTGTTATACTTGGAGCATATTCACTTTTTGTTTTTCCTTTTCGTTTGCTTGGTTTTCTTAGTTTTCTAAATAAATTGGTTGGACCCCCTCTTTCATACATTGGTTTTCAAATAGTTTGGTTTGGATTGGAAAAGAGTAGGAAAGTTCATGCTTAAGTGATAAAGAGAGCTTGTTTTAGACTGTGGCCTATGCTTTGTCATGCCATGCTTGATATTGTTTTGGCTTTATGCTTAGTGATCTTTGCTGTAGCATGACATGTTATAAACAATTGAGATTTCTTAATGTGCTTTGGAAGAATCATGCGTTGTTATCAGCATATTAAAGCATGGTATTGTGGTATTCTCCTTTGATGCTTTATTGGGGTTGACTTGGCACGTGCTCACACCATGTTATGACTATCCCAAGTCACCATAGCCTTTATGATCCTTTAGTTTTGAACTTGTAATATCACTTTTTGCTTTGATTAATGATGTTTTGTCACTCTGCATGATTATGGCCATTATTGCTCTCTTAGTTGGTTGCTCCTAGTCTTTTGCTAGCCTCCATAACCAAGTATGAGTTCCACACATGAATCCAATTCCTAAAACCAAGTTATTCCAAAGAGTCCACCATACCTACCTATTAGCATATGCTATTCCAAGTATATTCATGTTTTTATCTACCTTCTGAATTAATCTTGTTATGAGAAAACTAGTGACTAAAGCTCTCACCAACTTGATGGCACACTTTACTTTTCTTCCATTTAATAAACTTGAACCATTGCGCCCATCTTTGTTGCGTATATGCTTGCGCTTTATAAGTTGAAGTTAGCAGAACCATGTATCATGGGGAACGCTTTCAACATTGCACTTGTACTTTGTACCCCATTGATATAATGTTCTTTTACTTATGGATCACGACGGTGTGAAATAAAAGGGGAACTTGTAAGATCATGGAGTTTGTATTTGTGTTAGAGAAACGCCTGGGCCGCTAGCCTAAGCCATGCATAATCATGGTGGAAACTTGCAGCATAACCATAATGAGCACTCTATGAAGCATCCTCAATAAAAACCTATGCAAATAGAAAATAAAAAGATCACTGAGATGCTCATTGTCTGCTTGCCTTGTCATTTTGATTATGGGATAGCTCCTGTATCATGTGCAAGGGGTACCCCGTTGGCGGTTCTCTATGATACATATGTACTTACAATGACAAGAGCTTACTTGTGACTAAAGTTGAGTAGCATGAGGTTCTGTCTTCGTAAGTAAGGGGCATGAGATTTCAGCTTATAACTTGTCAAGCATATCCTCTTAGTTGTGTCACTTTAACCTTAATCACCTAAATATTATTATGATAGGGGCAATGAGAGCTGAAAGCTAATAAGTACCATAATTTTTGGAAGCTCTTTATGAAACTTGAATCCCTGCTTTCTTCTATGAAGGCCTTTCTTTTACATTTATGTTGAGTCTCCACCTTCTATCTTTATGCACCTACTTTGAGAGAATAGTGGCCATTCTTAGTTCTATGTGTATTGTCCCAAGACTTGTTGATTGATGCATAACTTTGATATTGCTTGTTTTAAACTATTTGTATCTAGTCACTCTTATGAACTTTGAAGGTGTCCTATGCATTTATGTTTGCTACTCTATGAGGTGCAAGCTGAATGCTACTATGCTATGTTTTCTTTATGTGAAACAAACAAACGTCTTGCAAAGCATTGTTATTCATGAATCTTTTGTTTGTGCCTTTTCATGTCGCAACATAGTTGCTTTGTCTTATTTTTAGAACTTTATCTTTCATGTTATGATTGAAGTACTATGATCCCAGCTATCAATGTTTTACAAATACTTTTATCAAGTTTATGATGGTGCACGTCACCTCAAAAATTATTCTTTCTTTTTATCACTTACCTACTCGAGGACGAGCAGGAGTTAAGCTTGGGGATGTTGATACATTACTAACGTATCCATAATTTTTGATGTTCCATGCTTGGTTTTTATCTACTTTCTTATGTTTTATTTCAACTTTGGAGTACTTTCTATACACTTTCTTCTTCTTTTTTTTGAATTGATTTCTATACACTTTCTTGGACTAACCTATTAACAAGAGCCACAGTGTCAGCTGCCTATTTTCTGTTGTTTTTGGTTCCAGGAAAGTCAGAAAATGAATATTCTAGGAATTGGACGGGACAAAAGCCAAAGTCAGTTTTTCACCGAGGGACACAAGGAGCCAGAGTACGAGACGAAGAGGGGCCAGGGGGGCGCAACACCACCTGGTCGTGCGGCCTAGCCTGGCCCGCGCTAGGGGGTGGTTTGGCCGCCTCCAACACCCCCTCGGCCTCCCCTTTCGCCTATAACATGCCTTCGATACAGAAACCCTAAGGACCGGATCAAAATTCCACGAAAGAGTCTGTAGCCACCGTCATCTCCATCCCTAGATCGGGAGGGATCTGAAGCTCTTTCTGGAACCCTGCTGGAAGGGAGAACTGACCCTGGAGGCCTTCTTCATCACCATGCAAGCCTCCGGTGTGATGCGTGAGTAGTTCATCCTTGGACTACGGGTCCATGTAGTAGCTAGATGGCTGGCCATCCTCCTTTGTGCTATCACGTTTAGATCTTGTGAGCTCCGTTCATGATCAAGATCATCTATTTGTAATTCCTACATGTTGTGTTTGCGGGGATCCGATGGATATTGAGATGCTATTTCAGATTGATTATTGATTCTATCATGTCTTTGTTATTTGTGATCTTCCATGCTTTGCGTTGTTAGTAGCTATCTTGGCCAAGTAGATGCCAGCAACTCCAAGAGTTAGTATTTATGCTCGATAGTGGGTTCATGCCTCTAGTAATCTAGGGACGTGACAGAAATCTCTAAGGTACTAGATGTGATGTTGCTACTAAGGATAAAACAACAATCCTTTGTTCAAAGAACAATCGTATTGTTTACTTTACACACAATGCGTAATGCAATTATCTGTTGCTTGCAACTAAATACTAGAGGGGGTTCGGATAATAACCTGAAGGTGGATTATTAGTCATAGATGTAGTTGTATTACGGTCTATGTATAATGTTGTAATTCTCAATCAAGTCTCAAAGGAGTCAAGATGAGTAGTATATGCATGATTTCTTTCTCGATGTTTGTCAATTGCCCCGCTATAATTTGTTCACCCAACATGTTATATATCTTAAGTAGAGCCACCACTAGTGAACTATGGACCCCGGTCCTTTCTTTTATCATCAATCTTCAATCAATTGTTTAGTGCTTTCTGTTTACTTTCTGCAAACTATTACTTTCTTCCACAGAATACATTTAAACCTTTGTTTTCAGCAAAACCGGTGAGATTGAAAACCTCACTGTAAGTTGGGGGAAAAGTTCTGTGGTTGTGTTGTGCAAGTTTCCACGTTGCTGCTGGCACCGGTAGTGCGCCCTACCAATGTTCAGCTAGCAACACCTTGGAGGTGTTTCCTTGCTCCTACTAGATTGATAACCTTGGTTTCATAACTGAGGGAAAAAACTTGCTGCTATGCTCATCATACCTTACTCTTGGGGTTCCCCAACGAGCTCGATATATTTTGGGCCATCACTGTGCTTATCCCCATGCTATCCATCTTGTTGGTTTCACTGGTGGTTGATACATCCATTTTGCATCACTATTCTATATCATAATTTACTGTTATTCATTGATATATTTCATATTAAGAGATGATACTTATGTTATTTCATATGTTTTTGTATGGTTGATGACTTGGAGGATGGACCGCTGAAGTCAGGATTCTGATGGAAAAGGCACTGTTTGGAGGCTAAATTCGCGAAGATTGGAAAATCCCGGAAAATACATGGAAAATCCTATTTATCCAGAAGATGAAGGAAGCCAGAAGGGGGAGTGGAGATGGGCCACAAGGGGCCCACGCCACCCCCTAGCACGGGCCACCCTAGGCCGCGCCACCAGGTGGTGTGGCCACCCTAGCCCACCCCTGGCTCTGCTCTTTGGCGTATATAATCCTCCTGAAACCCTAAGACTCATGGAGCGACCACAGAAATATTCCGCCGCCTTTGCGGGGCGGAAAACTTGAGAGAGAGGAAGAGCTCTCCGGTAGGCACAAATTTGCCTCGAGGAAATCCCTTCCCGGAGAGGGTAGATCATCACCATCAACACCACCATCAAGCGGGACTTCATCGGGATCATCATCATCATCATCTCCATCATCACCTCCACCAGCACCATCATCGCCACTCCATACCACTATAACAATTGGGTTGAATCTTGCATAGTTCTTAGGGGAAACTTTCCCGGTGTTGATTACTTGTTGTAGTTGATGCTATTGAGTGGAACATTGAATTATCGTTCATGTTCAGATTGTTACTTATCATTATTTCATCTCTGATCTTGATCCATATGATGTCTTGTGAGTAGTTCATTTAGTTCTTGAGGACATGGGAGAAGTCATGTTGTTACTAGTGGAATTGTGTTGAGAAAGATTCAATGGTTTGATATTTAAGTTGTGGTGTTATTCTTCTAGTGGTGTCATGTGAACGTCGACTACATGACACTTCACCTTTATGGGCCTAGGGGAATGCATTGTGTATTTGGCTACTAATCGTTGGGGTTGCCGGAGTGACAGAAACATGAACCCCCGTTAGGAAACCTTTGCACAAGGGAGTGTAGGATCTCAGAGTTTAAGGTTGTGGTTAGGTTTTTATCTTAATTACTTTCTTGTAGTTGCGGATGCTTGCAAGCGGTATAATCAAAATTATGTATTAGTCCTAGGAAGGTCAGTACATTAGCATAGGTTCACCCACACAACACTTATCCAACTAAAGAAGATTAATAAACTATATGAAGCGAAAGCACTTGACAGTATTCCCATGTGTCCTCGAGAATGTTTGGTAATCATAAGTAATACAACCGTCTTGTCCTTTGCTAAAGAAAGGATTGGGCTACTTGCTGCATCAATTATAATTGTCTTTTATTTACTCACACTTTATTTATCTACATTATCAAAAACCCCTAAAATTCCATTTGCTAAGTATTTATAGAGAATTCCTGCTCCAAGCCACTCGTCAACATCTTCTGCTCCTCGTTGGGTTCGACACTCTTACTTATCGAAAATACTGCGATGCACCCCCTATGCACCGTTGCCGAGGAGTAAAGCGCTATTGAAGAGTGGATCTAGTAAAGGAAACTTCTACTGTGAGTATTGTTTATTTCTGTTAGTTATTTTATTTCAGTATGGATAATTTTCTTAGTTTCTTATTTCGTAATGCTACTACCACTGCTAAGGTAGTAGATGAACCTCCACCTGCTGAAAATGATACTTTTAGGATACCAACAAGAATTGTTGATCGTGTTATGGATAACTACTATTTTGGAGATGGAACAGTCCATCTCGGTGATCATTTGCTCTTTATACACGAATTATGCGGGTTGTTCAAGTGTGTAGGTATTACAACAGATCAAGTCAAGAAGAATTTATTATCATTATCACTAAAAGGAAGAGCTGAGAAATGGTACAAGCTGCTAAAGAATGGTCAAGCTCTTGAATGGGAGGAAGTTGTATCTCTCTTTTATTCAAAATTTTATCCTCCTAGTGAGATTCATAAAGATCGGAATCAAATATACAACTTTTAGCCTTGTGATGGAGAGAGTACAGCTCAAGCTTGGGGGATATTGAAGTTACTAATGCTCAAATGTCCTATTCATGAGCTCCCTAACAATATTATTATCAATAACTTTTATGTAAGACTTTATCTTCATGATAAGGATCTATTGGATGCTTCTTGTGTTGGATCATTTACACGCATGGAAGAAGAAGCTAAATGGGATCTTCTAGGCCGTATTCAAGACAATGCTGAAGCATGGGAGAATGATAAAGGAAGAAAGTCAGGTATAAATTATGATTATGAATGCATTAAATATTTTATGGGAACTAATGACTTTCATAATATTAGTAATGCCTATGGTCTTGATTCTCAAAGTATTACAAATTATTTTAAGGCTTTTGCTCTCATATTGAAATTCCTAAAAAGAAATGGAATAAGTATCATGAGCCATATAAAGATATTGCTAATTGTGTTCCCGCAAGAGATATTGAAGTTTATACTGCTAATCATGTTTTACCTAAACCGTATATTGAGAAAATGCCTTTCCCAGTCAAGGTAAAGGAACATTCTATGATAGCTAGTATGGTTAATGAACCTACAAATAAAGTTGTTGAACCTGATGAACAAATATCTATTGAACCTGTAATAGCAAATGTGAAAGACTTTGTCACTAAATATGTAGAAGACGGACACACTATCCTCTGTAAGGATACTTCTAATATTGTCACACAAAGTAGAGTTAGGAGAGATAGTGTCCCTGTTTTTTCTATTAGAATAAGTGATCATTGCTACAATGGTCCATATGAGAGTTGTATCGTTAAATTTATGCATGATACTGAAAATTATTATGAGAGAGGGAAAATTGTTCTTATGCATCTAAATAATATTAAGTTTCCTCGCTTTATGCGGAAAGTCTTTATGTTGCACTTGTTTTGCCTTCCTATGCTAGCAGCCTCTGGTTTCAACAATTTATTTTCTTACAAAATTCCCTTGCATAGGAAGTGGGTTAGACTTAAACATGTGTATTTTTTCTTCTTGATGCTCTATTTTTATTTCAATTCATATTCTTATGTGAGCATCATTTAAATTATCATGCCCATCTCAATTGCTATAAAGAAAGAGCTTTTTGAGAGACAACCCAATATATTTTTGCTTTCATTTTGTTTTTGTTTATTTGAGGCTTGGAAGTTATTTCTTATGTAATAACCTCTCCTTACCCTTTTTGTTTTCTTTTTTATATCAAGATCTACCTCTAATGAGAGAGAAGTATGATTTGGGGAAGTTGTTGTCCCGAAACAGATTTTTGTGCTTCACTATAAAAAATCATTAAAAATCCCAAAATGTCGTACTGATCTGTAATTTTGTGTGTGCATGCCCAAGGTTATTATTTAACTTTCATTAGTTTTGAACTTTTTGATTTGAGCAATATAAGATTTGCGGAAAAATTGATCTTTACCTGCTGGTCTATTTTGACAGATTTCTGCCATTTCTGCATTTGCCTCTTAAATCGATTTCCTTTTTGAATTCCTTTTTGGGATTTCGAGAGGAGTTGTTTCAGTATCTTCTGTTTTGATGGATTTCAGTTGAAATTAAACTTAAAAGGTTTATTACCTTGCATGCACTAATGTTGCTAATGAGAATTGTGTGAAGTTCTGTGTGAAAGAAATTTCCAGGTTATAGGAGAAAATGGTGTAATAAGATGGTGAATGGTTAAAAGACTCAAGCAATATGTTTATGAAGATGAAGATATTGATGTTATTAAAGTGGTGACTTCGGAAAATTTTATTAAAGACCAAATTCAGAGACCTGCAGAGTCTGTTTTCAAATAGGTAACAGTTCTAGAAAGAAAAGGTCCGCAAAAAACCTTCCAAGTTATGTTTTTGCAGTTTTTATCTAACATGGAAAATAATGAGTCGAAAGAGGGACAGAAACGGAGCCCGGGTGGCTCACACCACCCCATGGCGCGGGCCCACCTGGCCGCGCCACCAGGCGTGTGGCCACCCTGGAGCCCGTCTGTGACCCGTTTTCTCTCAGTACTTTCCTTTTGTTGTTAAACTTCATAATATATAATCCAACGGATCCCCCGAGGTTCGTATATCGTGTTCTCATCATGTTTTTGTTTCGATCTGTTTTTGTCAAGAACTATTCTTAAAGTTTAGAAGCACAATGGTCTCTGCCAACGATAAGGGCAAGGAGCCTACAGAAGATGATTTCCAAGACTCTGAGCAGGAGGAGGAGATCGAGAGTGAAGTTGAAGAGGAGGCAAAGGAAGACCAGCATCCACACACCAGCACCACCATTGCAAACATTGGAGTGGTGGAAAATCCTGCCAAGTACAAAAGGACTACACGGATGTCCACTAGAGGGAAGGTTCCGCGTCATTGCTTGGTTTCACGGTCACCTCCTCCACGCACTAATAATCCCTTCCATACACTTATTCATGAGCAGCAATTCTAGAATAGGCCCAAGGAAAAACTACCCTCCAATTGGTATATGCCTCATTCTAACCATGCAGGAAAAGAAGACTTCAAGGAGGAAGAGTGGGGAAAGAATCGCAAGAGCTAGAATTCACAGCCCAACATGATCATCAACCGCATTGAGCACAATTCAGAGTTGATTCGTACTCTCACCTTCGAGATTGAGGACTTGAGGGAATTGATTGAAAAGCTCATCGAGAGAACACCACCACCACCGACGGAGTAATTCGTCATCAGGTTTTGGGATCACCTTGGTTAGTTCCAAGCTTGGGGGAGTGTAGTGGTATCACATCTTTTATCTTTTTTTACCTTTTCAGTAGAGTCATATCATGAATAGAGAAGTATCATATAGGATGGTTTGCATTATAGAAGTATCTCTCCTCTAGTTATATATCTATGTATCCCTTGGTGTGAGTTGCCGTTAAGGAATATTAATGAGAAGTTCTATCATTTTTTTACACATCTTATTTTAGTTTACAATTTCTGTTATATGATTGACCTTGTTGTTAGTATTGGTATCACTTTGGGATCATTAAGTAAATTTAGTTGGTTTTGGCAAACCTGGCTCGGTCAGTAGCAACACTATTATGAGAATTGAATGAAAAAGATAAAAGTACTCTTAAGAAATATAATTTAATCATCTTTCTTTCTTGATTGGCTCATAAGCTTAGTATTGTCTAGTTAAGATCTTTTGTGCTTCCAAGGAATATTGCATGTTTGTTTTTATCACTTGTATGTTGTTTGTTTCCTTCAACTCTTATGCTTGCTACCCAGCCTTGCTAGCCAAAAACCTGTACTGAGAGGGAATGCTTCTCGTGCATCCAATCCTTAAACCAAAACCTATGCCATTTGTGTCCACCATACCTACCTATTAGCATTATTTCTATTCCAAGTAAATTCATGTGTTTGTCTACCTTCCGAATTAAACTTGTTATGTGAAAATTAGTGATTAAAGATCTCACAAACTTGATGGCACACTTTACTTTCTTGCACTTAATAAACTTGAACCATTGTGCCCATATATGTTGTGTATATACTTGTGTTTTGTAAGTTTTGAATTAGCAGAACCATGTTATCATGGGGAACGCTTTCAATAGTGCACTTTATTTAGTTGATATCATGTTCTTTTGCTGATGGATCTTGGCGGTGTGAAATGAAAGGGGAGCTTGTAAGGCTCATGGAGTTCGTATATGTGTTAGAGAAACGCATGGGCGGCTAGTCTAAGCCATGGCTAATCATGGTGGAAACGTGCAGCATAACCATAGTGAGCAATCTTTGAAGCATCCTCAATAAAAAAACCCTATGCAAATAGGAAATAAAAAACCTATGCAAATAGGAAAAAAGGATCACTGAGATGCTCATTGTCTGCTTGCCTTGTCATTTTGATATGGGAAAGCTTCTGTATCATCGGGCAAGGGGTACCCCGTTGGCTGTTCTCTATGATACACATGTACTTACAATGACAAGAACTTACTTGTGACTAAAGTTGAGTAGCATGAGGAACAGTACTCGTAAGCAAGGGCATGATATTTTCATCTTACAACTTGTCAAACATATCCTCATATTTGTTCACTTTAACCTTAATCACCTAAAGATGCCTATGATAGGGGTAATGAGAGCTGAAAGCTAATAAGTATCATAATTTTTGGAAGCTCTTTATGAAACTTGAAATCCCTGCTTCTCTCTGCGAAGGTCCTATCTTTTAATTTTTAGTTGAGTTAGTAAACCTATTCCTTTCTATCTCAGTAAGTATTTGAGTTGTTGTGTTTCATTCACTCATATGATGATTTATTCAATCATGTTTCTTATGTTCCTTGTTTTTGCACACTGCTCTTATCTTAGTGAATATTACTTTCAAAGCTATCATTGAAAACCCCATCATGTTTGAACTTCTGCAAATTGTTAACCATTCTTTGACCAAGAACAAAGTTTGCCATTACCAATTATGATTTACTTTGTGTATCTTTATTGTGTTTCCTTTACTTATTGCAAGTTAAGTTATATAATAGTGAGTTGTCTTCTATTATGATTTGTGTATTGATGAATGTGATGCTTCTTGTCCGTATTCTTTTATCGACTCTTCACTCCATAAACCTGAGGTCATGTTTATTGAGCTCAGTTTTCGCTTGGGGACAAGCGAAGTATGATCTTGGGGGGAGTTTCTACGTCCATTTTGCATCACTATTCTATATCATAATTTACTGATATTCATTGATATATTTCATATTAAGAGATGATACTTATGTTATTTCATCTGTTTTTGCATGGTTTATGGATTTTGGAGGATGGACCGCTGAACTCAGGATTCTGATGGAAAAGGCACTGTTTGGAGGCGAAATTCGTGAAGATCAGAAAATCCTGGAAAATACATGGAAAATCCTTTTTTTAGAAGACGAAGGAAGCCAGAAGGGGGAGCGGAGATGGGCCACAGGGGCCCACACCACCCCCTAGCGCAGGACACCCTAGGCCACGCCACCAGGTGGTGTGGCTACCCTGGCCCACCTCTAGTTCTGCTCTTTGGCGTATATAATCCTCCCGAAACCCTAAGACTCGAGGAGCGACCAAAAAAGTATTCCGCCGCCTCTACGGGGCAGAAAACTGTAGAGAGATAAAGAGCTCTCCGGCAGGCAGAAATCAGCCGGGGAAATTCCTTCCCGGATAGGGGAGATCGTCGCCATCAACACCACCATCAAGCGAGACTTCATCGGGATCATCATCATCATCTCCATCATCACCTCCACCAGCACCATCGTCACCACTCCATACCACAGTAACAATTGGGTTGAATCTTGCATAGTCCTTAGGGGAAACTTTCCCGGTGTTGATTACTTGTTGTAATTGATGCTATTGAGTGGAACGTTGAATTATCGTTCATGTTCAGATTGTTACTTATCATTATTTCATCTCTAATCGTGATCCATATGATGTCTTGTGAGTAGTTCGTTTAGTTCTTGAGGACATGGGAGAAGTCATGTTGTTAGTAGTGGAATTGTGTTGAGAAAGATTCAATGGTTTGATATTTAAGTTGTGGTGTTATTCTTCTAGTGGTGTCATGTGAACGTCGACTACATGACACTTCACCTTTATGGGCCTAGGGGAATGCATTGTGTATTTTTCTACTAATCGTAGGGGTTGCCGGAGTGACAGAAACATGAACCCCGTTAGGAAACCTTTGCACAAGGGAGTGTAGAATCTCAGAGTTTAAGGCTGTGGTTAGGTTTTTATCTTAACTAGGGATGGTTGGTCTAGTTTATGGATCACATGGTTGAAAACATCTCAACAAAGTGATCGTATAGACAAAATTGTTCAGATAGTGAGAGTTCTCCTCTTTGGTCCAGTTTTAATATCCCTAATTACTTTCTTGTAGTTGTGGATGCTTGCAAGGGGTATAATCACAAGTATGTATTAGTCCTAGGAAGGTCAGTACATTAGCACAGGTTCACCCACACAACACTTATCCAACTAAAGAAGATTAATAAACTATATGAAGCGAAAGCACTTGACAGTATTCTCATGTGTCCTCGAGAACGTTTGGTAATCATAAGTAATACAACCGGCTTGTCCTTTGCTAAAGAAAGGATTGGGCCACTTGCTGCATCTATTATCATTGTCTTTTATTTACTCGCACTTTATTTATCTGCAGTATCAAAAACCCCTAAAAATCCGTTTGCTAAGTATTTATAGAGAATTCCTGCTCCAAGCCACTCGTCAACACCTTCTGCTCCTCGTTGGGTTCGACACTCTTACTTATCGAAAATACTATGATACACCCCCTATACTTGTGAGTCATCAGTGGTTCCGATGCTCCCAAGACCTACAAGCGTCGTCCTCGTGGTCACTACTTTCGGGACGATGGTGAGGGTAACATAGTGGACGAGGTTGAGCTGAGGAGAAGGAAGAACGAGGCTGAGCGCATGGCTGAACAGGCAAAGAGGGATAGGACCAGTAAGGGTGTGTCCAAGAGGAAGGGCAAAGAGCCCAAGATTAACTATAATAGGATGGATGTTGTTACTTACTCTTCCATTCGTCATTGTGATCTGTTTGCTGAATCAGTGCAAGATACTGAGCTTGGTGACTCTCACTTTTGGTGTGCTGACCAAAAGTCTATCTATGAAGATGTTTATGCTCGGCAGAAGATTCGACCTATGCATCCCCTGATTATTGCTAAGGCCATGGAAAAACCTCAAATATTGATGCTATGTATGTGACTGAGAGGATGGGGCTGTACCATCTCATGGCTCTTCAATGCTCCCATGACTCCGAGATAGTGAAGCAGTTCTTCTCCACTTTGGTCATTTATGGTCATGAGCACCGCACCATGAAGTGGATGACCCGTGACAGGCCATTGCAAGCTGATTTTCGTGTTGTTGCTGGACTGCTTGGATATTCCTTTCGCAACAAGGATCGTGCTAGTGGCCATTGTATCATCACCTAGCTCAAGCCCAATAAAGATGTTGTCCTCTCTCCTTGCACAGTTGACAATGGTATTGTGGGCTCCTTTGCTGGTCTTTCTCCTTTGTATGCTAGCCTGGTGGGCCTCTTCTGTGATTCTATGTCCCCAAGTGGAGGGAACAATGACAGTATTCGTGGTCACCTGGTTCAGCTTCTAGCATTTTCTCACGAGGTTGCATCTAGTGAAGATGAGTCCATTAATTACAAGCTGGATGTGATGGATTTTATCTACCATGAGTTGACTTATTCAATGTTGATCAAGCACCTACTTCCCACTGGAGAGTTTAACATTGATGTTGAGCACAAGGCGAAGAAGATCTACAACAAGGTTAGGAAGACCTCACATCCATCTTCTGCTTCTGAAGGATTCATGACGGATGCTCGTGCCAGTGCTCGTAGGCCCCTAGTGCCTCCTATTGCTCGTGAGATCAAGAAGCTGAATTGGTTCCAGCAGAACATTCTTTGCATGGGGGTGGACACAGACAAGGGGAAGTATGAGGCGTACAAGCAACGTCATGAGATGGCCCACACTCAGCAGCTCATTCTTCACCATGTGTCTAGAGCATCAGGCGATCCCCCTACTCCTACCACTCCCACACCATATGCTCGGTGGAATTCTTCTTCTGGCCTCAACTATGGGGAGCTTGAGTGTCACCTGTTTCGTTCTGCAGCCACTGCTGATGACGAGGAGGATGACACCGAGGACCTTGAGGATGAGGATGAGGACGGGGACGAGGACGACGATGATGACTACGAGTGATCCCTTGGGACGCTATCATCGCTCTTCTTCCTTTTTGGCGTTTCGATGCTAATGGGGGAGAAGTAGTTCTATTAGGACTTCATGGATTTGCATGGGTTGGGCGCAAGCATTTGCACTTTATCTTTTCGGTCTTTTTCTCGCTTGTGCCCATTTAGTGTTGAACTTCCATTTGTGTTTTGATCTGTATGAGACTATGTTTATGTGTGGCTCTGGATTTATCTTGTGGTTTATCCTTATGGATTCATCTATCATATTGGCTATATTGGATATCTATATCAAGGAAGGCGTTCATAATGGCTATCATTGGATATTCTTATACTATATTGAGGATGTCTCTATCTCGCTCACGGTGGTATGAATATTTTTCCTATGTTCCAATGAAATAGACTTGTACCTACTTGTGTACATTTGTATTCAAATGCAAATTATGCACACATTGGGGGGAGTATTTTTCACTTGTTAAATGTGTTGTTATTAGAGCTACCTTGAAAATCCTAGTATTGTCATCTAACACCAAAAAGGGTGAGATTGAAAGAACATTTAATGGTTCCCTATGTTTTGTGTGTTAGATAACAATACCGTGGAGTTTTCTCATGTGTGCTAAGTGTGTAGGGAAATGTTTTTGGTGTTTGGGGGCTGGATTATCTGGCCCCATCAAGGGCCGGATAATCTGGCCTGACCCTCTTGGCTAGGGTCCGTTGTGCGTGAGTCTCAGACTAGGGGCGGATTTTCCCTAGACAATCCAGAGCGGGGCAGATTCTGTTTCCTGGCCGGATAATCCGGCCCTCACCTTGGGCCGAATAATCCGCCCCCCAGGGGAAGTGCAAAGGCTGGCACGACGCGAGTCTCAGGCTAGGGGTGGATTTTCCCCTAGATAGTCTAGAGCGGGGCGGATTCTCTTCCCCGGGCCGGATAATCGGGCCCTCACTTAGGCCAGATAATCTGGCCCCAAAAAGCTCCACCAGCTCCATCTGAATAGGGGGTATAAAAGCCTCATCTTACCCTCCTATCAGATCTCTTGGTTCATTCGAAAAAGATCAGACATGTTGCAAAAGCTCTCTCCCTAGATCTCTCACTTCAACCACCCGAAGGCTACGATCTCTGGGGGAATTGAAGAAGGAGACATCATTCATCGTCATCACGAATCAAGTGCTCCAACTCCTCTCCATTCACTTGGAGAATCCCCGATCCAGGATTCTTGTTAACATCTAGATATTATGTTTTATTATTGATAACAATTGATCTTGTGGCAGCTTGTCGTCATTACGGGAGCCTCCAATTCGGTTGTGGAGTTGTGCCCTGCTAGTTGTGCATAGGCGCTGGTTCTCGCCTCGAAGGGTTCCAATAGTGCAAAGGTGGATCAGGCCTTTGGTGGCGAGATCCATCGGAGAACAGGGTGAGGCCCATTGTGGCGTGGTGGTCTTAGTACCGCCCACCCCTCCAACGCAGATGTACTTACCTTAACAAGGAAGGAACTACGGTAAAACAAACCCCATATCTCCGCGTGCTCCATCACGGTTTCCTCGTTCCTCACTTTACTCGCCTTTACTCGCTAGTAGTTAGGTTTGCATATAGGAAAATTCTACATAGTAGTATATCTAGAGAATTTAACTTTTGTGTCAAGCCTAAAATTGAAAAGGCATTCAAATTTGAGGTAGTGATACATTGCAAATGTATCTATAATTTTTGATGTTCCATGCTTGGTTTTATCTACTTTCTTGTGTTTTGTCCACACTTTGGAGTACTTTTCATATGATTTCTTGGACTAACCTATTAACAAGTGCCACAGTGCCAGTTGCATGTTTTCTGCTATTTTTGGTTCCAGGAAAGTCAGAAAATCAATATTCTCGGAATTGGACCGGACAAAAGCCAAAGTTGATATTTTCCCGGAAGACTCACGGAGCCAGAAGGAGAGTCGGAGAGGGGCCACAGGGTGGCCACACCACCCCATGGTGCGGGTCCCCCCAGGCCGCGCCAGGGCATGGTGTGGGCCCCCTGGCCGCCCACCGACCTTGCCCTCTAGCCTATAAGAAGCCTCCCGAGGCATAAACCCTAGATCATCAATCAGAAATCCACGAAAAGTTCCACAGCGCCGCCGCCACCGAAGGGGAGATTCGGAGGACAGAAAGTCTCTATTCCGGCACCCTGCCAGGACGGGGAAGTGCCCCCGGAGCCATCTCCATCGATCTGCACCACCATCTCCATCACCGTTGCTGATTCCCATGATGATGAGGGAGTAGTTCTTCCTCGAGGCTAAGGGTTCTACCAGTAGCTATGTGTTCATCTCTCTCTCTATGCATGATCTTATTGAGATCATGATCTTGTAATCTATAGATCTATTCTGCTACTCAAGTGCTTTAATGAATCTCTGCTCTCCCCATGTGTGTGAAAGTGACAGCGTGCACACCATGGTGGCACTTAGGCTAGAGATTACAAATACTTGTTATGAGTTATATTTGGAGTTGGATGTCTTTACGAAATTTTGGTGGTTGTTGGACTCATCTAGTACTCAAGGTGACAGTGTGGGGTTATCTAGATGGGAAAGGCTTACTTTGAGGGGTGCTGTTATAGCCCTACCATTGATTAGAGTGTCCAACCGGAGAGTAGTTCAGCGTAGTATCATGAAGATGATATATTTATATGAGAGTGTTCACTAGTGAAAGTATGATCCCTAGGCCTTGTTTCTAAGCTTTGATACACCGTTGCAATTAGATTTGTTACATGTTTGCTTGCGTCCATCTTTATTTCAGTTTGCCTTTAGTCTTTTCCACGCCATCAAGCTATTTTCTAGCACTGTTACCACTTATAATTATCTATACCACTTGTATCTCACTATCTCTTCGCCGAACTAGTGCACCTATACACCTGAAAAGTGTATTGGGTGTGTTGAGGACACAAGAGACTTCTTGTATCTTGATTGCAGGGTTGCTTGAGAGGGAATACCTTTCACCACTTCCTCCCTGAGTTCGATAAACCTTGGGTGATCCACTTAAGGGAAAACTTGCTGCTGTTCTACAAACCTCTGCACATGGAGGCCCAACAACTGTCTGCAAGAATATAAGTGTGTAGACATCAAGCTATTTTCTGGCGCCGTTGCCGGGGAGGTAAGGTAAAAGGTATTCACACCGGAGGATTAAAGAAGAAGAACCTGCCACGGCAAACGCCAATTTTCTGGTGTGAGTACTCGAAGTTATTTCCTTTAGATTCTGCAATTTTGTCTTTTTGTTTCTTCTTTTCACTAGTTAGGCTTAATGGAAAACAACAACAAAATTAGAGAGCTTTATAGTATTTATGTTGAGTTAGGACATGAAGTCTTTGAAGAGAAAATTAAAAAACCAATGGAACTTTATTTGCATGCTAATAGCAATCTTGTTAGTATGAATTCTTCGGACACCATTATTGCTACTGCTATGGAAAAATCTAAGCATAGGGAAGCTAGTTTTTATGAAAGTGATCTTTTTAGTTCCCCAGCTCTGGAAGATAGCTATTCTATTGCTTATGATGATACCAAACCTCCAATGTATGATGATTACAATGATGAATATGATATTTCTAGTCCACCTACTATTGAGGAGGAAATTAATTATGATTACAATATGCCTCCTATATTTGATGATTATGGTGATGAAAATAATAATGATAGCTATTTTGTTGAATTTGCTCCCACTACAATTAATAAAAATGACTATGTTTATGTGGAGAGTATTAATTATTTTATGCATGTGGCTCATGATAAGAATGTTTTATGTGATAATTTTATTATTAATTTTGTTCATGATGCTACTGAAAGTTATTATGAGAGGGGGAAAACATGGTTTTATGTATCCCAACATTATTAAGTTTCCCCTCTTTATGTTGAAAGTCTTGAAGTTGCACTTGTTTTGCTTTACTATGCTTATTGTTTTGTGCTTTCATGACTTGTTTCATTACAAGGTTCCTATGCATAGGAAGTGGGTTAGACTTAAATGTGTTTTGAATTAGCTTCTTGATGCTCTCTTTTACTTCAATTCATATTTCTTATGTGAGCATCTTCTCAAACTTCTCAAGCTAAAGAAAAGTACTTACTGGGAGATAACCCAAAAGTTTTAGTTGAGTCTTGGAAGTTATTACTTCAGTAATAACCGCTCCTTATCCTTTTTATTTTCTTTTTGTGCCAAGAATAACCTCTAATGAGAGAGAAGTAAGATTTGGGAAAGTTGCTGTCCCGAAACAGATTTCTATGCTTCACCGTAAAAATTCGTGTAAAATCTCTGTACTTCATTTTGAAGCGTGTTTTTTTGTGCTTCTTCCCCAGGTTGTTATCTAACTTTCGTTAGTTCAACACTTTTCGATGTGAGCAACAGAAGGTCTTTGAAAAAATTCGTCTTTACCTGCTGGTCTGATTTGACAGATTTCTGCCATTATTTGCATTTGCTTCTTGTTGGTTCCTCTTTGAGTTCTTTTGGGGAATTGAGATTTTTGAGGGAAGTGATACAGTAGCTAGTGTTTTAATGTAAGTTTTATTGGTGTTAGTACTGAACCTAAATACTTATTATCTTGAGTGCACTAATGTTGCTAATAAAGATTGTGTGAAGTTTTGTATGAAGGAAAAATTTCAGGTGTATGGAAGGAATGAGTAATGAGATCAAGGATAGACTAAAGCTCAAGCTTGGGGATGCCACGCATGTCACCCCAAGAAATTTCCAAGAAGTACAAGCGTCAAAGCTTGGGGATGCCCAATGCATCCCCTTCTTCATCAATAAAAATCTCAGGTTTCTTCCAAACACTTCATTTTTATTGTTTCATGCACAGTTGTGTTGTTCTTGGAGCGTCTTTGTTTTCGTTTTTGGTTTTCGTTTGCTTGGTTTTCTTGAATAAATTGGTTGGACCCCCCTCTTTCATATATTGGTTTGCAAATAGTTTGGTTTGGTTTGGAAAAGAGTAGAAAAGTTCATGCTTATGTGGTAAAAAGAGCTTGTTTTTGACTGTGGCATATGCTTTGTTATGCAATGCTTGATATTGTTTTGGCTTTATGCTTAGTATTCTTTGCTGTAGCATGAATTTTTATAAACAATTGAGATTGCTTGATGTGCCTTGGATGAATCATGCGTTGTTTTAGCATATTAAAGCATAGTATAGTGGTATTCTCCTTTGATGCTTTATTTGGGTTGACTTGGCGCATGCTCACACCATGTTATGACTATCTCAAGTCACCATAGCCTTTATGATCCTTTAGTTTTCAACTGGAAGTATCACTTTATGCTTTGATCAATGATGTTTTATCGCTTTGCATGATTATGGCCATTATTGCTCTCTTAGTTTGTCGCTCCCAGTCTTTTGCTAGCCTCCACCACCAAGTATGAGTTCCACTCATGCATCCAACTCCCTAAACCAAGTTATTCCAAAGAGTCCACCATACCTACCTACTAGCTTATGCTATTCTAAGTATATTCATGCTTTTGTTTACCTTCCAAATTAAACTTGTTATGAGAAAACTAGTGATTAAAGCTCTCACGAACTTGATGGCACACTTTACTTTTCTTGCCCTTAATAAACTTGAACCATTGTGTCGTCTATGTTGTATATGCTTGCACTTATTTGTTGGGAATTAGTAGAGCCATGCTTTCATGGGGAACGCTTTCAACATTGCACTTGGTACTTTGTACCTATTTGATATCATGCTCTTTTGTATATGGATGTCGTCGGTGTGAAATGAAAGGGGAGCTTGTAAGTCCATGGAGTTATGTATATGTGTTAGAGAAACTCCTGGGCCACTGGTCTAATCCATGCTGACATGGTGGAAACCTGCAGCGTAACCACAATGAGCTGTCTATGAAGCATTCTTCTTATAAAAAAAGAGTCCAATATTGAGAAAAAAAGTGAAAAAGAAAAAAAAATATGAAAAGAGGAAAGAGAGAAAAAAGCACCATATTCCCATGGTAAATAGGAAGATTGCTGAGATGCTCGTTGTTTGCTTGCCTTGTCATTTTGATATGGGGATTCTTCCGTATCATCGGGCAAGGGGTACCCCGTTGGCGGTTCTCTATGATACACATGTACTTACGATGACAAGAACTTACCGGTGACTAAAACTTGAGTAGCATGAGGAGCGGCCCTCGTATACAAGGGACATGATATTCCTAACTTATACTTCGTCAAGCATGTACACCATAGTTTGTTCACTTTAACCTTAATCACTTCAAGATGCTTATGATAGGGGCAATGAGAGCTGAAAGCTAACAAGTACCATAATTTTTGGAAGTTCTTTATGAGACTTGAATCCCTACTTCCTTCTATGAAGGTCTTTCTTTTACTTTTATGTTGAGTCTCCGCCTTCTATCTGTATGCACCTACTTTGAGAGCATAGTGGCCATTCTTAGTCCTATGTGCATTGTCCCAAGACTTGTTGATTGATGCATAGCTTTGATATTGCTTGTTTTAAACTATTTGTATCTCGTCACTCTTATGAACTTTGAAGGTGTCCTATGCATTTATGTTTGCTACTCTATGAGGGACAAGCTGAATGCTATTATGCTATGTTTTCTTTATGTGAAACAAACAAACTGCTTGCAAAGCATTGTTATTCATGAATCTTTTGTTTGTTCCTTTTCATGTTGCATCATAGTTTCTTTGTCTTATTGCTAGAACTTTGTCTTTCATGTTATGATTGAAGTACTATGATCCTAGCTTTGAATGTTTTAGAAATACGTTGATCAAGTCTTTGATGGTGCATGTCACCTCAAAAATTCTTATTTCTTTTTATAACTTACCTACTCGAGGACGAGCAGGAGTTAAGCCTTGGGATGTTGATACATTGCAAGTGAATCTATAATTTTTGATGTTCCATGCTTGGTTTTATCTACTTTCTTGTGTTTTTTCCACACTTTGGAGTACTTTTCATATGATTTCTTGGACTAACATATTAACAAGTGCCACAGTGCCAGTTGCCTGTTTTCTGCTGTGTTTGGTTCCAAGAAAGTCAGAAAATCAATATTCTCGGAATTGGACCGGACAAAAGCCACAGTTGATATTTTCCCGGAAGACTCACGGAGCCAGAAGGAGAGTCGGAGAGGGACCACAGGGTGGCCGCACGACCCCATGGTGCGGGTCCCCCCAGGCCGTGCCAGGACATGGTGTGGGCCCCTGGCCGCCCACCGACCTTGCCCTCTGGCCTATAAGAAGCCTCACGAGGCATAAACCCTAGATCGTCAATCGGAAATCCACGAAAAGTTCCGCAGTGCCACCGCCACCAAAGGGGAGATTCGGGGGATAGAAAGTCTCTGTTCCGGCACCCTGCTAGGACGAGGAAGTGCCCCTGGAGCCATCTCCATCGATCTCCACCACCAACTCCATCACCGTTGCTGATTCCCATGATGATGAGGGAGTAGTTCTTCCTCGAGGCTAAGGGTTCTACCAGTAGCTATGTGTTCCCCTCTCTCTCTATGCATGATCTTATTGAGATCGTGAGCTTGTAATCTATAGATCTATTCTGCTACTCAAGTGCTTTAATGAATCTCTGCTCTCCCCATGTGTGTGAAAGTGACAGCGTACACACCATGGTGGCACTTAGGCTAGAGATTACAAATACTTGTTATGAGTTATATTGGGAGTTGGATGTCTTTATGAAATTGTTGTTTTTTGTTGGACTCATCTAGTACTCAAGGTGATAGTGTGGGGTTATCTAGATGGGAAAGGCTTACTTTGAGGGGTGCTGTTATAGCCCTACCATGGATTAGAGTGTCCAACCGGAGAGTAGTTCAGCGTAGTATCATGAAGATGATATATTTATATGAGAGTGTTCACTAGTGAAAGTATGATCCCTAGGCCTTGTTTCTAAGCTTTGATACACCGTTGCAATTAGATTTGTTACATGTTTGCTTGCGTCCATCTTTATTTCAGTTTGCCTTTAGTCTTTTCCACGCCATCAAGCTATTTTCTAGCACTTTTACCACTTATAATTATCTATACCACTTGTATCTCACTATCTCTTCGCCGAACTAGTGCACCTATACACCTGAAAAGTGTATTGGGTGTGTTGAGGACACAAGAGACTTCTTGTATCTTGATTGCAGCGTTGCTTGAGAGGGAATACCTTTGACCACTTCCTCCTTGAGTTCGATAAACCTTGGGTGATCCACTTAAGGGAAAACTTGTTGTTGTTCTACAAACGTCTGCACTTGGAGGCCCAACAACTGTCTACAAGAATAGAAGTGCGTAGACATCAAGTAGCACCTATGCACCCCCCCTCTAGGTGCCCATACGATCCATTTCAACATGCAAACAAGCAAGAGCACAATCAACACAAGGCATACAAGCACCAATACAGTACATCTAACAAGCACACTACACAATATTCACTTCAGTAGGTTTTGAGGGATTTAGTTCATAGAACTTGGAAATGCTTTAATTGTATTTGGGGAAGTGTTTTATGAATTACTTGCCAAATACCACCTAAGAAGGGGGTTTTGAACTATGTCTTGGGTCTATATGGTATCAATATACAAAATTGATATCATTAGATATATATTGACAAAACAAGTCCACCAAAAGTGGTTTCACTATTTTTGCACTTTTCTTTAATTAGTTATGAATTTTCTAGTGGAAATAATACTACTTTAGGTGAATAAATCAACAGAAAAGATTCGTAGCTCAAATAAAATTGTGATTAGAGTATGTTGTATATATTTGAGTTTATGATTTTTGAGAGTTGGATTCATCTCGAAATAATTTGCATAATACCCTTGGGAAATTCCCAAAGTCAATTCTGGAGGGTATTTGTCTTTTTCACTAGATTTATTCTACAGAATAGTTTAAGGTGAATCGAAAGGCACATAGTAGGTATTTGGAATACCTTTCTATTGAAATTGGAATCACCCTTTTTGGAGTTACAGAACTAATGGGGTGATTTTATTAGCGAAATAGCTATAGACAGGGATGTTTAAATCATTAAAATTCAACCAGACCTCAACAAATCTTGAATAGATATGCTAGTGTAGGTGTGCTGAGAGTTGGAATTAGGTCAATAGCTTATTTGATTTGAGCTGTAGAAATTCTTAAAAATAGAAATAGGCTATTTTTGTTATTTTTAGCACAGGAAATATAGGAACCTAATTAAGATGGGCTAGGTTGAAATTCAAGATACCTAGAGTACCTTTCAGTACAAAAAGGTTTCAACCTAAATGGAGTTATAAAATTCAAATAAAGAAATTAATAGTGAAAAGGGTACATTTAGGTAGTTGATTTACTATAATTAATTTCCACATTATTTGGGTCAACCAAGGATACAGCATGTTAGGGAAAACATGAGCGAGCCTAAGAAAATTTAAATCTATGCATTTTGTGATGGTTTCCATTTTCAAAATGATTTAAACCGAGGGTCAAATTTCTGGATCTAGGCAAAATAATAAAAGTTAAAAGGGCGAGGGGCTGGGATCTAGAGAGAATGGGTTGCACAGAGGTGGATCCATCCCAGACAGGCGGCAACGCACGTGGGAAGGAGGTTTTGAACCCCCACCGTGGGGCCTAGTGATCAACGCCCAGAGGGCTGAAGCGGTATCGGCGGTTCCCAGCCGCCGGATCAAGTGGGATCTAACGGGCGCGGGTCGTCATCCACCTCAGGTGCACGCGACAGGGACAGAACCCCTAGGGGCGGTGAAAACCGTTGGCGCAGCTTACTTGAGTACGGGGAGTGCCAGAGGAGACGCGACGGTCGGAGGCGAGCCTGAGGATGGGCGGCATCTAGGGTTTTTGCGTCGAAAGGTGGCCTTGCGCGGCCGCGACCGAAAGTGCCTCACCGGAGCTCGGCAGTGATGATTGTGGAATAGTTCCTAGGCAAGAAGAAGAAGGGTCTTAGAAGTAGAAGATTCAGGGTATCTCATAAATCTTGCATGCAGAGAGAGAAGAAGGGAGGAGACCTCACGAGTGGATTTCTGAAAATAGCCGAAAAGGACTTTCTTCCTTCTTCAGCGAGCTGTGGAGTTGAGGAGGAGATGGGGCTCGTGGGGAGGTTATATGGTGGATAGGGGAGAGAAATGAGAGAGCAGGGAGGTTTGGAGTGGCCTCGGCCTTTTTATCCCAATATGGATCGGTTCATGGTGAACATGGAGTAGGAAGAGCTTGTGGGAGGGGTGTTCTCTTGTATTGGTCGAAATGGGTGGTGCGGGGGTCATACTAGAGTCGCAGGAGGTCAAGGATGGGTGGAGGAGCAGTGCAAGCCAAGTTTCCTTGCATTTGTATGATTTCCACCAAATAAGAGAGTAGAGCGAGAGTGGGGTGGTAGGGCCAACTAGGGCAGCTACTCAGTGATGCAGGGGCCACAATCAGAGTCGCCCCGCTCGACTGGCTCCCCGAGCCAATATGAGCGATCCTGCTTCTCACAGCACCTTTCCCTCCTCATCTTTGTGCATGGTGACTTGAACTGTTAAGTACCACGCTCGGGGACTCGTTCAAAAACGAACCTCTATGCGGCTCGGGAACACACCAAGTATGAGAGCATGCCACGGACTCTCCATGCGATTGGCTTCCCAAGTCAGGAGAAGAGGCGCTTTAAACACAAGACAATGCACAACGTCCTTGCTTACCATGGGCATGTGACTCGAACGGTTAAGTACCATGCTCGGGGACTCGCTCAACCAACCCCGCTCACATTCAGGGAAAACACCAAGTATAGAGCACCCCTTGGGGTCACCAAGCGAATGGCTCCATGAACCATGGAAAGTCGACCTAAGCTACCGAAACAGCTTCCCAAAACAAGTCACTAGCGCAAAAGCATACGCGCATGAATAAACCGTACTAGCAAATACGCTCGGGGACTCGCGCGGTCCAAACAAACAAAGATAGAAAACCTCTTGCGAGCCGATTGATACATTCATTAAGTGATAAAATAAATTGTTCATCACCAAAATACTTTATAAAAGGTCAATCACCACGCAAGCCTATGGCTCAGACTAATCCTTCATTCTACAAGCTTTGATGAATAAGCACCACCCGCATCCTTGAACCGCATGAAGGGATTCCACGGACTCGCCAGGTAGGTCGCCAACGTCTTCGCGATCAACGACCAGAAAGGCTGCTCAGACTTTAGGTCACGATGCGCAGGTACAACATCATTCGGCGCCACTCGTGTCTCTTGATATGGTAGCAAGTCGCCCATCTCCAACACACGCTCTGTGGATGGAGCGGCCTTGGCATTCAGCGCAAGGACATCAACAATCTCCACTTTCCCACTCGTCGAGGGGTACCCGCTGGTGACGTCATCAAGATCGAAGTCTTCTAGGAAATGGGTGAGTCCAAGGCTCAGTGCAGCAAGCCCCACGGAGGAAGGCAGACCGCATCATCCACTCGACGACTGCTGGTGCCTCTTCGAGGAATCACTTCGGTGGGAGACATGCCTTGGAGAACGGCTTGGACGCACATAGCCGATGTTGTGGCAGCATTCACCACCTCCGTCACACACTACTCGGCACCGAACATCTGCATGACTGGTTCCCCTTGGCCTATAACCACTGCACAATGTGAGCAAATCAAGCTCTGGCAGTAGAACACGCTCGGGCACTCATCGCGATTAATAATGCGCCACTCGCAAATAGAAAAAAGGAATCAAGCCTTATTGAGGAGTTTTCGACAGTTTTATGTGACAAACTTCTCTAGCACAACGAGCTTCCCCTGCAACCCCACAATAATGGAGTCAGTGTCCTTATGCTCTTCCTCCGCCGCCAAGATAGCGGCCTTCTCCCTCTCCTCGGAAGAAACCAACACCGCTTTCACCTACTCTAGTTTCTTCACAAGCGAGTTGGCCCGCTCCTCTGCCGCAGACGCAGAAGCCTTTGCAGCATCCAAGTCAGCGACGGGGACATAACCTTCGTGAGCCTTGGAAAGCGCGGAGGCATGACCATCTACACCTAGGAAAAAACAAGTAAACAATCACGCAATCACGGGGCCACAAATCATGGCCAGACAGAAACTGACATGCGGCCGCTTGGAGTTGCCAATTAGCCTCTTGAACCACCCGCAGGTCGCACTCCATTCGCTCCAGCATCGCCCGCCGCTCAACTGACAAGCTCTGCAAATACCAACACAAAACATCAAACAGAATATTCAAGACTCGACTTGCTATTTCCTACCGACCCGACCCTCGGGGACTAGAGAATCAAAGTTTACGTGTCCATCCACAAAAATTCAGTGACTAGACCCTAAGAGACTGGAGAATCAAAGTTTAAGTGTCCGGTCACTCAAATTCAGCGAATAGACCCTCGGGGACTTGACATACCTAGAGTTCCTCTCCCAGTATGTGGTGGAGCTCGATGGCATCCACTGAAGGCATCAGAAAAACTGTGCATCCGTGACGTTGCCCGATGTTGTTGTCGATCACCTCACCGACTGACGGCGACTGAGGCCCTCGCCATGAACCGCGGAAAGGTTGCAGCAGTCGCCCCTAGCACGCTGGCCGCTGGCACGGATGCTTCTGGATTGCGGGATCCTTTTCCTCTAGGATGAAGATGGTGTCACCTCCCTCCACGCACGAATCCGCCGCTTCGGCGGATTCGCCCTTCTTCTTCTTCACGCCCGCATCCGGCCCCTCGATGGTCTCCCCTTCTTCTTCTTGGAAGGATCTTCCCCAACCTCGGCGTCAATCAGTGGATCCTTAGCCACAGTGGGACAATTAATCTTCTTGGGGCCGCCCTTGCAAGTTCACAACGATCAGTGACCAAGAAGTCTTAGAGCAACAACTGTGACAAGTAACAAAGTAAAAACTCACCTGGTGACCGGAATGACGTGCAGGCCCATGCTGATGTGCGTGGGCTTCTCCAGCTCGGGGCCTAGCGACCGAGTCAGGCCCCTCCCCAACAAACTGACCTGACGCTTCGCCACAGGTTTATTCGCCAACTTGACTGCCGCCACAGGGACCTCTGACTCTTTTAGTACTGGTGCTTCTTCCGCCTCTTCGGCTAGTGGAGTCGCCGACCCTGCGGCCGCCTGAATAACCGGCTCCAACATCGTCAAGGCGCTTGGTGCCTTCGACGCGAGTGGGGCCTCTGACACTATATCCACATATATGGCCTTCGACTCCATCATCGGAGTTGGGCCCTCCAAAACCTTTACCGCGTATGTGGCCTCTTTATCGTTGAATTAATCCTCTGACTCAAATTTTGCCACCGATTTGGCCGGTGACTTCGCCGGTGACTTGGCCGGTGACTTTGCTGGTGACTTCAACTTTGCTGGCTTCGCCGGTGTGGGTACCCTCCGAAAACTGTTCTCGCCCATGAGGTCTGCATCGCTGTCGCGCTCCTCGAGGCTGTGGCTGTCTTCGATCTCGCGTTGCTTCTGACCGCGGGTCTTTTGGGCCGTAGACGAGGGCGCTTGCACCTGCACGACTTCATATTTGCTCTAGGAGGTTTCTTCTTCTTTCTCAAGCTCCTCGGGGATTTCTTCGTCAAACGGAGGAAGCTAGTTCTCAAGAACTTGGAAGAGCTGATAAACAAAAAAGTGTCAGCAATTCAATTCAAGCAACTAAAAACCTATGAATGTGAATGCGCAAGAGCTTACTAGAGGAGCTTTCCACTTCCGGTGGTGTATGGATCCAGCCCAGCCTTCGTGCTAGTGAACTCTGGGTCAGTGATCTTCTTCAATGCTGCAATGTAGTCTTCTTCCTCCCAGGGTTCGAGGCTCGACCTCGTCGAGTCCTCTAACCCGATGTACTGATACATCCAATGAGCTCGGTTGGCCAGCATGACCAATCGCCACCAGAGCTAGCAGTTGTACAAATTGATCGTCTCCATCCCTTCATCCTCTACCTCCTTGATCTGATTCAGCATCTCATCCACGGCCATCCTTTGGTCGTCGGGGAGCGAAGTCACCGACAGTCTGCGGCTCGCTCCTTTCTGCGGTGTATGTCAGGAGCGACACTTCACCAGCTGGAGTGGACTCCTTCACGTAGAACCATAACTTCTTCCACTCGTTTGCCGCCTTCTTTGGTAGCAGCAGCTTCATGAACTTGGCGTTTGGCTTCAACTGGAAATTCACACCGCTCGCAGCCAAGATGTAGTCGCCCTTCCCCTCGCGACTGACACGGACGTGAAATAATTCCAGCCAGAGTGGGAAACATGGGCGGCACCCTAAGTAACACTCGCAGAATGCGACGAAGATGGCAAGCTGCTCGACACTGTGAGGCCCCAGATCGGAGGGCTTGATGGAGTAGTAGTTGTAGAAGCGACGGAAGAAGAGGGAGGTTGGAAACCCTAATCCCCTTTCGTGGAGATTATCACTTTGCGGCCCCGAAAGTTGGGGTGTACAGGCAACACGGTACCCAAGTTCCCTGAAATCAGCTGGGATGACTACAGTTGGTGTGCCAAATACTCAGAGGGTCTTTTTCGGCACGAATTCAACTTTACGTGTCAATACAAAAAATCAGGCTAACGAGCGCCAAGTTGGGCCCCCCTGTCAGTTCTCGCCGTTATGTCGCTCCCGTCGCTTAGGCGGGGTGGTTGTCACGTAGGCTTGCAGCATTGACACAGTGGATAGGACAACCCGCCCCTACCCAGTGTGTTGACGTGACAAAAGATGGCCCATGTATCGCGTTATAATTATTTTTTGTTTACTTAGAAGCTGGAACGGCCACCGCCACGCGTCTCTCCTTGGACTTCCGTCCCAATCGTTAACCCCTACCATAAAAGCGCATTGACTGTAACACCGTTCCCCTGCCTCGCAGAAACCACTCTTCTTCTTCCTTTCATCTACTATCTTCTTCCCGTCTTCTCCTTGCCGCCATGGAAGGTCTATGCACTCTATAAATATGCGGCCACAGCGCTTGCTTTCGCCATCGCCTCGGCCTCTCTACAGTCCATGTCCACCCCACCCCTTTAGCCATCGCCTCTCCACCGCGTCGTCGTCTCGCCTCCCCTCCCTCTCCAATCTCCACCGCACCGCCATGGACGTGCCCATTCTCAACCACTACGAGACGACGATGTTTGCATAATATGGCATCCTCGCACCGCCGCACGCGACCTTGCATGCTGGATTTCGCATTAGCGAGGCGGGTGTGCTGGTGGCTCCACTCCTCAACCCCCGCGGATACGAGATGGAGTGCGTCATCGCGGAGCGTCGCCGCTAGCTGCCCGCGTGCATGAGGGCGTTGCCCCGGTACGTAGCGGCCAGCGAGTACTGGCCCCGGCTGTTCAAGAAGGAGCGGAAGGCCAAGCTTGGCAACCGTATCGTGGACGAGCGCCTAGTGCACCCGGATCGCCGCAACCAAGAAGGGCGGGAGATGTTCTGGTCTGTCCTTGGACAGACCATCTACACCGCCATCGACGCCGTTAGCCGCGCAGAGGAGCTTCGTCTCCCGTACAACGCTGAAATCGTGGAGATTTCGTCCGACGACGACGAGGAAGCCGGCGGCTTGGAGGACAGCGGCAGCGGAAGTGTTGTCGACTAGGAAAATTTGTAAAGTCGCATCTTTGTATGGAAAAATTTGTGGTCGAATAATAAAATGTCTCAATTTAGATCTTTGTCTCGATTAATTTTTGAAAGATTTTTCAAAAATACCGATCAATTCATTTTCTACCTCGAATTAATTTCTGCCCCGAATTAATTTACATTAATTGTCCTGGACTGCTGACTGTCGCGGGGTTTTTGGTCCCAGTTCGTGGCATGGTCCCGATTATGGAAACAAACCGGGACCGATGGAATTTGGGCGCTGGACCAACGACCCTCTTTCTACCAAGTGCTAGAGACAAGCTTCACTACCCATGACAACAAGAAGATAGACGTTGTCTACACCAACGAGGAGGAGACAGTGGTGCGTGTCGTGAGGATGTACGAGGGTTGGCTTGGGATAGACAAGGACAAGTTTGTGGGATTGGACCTCGAGTACACCCCGGAGCACCCATATGAAGGGTGTGAAGTCGCCGTCGTTCAACTGGCCATGCGGAAACACGTCCTCGTCTACCACCTCTCCTGGTTTGTAGATCTGCGCTGTTAGGGTTTTCTCCTCCTGTTCTTTATCCACTTGCTCATCTTGCAACTACTGGATTTTATTTAGGACCAAACAAATTAGGGTTTTCCTATGTCTCAATCGACTGAGATTTTCTTTAGTATCAATCACCTAAGAAAAGTGCAACCGTAGTTAAAAGAAATGTGCAACTCGTTCAGTCGACTGAGAAATAGCAAAACCGAATAAAATTTGACAATACAATGTTGAGAGTCTTGATCTTGCATTTACTAAACTTTTCAAAATTATATTGAGATGATGATCTTGCATTGACAAAATATTTGTAGTTAAAATTTTTTGGTGATGACAAACTACATACTTTCAGGACTGTCAGGAAATGTCCGGCACTGCGCCAGTTCCTTGAAAAAAGGAATTGTTTTCTGCACTATCGACACAACAACTGATTTTTCGAAATTGTATGAAGAGGAAATTATAATTCCTATGCACAACTGGATCGATATTCAGCATCTTGTCAAGATCCTAGGGGGCAGGAAGAAGGATGGAATGGCATCACTCGCAACTAGAATCCTCGATGAGTCGTACGTCACAATGAAGGAAGATTTCCCTACGGATAGGCACGATTTCTAGAACGAGTGGCCGTTGTCTGATATAAACCTGAAGTATGCAGCCATAGATGCTTACGTGACCTACCAGCTATACAAGAAGTTCCATTTTTTTCAACGTTACCTCATGTTTTGCCCTATTTGCAAGAGGGAAGACAAGCTTAGGGGAGCCCTTTGTAGAAAATGCCGAATAGCTGAGTTTGAAGTTGAATATGCAAAGAAATTGGCTGCATCTGAAGCAGCTGACAGAGAGGCTGCAAAAGCAGCTGAAAGAGAGCTTGCAGCTGAAGAAGCAGCTGACAGAGAGGCTGTAGCTGAAGCGGAAAACAGAGAGGCGGCATCTTCTAGCGGCAACAATCAGGTATGTGATGCACCGCGAATTGTTCTGCAGGACGCTGAAGATAGGAAAGCCAAGTCAGATGCCATTTGGGACAAAGCAGTTCGTCGGATGTGGGGTTCCTGTAATGATGGCAAGCTCGTCAAGTGGTCTGATGAGGAGTGAATTAAATTTTACTTGTTAGTGTTATGTTTCTGTTTTGTGGAACTCGGTTAGCTTGCCAAGATGTCTAGTGCATCAAGTGATACTAGTAAAATAAATTTAACCCTCGTTGTGTTATGTTTATGTATGTGTCTTGTAGCTTGTCAAGATGGTAGCTTCTTAACTGGCAGTTTGAAACAGTGCCCTTTTCCTCTCTCGCTAAACATATATGTTTCATTTTGCCCAAATTGGTAGCAAATCTAGAGAAGATTCTCACTTTGATATTTCGTTCCCTTTTGGACCTCCTTTTGCCTCCGAACAGGTAGCAAATCTAGAGCAGCAAACCACACCAGGCAGAATACATTCATTCAGAAAAGAAAACAAATGTAGATATAGTTGTGCGCAGCTAAATAGGATATAGCGATAGAAAGTAGGTTGCTTAACGAGGTTCGATGCATTTAGCCAGAAGTAGGATATAGCTAGAAAGGAGCTGCTGGGCAGCCGGGGCAGCCGCCGCAGCTGCAGGCACATCCTGGAAGCGCCCGTGCCTCCGCCATCTCCCTCTGGTGCTTCCGCCATTTCTTGCTGCCCAGTATCTTGGACTTGGGGGCCTTGGGCCTGATTGGAGGCATGCGACCCTCTTTGATGGCCACCCGCTGGAGGTTTCGGAGGTGAATGCAGAGAGCACGGTGTTCAGCGATGTAGGCATTGATGTTCGCGGGCTCGGGCTTGCCACTTTTGTGGATGCCGGAGCCCGCGGCCTCTGCATGCTTTAGTAAGGTGTTCAAGACAGTGCCACCGGCGGCGTGACTCGTCAAGCAGTAGACGCCCCCCTTGCGGAAGGGGCAGCTGTAGGGGTCCCTGAGGAAGCCGTCGTACTTGCCGGCCCGCAGCCTCCTCAGCACCTGACGAGCCTTGGTGTGAATGGGCTCGTCATCGCTGCAGACGTCGCTGCCGGAAACCTATTGGAAGAAAGGGAAAATGGGGGAGTAGATGGTGTAAGAAGATCGAGCAATCTAAATGCGAACAAGTGAATCCAAATAAACCAAGATCTAGCATCCAACGATGGGAACGGTGTTGGATAATTAGGCACAATTTCCATGATTAATTCTAGAATATTAAACATGACACTACCAGCTAAATTTTAAATAGATTAGCCCATTATTTCTAACAAACGGTAGAGAACCAGGGGAGAGGAGCAAACCCAAGTTACCTCCGACCATAGGTCGTTGATGCCAGTGTCGTAGGGGTTCAGCGGAGCGATGTTCTTATCTGGATCGTAGGTGCCCAAGAAGTGCGTGATCATCTTGTGACCGGCGGGGGCCTCCTCGCCGGCGGGGGGCTCCTCTTCGGTGTCTCCGTCAGTAGCTGGGACGGGGGCCTGGACAGGAACGGCGGCTGCTATCGATGGCTCCACTGGGGCCTGGACAGGGACAACGGCTTCTTTTAACGCGTTGAGGGGGACTGGCGAGGAGACGGGGGCCTCCTCGCCGGTGGCCATGGAGGCGACGATGGACACCTTATCCTCCTCGGCCATCGCCGGCACGGACGGGGTATTCTCGGGAGTTTGCGGATGCTGGTGGGACAGTGGAGAGGGTTGCGTGGGGACAGTGAGCGAGAGTGGGAGTGGGTGTGCGGAGAGGGGCTCTATAGCTAAGGTGGATAGAAGCAAGGCATGTTTCGTTGCACCACCGTGCAACGCCTCGTGCAGTCGACTGCACTATGCACCGCGACACGCGCACGGTACATCACGTTTTCTCCCGGGCCATGCATGGCAGTTCTGTATTGAGCCGCATGCAAAGGGCGCACACACAATTTCTATCTATGAAGTTTGACACGGCCCTAAAATTGGCGATTGAGAGCCGCTGCGTAAAAAATGGGATATGTCTTATTAAAATCAAGTGGCAAGAAATTGCAGCTGTCCATCGACGACCGTGCACTCGATGACGCATGCGTTGTGGCGTAGTAGTAGCAGTAGTAAGCTTTTCAGACTTGATTAAACATGACATGACCGCTCGACGACTTTTTCCATGGACGGCATCGTGTTCCTTCTTGTAGAAGTCTCACTGAGGGAGACGTCCGTGCTGTCTCGCGCTGTACTATGAAGGGCACGACGTGTGCAAGATCATCGTTGGATCGCACAAAATCAATGGCTGGTGCGCACGATCCGCGTGAAAACTGTGATAACCAATCAAGGAGTAGCAGACAGGGTGAGCACAGATTTGTGCTTCTATGAAAGATAGAGAGAGGGGGGGCAAAACTGAGTAGTACCACATAAAACCAAGGGCAATACTGAGTAGATAAAAATGGAAAGTGAGTGTCTTAAACAATGAAATATATCGTGGCATACTTCAAATTATGCCAAGATAGATCCACAAGAGTTCATTGGATGTGTGTTCTTCTCATAAACCACGTAAGGATCCACTAGAGTCATTGGATGTGTGTTCTTCTCACAAACCACATATCACCAGTGTCATTGCATGTGTGTTCTTCCCATGAACCACACATGGATCCACCGGTGTCATTGCATGTGTGTTCTTCTCACAAACCACACATGGATCCACCCAGTGTCATCGCATGTGTGTTCTTCCCATCAACCACACATGGATCCACCAGTGTCATTGCATGTCTGCTCTTTTCAGGAACCACAGCTAGAGTCATTGGATGTGTGTTCTTCTCACAGACCACACATGGATCCACCAGTGTCATTGCATATGTGTCCTTCTCATAGACCACACATGGATCCACCAGTGTCATTGCATGTGTGTTCTTCTCACAGACCATATCATGAACCACACTCAGTGTCATTGCATGTGCCTTCTTCCCATGAACCACACATGGATCCACTAGAGTCATTGCATGTATGCTCTTCCCACAGACCACACATGGATCCACCAGTGTCATTGCATGCGTGTTCTTACCATGAACCACACATGGATCCACCAGTGTCATTGGATGTCTGCTCTTCCCACAGACCACACATGGATCCGCCAGTGTCATTGCATGTGTGTTCTTCTCATGAACCACACATGGATCCACCAGTGTCATTGCATGTCTACTCTTTTCATGAACCACATTTAGAGTCATTGGATGTGTGTTCTTCTCACAGACCACATATCACCAGTGTCATTGCATGTGTGTTCTTTCCAAAGAACACACATGGATCCACCAGTGTCATTGCATGTGTGTTCTTCTCACAAACCATATCATGAACCACACCCAGTGTCATTGCATGTGTGTTCTTCTCACAAACCATATCATGAACCACACCCAGTGTCATTACATGAGTGTTCTTCTCACAGACCACACATGGATCCACTAGTGTCATTGCATGTGTGTTCTTGTCACAGACCATATCATGAACCACACCCAGTGTCATTGCATGTGTGTTCTTCCCATGAACCACACATGGATCCACTGGAATCATTGCATGTCTGCTCTTCCCACAGACCACACATGGATCCACCAGGGTCATCGCATGTGTGTTCTTCCCATGAACCACACATGGATCCACCAGTGTCATTGCATGTCTGCTCTTTTCATGAACCACAGCTAGAGTCATTGGATGTTTGTTCTTCTCACATACCACATATCACCAGTGTCATTGCATGTGTGTGCTTCCCAAAGACCACACATGGATCCACCAGTGTCATTGCATGTGTGTTCTTCCCACAAACCACACATGGATCCACCAGTGTCGTTGCATGTGTGTTCCTCCCATGAACCACACATGGATCCACCAGTGTCATTGTATGTCTGCTCTTCCCATGAACCACAGCTAGAGTCATCGTGTGTGTGCTCTTTAAATGAACCATGGCTAGAGTCATTGGATGTGTGTTCTTCTCACAAACCACACATGGATCCACTGGTGTCATTGCATGTCTGCTCTTCTTATTAAGCACAGCTAGAGTCATTGCATGTCTGTTCTTTTCACAAACCACATATCACCAGAGTCATTGCATGTGTGTTCTTCCCATGAACCACACATGGATCCACCGGTGTCATTACATGTGTGTTCTTCTCGCAAACCACACATGGATCCACCCAGTGCCATTGCATGTGTGTTCTTCCCATGAACCACACATGGATCCACCAGTGTCATTGCATTTCTGCTCTTTTCACGAACCACAGCAGAGTCATTCGATGTGTGTTCTCCTCACAGACCACATATGGATCCAGTGTCATTGCATGTGTGTTCTTCCCAAAGACCACACATGGATCCACCAGTGTCATTGCATGTGTGTTCTTCTCACAGACCATATCATGAACCACACCCAGTGTCATTGCATGTGTGTTCTTCTCACAGACCACACATGGATCCAGTAGTGTCACTGCATTTGTGTTCTTCCCATGAACCACACATGGATCCACCAGTGTCATTGCATGTATGCTCTTCCCAAAGACCACACATGGATCCACTAGTGTCATTGCATGTGTGTTCTTCCCATGAACCACACATGGATCCACTAGTGTCATTGCATGTCTGCTCTTTTCATGAACCACAACTAGAGTCATTGGATGTGTGTTCTTCTCACAGACCACATATCACTAGTGTTATTGCATGTGTGTTCTTCCCAAAGACCACACATGGATTCACAAGTGTCATTGCATGTGTGTTCTTCTCAGAAACCACACAAGGATCCACTGGTGTCATTGCATGTCTACTCTTCTCACATACCACACATGGATCCACCAGTGTCATTGCATGTGTGTTCTTCTCACAGACCATATCATGAACCACACTCAGTGTCATTGCATGTGTCTTCTTCCCATGAACCACACATGGATCCACTAGAGTCATTGCATATATGCTCTTCCCACAGACCACTCATGGATCCACCAGGGTCATCGCATGTGTGTTATTCCCATGAACCACACATGGATCCACCAGTGTGATTGCATGTCTGCTCTTTTCATGAACCACAGCTAGAGTCATTGGATGTGTGTTCTTCTCACAGACCACATATCACCAGTGTCATTGCATGTGTGTGCTTCCCAAAGACCACACATGGATCCACCAGTGTCATTGCATGTGTGTTCTTCCCACAAACCACACATGGATCCACTAGTGTCGTTGCATGTGTGTTCTTACCATGATCCACACATGGATCCACCAGTGTCATTGGATGTCTGCTCTTCCCACAGACCACACATGGATCCGCCAGTGTCATTGCATGTGTGTTCTTCTCATGAACCACACATGGATCCACCAGTGTCATTGCATGTCTGCTCTTTTCATGAACCACATTTAGAGTCATTTGATGTGTGTTCTTCTCACAGACCACATATCACCAGTGTCATTGCATGTGTGTTCTTTCCAAAGAACACACATGGATCCACCAGTGTCATTGCATGTGTGTTCTTCTCACAAACCATATCATGAACCACACCCAGTGTCATTGCATGTGTGTTCTTCTCACAAACCATATCATGAACCACACCCAGTGTCATTACATGAGTGTTCTTCTCACATACCACACATGGATCCACTAGTGTCATTGCATGTGTGTTCTTGTCACAGACCATATCATGAACCACACCCAGTGTCATTGCATGTGTGTTCTTCCCATGAACCACACATGGATCCACTGGAATCATTGCATGTCTTCTCTTCCCACAGACCACACATGGATCCACCAGGGTCATCGCATGTGTGTTCTTCCCATGAACCACACATGGATCCACCAGTGTCATTGCATGTCTGCTCTTTTCATGAACCACAGCTAGAGTCATTGGATGTTTGTTCTTCTCACATACCACATATCACCAGTGTCATTGCATGTGTGTGCTTCCCAAAGACCACACATGGATCCACCAGTGTCATTGCATGTGTGTTCTTCCCACAAACCACACATGGATCCACCAGTGTCTTTGCATGTGTGTTCTTCCCATGAACCACACATGGATCCACCAGTGTCATTGTATGTCTGCTCTTCCCATGAACCACAGCTAGAGTCATCGTGTGTGTGCTCTTTAAATGAACCATGGCTAGAGTCATTGGATGTGTGTTCTTCTTACAAACCATATCATGAACCACACCCAGTGTCATTGCATGTGTGTTCTTCTCACAAACCACACATGGATCCACGGGTGTCATTGCATGTCTGCTCTTCTTATTAAGCACAGCTAGAGTCATTGCATGTCTGTTCTTTTCACAAACCACATATCACCAGAGTCATTGCATGTGTGTTCTTCCCATGAACCACACATGGATCCACCGGTGTCATTGCATGTGTGTTCTTCTCGCAAACCACACATGGATCCACCCAGTGCCATTGCATGTGTGTTCTTCCCATGAACCACACATGGATCCACTAGTGTCATTGCATTTCTGCTCTTTTCACGAACCACAGCTAGAGTCATTCGATGTGTGTTCTCCTCACAGACCACATATGGATCCAGTGTCATTGCATGTGTGTTCTTCCCAAAGACCACACATGGATCCACCAGTGTCATTGCATATGTGTTCTTCTCACAGACCATATCATGAACCACACCCAGTGTCATTGCATGTGTGTTCTTCTCACAGACCACACATGGATCCAGTAGTGTCACTGCATTTGTGTTCTTCCCATGAAACACACATGGATCCACCAGTGTCATTGCATGTATGCTCTTCCCAAAGACCACACATGGATCCACTAGTGTCATTGCATATGTGTTCTTCCCATGAACCACACATGGATCCACTAGTGTCATTGCATGTCTGCTCTTTTCATGAACCACAACTAGAGTCATTGGATGTGTGTTCTTCTCACAGACCACATATCACTAGTGTTATTGCATGTGTGTTCTTCCCAAAGACCACACATGGATTCACAAGTGTCATTGCATGTGTGTTCTTCTCAGAAACCACACATGGATCCACTGGTGTCATTGCATGTCTACTCTTCTCACATACCAAACATGGATCCACCAGTGTCATTGCATGTGTGTTCTTCTCACAGACCATATCATGAACCACACTCAGTGTCATTGCATGTGTCTTCTTCCCATGAACCACACATGGATCCACTAGAGTCATTGCATATATGCTCTTCCCACAGACCACTCATGGATCCACCAGGGTCATCGCATGTGTGTTATTCCCATGAACCACACATGGATCCACCAGTGTGATTGCATGTCTGCTCTTTTCATGAACCACAGCTAGAGTCATTGGATGTGTGTTCTTCTCACAGACCACATATCACCAGTGTCATTGCATGTGTGTGCTTCCCAAAGACCACACATGGATCCACCAGTGTCATTGCATGTGTGTTCTTCCCACAAACCACACATGGATCCACTAGTGTCGTTGCATGTGTGTTCTTACCATGAACCACACATGGATCCACCAGTGTCATTGGATGTCTGCTCTTCCCACAGACCACACATGGATCCGCCAGTGTCATTGCATGTGTGTTCTTCTCATGAACCACACATGGATCCACCAGTGTCATTGCATGTCTGCTCTTTTCATGAACCACATTTAGAGTCATTTGAAGTGTGTTCTTCTCACAGACCACATATCACCAGTGTCATTGCATGTGTGTTGTTTCCAAAGAACACACATGGATCCACCAGTGTCATTGCATGTGTGTTCTTCTCACAAACCATATCATGAACCACACCCAGTGTCATTGCATGTGTGTTCTTCTCACAAACCATATCATGAACCACACCCAGTGTCATTACATGAGTGTTCTTCTCACATACCACACATGGATCCACTAGTGTCATTGCATGTGTGTTCTTGTCACAGACCATATCATGAACCACACCCAGTGTCATTGCATGTGTGTTCTTCCCATGAACCACACATGGATCCACTGGAATCATTGCATGTCTTCTCTTCCCACAGACCACACATGGATCCACCAGGGTCATCGCATGTGTGTTCTTCCCATGAACCACACATGGATCCACCAGTGTCATTGCATGTCTGCTCTTTTCATGAACCACAGCTAGAGTCATTGGATGTTTGTTCTTCTCACATACCACATATCACCAGTGTCATTGCATGTGTGTGCTTCCCAAAGACCACACATGGATCCACCAGTGTCATTGCATGTGTGTTCTTCCCACAAACCACACATGGATCCACCAGTGTCTTTGCATGTGTGTTCTTTCCATGAACCACACATGGATCCACCAGTGTCATTGTATGTCTGCTCTTCCCATGAACCACAGCTAGAGTCATCGTGTGTGTGCTCTTTAAATGAACCATGGCTAGAGTCATTGGATGTGTGTTCTTCTTACAAACCATATCATGAACCACACCCAGTGTCATTGCATGTGTGTTCTTCTCACAAACCACACATGGATCCACTGGTGTCATTGCATGTCTGCTCTTCTTATTAAGCACAGCTAGAGTCATTGCATGTCTGTTCTTTTCACAAACCACATATCACCAGAGTCATTGCATGTGTGTTCTTCCCATGAACCACACATGGATCCACCGGTGTCATTGCATGTGTGTTCTTCTCGCAAACCACACATGGATCCACCCAGTGCCATTGCATGTGTGTTCTTCCCATGAACCACACATGGATCCACCAGTGTCATTGCATTTCTGCTCTTTTCACGAACCACAGCAGAGTCATTCGATGTGTGTTCTCCTCACAGACCACATATGGATCCAGTGTCATTGCACGTGTGTTCTTCCCAAAGACCACACATGGATCCACCAGTGTCATTGCATGTGTGTTCTTCTCACAGACCATATCATGAACCACACCCAGTGTCATTGCATGTGTGTTCTTCTCACAGACCACACATGGATCCAGTAGTGTCACTGCATTTGTGTTCTTCCCATGAACCACACATGGATCCACCAGTGTCATTGCATGTATGCTCTTCCCAAAGACCACACATGGATCCACTAGTGTCATTGCATGTGTGTTCTTCCCATGAACCACACATGGATCCACTAGTGTCATTGCATGTCTGCTCTTTTCATGAACCACAACTAGAGTCATTGGATGGGTGTTCTTCTCACAGACCACATATCACCAGTATCATTGCATGTGTGTTCTTCCCAAAGACCACACATGGATTCACAAGTGTCATTGCATGTGTGTTCTTCTCAGAAACCACACATGGATCCGCTGGTGTCATTGCATGTCTACTCTTCTCACATACCACACATGGATCCACCAGTGTCATTGCATGTGTGTTCTTCTCACAGACCAATCATGACCACACTCAGTGTCATTGCATGTGTCTTCATTCCCATGAACCACACATGGATCCACTAGAGTCATTC